>OZ004626.1:0-600000 GCA_963924575.1 Pycnomerus fuliginosus | reverse complement strand
TCCAAATTTCAGAGATGAGTGCGGTTTAGTTCGATTTTGTTCAATTTGTCCCAGGCTAGTCAGCTTTGGTCCAATCTAGCCTGCTTTAGTCCAGTCTAGTCCACTTTAGCCCCGTCTAGTCCGCTTTAGTCCAGTTTAGACCATTTCGTTCTGCTAGTCCTATAATAATAGCCCTAGTCCATTTTTATATAATGAAGACAGAAGCATTTTGACTCTCAATTTTCCAGTAATTGATTACGAAAAGGTTTATTCCAGCGGCAAGAGGAATGTTCGCCGTATGCTACAATATTCTAAAATGGCAAATAATGAAAATCAAAATTGTACAGAGCGCCACTAACAAACAGTATCTACCTACCTAAAGCACCTTCCAGGATATATGCCTGTGGTGAAAACGAAATTTTTAAAACAATTCATATAAAAGCTCCAGGAGCCAATGGCCCTTAAGTTATAGGCGATGTGAGAGGATTTTATTTGTCTGCTTTCTTTTTATATCAAAATTAGACATAAATTAGTTATTATAGTCTAGTTAGAACTTAGAAGCTGTTAGAACAGATGATTTTCGAATACAATGACACTAGTTGGCTTAGAGAACGAACACACAGTGAGGAAATATTTTATTTTATTTCTGAAATTAGCAAAAATAAATTCCCTGTACCTGTACCATTCTGGAAAGAAAATTTCAACTGGACATGACGGTAAACGCTTCCCAAGGCAGCTTTGAATAACACCCTATTTATCTCATTATATTGCGATATTTATCTCAATATATTGCGATAGTGATCTCATTATATTGAGGTATTTATCTCATTATATTGAAATAACATCTCATTATATTGAGATAACATCTCATTATATTGAGATAACATCTCATTATATTGAGATAAATAAAAGAGTGGCGTGACCCCTATGCTCTTCCAACAATAACTTTTTCAATGAAGATTTTCTTTGAATACGATTTAAGATTTCGGTTTTTTTCAGAATTTGTTATTTTACTACGATTCTGAGAATTGCCACCGACCAAGTGGTGTTCTGCTTCTTGAAGGCTGCTACTGTGAACGCCTGATCACCACCGGGAGCGGCTCGAAAACAAAGGACGGCGATAAACAGGTTTGAATTTTTTTGATTCAGTAATTGATTTAATTAAATTGTATTTGTTTCCAATTAAACGAAAATGATAGTTCTCATTTTAATTACAAACGAAAATTAAACACAAATATTGAGAGGTAAGAAAAGATTTTCTGTCGGAAATAAAAGGCAGGTGACAAATCCGAGCAATATCTGTAAACTCGGAGGATGCGAATGCTTGAAGAAGTCATTACTTGGTGCAGTTACAGCTCATAAAGCTCCCATAAATCGGCAATAACATTACGGCTGGTTATCTGTCAACTACAATAAAACAACTTTAGGTTTGGGTTTGGCCACAATTGTGGTCAATAATTTTGGTGGGTTTAATATTGATCTTGCCATGACTGGCGGCAACGTGAATTATAATTTTACACTTCACCCTCTGGAGAACTTCCATAAGATATCAATTCATCGGAAAAAGCTGTGAGACGTGCCATAGATACATCACATTTGCCGTCTTCCATTGTTACAAGACTAGAATTTGAGAGGAACTGTAATTTCTAAATTCATATTGATTCCCCTTGAGGACGGATGCCGTTTATGAAAAAACTTTCGAGATGACAACTTTGGAATAAGTTCACCCGTGAACGTCTTTATCGCTGTATTTAAGGGTGCTGAAAACTATCCAAGAAAACTCTTATTTGCTCCTGCAGAATTCTAATTCTTTCTCGCCGGATGATGATTTTTTACTATCTACTTATTTTGGTCATTACATCGTTACACAAAGATAATTAAGCACAATTATTCTGCTTTTAGTACGAAAGCGTAGAGCTGCCATGATATTTGCTGACTTTTTTTATTTTGTTATTTACAGAAAAAGTGTAAATGTACAGAAAAAAGTGTAAATTTACAGAAAAAGTGTAAATTTACAGAGAAAGTGTAAATTTACAGAAAAATTGTAAATTTACAGAAAAAGTGTAAATTTACAGAAAAAGTGTAAATTTACAGAAAAAAGTGTAAATTTACAGAAAAAGTGTAAATTTATGTTTTCGTTCTGAGAGCACCGTTACCGAGTTGTACAAGGTAGTCCAAACGCATTAATACACGGCTCCTACGGCCAAATTTTAAGTTTTATAGAATAAAAAATCCATGGTAAATGCTTGTATAATTTAGCAATAAACAAAAAGTACATAAATTGAGCAGTAAATTTTTAAATTTAAATTTTCATTATTAAGGATGTTTTTTCAGAATGCAAGATTTGTTGTTTTTGGTCATTTTATTAATTGACAGCTTGATAACAGCCCAATAAAAAATGTAGCAAAATGGCTCGTAATACTGCACTTTGAAGTAACATTTTTTCCTTTGTAATGAAAGGCGCCATTTGTTAAGTAAAGAAACTAATTAGGCCCCGTTAAAATCCTTTAGGGGGCGTGTACAATTAGTGGGAGGCATGTGGTAAGACGAGGACGATTGCATCGGTCGCACAGATGATGAAGTGCGTTGTTGCCGGATCTCCGCGCGAAATTTGAATTAATGAAAATTTAAAAATTTACTGTTTGATTTATCAAAAAAATTAAATCATCACCATAAAGAAGGACTCACAGGGAATCCAAAAAAATAGAAACATGGGTGGTGCCATTAAAAAAAATTACTCATTGTTTATCGCTAAATTATGCAAATTTCAAATTGCGACGAAATGAAGATAATTTATTCTAATTTACCCTGGATTTTTATTTTATTTATTTATCTTATTGTTTGGCCGTGAGTGTCGTGTATTAATACGTTTTGAACTACCCTGTACAACTCGGTAATGGTGCTCTCAGAATGGAAACATAAATTTACACTTTTTTGTAAACTTACACATTTTTCTGTAAATTTACACTTTTTCTGTTTTATCGGGCTGTTATCAAGTTCTTAATTAATAAGTTGACCAAAAACAACAAATCTTGCATTCTGAAAAGATATCCTTAATAATGAAAATTTAAATTTAAAAATTTACTGCTCAATTTATGTACTTTTTGTTTATTGTTAAATTATACAAGCATTTACGGTGCTCTCAGAACGAAAACATAAATTTACACTTTTTCTGTAAATTTACACTTTTTTCTGTAAAACACTTTTTCTGTAAACTACACTTTTTTTTGTAAATTTACACTTTTTCTGTAAACTTGCACTTTTTTCTGTAAATTTACACTTTTTCTGTAAATTTACACTTTTTTCTTTAAATTTACACTTTTTCTGTAAATTACGAAATAAAAAAAGTCAGCAAATATGGCAGCTCTACGCTTTCGTATTTTGGAGAATCTCCCTCCTACTCATAATTCTCATTTGGTAGTAAAAATAATAGAAACGCGACGAAATTGTTTTAGTTGTTAACTTTCAAAACATGTGCCAAGCCTCCTGGAGAGAATCCTGGAAATCTGAGTCAAATTGACCAGGACTCTCTGAAATGCCGAATATCCAGGGCGCACCTGTATTTTGCGGATAAGGATAGCTTGAATGCATCTGATACTGAAACTAGACAGCAACAATGTACGCGGTTTCAGGGGT
The DNA here is from genome assembly GCA_963924575.1 of Pycnomerus fuliginosus. Classification (NCBI taxonomy): domain Eukaryota; kingdom Metazoa; phylum Arthropoda; class Insecta; order Coleoptera; family Zopheridae; genus Pycnomerus; species Pycnomerus fuliginosus. Next base: position 596,385 of record OZ004626.1, on the reverse strand, counting down.
TATCTGTATCATTTGCATCCGTTTCAGACGTCCAGAACAAAGAGGAAGATAGAGCATCGTGGCTACCCTACCTCCCCAGGGGAGAAAAAGTTAGGTGCTCTGTTACGTATCTAATCACCTTATAGTCTGCGGTTAAGTTCGGATTGTGGAGCTGGTTTCTCATTTCATTATTTAACGTTAGTCGGATTCAATCGATAATTTAGAGAAGCGACTCGAAGAAATTCCCATTGTGAGGCATTACAGCGGCATTGAAAATCTGTTAGCATCGGAATCATCAACATTGTAATCGCGGCGCATCCACCATTTCCAGTTCAAACAAATCAATGCCCAAATTTTACCTTTAATAAAATTGCTGTGGCAGAGCTTTCGTATCAAAAGTTTCACATGTTTTTGTTTGGGAAATAATTCGATAAATTTTTAATTGAAGCTGCTTTATTGACAGCAAGATAAAGAGGAATGGATGAAGCTGTAAAGGATTTAACTTTTATAACCCTAAGGGATGTCAATCCACTTGTTTAACGTAACAGCAAGCCATAACGGGTTTGAAATCGTTTGCGAGGAGAAATTGAATTATTCGGTATTGATTGTTCTTTCAAACATTCATCGTTTATACTTTTTACACGAGTAGGTAAATAAGTGGTCACTATTTTAAACGTCAGTGACAGAAACAAACAGAAAGATTAATGCAACGTGCATTTTAGAATACTCTGAATTATTTAGTCGGTGAAAATATCAACAATACAACGCCATTTCGGGTAATTAACTTGATAAAAAATTCAAACATTTCAAGGAGATTAGGCTACGCTAGTGCGTACATTTTGCAGGCCATGGAAAATTTTAACACGCGATGTTGCAGTTGTTTATGTGTGACGCTTTGTCATCTCATGTGGCGCTTGGGGGATTCAAAATAAGCCAAATCAGGTACTGATATTTTCAAAATCACTGTTGCTTTGGATACTTCGTCACGACTTTCTCAGAAATTATTGCAGTTATTTAGAATTTTGTGTAGGAGCGTGTCTTACAGCGAATATTTCTTTGCAAAATCCGACCAAATTAGGGACGAAAGCGTAAAAATAATAATAATAAACCGGTGGAAGTTGATTTTTCACCAGGTCACGTCCTGTCAAAGTGAGGATGAAGGTGGCAAATAAACATCTACAGGGATACACATCGCATTGATATACATCTTCCGTTGGCTTTTTTAAATTACAAGATTATCACATCAACCGATTGGCCTAAACTTACCTTTCAACCTTTACTTTAACCATTTTTTCCATTATGTAAGATGTGATTTTATTACACAGTTGTAAAGAAAAACTAAATGCTAATAGATTGAATAAAGAAATATACAGGGTGCCATTTAAAATAACCCAGTGGCATGCCGTTAGCTCATGAAATAAAAATATTTTGGGACCACTTAGGTATATTGTCGAAATGTAGTCCATAGAAAGCCATTTGGCTTCTCCAAAAATGGTTCTGATATGTTAGAAAGTTATAAGGGGTGGCCGCTTCCGTTTATGTCTCACCCTGTATGTAGTTGAAGTAGGGTACATGATTTTGCTTGAAAGTCATAAATTTCTGGATTTTTGTGAGCACTACTTTCCGCAGCCTTCATTCGAATATTTTTAACTTCTACGATCAGCGCAATGCGTAACGCAAATCACTCACAAAATCGAATTGCCAAATAAGTACATCAAAGCTTTATGTTTTAGAAATTAAATTAGAGTGCAGTTTTACGATACAAGGACATTAAAAATTGAGTAGAAGTAAAGATTGGTATGAACGATCGCCGAAAAACTAGGTTTTTTTTATCCTTCACCCCTAATTGGAGGCTTCTGGTGCCATGTCGCTTCTAATTCCTTGTACCACCTACTTCTAATTGTTCCTTGAAATATTCTCTCCATTTTCCGATGATTATGTCTTCTTCCGCTAAAACGTTGTCTTCCATATTTTCTATAGTTGATTTTTTTTTGTCTCGTATGTCTCAATGTAAGTACCAAAGAATGGTCTCTGATTTTTCTTTGCTTCTTCCACAGCTGTACGTGTTCCGTCAGCGACAGTATTGCGTTTTTGAACTCCCGCCATTTGTCTTCGATGTTCTTTTTCCGTTCGTTCTTAAAGTTATTTGAAATTTTTAACCTCCCCACTCCACTCCACCATTTAAAAAAAAGGGAGGTTACTGCAATCACTAAAATTTTCGAATTCGAGATAAGACCGGATCTATACGTTTTGAGGTCTCAGGAGCCCAAAAAAGTGGTTTTTAAAATGTGTCTGTATGTATGTACGTACGTTCGTACGTACGTTCGTACGTACGTACGTTCGTAAACACGCCACAGCCCAAACTACTCGACAGATTTAGCTGAAATTTGGTACGTGTGCATGTGATAACCCAACTTAGATCTGAAAAGCTTTTGGAGCCAATCGTGCAACCACAAATGCCATTTTGGCACATCAACTTTTAAATTTTAAATGCAAACCCCCATTTTTCACGTCACGATAGGAAAGGCCTTCAAATTCTGCTTCTAAAAATGCATTCATTCTTAGTGCCTTTTTGACCAAAAATGAAAAAAAAATTGATTTTTATCGGACTTTAAAATCGCGGTACAGCCCAAGCCCCTGAACCGATTTGGCTGAAATTTTGCACAAGGGGATTGTATTACACGTCGAAGAGGTGAACAAATTTTGGATTCAATCGGCCCACGGAAAGTGCCGTTTTGGCACACCAATTTCGAAATTTAAAATTATTCTCTAATTTACCCATCCAAAACAAGTTTTTGAAAGATTTATTGTCACTATCGAGGTCACCATCAGAAAGGTCTTCAATTTCTGGTTTTAAATGAGACAAAATTGATTCGCATTTAGAACCCTTTGGGTAGAAAAATCGAAATTTTGTAATAATACTGAAACCACTTTATAGCCCAAACTAGTGGATCGATTTGCCCGAAATTTGGTAAATGGAGGTGAGGTGACCCGTTGAAGAGCTGAAAGGCTTTTGGGAGCAATTGGTCAACGGGAAGTGCCATTTAGGCATATCAACTTTAGAATCTTAAACAGAAGTCCCTGAAATCAAAGACCCACGCGTTGGGGAGGTTCCAGCCGCTTCTCTGCTGCATTTTCTCTAATTTCGTGACTCTCATTCTTTTGTGTTTCAGTCACATTTCGAGGAGAAAGTGGTCATTTCCTATCTGTGTACCTTAATGTCTTTTACGCTGCTCCATATTTCTTTGCTGATTAATTAAGTATTGAATTCTCATTTCTGCTTAGTACCTGTCTCGTAATTTTTTGCACAAAGAGCGTATTTTTATTTTCAATTCCTCGTTTTCGTTTTCGGCGCCTTCTTCATTCTTACTCAAGCACCATTCTACTTCTTTATTCTTGTTTCCTACTCTTCCGTTCAGGTTTCCCATATGATAATTACTCAATTTTTTTTCCTTTCTTGCATCTTTGTTTGGTCTGTATGCTACTATCGGTGTGTATTCCTGGTCTTCTCCCTCTTCCTTTATATCGATGCATTACAGCCTTTCGTGTATTATTTAGGTCTTCTTTTTGTTTCATTTTCTAGCTCTAGCGTTTTCTCCTTCCTTCCTTTCTATACCCGTCGGGTAATTTTTTAATTCCTTAGCTTTTTCTTCGTCTTTGTAATCCCTAAGTAATCCCCATTTCTATCTTCGATACTTGTTTTTAGTCTTAGTTTTTGCTGTTTTCCGCTTTGTTTTTTCTTTACCTGTTGTTATCCATATCTTTCTTCTTAACCAGCGTCCTAAGTTCTTATTGTCCATTACTTTTTGTTTGTCATCAAAACTCCTTGGCTCTATCTCACAGGTTTTCGTTACTATATTTACTGCCATTTCCCTTTCAATCAATCTGTTTATTTTCTTCATTTAGTTTTCAGTTCATCCTGGCAGTTTCTTTGTTCCCGCTTTATTACTTCCGTGTCTTCCAATAATACCTCCATCATCGTTTTATCCGCTTCTTCTTTCTGTATGATGGTGTTACATCTTAGTACATAATTCATTATTTTTAGGTATAATATCTATTCTCATTTCTCTATTTTATTCGACGGTGAACTTTAATGTGGTGAATTGCTGGGTGGTGAATTTACCGGATACCTAATAATACCTAATAAATATACCTAATGAAAGGAATAAAGGATCATACATTCTCGGAAGTTATGTAAAACGAGCATTCATTTTCTATTGAAGATATGAAATTTTTCTGGAACTGTACAACTTTAAATTGCAAGGGCCTGTACTTTTGACAATTTGATAGAAATTTGGCGCGAAAGCAAAAACATTGCATAACCCAAATCTTCTAGAGTTTATTTTTATTGTTAGAAGCAGTGTCACAGATAAACGTACCTGGGGCTTTTTCGTGAATATTTTTCTTTGCACTTTACTCAAAACTCCACGCACACAAAGGCCATTTTGGGCCAATTCAGAGCAATTGCAAAATTTTGACATTTGTCATATTTTCTGACGTATCGCATTGAAATCGCTTCTATCAACTCACCTGTTAGTAAAATTTCTTGCAAAATTTCCTCATACCAACATAAAATTCAAATTTTGACGGTTTGTCACTTCAATAGAAAATGAATAGAGAGTAGGTACACTGGCCCGCAAAAGTATTATGCGGGCAGGTAGGTAAGTAAATGTTTCCGCGCGCCCACCTCTAAATTTATCGATCGGTTACCCTCTTACCGCATGCTATGGCCTCATGCCGTGCTTTGCGAACAACAGGAAGTTTATTAGAGGGTGCATTTTTGTTACTCCCATCAGGTCTCCTAGAACATAATAATAATATTGTAATTAATTAATCAAAATTGAATGTTTAACACTGAAACGCTTTTTATAACTGTTCTATGGAGTGTTTTCAGTAGGTATAATCGTGCCTTTGATTGTTTATTAGGTAATCGTTTTCGGTCACATGGTTATAAATGAATCAATTTTAATGAATGGGCATTTTTACCTAATCTCGGAAGCAACGGCAATAAAAGGAAAATGGAAAAATATTGTACCCTTATTTTTTTAGAGCGTATTTTTTTTATTTTACCATAAGAGAAAAATTTACGAAAATTTCAGTCGTTTAAAACGGTTGCTGAAGAGCGCCGCTTGTTTACGTCACAGTGGAACGGACGCGTGGTGGGAGTTCAACCACTGGCACGTCGGCAAGGTCAACAAAGCCCAATGGAAGGCTGTCCGGGGTGGGCACAGAAACAAAACCCCCGGATCCCTACCACTTTCTGATGATGTCACTAACACGTCACATGCCCGCATCAAATCGTTGCGTTTGAAATGAGAGTGATTATTTTATACATTAAGTATTGAACCAATCCAAAGCAGCATTTAGTATACCAGTAGCCAATCAAATCCTGATTACAGTGATAATACTACAACGGCAACCTGACACTACTTACTCAATACTTTAATTCATAAAATAATCTGCAAAATACGATTCGTAGTCTCTTGGTGGCGTTGTTGAGTCCTCATGGATGCACTACTTGTCAAATGGTAAATTTTTTTAGCCTACAAAAATCTTCCATTTTGACTCGTAGTTGACAACCATTCGGACGTCAAAACCCGCGGCAATCAAGAGACTACTCGTCGTATTACTATTGAAAATCACCGTTATTCAATTTTTTTTTCTACTGATGTATGCGGTCAACAAACTAATAAAAACTTTTTTTGAAACTATAAGGGTAGGTTCATAGACTATTTTAATAATATAGTTAAGATGCCGTAATTTCCGTTATGGTAAATAGGCCCATTTATAAAAAAATTAAAATTGTCCCGGAAGTGAACAAAGATGTTGACTTCTTTCATTATTATGAGATATTGATGAGCGTGGTCATTTTATAATTACTAAAAATTTAGTAAACCAAACCTTGTTAAAAACCGAAAATTTATTTTTAATCAATTACAAAACTCGACGATTTATAAAAATTAATAACTTAAAGTAAATGTTCAAAATTGTCAGGGCTTAATTGACAATATGCAGGAACGTCTGCAGGAATGTATTGATGCAGGCGGCTACTAGGTATACATACACGGTTTTAGTTATTCTTATTTACAATAAAATAACAATTATAGTTAAATACATTTTTTCCATCCAATAAAATGTTTTATCTCAGTATTTATCTATCTAAACAATCGAATGATTTTAATCTATTTCGAAAATAAATCCAGGAAAGTGAATATTAAAAAAATCTGTTATTAGGTATTTAGGTAACAAGTGGGAAAAATACATCATTTCCTTGCAGAAGCCGGCATTCAAAAACTATATTATTAATCGGAAAAATAGCAATTTTATCACAGGATTTAAAAAAAAACAAAAATTAGGCAACATTGGGGTTTATTATGGTGAATCTCATTCATTGAAAATTTTCTAATAAATGGAAAATTGCTGTGGATATAATTATTACAACAATGTGCGCTGCTATCGCTTCTTCTCGATCTCGATAATTGGAATAATTAGAATAATTTGCTATATCTTAACTGCAAAGGGCAGATTATTGGCTTTCTAATTAGGAAAAATGGAGCAACATTGTTTTTACATAGTTTTAAATAAAAATAAACTGGAAATATTAAAATTTAATTTAATTACTCGGGATTGTATAAAACATTTAATGTAGTTTTAAAGATAATGCTTAAAAACTAATTGTTGACAGCAATTATTGTTTATATTATCATAATGGGCTACTTAGAGTTAAGTCAAGTATTAAAGGTTTTATACAACCGGTCCTTGAATGGACAATTAATTTAAAAGTTCAATAAAATCTATTCATTCACGCGACCACGTGACTGAAAATAATAAGTAGGTAATAAGTAAGCAATTAAAGACAGCAGACTGCAAACACTCCATAAAATATTTTCATATAACTGTTTCCTTGGCAAAGAATTTTGATCAATTTGTTGAAATTAATGTTTATTGGGTATACAGGTATACCGCAAGACGTAATTTATTACTATTTAATTCAATTGTTTTCACATGTTATAAGAGATTAAAGACGTCGGCGTACTTTTTTGCAAGTGTTTTTCATCCAAGTTTAGGCTGATTTTACAAATTATTCATACCAATTTTCAAATTTTGAGATCTGTCAAAAAAGTTTTTGTTGACTACATTGCTGAAAATATAATTTTTTTTGTGGATTTGATGGTGTCAAAATTCAATATGGCGGCCAGAAAAGAATCAAAAGTTGACTGTCATTATTCAAAATCTAGAAGGCCTGGAGAATTTCTGTCAATGCCATTCAATTGACAGTTGTCAAAAATTTAAAAGCTCCAAGTTTCATTTGAATAACTTCAAATTTTCAGATTTTGTGTGATAACTCAAGAGCGAATCAAAATATCGGAAAATTCCCTTCTGAATCTTAATCACCAGGAAATAGCGCAACTTTTCTCTAATGCACCGGTTAAGTCGTATTGTTCTCTAAGCACAAAGCGGTGAGAGTAACAATCGATACATTTAGAGGTGGGCGCGCGGAAACATTCACCTACCTGCCCGCTTAATACTTTTGCGGGCCAGTGTACCTAGAGCTACGATGTATCTGATGCAAATGTCAAAGATCAAGTTAGTGTACTTCTTTTTTTACTGTTAAATATTGAGATCAATTCTGTTAGGTTTTGTGTTTGTCTTTGCTTTTTGCGTTATCGAGCCCTGGGAAAATTACAAAACAAACACCTATATATCCCCCACAAAAACTATTGCAATCTCGGTTTACAGGTAGGTATGCAATTTTGTTGTAGAATCTAAATGTACGTACATTTTACTTTAAATTAAAAACCGGAGAGGTTTAATACAAGGAAAATTCGAAAAGCAAATTGCTATAAATGCAGAATTCTTGCCGAGAAGATTTGAATTTAGCTATAAGTACTTATCGAATTGTTTTCCAGAATAGCTGATTTGGCAAAATCGCTATCACCTTAAAAACAGCATTTTCATGTTTTAACACCCAGGTGTTAAGAAGGTGATAAGAACGCTAAAGAATGCACCTCGTAATATTGTTTTCATCACCGCACCGACCCAAGTTAACTCTTATCACGAAACGAAATTAATTCTCAGGAAGTTATGAAATTCTTGAGTCAAAGTTTGACATCTGAAGATAATTGAATTTGTGTTAGATTACACAAAAACTTGCTACAGAGCTAAATTCGCAATTTCAGAAAACTAGAATTATCATTAATTTGTGCATTCTATTGTAACGATTTTCTGTCAAAATAACAAGCATCAGATTAATTTCAGCGAGTTCACAGTTGCGTGATTGCCGTTTTCATTTCGTCATTTTTATTACAATTTTGGTGAATTGATCATTGAAGTGCACTCAGTTCACTTGCTAAACTCCAATAATCGTGCTAATTAATATTACATTATATCCCGTGTTTAACGCTATTACACCGCAAGCGGCAAATATGATGATTTTCTTAATTAATGGAAATTCTACGCTGAAACGATATATTTGTTTCGTAGTATTTTCGTCATCAATGACCTACATAAATTTGATCCCCCTGGACTTCTTTTCCATAGAAACAGCTCCTGGTGCTCTTGGTTACACAATACGTCATTAATTAAATTCATTCAACTGTTTTCGGTATGGAATTTTCAAGGAATTCTTCGCAAATATTTTAATTTGTTGGTTGTTCAGCATTAAAAGGAAAACCTGACAGGGTTCGGTTACATCAGGGATGCTTCTGATGGAAAATTAGGGAAAGTGTTAAGGTCGCATTACACCTGCAAAGTACAGGGGAGCGCTGAACTGCGAGATGCAAATTCTTATTATGGCATGCCGATCGCTTGGATCTCATAACTTTATAAAACTTCGTTTAAATGTCAACGATACTATTTTTCATGGAAAGGTCAAACTTTAGCAAAACCAATTTTAATTGTTTTTTGTCTGAATTACTTGGAGAAGGAAAATTTTGCAAAATTTTCTCTGCGGTAAACCACATTCTACTTTTTATGAAACTCTGGACGTTTTACATTTGTCGCTCTAATAGTCCATGTGCCAACAAGTATACAAATTTGTTCTCGATTATAAGCTTATAAACGCTCATAAATAAATAAAAGCTTATAAACGAGAATAAATTTTTATGCTTGTTTTAGTCCGATATCCCATTATAAAAAAACAAAAAATTAAAATCTTTACCACGGATTATTATTATTATTATTTGTTTTATATTTCGCTACCGATCTTGACAAAATTTTCAGAATCTTTCGTAAAATAACGTTAGGTACTTTGCAGGAATTTAACTTAAGTACTTTCTGCTTAGGTACTAGGTATATCGTTATACAAAATGTGAAAATAAATGAAACCCAAAGAAAAATGGTCTAACATTGACTTGTTTGTGAACTGGGCAAGTTGTTCTTTAGATTATGAGTGTTATAATTATAAAGCACATATTTGGTTTATTTTAGAATAAAGCATTGTCACTTTTAGTGCCAACATTTTTTATTAATTACACATTCATATTATTCTTTTAATTTTTAATCAAACGAGTTCATAAAAATTTGCTAGGGTGGCGCCATCTGCAAAGTAACATCATTTTGTGAAACATTGATGGCGTTACTTAGGATTCTGCAAATTTTGCCATGATCGGTGGTCAAATAAAAAACTAATCTTCAAAAATCCTTGTTTTAAAGCATCACAAAAAAATTATAACTTAATCAAGAACGGTCAGAATAAAATTTTATAAAGTTGCTTTGGAAGAGGAAAGCATTAACTTCCATTCTCCACTAGTTTCATTTTGATCGGTTTACAGATGGTTCAACTCCAGCCAATCAAAAAGTGTTCTTGTAAAAAACTGCCACAGAAAATTTATTAGTGGCGCCATCTGGAAAATGGTTGTCAATTCTAAAAGCCTCATCTTTTGACTACGTCGCGTACAAAATTCAGGAAAATCGGTTTAATAATAATAAAGTTATAACCAAAAATAAATCGTTCGGTTTTTTTTTGGGACAGCCTTTAGTTTTCGATCTAACTTTGACCTATTGGAAAAGTTTAACCATTTGCAACCTCTAAATATGTGGCGAGCCCAGCAGTAGAGATCAAGAAGTGACCTAGTATGCATATGAACTATATCAGCTTAATTAAAACGCAATTAATAATGGTTAATAAAAAAGAAATAATTTACTTACAAGCAACAAATTCTTCAAATCGCCGTCAGTTCTAGAGAAATGACAGAAATGACTTGAAATCTCTTATGGTATTAAAGGACTAGTGCAAGACAACTAGACCCCTCCTCCCCTAGTTGTCGCTAAATTTAATTTATGTCGCTATTTGTGGTCCAATCTGTAAAGTTTAGATACCACTGAAAAGCTTAATTAACGTATCTTTTTTGCGTTAAAGACACAAATTTTCGTAGAGAGAGCCATATTATAGATTTTTCACTAAATACCCAGAGGTTAACTTTATTTGACTGAATTATTTGTTTCTAGCGCTTTTGCGCATTAATTGTTTGTAGAAGTAGATACATAATATGAATCTACATTTCAAGAGCTTTCAAATAAAAAAAAGAAAATGAAAATTGTCCCAACATTTACAAAGTTACGAGCGATTTTATATATGATTGACGGCGCCATCTTTAAACGCACGCCATTTGGGAAAGCTACTCTTCTGAGATGTCCAAAATGGCACCAAAATCGTGATTTTTAGCCCATGGCACATGGACTATAAAGGACCGTAGACCGTTTCGCCTGTTGGAATAGTTATTGAAGGTGTTTCAAACCTCTGTTTACTCCAACTTTTTGTCTTTTGTAAATATTTTCCTGCAGGAATAGGGAATTTACTAAATTTGAAAGAATGGCTTGCGTATTTATTTAAAACTTCAGTAACTCTTTGAAAGTTTTACAAACAAGCCTCGTATGCGTGGCTTTAAGTTGTTGTATAAGCAAATATTTATTCATTTCGTTTTTGTCCGCACAACTTTGAAAACGATTTTCACCCAGAGGAAACCGAAACGTCTATAATTTCATTATTCCGGAATATCTGGGAAGGAGTGCTGCAATTTGCATGACACGAAAAGAGCGGCGGTGAAGAACGCCTGTTCAGGTTACAGTATTTTTAGTCCTATATCGATCGGAGAGGTACGCTGGGACACTAATTAACCAATGTTCAGATGTATTATAATCAATTAATTTATAGTAATCCTTTGCATTTGCAATCCCTTCATTATTTTGCAAAACAGGATTGGATTCAGCCATCAACTTTGTTGAAAAGAGAATGTCTGCAGGAAATTAAGTAAATCTCGACGGAGATGTTTCAGTTTTCAATCCCTTGTTCGTTTCCAGTTCCTTAAAAAACATCATCTCCACTGGCTTTCCACGTGAAAAACACTTTATAATTTATCCCAATAAAAGCTTTGAGGGCTGAGAAGACAGAGTGGTGTTTCACCTTTTTTTAATGCAAGCATACCGTGTGTATTTTAAAAACCGGGCGGAATTGTAGCGCAGTTATAAAAAGACCTATAGTAAATATTGATCCTTCAACGTTACTTTAATTAAAAATACTACAATTTGGTGAGCCAGATGAACTTTTTCAGGACCACCCAATATCCTTAATTTTGCCCCAATTTTTTATTATAAAACTTTACACTCCCGAAGAAGTTTACAGCGTTTTTACAATTTTTAAATCCTGTTATCACATGGCGGATCAGTCCATATTTTCTACTTGTGCCTCTTCCCTCTATAACTTTTGGTGCGTTTTAGCTATTTCCACTATTCTCCTCCAAACTTTTCTGTCTTCTATTTTCCCTCTCCAGTTTTCTATTTTCATCGCTCTTATATCATTTTCAATTTGTTCTTTCTATCCTATTTTCGGCCTTCCTCGTGCTCTGGGCTCTGCGGGGGTCCAATCTGTCATCACTCTTACTGGGTTTTCTTTGTCTCTCCTTCCTATGTGCCCGTACCGTTATATACCTTGTGCTTTTATTGCTCTCACTATGTTATATTTCTTCATCCATTTTTCTATTTCATGGTTCATCCAGTTCCTTATCTCTTTCCCATTTTCAACTTTCGGTCCTACTATACTTCTAACTATCCTTCTCTCAAAAATTTTTAGCTGTTCCTCTTCTTTTTTTGTCAAACACATCGTTTCTGCTGCGTACATTACGACGGGCCTTATAGTTGTTTTATAGATCTACATCTTCGTGGTTCTGCTGAGTTTCTTGTTTTTAAGCAATTTTTTGTTTCTATGGAAGGCTCTATTGTAGTCTCTGCTTGCACTCTATCCTTTCGCTTGTTCAACTAATAACCACTCCGAGGTACTTAAACGCTTCAACTTCTTCAAAAAGATATCCATTACTCTCCATTCCTGCTAATTGTGTCTTCTTGTTTCTGCTGCAATGCATATATTTTGTCTTCTCTTTATTTATCTCTAAACCCCTTTGTTTTGCTTCAGACTCAATTTCTTGAAAGATTTTTCCTAGATCCCTTTTGTCTCGTGCTACAATTGTTACGTCGTCTGCATACGCTATTATTGGAATTGCATTTTTATTTATTGTCCCTCCATTTGTTACCTTTTTAATAATGCGATCTAACGATGTTATAAATAATACCGCTGACAGAGCGTCGCCTTGCCTTACGCCTTTCTTTACATGAATTTTTCCTGTCTTTCCTTTCCTGTATTAACAATAGCTTGTAAGTCCCTCATCGTCATCTCTATTATTCTAATCAATTTTTCGGGTATTTCGCTATTTCTTAGGTCTTCCAACATCTTCCTTCTTCTCAATGTATCAAAGGCTTGTTTAAAGTCAACAAACAAAATGTGCGTGTCAATATTATGTTCGTACGTTTTCTCCATTATTTGCCTTAGTACGTGTATGGCGTCTATTGTTGACTTTTCCTTCCTAAATCCATATTGGTAATTTCCTATAATTTTTTCCGTATGTTGTGTTAGTCGCTCTTTTATTATTCTAGTCATTACTTTATATGCCACATTCAATAACGTTATGCCTCGGTAGTTTTTACATAACGACTGGTCTCCTTGTTTTGGTATTGGCACTATTATCCCTGTCTTCCATTCCTCCGGCATTGCTTCTTCCCTCCAAATATTCAATAGTAATTCATACACCTTTTCGTATAACGCCTCTCCACCAAATCTTATTAATTCTCACATATGCCATCGCTACCTGCTGCTTTTCTATTCTTTAACTGTTTTACCACTTCTTCGTATCTCAGCCCTTCGTACCCTTCTTCACCTTCTGTTGCCCACGTTATTTCCGTTTGTTGATTCGCTATATCTGGTTCTGCGTATAATTCTGTAAAATGCGACTTCCAGTCCCAATTTCCACCCCCAATCTAGTGTTTTCAAATTTAGACCTTCCTTTTTCGCAACGAATTCAGAATCTACCATTTTTTCTGAGTTAGAAACACGTATCGTATACATGACCGGAAGTATATAGTCACGGGCTCACGGCGATCCTAGATTTTCAAAAGCATCGAAGAAATCGAAGAAAAATTGAGATTTTCTAAAACCTCAAATTGTGCAATTACCTACATTTTCTTTTACCCGTCTTTACTGTTTTCAAATTTCTTAATGTAAACAATTAGCAAAATTTCCAAAGCAATTTAGGAAAATGTAATTACGCAGTTAATTTGTCTCAAAAATATTAAGTTAACGAGTTTTTGCGTTTTCGAAAATCTAGGGTGGGCGTGACTGTGTTTCCGGTCAAGTACGATACATACAGGGTGTCCCAACGGTGAGCAAAGTCCATTTATGTCCACGTCATTAATAATATCGAAAATATGTGTACGCCAACCGCTAGTGACTGAAAATGTGCATAATCCAAAATTATTATGAAGTCTCGTGTAGGGGGAGCAGCACAAAATTACATTTTGTTAAATGGATCAGCCCATATATCAATACATTTTTGGTTTCTACGTGTCATTCTGTGCAACTTTTGTCAGGTGTGCCCCATCCTTAAATTCAATAGTTTTGGAGTTATTTAATAAAATGTGTAGAATTTGGCAAAAACAAGACTTCAGTTAAAAATTCATATTTTGGAAGCCTTGAAGTTTTTCTCTTCCGAATTTATGGCACATACTAAGGGAAGGTCAGGGCTACCTGATGACACACTTTAATGTCAAATGCACAGCGTATCCTCGATAAATTATCAAATTAACAGAAATTAAAAAACAAAATTTCTAAAATTTTAAATGGAATGACCTTGAATTTTTTTCTCCCACTATTAGAGAAGTAAATTCTAGGTCGACTTTCTTAACAAATACCTATACTTAAATAGCATGTTTTTCAAATTATCACTAGTATTAGGTCGGTGTTGTGGCTTTATTCGTTTCCGAGTTACTGATAGGAGTAACAGAACAAGTGAATATCTTTAAAACGATAAACTCTACGGTGTATAACAACGTATAATTCAAAATAATACGGTTAACGGATGTTTGCAAAATATTTGTAACAAAAACCGGGTGAAGCAATTTGCAATAGGGAAAAACAGTGATTAATTCGACAATATTTTCTAAAGTCAACAAAAATGATTTCAATACCAAAGTCAATTAACAAAATCATTTGTAACCGCGATAGTGACAATAAGATCGATATTTGAATTAAAGGTGGTCATTAACTCCAGACGGATTAAGCTATAAACCCAAAAATTTTAAGTAACTTGGAAAGGATGCCATTTAAGTATAGGGAGTGGTTAAGAAAGTTGACCTAGAATTTAATTCTCTATTAGTCGGCGAAAAAATTGCAAGGTTTTTGAAATTTTTGAGATTTTGTCTTTTCAATTTCTGTTAATTTGAAATTTTGCAGGGGACACTCTCTGCATGAAGTTTGACACCCAAATGTGTCGTCAGGTAGTCCTGACCTTTCTTTAAGATGTGCCATAAATTCGGAAGAGAAAAACTTCAAGGCTTCGAAAATATTAATTTTTAACTGAAGTCTTGTTTTTGCCAAATTGTACACATTTTATTAAATAACTCAAAAACGATTGAATTTAACTATGGGGCACACCTGACAAAAATTGCACAGAATGACACGTAGAAACCAAAAATGCATTGATTTCACTAAATGTATTTTTGTGCTGCTCCCCCTATACGAGCCGCCCATACTTCGAAACGGGTCGATTGTGCACGAAAAAATGTTGTGTCTACTTCTACGGAACATTTTTTCGTGAAAAATCGACCCGTTTCTAAGCTGCGTTGTGTTGCAATCCACAAAGGCAGCAAACTAAGTAAACATTCGAAGCGGGTCTATTGGGCACGAAATTTTTTTTCCTTTTCGTCAAAAATTCAATTTTCAAAAAATCATTGTTAAGTACCTAAGAGGAGCTGACGAACGAAAAAAATCTCAAGAGGTACAGACTAGTATGGACTATCCTCCACACACGATAAAACTTTTCGATAAAATCCTCCGGAGCAGGAAAAAAATTAAATTCATTTTCCCATGTTAATTCCCGACCCCGTCGGTGAAACACCCCGTATAAACTTTTCAAAACTTGTAAGTATTAGAAATTGTCTTGGAGTTAATTTTACGCCTGAAAAGATGTTTTGTTTAACGCTCTACTTATTCGTTTATCCTGGTGAAATTGATAGTACAATATGTATTAGTTATTAAACGGGATAACTAATGGGGTAAAATGCTTTTTACAAGTTCAATTTTACTTTTCAGCGGCTTATATCAAAAGAGCGATGCATTGTTGAATATCAAATTAAGCTTAATGGAAACCCAGGCAGAACATAGGACATAATCCCTATGTAATAAATACTTGTACTAAAATAATTATTAATTGTGGTAGGTAGGCTCTTCTAATTTTCAGATCGTAGCTGTATCAGATTATCGCTCTCCCCATTACTTGTATTGATTTTCTCTGACCGAAATTAATATTAATATTGGTTTTACTTTGCTCTGGTTCAATATTTTGGGGAATGTTATATTTTTTTAATTGAAAGCTTAGAGAACTATTTCAGCTCTTTCTTAAGAGCTTGAGTTGACACTAAAATATCTCTGCGGAAAGTTGTTGCATCCGGTATGCGAAAACTTTCCTGGCCGTCAAAATGACGAGGATTCCAATCTCGTAAATGCAGTTAGTGGCTTCAACAGCTCAAATGCAACTAGTTCGGCTAAAACGGAGGTAATTATAAACTTATAATTATAAAATAGAAACCGAACAGGCCTCGAAACAAAAATCAAAAACAAGATGAAGAGTTGTAGCGAATTAACAGGTCAAATTTGACCTACTTTCGGTTTGTCAGAGCAAATCGTTAAAATTTAAGCGCCCTTGGCTCCGCTTAAAATCCTCTTATCCTTGTCAGGGCTGCATGTGTCTGCAAGGGAAAAGTTTCAAGTTTGTAAAGCGCAAATAAGTTTAGCAGGAACAGTCGTTAACGATCGGTTTGATTCAGATGCAACATTTAAAAACAATCGTGGTATAGGATCGTTGAAAGGATGTAACAGTTGGAATCTAAATCAAACACTGATCCGATCATTTTTAATGAAATTCTGTTTAAAAAGCCAACCGGAAGATGTATAGCTGTTGGAAACAATATTTGGATTATACATTGGATTATACAGTGTGTCTCAATTTTAACTGGAACCACACAAATATTTCGGTTAATTTTAACGGAATCAATGTGTTCTTTTTTTCTGCATGTAGAGCTCCAAAATCTGCACCTGTGTAATACTCAACTTTTCTTATAAACCGAAACCCCAGCCTACTGCGATTTAATAAAGAGGCCAAAAATGATGAAATTGTATTAGGCATTTTTTTATTGAAAAATTTTATAAAGAAAAGTTGCTCAGGATCGCTCCAAATGGCTAAATCCGAAGTTTCAGGAAAAAATAAAAATGTTGAATTTCTTGAGGAAGAATCATAAAATAACGAAAACGTCAATATTTTGTGATTCTTCCTCAAGAAATTCAACATTTTTATTCTTTCCTGAAATTTCGGATTTAGCCATTTGGAGCCATCCTGAGCAACTTTTCCTTTCGATAAAAAAATGCCTAATACGATTTCGTCATTTTTGGCCTCTTTATTAAATCGCAGTAGGCTGGGATTTTGATCTATAAAAAAAGTGAAGTATCACGCAGGTGCAGATTTTGGAGCTCTACATGCAGAAAAAAAGAACGCATTGATTCGGTTAAAATCAACCGAAATATTTGGGGATGTTGGGGATGAAATTTAGGCATCCCCAGTTTTGGCAAGATACCTTGTCGTTCTCGAATTATTGAAAGTATTGGTTTCTATTTTTTCACCTCCTTGGTCCGATATGGCTCCAATGCAGTCCCCGCCTTACTTTTCGGGATACAAAGTTGCATGCCATATCTCAATTTGTTCTCAAGTAGAGGAGCGATCGATCGTTCGAGCGAATAAGTTAAAACAAGAACACCTCCGTATTCTGCTACGACACTAAAACTAAAGCATAATAAAACCCTTTAAATGGAGATTTAGGTTAGCTGAGCTGAGATAATAAGACAATATTTATTCATCCTTATTCCTTAAAATATGACTATTAAAAATAAAATAAAATTACATTAACGGTTCATTTAAATTTGTCTAGCAAATAAAGTAATCCTCTGAAGGTGCACTCCAAAGAGAATAAATCACGTAAGAAGCATTAATCTAGGAGAACGTAAAATAAAACTCATAACTGGGTAAAGAAAGGGTGAACGAGCTTTGGGCTATTCGTGGCAGACAACTTCAAATTTAACACTGCCTTTTTCGTGTTCATTTTATTCTAAGTAACAATTGAAATTGTCTAACACTTTTATTTTGTGCACACAACTCGAAACGAAAACTGAAATTCAGAATTGAGAAGTTGATCAAGGAGATGAAATTAAATGTAGAACTAGTCACTGGGAAACATATTACGAATTTCAAAGGTCTTTGAATTTAAGAGCAAAAACCAAGAGCCTTTGAGTAAAATGAGTGACCGTTTTAATAAAACAACCTTCAGGTTTTTAATTACTTTAATCGGATTGAGACTTCGTTCTGCCGATAAATGCGTAACGTGATTGAATTTTTTCAGTATTGTTTCGCCATATCGTACAGACGGGAAAATATCCGCCAGTATGAGCTGAGAGCCCTAAATGAAATGGATTGTAAAAATTGGATTGAAGCTATTCGAGATGCAAGGTAAGCTAAAAATACGGCAGTTTTCCCCATAAATTGGCTTTTGACGATTAAAATCAAGACTGCACAAAGTGAAACCTTACCCCTAACGAGCTTGTTAAATCCTAAAATGCATGTACTATTAACCACTTCATATTATCTGAGATTTTGACACTTCTCCGCAGGCATTAAGCTTTAGCGAAATCTAAAACGATTATTAATTGACGTGTTTTATTGGGCTTTAAATTCATTCCCCGTGGGTAATAAAATTTCATCCTGATAGAATTACACGATTCGACTTTGTTAAATTATGGGTCCAGTTACGTCATGATTTATATTCCACTGATACTAACTGAAGTTTTAACTTTTCCAGCGGATTTTCTGTCCTACGTGCTGCTCATTATAGCGTTATTAATGGTAAATTAAACGAGTTTTTAAAAATAAATCGACGGACGGGGTTTGTTTATCTGAAATTCACCCCAAGCTTTGGCAAATTCCGTAATAATTTCACACTAAATTTGGAACTGATCCGGGAAAAACAAGCAACCCTTCATTAGCCCGGCGCATTCACCATTTTTCACTTGTTTTGCTTCCAGCTTTAATAAGCTTCTACTGCAAAAAGAGGAACTGGAACAAAAACATTTACATTTGCTGCAAATTGTTGAGTCTGAAAAGACAGCGAAGTGGCAATACACTCAGCAGTGTGAGGAGCTCGCGTCCGAAATCAAGAAACTTCGAGCGGAGGTAAGTCGCAAATTTGTCAATTTCATAAAATATTTAAGTTAAATTGTAGAAAATTCTTTTTATTACTAACGAGAAGGAAATCTGATTAATTTGATAAACAAAGCGAAGCCTGATTTTCTCGTTAGTGCTTCCAGGGAAATAAATAATGAAAAGCTTTCCAAACTTTAAAAGCAATAAATTATAGTTTTTTTGGAAGCATAATTTCCTATAAAAAGCAGCGTTTACAATTTAATAAGCAATCGATAGTGAGAATGAAGTTTTCAAACAATAATTATAAAAATCCTCCTTTTTTACGAGTAGGTAGGTATACAGGGTGGTCGTTTTATTTTGAGACTGACAAATATCTCGGAAAGGAAGCATTTTAGAAAAAAATGTTTTGTATAAAAGTTTTATGACTTCGAAGGGGAAAATAAATGGCATCAACGCCATTTTGATTCAAGGTCATTTTTAAGGTCAAATGAAGGTCAACTTAATTTTTTTTAATGGAAACCTACATATTTTATTGCAGATTCTTATTCCCCGTAAAAGAACAAACAACTCTTATGGATGTGATGTGACACGTTGTCAAGATTTGGAATTTTTTTGTACCTACACCAAAAGTAGCAGGAATTATAGACAAGAGTGGTTTTTATAAATTAAAAAAATTAAATTCACTAAATAGGTACATAGTAAAACAAAATTTGGTTGTTTCTCACTTGAACAAACACGTTTTAACACTTAATGACTTGGTGCTTGATACTAATAACAGCTTCCCTTTGAATATGTTCACTAATTTGTTACCGAACATTCCAAGCAAAAGTTTGTTTTGACAATTGCCGTCTTTTGAGACCGGATGTCTCGAAGCCGGTGCATTTTTCCTTAATAATGTATAATGGCAGAGTTGTAGAAAATTTTATAGGCTTTCATTTTCATACAAGGGTTTTTTCGCTACGACGCACCATTTTCGAGTTATAAGCGAAAAAACAAAAAAAGGACCTTTCCACCCCCCTCCCCCCGTGAAGCGGACGGGGTAGGGGCGGGGACTTTTAGTAACTTCACCTCCTAACTACCCCCAACACATTCCCGAAGAGAAAAATTCTCCCCCCTTCCATGTTCTCTACAACCCCATTTTGGGCATTCGTTGCCTGGACTGTTAGATGAGAGTTGTTTGTTATTTTATTGGGAATAAGAATCTGTAATAAAAAATATAGGTTTCCATTAAAAGTTGACCTTCACTTGACCTTGAAAATGACCTTGAATCAAAATGGCGATGATGCCATCTATTTTCCCCCTCGAAATCATAAAACTTTTATACAAGACATTTTTTTCTAAAATGCATCCGTTTCGAGATATTTGCCAGTCTCAAGATAAAACGACCCCTCTGTATATCACAGACGGGCGATTATTATTTAAAGTTGTTTTATTAAATTAAAATAGCCTAAAAACTATTAAAGCTATCGCGAGCATACAAAATTAGACCTGGATATTATATAAAGCGGTTTGTTTCAAAGTTATAAAAGTTTTAAAATTCAATTTGCATGTCGTCAAGGGCTAATACACAGTTGTGATTCTATACATGCTAAATAAGCTAATGTTTCCATGCTTGCATGATGGCGGCGGAACTGAACATAAATAACTACAATTTGCATCGTCACTACACGACCAAATAAAAATCTTTCCATGTCTTTAAATAAGTAATCAGAGAGAATTTCTGATTTTTGTGTCTACAGAGAATTGTAAGTAGCGAAATTGATTTTTAAATCGAGTCTTTTGAACGCGTTTTTACATCGCAGAGGGAGTTCTCTCATAATTACATTCTGGGTAGCAAAAAACACGATTTGCGGAAATTGTCGCTAATTGGAAATATTGGCTTGCACCTCCGGCTTCTGTGCCATCCAGCGGTGAAGAAGTATCTTTGGATTGAAATTCAAAATCAAGTCAGGAAAAAGAAGAATACCTTCAATTACAATTAGAAGCGATTTTCTACAAGGCTCTACCACTCAAAGACGCGATTTTTAACTATTCTGAGCTGCAAAGCACGATTTGAGCTTTTAAGCAGCTTTGAAAATGCAATTTTGCAATATTTGGAACTGAAAAGTATAGATAAGTATTATAAGTAGATGGAAATACGTATGTCCATAGAAAGTAGGCGAGTAGGATTATTTACCAAATGCGTTCTTTATATGCACAACTACTGTATTTTCGAAATATTTCTGCATGTTAAAGTCGCGGACATTTATATACAGGGTGAGTCTGAAAGACTCCACATCCTTTATACCACAGAATCTACTGTTCAAATGATGAAGCTTGGTGCAAAAATTATTGGTCAATTGTGATTCCTCTTGATGTTATAAGCCGCCAAAGATTTTCATTTTTAAACGTTCTGTTTAAATTTCTTTCGAAAGGTGTATCGTAGGATTTTGAATTTTTGCACACAATTGTTAGAGATCAAGATGCAACTACTGATGTTACTTAAGACAGTATCCAAAAAGCGGATCCCTGTTATACAAGGTGGCCCCTATGTTATTTGCCCTTGAACTTTTTTATATTTGAAAATATTGCTAATTTGCCTATGCGGCCGTATTCCCCGTTCCATTCTAAAACTTTTTTGGCTCTTAAAATTTTTCGAGAAAACTAACCACTCACGAGAAAAATTGAAAAAACCGAAAACATGATCATCGTGATAAACCTACAATTTCAATAAAAATCAAAGTGTACGTTGACACGCATCACATTTCAACTGTTTTTTTGCATTGAAGGTGTTGGCCTACATCTGTGCCCAGAACCACTGCTCACAACTGAAGAAAAAACATTGATGGTAATTTCACTTTTTTATGAGGTAGACTCATCGTTGGTTTTCCTCGTGAGTGGTTAGTTTTTTGGAAAAATTTTAAGAGCCAAAAAAGTTTTAGAATTGAACGGGGAATACGGCCGCATAGGCAAATTAGCAATATTTTCAAACATAAAAAGTTCAAGGGCAAATAATATCGGGGTCACCCTGTATAACAGAGATCCGCTTTTTGGATAATGTCTTAAGTACCATCAGCAGTTGCTTCTTGGTCTGTAACAATGCTATGCAAAAATTCAAAATCCAACGATACACCTTTCGAAAGATATTTAATAATAATAATAATAATATATATTTACAACTTCAGTACAGGATTAGGTATATATCACAGTATGAGTAATAGTCAACATAAAGTATAATATAATATGAACATTTGATTAATTTAGATTAATATCAGCTTCAAAAAATTCATTGACTTTATAAAAACAGGCTTCAGTGAGATATGACCGTAGCTTAGCCAGGAAACATCTGTCATTATCAGTTTCACGCAGACTTTGAGGAAGATGATTATAAATCTTGACACCCATAACCACTGGACTTCTGGCTGTCAGTTGTAGCCGATGCTGAGGGACGATGAATTTATCATTTTGCCTTGTGTCATGGGAGTGAATTTCTGCAAAAGACTGGATTTTGCCAACATTCAATCGTACATATTTACACATTTCAAATATACAGGGTGAGTCAACAAGGTGACGGCGGTCCATAACTTCTGAACCCTTCCAGATAGGAAATCAATTCAAACGCCATTATGTACAACACCGCCAATTCTACATCCTAAAAATACTTTCAACTATACAGGCTGTCCCAAAACACTTGCAATGCATGGCAACTTCATTTTTTTAAATGGAACACCACCATTTTGATGACATATTCTGGATCACCTATAACATAGCTTTACATCGACATAAGACATTCCATGTTTTAAGGCTCTGTTCTAAAGTAATTAATTCTTTTTGAAAAATTTCGACCATTGCGGGTGCTTCTTAAAAAAAATCCTGAGAACTCAATTTTGTATCTAGAGAGCTGAGATTCGGTACGAACATGAAGGAAGGTCCATTCTATATATCTAACATGATAACTATCATTATCACTATACAGGGTGTCAAAAATTCTGTGTCAAGTTTGGAAAATTTCAAATATGCAAAACTCCATTTTTTCAAATGGCACCCCCTGCTATTATTGTGCCATGGGGTTGGGATGTTGAATTACTTTATTTTTTATTAAGTATGTCCTATACCTAAAGTCAATACTTCAAAAGATATTCTTTGTCTTAATTATTTTATTGAAGATTATTACGATCTCAATTAAAGAATGCCATGGATTGTATGACAGTTACGATTAACCTTGTTTATTTACATAGTTACCAGACAGTTTGTCACATTTATTGACATACACAACCAGAAAGAATTCATTGACATGGTTTATTGCTTATGGTTGAAATTCATTGTGTATGTCAATAAATGTGACAAACTGTCTGGTAACTATGTAAATAAACAATGTTAATCATAACTGTCATACAGTCCATGGCATGCTTTAATTGAGATCGTAATAATCTTCAATAAAATAAATAAGACAAAGAATATCTTTTGAAGTATTGACTTTAGGTATAGGACATACTTAATAAAAAATAAAGTACTTCAACAGCCGAACCCCATGGCACAATAATAGCAGGGGGTGCCATTTGAAAAAATGGAGTTTTGCATATTTGAAATTTTCCAAACTTGACACAGAATTTTTAACACCCTGTATAGTGATCATGATAGTTATCATGTCAGATAGCTTGAATAGACCTTCCTTTATACTCGTACCGAACCTCAGCTCTCTAGATACAAAATTGAGTTCTCAGGAATTTTTTTAAGAAGCACCCGCAATAGTCGAAATTTTTCAAAAAGAATTAATTACTTGAGAACAGAGCCTTAAACCATCGAATGTCTTATGTCGATGTAAAGCTATGTTATAGGTGATCCAGAATATGGCATCAAAATGGTGGTGTTCCATTTAAAAAAATCAAGTTGCCATGCGTTGCAAGTGTTTTGGGACAGCCTGTATAGTTGAAAGTATTTTTAGGAAGTAGAATTGGCGGTGTTCTACATAATGGCGTTTGAATTGATTCCCTATCTGGAAGGGTTCAGAAGTTATGGACCGCCGTCGCCTTGTTGACTCACCCTGTATAGAGAGCAGGTACTGTAATCACTTTAAGTTTCTTAAAAAACGGTTTACAAGAATCAGTTGATTTCAAGCTATAAATACATCTTATTGCTCGCTTTTGAGATAAGAACACACTTTGCAGATGGGTGCTAGCCCCACCCCAGAAAATTATACCATATGAAATCCTGGACTGAATATTGGCGCAATAAAAAGTCCGTAGAAAGTCTTTGCACATCACTTGTTTCAAAAGTCTAATTTGATAACACAGGGAGTTAAGACGACTGCAGAGTTGGCGGCAGTGATCCTTCCAAGTAAGACCTTCATCTAAAGTGAGTCCGAGAAATTTAGCCTGCGCCACCTTCACAACGGACTGACCCCGCACGTTTATATCCACGAAAATTGGATCGTTGGGCAAAGAATTTCTAAACACCATATAGTTGGTCTTTTTAATGTTCATGGATAGCTTATTTTGAGCAAACCAGTCATATAGCTTGCACAGCGATGACTTGACCTGCACAAGTAGATCTCCGTAGTTGTTTTCACCCTCCAATAATGATACGTCATCTGCATACATAGTCAATGTATCTATCACTTCCACAATGTCATTGAGAAAAATTATAAACAAGACTGGGCCCAGTACGGACCCTTGAGGCACACCCGCAAGAACAAGTCCAGATGAGGAGAGTACCTCCTTTCGTTCAGTTTCAGACTGATACACTAACTTAACACATTGCGTTCTGCCACGTAGATACGATTCGAACCATTGACCCGCTAGCCCCCTGATACCGTAATGACTCAGTTTTACTAAGAGAAGGTCATGATCCACACAATCGAAGGCCTTACTTAGGTCACAAAAAATACCACCGACACATTTTCGTTGTTCGAAGAGTTGCAGGAGCTGAGAATAAAATTTATCCACCGCAGTTATTGTTGAGTGATGTTTTAAGAAACCGTGTTGATTGCCATATAGCACTCCTTCTTTTTCTAGAAAGGAAATTAGTCTTTGATGCATAACGCCCTCCAGAACTTTGGCAAAAGGGCTGATGAGGGAAATAGGTCTATAGTTATCACACAAACGCCTATCACCACTTTTGTGAATTGGCACCACAACACTGCACTTCATATCTTGTGGAACAGTGCCACACAATATAGACTGGTTTATCACATATGCTAGAGGTTCTGATATGAACAAGCTGTTAGCCTTAATAAAGCTATTGCTGAACTCATCGGGCCCACACGAATTTGAGCTACTCATGGATTGTATTAAAAAGAAAGTTTAAAAATGAAGATCTTTGGCGGCTTAGGTATATGTATCATCAAGAGGAATCACAATTGACCAATAATTTTTGCACCAAGCTTAATCATTTGAACAGTAGATTCTTCTTTCAGACTCACCCTGTATTAGGAACCCTTATGGAACCGGAACCGAAAACAAATATCGGTTTCCGAACCCGGTATTTAAAAACGGTTCCAGTCCCTGGGAAGAACATCAGGAAATTGTGAGCCTCTGTGCTTTATCTTTATTTTTGAACATGTCCAATTCTACAAGAAAACTTGACGTTAAAGATTTTTGACGGAAACCTACGATATATTTCGGTACAATTGCATGTTTCATTTGCAGTTTTCGTAAATTATTATACTTTGACAAAGGATTTTTTAATATTGATGCTATAGCTGGAATGGCTCTTAAAATAAATCCTGTCCCCCTAATTGTAATTTGAAATGGCTTTGGGGTTACAAAATTGTTATTTAATGCTCTCTGATAAAAGTTTTTTCTCATTGCTATTAAAATGAAACGCCATCAGTTTTAATAGAAAAGTTTGGATCCAGATTGAATGCAGCTGTCTTCAATAATGTATGCGGGGTTCGATATTTGTGGTGTAATAGGATATCGATCCTACTAAAACTTCTCTAATGATTCGGGGTGTTATTTTATTAAGAAAATGAGAGCCTCCTAATTTATTTAGTGGGGTCTCCACAGCCGTTCTTAATTTATGCGAGGGAAATAAAATTCAGAAACTCTAAATCCTATCGCGACCCTCCGGGAAATACGCTTTATTTGACGTTATCATTGTTCTTTGTTTAGCTGTTCGCGCTTAAGAAAGAGTGGAAAACTGCTCCAAGTCACCAATCAACCAGCAGTTTAAGTTCGAATCAAGGAACTTCCACATCCACAATTTCCGGTCCCTACGCTCATATAGAACAAGACTCGAATGAGTTGAGGAAGATAAAAAAAGTGCAAAGTTTTTTTCGAGGATGGTTGTGTCGAAGACGATGGAAGCAAATTGTCGAGCAGTACATTAAAAGTCCTCATGCTGAAAGTATGAGAAAGAGGAATAGTTTGGTTTTTCGCATGGTTGAAGCTGAGGAGGAGTATATGGAGCAGATGGAGGTTCTAGTTTCATGTTTTCTACGACCTTTCAAAATGGCTGCTTCCTCAAAAAAACCACCCTGCACCCATGAAGATGTCAACTCGATTTTTTTAAACAGTGAGACAGTTTTATTTTTGCACCAAATTTTCTTGAAGGGATTAACATCAAGGCTTGAAAGCTGGCCTACGCTAGTTTTAGGAGATTTATTTTCCATGCTGTTACCAATGTTGAGCATATATCAGGAGTATGTAAGAAACCACCACTACTCCTTACAAGTTCTCACTGAATGTAAACAATCCCCACAATTTTCCGCCCTGCTCAAACGACTTGAAAGCAAACCTGCCTGCCACGGACGATCCTTAGAGACCTTTCTTACATACCCTATGCATCAGGTAATTTCATTCTCTTGGAGAGGTGACCGATACATTAAAATTTTAGGTTCCCCGCTACATAATAACGCTTCATGAATTATTAGCTCACACTCCGCATGACCATGTTGAAAGGAAAAGTTTACAGAACGCGCGGCAACAGCTCGAGGATCTTTCTCGGCAAATGCACGACGAGGCAAGTCTATTGTATTTTCTTGCCGGGCGCCAATTGTAAAACCATGTGATCAGGTTATCGCTAAAGGTAGGGAGGTAACTATGGATTCTACGGAAGCGCATTAGGGTCAGACAGAAACACTTCAACATCCTCAATAATTTTTTCAAGTTCTTGGAAATTTTTCTCAAGATATTCAGTTGTTTTCCGAAGATATAGAAACATTTTTCCAAGATCTCCAATAATTTTTTTCAAGATCTCGGAAAATTTTTCCGAAATCTTCACTTTTTTTCCCCATTTCCCCCGGACATTGTTTGCAGCGACTTGTTGCAAACGAAAAAGATAAGTGACTTGCTTTCGGTGATTTGACTAATTGTTTATTTGGTTGAAAGTTTGGTCCATTTTTCAAAGAAGAACTGATGTTTGATTACACAAGGTAGTTTCAAAGTCTTGTTCCACAAAATTTACTTACTGTTTAGGACGCGTTTCGGAGTGTTACTCCCTTTTTCGGTCGTTATACTTCTTATCTTTTGTTCCTCTTCTTCTTTCATTTGTCTCTTCCTCTTCTTGCATTTTTTCTTGTATTTTGCTTTGGCCTTTATGTATTCGTTTTCCCTCTTTTCCATTTTCGTAGTTCTCTTCTCGTCGTTTTGCTTCTTTGCATTCTTTGACGAACCATCCTCCCCCTTATTTCGATTCTCTCCCCGTATTATTATTTCCTTTCTTCTTACCGCATTCGATATAATTATCTCCAGCTCTTAAATTTTTTCTTCCACCCCTTTTGCTTCAAATTTCGCTTTTTCCAATTCTCGCCTGTATTCCTTGATTGTCTCTTCATCCCACGTTTCTTTTCTTCTCTTTATTAAAATATATTCACAATAATCGAATTTGATCCAGTTTTATTCAAATGAAGTACCTAATTATCAGTATGGGGATATATTAAAAGTGGTCCACTCTAATATTCACAAAAATTCCAAGTTATTTACATTGGCGCCCGGACTATTTCCACTACGGGACTGAGTAATAATAATTATTAAGTACGTGTTGCAAATTTTAGGTGTCCGAAACTGAGAACCTGCGTAAAAATTTGTCCGTTGAACGAATGATTGTTGAGGGCTGCGATATTCTTTTGGACGTAAATCAAGTTTTCGTCAGACAAGGCAGTTTAATTCAGCTCCCTGCAGACAAACACCGAACTTCAAAAAGCAAATTGAATTTCAAAAGCGAAAAGGAATGTGTACGACAATGCTTTTTGTTTTCTAACCATCTCATTATTGCTACAAGGTTTTAAATTATCCTCGTTTTGATCATCAAAATATAAAATACTTTCAGGACGTCGAGCGGAAAACTTCACTTAGTGCCGGATATTGGGAAAATCCCCTTGGCCGATGCCCTCTTAATAGAAGACCCTAGTGAGAACCCCGAGGACGACGGTAGTTAGTCTGCTCAAATAATTGTTTTTATCCAAAAGTTTCAGAGTCTTCCGTTTGTTCGGTTTCCAGTCAATCGTCGGGGATCAGTGAAACGTCGGCTGCTACCTCCAGTTTGCACAACCGAGATTTTAAAATTATTGTCGAATTGAAGGAGGCCAGTCAGCAGGGGCAGGTAAGATCGTACTTAAAGGGATTGTCACCAGATGAACGAAATTTTAAAAGTCATCTAAACTGATAGGACTATGTTTTAGTAAGGGGGCCTCGTTAAAATTTTTACATTTTTTTGACTAATAACCGAGTTATGAACATTTCTAATCGCCGCTGCAGGTGTGCGTGACGTCACGTTAGTTCCACCCCGGCCGACAGCCTATTGAACACATTGAGTTCGGACGGGCGCAATTATGGTTCATTGTTGTGTTGTGGCCATAACAAAACAAAAACCCGCCCTGCAGTAAGTTTTCATCGTTTTCCTGATAAAACAAGAAAAACTAAATTGTTTAAACAATGGATGGCAAAAATCAGAGGAACTTCTTTCCGAACAAATACACGTCTGTGTGTTCCGTGCACTTTACGCAAGATGACTATTCTCTTAAAGGAAAAACTCACACTACTAAAAGAAATGTGATTTGTTTATGCATGGACTATTTTCGCGAATTTGATCAAGATCAAGCATTCTCAATCCCTGGCAACAAAAGCTCTCGGTATCCGTGTTCATTATGGTAAAGTTTTCACAGGAGCACCACTGCAGAGTCCCAGCTCGACCAACTAAAGTTTTGTCGCGGGTTTCTTCAGCTGCAGTAGGGTGGAGAGTAACCGAGGAACTTATTTTGGGTTCATACATGTACGATTGAACACCTGACATCGCAAAATCTATCCAACACGATTTATTTTTCTAATTTGTGCGATAACGAACAGCGGCGGGTAATAGGCTGCGTTCATGCGGTGGGACAAACGTGACGTCACGGCTATTATTTCGGGCTCTTATATCTCATTAACTGTTACGAATTTCAATCTAATATTTTGCCTGTGTGTTTATGATAGGGTACCAATAAGTTTGAATCAATAAAAAATGACTTTCATCTCGTGACAATGCCTTTAAAAAATACGGAATTTCTAGGACGGCGCTCCTGCATTCGCATCAAAAACTTCTTTAAATTACCTACATTGACTCTTTGAGGCTTCGTACGCCCTATGACTTAATTTTTTTTTGTAAAAATGAACTTTGCTGAGAGCAATTTGATATAACGTCGCTTTAAAAAATACCTAACCACTTTTTGTACATCCAAGTAAGAATTACTTTTTTGCCCGGAACCAATATTTCTTCGGATTGGCTTTCAGAAAAGCGTCTTCTGGGAGATACCTTGTGACCTTTTTTCTAATATAAGGAAGATAAATTATTCAACTTTGCATCTGTACTGATCCCATTATATGTAGAAATAGAAAACAACTGCATTTGGTGACACTAAAATATTAAAAAGGATATGTTGATATTGTATTTTCCATCCATAACATCAGTAATTGTTGTCTCCTGAAAAGGTTTTTATTGAAAATTGAAAAATATTTCCTATCTTCTGCATATAGATTGTCCGCGCGAAAACTTCGACCTCCATATCTCGTGAATGATCGTGAATGAAGAAATTAAATATGAAAATTCGCTGGGACCGGCGATTTTTATTTCGAGGGGGACACTTAAATTTGTGCTTGGTAAAATTTATCCTTACCCCCACCAACCCCAACTTCAAAATTTCAAACTTGTGTTCGTCGATTTAAAGCTAATTTAGTTGTGAATTCAATTTTGTAAAATGTTTGCATCCGTTCACTCCCATCACCCTCTATGGCCAAATTTAAAATTACGTTAAATTTCCAGTTCAGCCCTTAAATTTCATCCCCCTTGTTAACTCTTAGTGACAGTTTTTCCATCTGTCTACAACGTAATTGTAAATCATCGCACCAAATTCTGCCCTGATCGTTTTCGTAATTTCTCGTGTTTCTGTGCTTTCAGGACTGTAGCGCCTTTAAGGGTGGTCGCCAATTACATTATTTAGTAAAAATTCTAGTTTCCACCCCTAAATTCCATCCCCTTTGATAAATTTCTTCTAAACGTCACTCCTCCTTTCTCGAACATATAGTGTGTAAGACCTCACTGTTTCACAGCATATATTGTTTCTCTGTGTCGAATTACAGCGCTTCATGAAAGTTCCAACCCCCTATTTCACCATCCCCACATGCTCTAAAGTTAATTGTGTTTTCAACCTCATGATTTTAATCCAATTCGTTGAAAAATTGTGGCGATTTAGAGATTCATGTTGTCAACCCATCATGATTTCATCCTTTTATGATTTACAGTGTTACATAATTTGTTAGCTATTTACTTACTTCGGTTGTTCATAAATAAGTCAGTAGGAATTCAGAAGAAATAAATGAAAGCGTTTGGGGTTGCTAGTAGCCTAGAGGTTGGTTTTAGGTTGAGAACTCATAAGACCTTTCTTCAGTGGTTGACCGAAAGCTATCGAACCCCGTAATTTTATACCACCATTTATTTGAAGAAATTTCAAGTTTCAATCGTTAAAGTTCATCCCCCTCGTTAGATGTTAGTGAAAACAGTGTCACTGGAAATTGACACTCCAAATTCTGTCTTGATGCGTTAAGTAGTTTTTGAGTTCTCGTATTTTCGTGTTTCTGCATGTTAGGGGTTGTAGTGCCTTTACGGGTGGTTTTTTGCAAAATATGAATAACACCTTCAATTTTCAACAAATACATACGTGGCAAGACTTTGAGAATCTTAATTTCGAGATACCCAATCAAGCCACTTTGAGAAATGATGGACTTCTACTTCTTGTTTTTGAGAACTTTGTAATTGTATTGCCTAGTAATCTTTGACGCCCTTGTGAAATTGTACTTTTGAGCACAATTCATAAATAGAATTTTGTGACACCTTTGCTGCGAATGCTGGAGCGTTCCGTTCTAATTCATGAAACTAATCAAAACAATAAAACAGATGACGGTGCATTTCGTGGCATCATCGATGCAAGAAAAGGCAGCATGGATATCAGATCTAAGTCAGTGCTTAGATAACGTTCAATTTAACGATATGATTAGGCCATCGATGTCAGATAACAGTTCCGTGACTCTTCCACAATCAATGAAGAACGACCCAAGGCTATTTAGAGACGAGCCTGATATCCGATTCAGTAGAACAATGAATTCTTGTAAAGTTCCTCAAATAAGATACGCAACACCAGAACGCCTTCTTCAAAGACTCACTGGTAAATGAAAACGGAAAATTTGTTGTGTTCTTAATTCGTTCAATGACTACTATAAAATCCATATAATCTGGGAGTTTTTTTATCATTTGTTCCTCTATTGTAATGCATGATAACCCATTCCCTGATCAACTTTCTGCACAATCATTGAAGGTACATTAAGATTCATGCTACGAGTAATGATAAAAATGATCACCTTTCAGATTTAAGGTTCCTCTCGATAGACTTCTTAAATACATTCCTTCTCACTTACCGCGTTTTCACTGATGGCGTCACTGTCCTAGACGCATTAAAGAAAGTGTTCTATAGCAACGATCTTGAACCTCAGGGTTCTGTTATTTCGCTAGAA
The DNA here is from genome assembly GCA_963924575.1 of Pycnomerus fuliginosus. Lineage (NCBI taxonomy): Eukaryota > Metazoa > Arthropoda > Insecta > Coleoptera > Zopheridae > Pycnomerus > Pycnomerus fuliginosus. Next base: position 564,653 of record OZ004626.1, on the reverse strand, counting down.
GGTTTTACAAGTAAAGACGAAAACACGTTACAATTGTACGACGATAGAAGGCGTAGCAGTTTTTCTCCGCGAAGAACAAGTGGAGCCAGCTCCGTTTCTGGCTACGGCTCAGAATTAAGCGAAAGAGACCGATCTCACAGCTACGATTCACAAGGACATAGACACTGGAAAGCAACACTGCAAAAATGTGAGATTAATTTATTAACTCCCTGAAGTGTAGTAAAGAAATTTTAAGATGAAGAAGAAAATCACGAGACGACACACCCTAAAATCGTTAAACAAAGTCCAACGCACCACAAAGACTCGATCTCACCTCCTGTTCAAAGATCGATTTCAATCAGAGTGGAGCAGACTGAAATCACTACTCAGGAAGACACCTGCCATTTATCCATCCCCAAAGTGGCTGCATCGAGCAGCAGCGAAACTCTCACAGGTAATGAAATTCGCGTAAAGTTTGCAATCTTAATTTATGATCAATGCATCAGACGTGACGGTCTTAAGCGCTCCTTGCTCTCCGAGCAATTTAAGTTCCGTGACGCTCGTCGGGTCTTCAACGTCGGACAACAACGAAGGGGAAACTGCCGGGCAGTCACCCAAGAAAAGTGTCTCACCGAAAAGGACACCGTCTCCCACTAAAGAATCGACTGTGAAACCGACCATCAAGCATGAAGTTCCTGAGAAGAAAGTGGAAAGAATGATATCTGAAGATACTGAAGGTGAGAAAATTCTTAGTTGTAAACGGTGAGAAATGTACTTTTTAGAAGATACTACGACAATCTTCTTCAACACAACGCATCGGGCGTCATGTAGCTCTTCAAGGTCTGCCAGCATATCAACAACCGCCACAAGTGCGGTGTTACAGGTAAATTTCGCGTTTTAACCCCTTTGGGTAATGGTAATTAAATTTTTAGGGTTACTATGGCTCAAGAAGATCAATGCAGGAAGGAGAACCCTCGACATGTCGCTCAAGTTTCCAGCATGATTCTCCACAGAAGCCTAGTAGAGCAGGGGTTGTTATCACATCCTTTCGACAGTCCAAACGAAGGCAAGATATTGTTTTTCAATAATAAATATAGGTGTATACAGCGTAGTCTGTAAAAAAACACGGCTCTCACGGAAACAAACCATAAGGTAAATTAACAAAATAAAAAATTGGCAATCTCGGAGCAGCCGGTAGAAACTTCTACTTTTTCACAGAATTTGTAGATGTAGTAGGTTGAACGTGTGGAAGAATAAGGGTTTTCAACATAAAAGGATGGAAGATGTGCCATGTCAGACCCCCTATGCGCCGCCATAAACAGTATACCATCTGCGCATAGTGCGCTGCCGCTTGATTGGCTTGACGTCACAATTAGAAAAGGACCCTCTTATACTAAAAACCCTTATTATCATGAGAATTACGATAAAGCACGTGGACTGGGTAAAACATCCCCACTCGGAGAAAGATGCGCATCGACCCCTTATCGCTAGCCGAACCATGCGGACAAGAATGGGACGCATCTCATCCTAGTCCGGACGCGGCAAATACAAAATACAGCACTAACAAATTTAAATAAGAATTACATTTTTCGAAAAAACGGTTTATGATCCGTCAATGCAACGGCTATCGAATCCGATCGTAAGAAAATGCCCTTTGGCAAAGAAACAATGAAAAAAGGGCCGTTTTCGTGGGTTTCATTGATGGAAATGGTTTTTATCCATAGTAACCACCCTTATGATAATTGAAGTTATGGATTTTGCCGGAAATTTGGAGCACATCGTCACATTAGGTTTCATTTTTCTGAAAAAACTAGGCCCCGCATGACAAAAATGAAAGAGGCAAAATAGTTCGCTTTTTAAACAGGCTTGTTCGAAGATGAACCACATAATTTTTCTAGTGAATTAACAAAAAGTTTGGAAGAAATGAAGATCGTGGTAGGCAAGAATATCAGGGTTCTCGTAGTTCGATTTTGGTAAAATTTTACCAAATTATGTAGGCCAATAAGCTAAATACGTGACCCTAATTTGGTTATCGTAGCTTAAACGGTTCAGAAGTTATCCACAAACATAGCCCCACTTTTAGGGGGCTGCAGCTCCTTTAGGAAGCGGAAATCGAAAAAATCTTATGGGTGTTTCTAACTTCATTTTTGACCAGAAAATATGCCCATAAATTTTTGTGGTCGAATTCGAGGACACCCTGTATACTATAAAGCAAAGTCGCATTTTTGTTTGTCCGGATAAGGAAATCGGCCTTCCCGATGAGATGGCGAGTTGAAATTTGGCACACCGATAGATGATCCCGTCAATAGAACGAGGAAAATCTTAAACCTGCAAAATGATGTTTCGTTTGCATTTTATTTAATTAAGAATGAATTCAATTACTTCCAACCACTACACCTGGCTAAGGCGGTTGACTAATGACTACGGTGTGGTCGTCAGGTTGCCGCGTGAAACTGTTAAAATACCCGTTTTTTAAATTTTTTAAGGGCGTACCTATCGAGACCTATCGCTTGATTTTTCAAAAAAAAATATGACCATAAAGAAAGCGTCAAAAAAAACTCAAATGGTATGGTACCATTTTTAAAAAAATACTCATTGTTTATTGCTAAATTATGCGATAAGATAGGAGGTTTCAAATTGCGATAAAATTAGGGTAATTGAATTTTTTATTTTCTTAATTTCCCTCATGGTTTGGCTGGCGTTGACAGCCGTGTTTTACTACATCTGGGGTGATTGTGATCCCTCAGACTATTCTAAGAAGAAAAGTTCCTATGGACATGATTGAGTCCGAAAATGCTTCATAAGGGAGCCCCTTCAAAAGGGTACTTGAAAAGTTAGTTTAAAAATCTGAAAAAAATTATCTCTTTCTTGTAACTAATATCTATGCTCCAAATTTCAAAATACTGTCGTTTATATTTTCCGAGTCATTTTAAGAAAACTAAATTTTCGAGTATCCGGCCTTTTGAAAGGGCTTAGCTCCCTTATGAAGCATTTTCGGACATATTATTATGTCCACAGGAAGTTTTCATCTTAGAATAGTGTGAAGAACCCCTTGAATTTTCTGCCAGTATTTAAGAATCAGCTCTGTATATGGATATAATAAATAAACCCTTCTACCGCGATTGATGTAGGTTGAGGTTTCTTCTATCCGTGTGCAAAGCTCCACTAATTCTTATTCCTAGCCATTACTTTTGCTTCTTTTCATGTTTTGTGTCTAGCTTTTGTTATTTTCCAAACTGTGCTGTCCCATGTCTACCTTGGTCTGCCTCGCTCTTTTTTTGTTTGTATCTTCGCTCTCCATACTCTTTTAACTGGTCTTGTGTCCTTCACTCTTTGCAGGTGTCTTTCTCATTCGGTCTCTGTCTCTTCGTGGTACTCGAGTCTTACTCTTCTTTAGTAGGTATTTCATTTCTGACGCTTATACTTTGTTCTTAGTCTTCCAGATAGCAATCAAGACTCGCGCCCATATGTTAGTGTTGGCTTTACACGAATTTATTTTCGTTTGCCTTGCTTTGATATTTCCTTTTTGCCTTTTCTATTCTGTCATTGATTTCTATTTCTTGGACCGCATATTTCTATAGAGTTACTCCCAGGTACTTGAAATGTTCTATTTTCGTACATATATCTTGTATTTCTATATTTAGTTTTTTTTTTCATTTGTTACTGCCATCACCTTAGTCTTTGTCTTTTCCCGTGCTGTCAATTCATTGTTTCAGACTTTCATATTATCTTGTAGGGCTTTCTAGCTTGCTCTTATAATAACTACATCATCAGCGAATGCACAGTCTGAGACGGCTACTCGTTGCGAGTTCCTGCGTCCTACGTATAATTTTCTTTTCCTTTGGGTTGCACGTCTTAATAATATACAGTATGCCTACTCTCCAAGGTGTCCATAGGAATTTACGTGGGTAATTCGATTTTATTTTTATCCTGCTTCTGTAATTAATTTAATGGAAATTTTAGGCTATCAGGTTTTAGATACCGATAGCTTCTACCTTCGTTTATGAACTAACGTAAATCCCTATGGACACCTTGGAGAGTAGGCATACTGTACACAGTAAAAAGTTTTGGACGTAATCTTTCTCCTTGTCTCAGACCTTCCTTGGTTGTGGATGGTTCCGAATTCATGTTTTTTATTCCATAATTTTGTGTTCCTGTGTAGGCTTCAAATAGATTTTATCAGCTAATTATTCACTCCTCTTCTTAGCAAGCTGTCCCATATTTTGGATCTAGGTACTGAGTCAAATGGCTTCTCCAGATCAATGAATGCGAAGTAAGCTTTTCCTCCTTGTTGTTATGTTTTCTCCACAATTTGTCCTGCACACTTCCCCCCTTTCTAAAATCACACTAGTCGAGTTTTATTACATAAATAGTTATAACGTTCACAGTTCATGACGTTTTTGTGGTTGATGTATTAACTTGAAACGGAAGTTCGCCATATTGTATATCCGTCACGTTATAACATTGCTCGAGACCAATGTTATAGAACTGTCACTTTGAAAATTGTTGTAAGTTAACTGTAAATTATATGTTAAAACTCTAGGTTTTTGTAAACACGAAAACTCAACTTCTCTTTTAGCCTTTTAAAACATGTTATTCCCCGATAGTTGTTGCACTCCTTTGGTGTCTCCTTTCTTATGGATCGGCAGTATCACCCCTATTTCCAAATCTTTGGGTATTATTCCGTCGTTCCATCATCTGCTACATATTTCTAGAAATAGCTGTGTTCCGTTGTCATTTATATAAATTGTAAACAGCGTTGGGCTGAGTGGGCATCCCTGTCTTACTCCTTTCCTTGTCCAAAAACACTCGCTCTCTTGGCCATTCACTCTGACTACATTCTTTGTTCCATTATATGTTTCTTTTATCCTTTTTACCAGCTTCCCATTCAGTCCTATTTTGCTTATGTGCTTCCACAGTTTCCCTCTATCCACACTATCGAACGCTGCTTTCAGGTCCACAAACAACGCGTACATTTTCCCCTTTTTCAAAATTTCTTTTTCCGCTAAGTGACTTAGGATGTACACGTTGTCTATGGTAGCCCTCCCCATCCTAAAACCCGCCTGGCTGTCTGGAAATATCCTCTTTCGCTCTAGTTCTTCTCTCATTCTTTCCCCTAGTATCATCGCATACACTTTATACCCGGTATTTAGGAGGGTTGTAAGGGTTTTTCACTTCATTTACCTCCCCTTTCTTATGTATCGGGCAAATTACCCCATCTCTCCATTGCCGGGGGAACCCCTCTCCTTTCCATATTCCATTCACGATCTCTACCAGTATGTCTATCATTTCCTCCGTACCATACATCCACGCTTCATTTCTTATCCCATCCCTTCCTGGTGCTTTCCCTTTTTTCAATTTCTCAATCTGCCTCTTCACTTCCTCTTTTGTTATTTCTGTACTTCCATTTCCCCTTCCTCCCGACTGTCCCTTCTTTCGCTCGCCCTTTCTTCTTCTCCTTCTAGTAACCCTACAAAATGCCTTCTCCATTCCGCCATCTCGATCTTCCCCTCTCCACCTTCTCTCCTTTTTTCCTCTCTTGATTTATGTATTTCCACGCTTCTTTTTCGGTCGTTATACTTCTTATCTTTTGTTCCTCTTCTTCCTTCATTTGTCTCTTCCTCTCCTTGCATTTTTTCTTGTATTTTGCTTTGGCCTTTATGTATTCTTCCCTTTTCGTTTTCCCTCTTTTCCATTTTCGTAGTTCTCTTCTCTTCTCCCGTTTTGCTTCTTTGCATTCTTTGTCGAACCTTATTTCGATTTTCTCCCCATATTATTATTTCCTTTCTTCTTGCCGCATTCGATATAATAATCTCCAGCTCTTTAATTGTTTCTTCCACCCCTTTTGCTTCAAGTTTCGCTTTTTCCAATTCTCGCCTGTATTTCTTGATTGTCTCTTCATCCCACGTTTCTTTTCTTATTACTTTCTTTGTTGTGTCCCTCTTATTTCCTTTCTTTATTTCCCCCTCTAGTGGTATGTGGTCTGATTCTACCCTTTCCCCTATTCTGAACCTCTCTTTCTTCCCAGGCCTCTTCATTTACTATAGCGTAATCTATTACCGATTCTCCATTTGCTCCCACATACGTAAACTCGTCCCTTCCATCTCCTTCTTTGTTTCCATTCAATATCTCCCACCCCTTTTCTTCTACCAATTCCTCTAGGATTTTTCCCTCTTTATTCTCTGCTTTGTCTTTTGTTTCTCTCCTTGCCTTTCCTTTGTGTTCTGTCCAGGTTCTTGCTCCCTTCTAATCTAATCTACAATATTACAGAAGCAGTACTTCAAGTGCTGCAGCAGCTTTTGCTATTGCCACTTCTGGATCCAGCAATCCTAGAGACCTGTCTCCCAATGCTCGAGGAGACTCTAAAATGATGGATCCTCAGGACGAATATGCGTTGGAACGATCCCGATACAAAGAAAATGTGATTTCCACTGCTTGCACAATGAGGGTCCTCAATGTCCTAAGGTTAAAACAATATTTACCCGTAACTTAAAAAAATAGCGTTTCAGGCATTGGATCTCCAAACACGCTCAAGACTTCGTAAGTGACCTCCGTTTAAAAGGCATGACAATCGATTTTTTGGACGACATTATTTACAGTCCAAATTTGCTACCCGCCGAGCACAAAGCTGCTGCTCAATTACTCAGGCTTCTAACCAAAGAAGAACCACCAGGCTCCAAAATAGATGTTGCTCGTCTTGTTTCCAAGCCTACTGTAGGCATGAAATCAACAGGCTATCTTAACTGACTAATAATTCTTTGCAGACCCCTTGTAAAGAAAGTATCGAAACTTTGTCTGCGTTAGAAATAGCAGAACAGCTGACCTACCTCGATCATCAAATTTTTGTCTCAATCTCCAGCGAGTAAGTGCCGAAATTTCTTAGTTGCAAGAATTTTCTCCCTTTTCTAGAGAATTTCTTGGTCAGGCTTGGATGAAAAACGATAAGGCTACCAAGGCGGCCTATATTATTCTAATGACGAAACGTTTCAATGATGTATCTCGTTTGGTGGCCTCAGAAATTTTGCGTCGTCCCTCCCTTCCTGCACGAGTGGCAGCTATAGAAAAATGGGCTGCGGTAGCAGATATTTCACGGTGTTTGCACAACTTCAACGGTGTTTTGCAAATCTGTTCCGCTTTCACCAACAGCTCTATCTTTCGTTTAAAGAAAACGTGGGATAAAGTATCGAAGACTGTAAGTAAATCTTCTTGGATCAAGAATCGAGAAAATAAATTCCAGACTCGCCAAACCATCGAGAAGCTTCAAAATATCGTTTCGTCCGACGGGCGATTCAGATCTTTACGCGATGCTCTTCATCGCTGCGATCCGCCTTGCATTCCATACTTAGGGTTGTATTTAACTGATCTCTCTTTCATAGAAGAAGGAACACCAAATTTTACACAAGAAGGACTTTTAAATTTTTCTAAAATGCGAATGGTAGGGTGAAATTTTGTAAATGTTTTCTAAAATGGTTCTTTTAGATTGCTCATGTAATTCGTGAAATTCGCCATTTCCAACAAACCCCATACAAGATAGAATTAATTCAAAAAGTTGCAAATTACTTGTTAGACACTTCGTTGTTGATGGATGACGAAGATCTTTACAGAACTTCTCTTGAAATCGAACCTAGGACTTCACGCCTAAGCACTTCAGCTCTAGGGCAGTTATCCACATCAAAATCTTAATTACAAATCTTATGGACACGACAATCCGAGGTTTTTTCAATCAGTCTTATAGCAGTTAGGTTTTGTTGATCATTCTAAAACCTTGCAAAGGTTCAAACAACATTGCAAAACAATCACACAACTTTTCTTAGAGATGTTAGAAAAGTATACCTTTAATATAGATTTTTCTAAGGAAGTCTTGTTGTTTCTTAGGCCACACCAGAAGAAGTTGACTGAAGACTGCTAAATCTGCAACTTGTGATCTCATTCTCACAGATGACATAGGGTGCCCTCGAATTCGACCACAAAAATTTATGGGCATATTCTTTCGTCAAAAGTAAAATTTTAAACGTTTATAAAAATTTTTCGATTTTCGCTTCCTGAGGGAGCTACAGCCCCTAAAAGCGGGTATGTGTTTGAGTTATTTGTGGATAATTTCTGAACCGTTTAAGCTACGACAACCACATTTAACTTACTTAACTACTTAATCCTAACGCCTTTCTACCCTTACAGGGTGTAAGACGGGGTTGAGTCGGTTAGTTGGGTGTTATTCTCCATGCATCTCTCCATTTTTTCCTATTTTGCGTTATGTGTTTCACTTCACTCCAGTCTATGTTTCTTTTTACCACTGGACTTCTAACACCCTCTGTCCATGTTTTTCTTGGTCTTCCCTTTTGCTTCTTCTTTCCAGTTCGCGTTTCGTACACTTTCCTCACCAGATTGTTCTCGTTCATTCGCATCACATGACCTAACCATCGTAGTTGTCCTTCTATTGTTGTACTAATCGGTTTTGTATTGAGATTTTCTCTAAATGTTGTGTTCCTGATTTTATCTAATCTTGTCTTTCCCTCTATCTTCCTTAGGTATCTCATTTCCATGTTTTGCATTCTGTTCTTCTGAGTTTCAGTTATCGTCCACACTTCTGAACCATAGATTAAGATTGGCTTTGCTACTTTTTCAAAAATTTGTACTTTCGTTTGTTTCGGTATTTCTTTGTTCGCCAGAAAGGAGTTTTTTATACCATTAAATAGCCTCCCTGCTGCTCCCGTTCTTTCTATTATTTCTTCCTTTAAACTTCCACCATGTGCTATCATCGTTCCTAGTTATTTAAACTTTTTTACTTGTTCCAGAGTCACATTGTCTACCCTTATTTTGTGATCTTTTTCTGAGTTGCTTATTATCATTGACTTAGTTTTGTTCGTGTTTATCTTCATGCTTTTGTTGCTCAAACTTCGGTTGTATCTTACTATGTTTTCGTTAAGTGTTTTTTCATCCTTGGCTATTAGCACCATATCGTCGGCTTAGCATATTTCCGATATTTTTACTTCTTTCATTATTTAGTGTCCTATTTAGTATTGTTTCACATTTTCTTTTGCTTCCTTAATTGCTTCGTCTAGGACTAAGGCAAATAGTTGTGGGCTCAGTATACATCCCTGTTTCACTCCTTTCGTTGTTTCAAATAAGCTTGATTTTTCGTGTCTTGATCTTACAAAGTTTTTCGTTCCTTTGTACAGGCTTTTTACCCCTCTGATTAAGATTTTGTCTACTCCTCTCTTCTTCAGTGCTTTCCAAATATCCTCTCTATTTACCCTGTCAAAGGCTTTCTCCAAATCTACGAAACATAGATGTATTTCTCCAGCTTCTCTTATGGTTTTCTCACTTATTTGCCTTGGAATAAAATTAGCGTCTAAATTTTCGTGGTTGAATTCGAGGGCGCCCTACCTACGTTACGGCCTACATGACAGAAACTTTTGGATTGACTTACTTCCTTAGGAAAGTATTGAATTTAACATCCTTTATTGTATTGATTTCGGGGTCTAGCTCTTAGAATCTCAGAGCAACACATCAGGTCCTCTTCTTTCGTGTTTGGCAATATACAAGAAAAATTGTTCAAAAATTTACTTTGCTGTATCTCTTTCGCAGATACCTTGACTGCTACTTCGATCAGCAATAAATTAGACTGTCGAATTAACGAATTTCAAAAAGATCTTGGCCCCGAAGCATCTTATCACAACAAAATAATTGTTATAGATTAGATTTAAATAACTTTCACATAGGTAGTATGAAATGACCGGTGATATGTGATATAATGTGCAAAACTTATTGTTGGCTTTTCTTTACACTAAACACTGAGAATCAAAAGTTTCACATCAAAATAAGAACATATCTTGTTTGATAATAAATAATAGTTACGATTACGAACCCTCTAACTCTATTGTGATTAAAAATTTTCTGTTGATTAAATTATTTGAAATTAGTACTTAATATAAGTACAGCTGTTAAATATTGTAACCGTACCTAGTTGACATGTGCCATTCTTTAAATCCTATTATGACAAGGAAAAGTTACGTATTGTTTTCCATAGATAGCTGATTTAGTTAGGTATATGTACAGAACCAGTAGGTAATCTGTTAAGTAGCTACTTTTCCAATTCATCTGTTTGGTGCTCAATTGTTTGTCAATTATTGAGTTAACACGTGCCAAGTCATGAAAGTGGCATTTTTGAAGTTGGATTGGAATTCTGTTCCCTGCATGTTTCAACTCTCGGCACTTTTTTAATGTTGTAGGAAACAATGTAGAAACAATTAGATAGGAACCTACGCTTATATTGTGTCTGTATAATTTCTCGAAAAAATGTACAATAAGTAAGTAAGTACCTATTACGAAGATGTGTACATATCCATATATTTCTTTACAATAATCTCATTGTTTCAACTGTCATGTTAGAATAAAAGTTTTGAAAAAATACGTGCAGTTGGTTCATACTTACCTACTGTTTAGATTTAGAAAATTTACTGCCGATCTATATACGGGATGTCTCAGAAGTCACTCGCACGCTTCCAGACGAGACGCATACGTCAAAACGCCAGCCTTACAGAAACAATCTTCATATTCTATCTTTTTCAAAACTTCGTAAGTTGCAGGGTATGCTCAAAAGTCTTGTTCCACAAATTGTACTTACTGTTTAACTGAAAAATTGCGAAAGGGGATGAAAAGACAGGAGGGGTGAAGATTAGATTAACTGTGATTAAGTAGAATTACAAAATATAACACTAAAATGAAAATTAACACTAGGGGGTTGAAAAATTGTAAAGGAGGATGGAAAGCCGAAGGGGTGAGAATTGATCGTAATTAAGTACAATTACAGAAAATAACACGAAAATAAGCCAACTATGTAAATTTGACCTTTGGTGGCTGAAATGTTGCCAAGGGAATCGAAAAAGTGAAAAACGCAAACAAACCAGTTTATTACCGAAGAAGAACGAAATTATCCGAATTTTGCACAATTAACACTAACTTTAGGGGGTTGAAAAATCGTAAGGGGAGGTGAAAAATCAAAGGGGGTGAGAATTAATCGTAATTAAGCAGAATTGCAGAAAATAGCACGAATAAAATAAGCCAATTATGTAAATTTGGCTTTTCGGGGTTGAAATTTTGCGAAGGGGGCCTAAAAAGTGAAAAAGGCAATCACTCAATATACAGGCTGTTTTCTAAAGGTGAGCCATCGGGAGCAGTTTTTCTTAATTATCTCAGGAACGGATTAACGGATTTTAATGAAATTTGGGGGAAGCTAGTATCAATGATGATACATCTACACGGAAACGGAGAGTTAAAAAATAATGAAAATTACTTTGAATTAGGTACCGAAAAATCATAAGAAAGCCCGAAAAAATAAATAAATAATGTATTTACTCCGCTTGCCTGGGCTTAGGGGTTGTTAGTAGCCGGTAATACAATACGCCTTTTAATGGTGTGACAAAATTTTAAGATCTTTTTTCAAAGAAATCCATATTGATTACATTTTTGGAAAGCTAATTTTTTGTGCGTGCATCAATATCTATATGGAATAGAAAATTTCTGTCAATGTCATTGAATTGATAGCTGTTAAAAGTCCCAAGTTTCATTTGAATACCACCAACCGTTGAAGGATAACTCAGGAACGAATCAATATATTGGGGAATTCTTTACATATTCTTAATTACCTTAAAAATGCTCAATTTTTCGCTAATTTAACCTACTCTCGATCTCTTATGGTTTCCGAGGTCCTAAATGGTGGACAACGAAAAATTCACCACCCTGTATACTCATCATTTACTTCATTTGTATTATATTTGCACTCTTTACAACTCTTCCACCCTCTTCACTATATTTCATCCCCTCCAAAACATAAATTTGCAAAAATTGCCTTATTTTCCGTGTTACTTTTGGTATTTCTACAGACTTCTCATAAATTTTGTGTTTTTTGTTCCTTTTCTACTGCAAACACTGTAAAGGACTATTAAATAATCGTGCGTTTACCTCAAATTTCACCTCTTTAAGCCCTGCTGCCATTTATTGACTACTTGTTATACTACTTATTATAGTTGGAATTTATTTTGAGTTGCATAGGCGATATCTGTTGCGGGAAGCTTGTTTTACTGGTTGTCTGTACACAGTAATAATTTCCATATTAAATTTATTAACCTCCCCACAACCAATTTAAAAAGGTTACTGAAAAAGTGGTTTTGAAAAAATGTCTGTGTGTGTTTACGTACAGTGCGTTCGCGAGACTTAGCCCCATGAGCTAGAGGCTGCAGTTATCAACGATGTGACCGACGTCTGTAATAAGCGATGCTTGGTATTTCCACCAATGTTAGCGAAGCCAGTAAAAGCGCGTACAAAAATCAACCGTCGTCGTACATTGTGTGGTGGAGAGATCAACCGGTCCTCAGTGACGCTTCAACGAACGTCGAACGTTCAGTTTACTTTCTTCCTCAGATAAACGAGTCGGAGTGAGACATAGCGCACGACACGATCAGAGCGTTACGCTCAAACTTTCTCGGTCTACGTGCAACAACGCTGGAGAGAGATGGCTTTCAAAACGTAGGTGTATTATAACAGGGTACGATGGGGCTAAGTCTCGCGAACGCACTGTAGGTATTTATCAGCACACGAAAGGTCTTCAAATTCTGTATTTTAAAATGTATTCACATTTAGTGCCTTTTTGGTATAAATTCAAAAAAATCGAAATTTCGAAGGAACATTAAATAACACGCGGCCACAGCCCAAAACTACTGGATCGATTTGGCTGGAATTTGGTAATAAATCAAAAAAACTTGACATTTATCACTTGAATTGACAAAAAAATTCAAAAAATACTTTAAAAGGTCATGTTAATATGGTTAGTATTAGAAAAAATTATAAAGATAACACATTATGTTTTATAGGTATAGTTTAAAAATCTCGGCCTACCTACTATATTTTCGCTCCTAACGTCGCCGTCGCTCAAATATAAACTATACGTGGTGGTGAAATTTAGAGCATGTGCGGGTGGCGAGAAGGGTGGTGAAATTTGTTGGTTGAAGCTCTGTGATGAGAGCAATTTCTACTGGGAAAGAAAGGAGGAGAAATGTAACAAAGAGGGGATGAAATTTAGGGGTGTGGAAACTAATTTTTACGGAATAATGTAGGGTTGAAATTAATACCATTCAACAGACTTCTATTGGTCGTACAAAGTCTTAATCAACATTTACGAAAAACGGCCCTTAAAGACCCCACAACCCCTAACATGCAGGAATACAAAAATGTGAGAACTCAAAAACTGCTCAACGTATCAAGGCTGAATTTTGTGCGTCAATATTTACAGTGACACTGTACCTAGGCAGATTGGCAAGTTTTAATTATGGTCTAACAAGTTACAAGGGGTTGAAATTTAAGGGTTGTAGCTGGTAATTTCTTCATTATTTACCTAAATGGTGGAAGAAAATTACGGGGGGGTTGGATAGATTTCGAGGATTTCGATTACCCATTGGAAAAAATTCTTACGTGTCTTATTCAACCTAACATTAAAAAAACAACCTATAGGTTACTAACAACCCCTAACCTCTACCAATCGGAGTAAATACATATGTACATTTTATTTATTTTCGCGGCTTTTAACTTCTACGCTTCGCGAAGCAAGTTAATCGATCGAAAAATCGAAATCGAAACGTTTCAGGGTCCTGGGAATCCGAAAAAGTGGTTTTTGAAAAATGTCTGTCTGTGTGTCTGTCTGTCTGTGATCACGCTACAGCTCAAACTACTAAACGTATCGAGATGAAATTTGGCACACATATTCTGTGGGCAATTTGTAGGTGCTGATTAGAATTTGGGTCACAACAGTTCATGCAAAGTGCCTTTTTGGCACATCAATTTAAAAAAATTAAATGCAAACCCCCATTTTTCGCATTACCATATAAAAACTCTTCGAATTCTACTTCCAAAAATGTATTCACACTTGGTGGCCTTTTGGCCAAGAATCGGTGCCGTGAAAAAAACCTATGTATAACTGTATATTTTTATTACCGGACGGGATAGCTGATTTTTTTTCAAGTCGAAAACCTTAGTCCCATTTTTTCGAAAAGTTTCATTTTAGTGGCAAAAAGGCTCTTTTTTTAATTTCTCTTAGCAAAATTGTATTTTCTTACTACAGGATTTAATGACTTTAGTGCCATTTTTTCGAAAATTGACAGTTTAGGGGCAAAACTGCCCCTTTTTAAAATACTTCAGATGTATTTAAGTACGTATTTAAAAGCTTTTGCCGACATTGTATTTTAAAGGTATTTCAAATACTTTTTTGTCGTGTATTTAAATACATATTTAAATACATTCTCAACTGCGAGATGGAAATTTTACCGTTGCAGGCAACGACTTCTTTTTCGTGCAGTTTATTTGCTAGGAGGTTCTTTTCCATCCTGACAGTGTTGTTAAGTATTAATTCAGATGTATTTAAATACGTATTTAAATACTTTTGCCGACATTGTATTTAAAGGTATTTCAAATACTTTTCTGTCATGTATTTAAATACATATTTAAATACATTCTCAACTGCGAGATGGAAATTTTACCGTTGCGTTTAAAATCGATATCCTGGCCTTTCCAAGAAATTTTGCCTGAGGCTTAACCCCCGACGACGCAAAAGGCTTATTGAATTCTTACAGACCAACAGACCAAGTTTGATTTTTTTGACCTTGAGTATTTAAAAGTATTTAAATACATTTTAAATGTATTTGTATTTGTATTTAATTACATCTGTAAGAAATGTATTTAAATAGTATTTGAAATACATTTTTAGAAAAGTATTTGTGTTTAAATACGTAGAAAAGAGTATTTTTAACAACACCTGGATGACATTTGCTTGATTTGCAAGGGATGTTGTTAAGCGTATAATTACATCTCTGATGAAGATGGGACTAATGTTCCGAAATTATGGTCGTCAGTATTAAAATAAATTACATATCTTTGAGAATAAGAATATGAGTTCAATCAATTTCCAATTACCTACTATCCTAACCTATATTATAATATATTTCGATAAATTAGCAAAAAATGGTCGGTATTAACCCACTCTACGGTACTTACAGAATTATGCTTATTTTCTTTATAAACAATAGTCGCTTTCATTGAACAGCTTATTTAAATTATAAACTAATGAAGGTATTTAGGTAGTTAAACGTTTACTTTTTTCCCATAATATTATTGTTACAATTTTGATTGCATTGATGAAAGTTGTGGGAATTATTTAACCCAGCTTTTACAAGAAAGTTTACAGCAATAATATATTGCACGATGATTGCACGGTTAAAATCCTTCTTTCAGGAGGTTGCCTTTTTGGTTCAGGATTTGGAATGAAAATTTTATGAAATCAGTTTGCGATTTATTTAAATAAGGAACAAGGTCGTTTATTAACAACAAATTTGAACTCAATCCTATTTATTTATTCAATTTGATGAGATTATTTAAAATCAGCTGACTGCGGGGGGCGTCTGCGCAATATCTTCCATAGCGTTCGGTTAGACACAGCTGGCTTTTCAGTTGCCGTTGTGGATAGGAAGTAGGCGGAAGTGGAGTGTGTTTTGTTTCTTAACCTCAAACGCGGATGTTTGTCTTAGTAAAGTATTTTATTTCGGAAAACGATGACCAAAGATAAGTGGAAGTTGACAATTAGTGCAGTTTTATTTGTATTTTGTATAAATTATTTTGAAATTGGTGTAGTTGGACATGCAGTTTGCAATCATGTGCATCCTAAGCACTATGAGGTTAGTTTTCTTTATTTTTACACTAGTTTTAATTTTTCCGGGCTATTTACCCTGACCGGATTTATCTCTTTAACGTAACCGATTTTTACCTCTATATAATTACCCTGTTTATTGTGTTTGCGATGTGCAATAATTAAATATTGGTATAAACTGCAACTTCCTTCCTTTCAAATTGCCTACCAATAATTATTGAAGCTATAGGTATAGGATTTTAATGATTTCAAGCCTATTCTTATTAGTTTCTGCTTCAAAATTCAAATTCTCTTCATATAGTCAGTCAAAGTAGGAAAAATGCTTGAACAAATTCGGAAAGTTTTGAAACTTTGCAGCATTGTTTGGGGGGGTTTAGTAATGAACATACTAAAAGTCCTGACACCTAGAGGGTGAGCGCGAGGGGGAGACCTCTAAATAGGTCCCTCTTTTTGGTTTTTCGTTAATATCTCCGAAACTATAGGTCCTACGAAAAAAGTCTTTAATATGAAAAATTATACAATTATATACATTTTTCGAGTAGAGTTGGTAGTTTACGAAATAATTGCGTTCGAAGATTGTAAGAGACGCTCCTTGGACAAGTCAAACAGCTCTTGCTAAATTAGTGTGGGGGTGAGTTCGATGAAATGATGAACAATTATTATAAGAAAAAAGGCGTATAAATAATACAATTGTTATAATAAATGATAATAAATCAAATTACAAAAAATGTTATCGAAGTAGTGAAATAATAACAATGAAGATTTCCGAATAATATTTTTATTTACAGCGCTCAACAGGCCTCGGAGGCCTAGGGCATAGTTAATTTAGAGATTCCCATTACTTTATACATTATATTTTATATAATTTATTAAATTTCTTGCATGAATTCAATGTCAAAACTTTATTCTCGTATGAATTGCAATGGTTTTAGTAGTATTTCATTATCTATAATCAATCGATTTGCCTGTTAGATAATGAAAATTCGCAAATCCGGCCCACCTTGGGAATTTGTCTGGGTCTGGGTTTGTTCATGCAGCGGGGCGTCATTGTCACAGTTACAACCCTCATAATGAGGCGGCTTTTAGGGTCTCCCAAATATTGTTTCCACTAGCTATATTATTTCACTACTTTGATAACATTTTTTGTTATTTGATTTATTATCTATTCACTACAAATTGTATTATACACCTTTTTTCTTATAATAATTGTTCACTATTTCATCAAACTCACTCCCACACTAGGAAATTTAGTCCTCTTTATTTTTCGTGTAAAACATTTTTTTCGTAGGACCTATAGTTTCCGAGATATTAACGAAAAACCAAAAAGAGGGATCTATCTTGAGGTCTCCCCCCTCGCGCTCACCCTCTAGGTATCAGGACTTTTAGTATGTTCAAAGCTGCAAAGTTTCAAAACTTTCCGATTTTGTTCAATCATTTGCCAAAATAGTTGGAAGGTGTTCATCGAATTGCAATTTTTGCATCTATTCATATTTCTTTAAATCAAGTTAGTTCATGGACTAAGCTACTTGTAAATAGTTATTGTAATCATCGTAAGCGGCCGAGTAAGCGGCCTTAAAGACAACAAACCATCAAAACAAAAGCCCGCTAGAACCTCGGCTAGAACGTTACATTACAATCATTTTGTAACAACCTGTATGCAGCCTGTTTCAGTTTGAGTGGAACCCGGTTAACTTTTTTATTTATTGACCGATTTCAAAATTATTTTTTTTTACTTTGTAGCGAATTGAAAAGCAGACATTATTTGTTGAGACTTTTTTTTGGACCAATCACCCAATTTGTTATAACGAAAAACACTTGTCAAAATTTCAGAAAACTTCGAGGAAAACTTAATTAGGCAATTTTTTACAGACAAAACTTGCAGAATCTTGTAGAGGACCATTAAAGCTGCCCAAATACCAAATTTAGTAGAAATATATCTTATACAACCAAAATATTTTCTTAAATCTGAAAAATTCGCAAAAAATCAAAAAATATAGTTCACGAGCAATTTAAAGATTTTTCCCATCAAGGTAGCTACTGAATGAATTTAATCAAGCAAACGCCAAAATCTTGGCAAATTTCTACAAAATCTTTGATTTTCTGCGAATTTTTCAGATTGTATAAGATTATCGGTCTTCTACGAGGGGGTTGCGACGGTCCGATTTGAGGTACAAAAAAATTCCTTTAATACAACACAAAAATGCCTTTTATTTCCAAAAAAATCCGCTCAATTGTCACAAAATGCCACAAAATTCCTCAGAAATGCCTTGAAATTCCTTATAAACAAAAAACCTTCGTGCTTAGAGATCCCCTAGATTTTCAAAATCTTCGAAGAATTCAGTGAAAAATTGAGATTTAAAAAAAACGCAAAAACACGTCCTGTGCAATTACATTTTCTTTCATGCCTTTATTTCATTAATTTATAAGAAAAGAGACCTATGGGAGGCTTTAATTTCCGGTTAAAACGGAAGCCGAGAACAAATATCAGACTATACCATCAGATACATCTTTAAAAAATAAAATAGACCTGTTTTTGTGATTTTCAACAATTTTAATTTTTCACCGATTTCTTCGATGTTTTTGAAAATCTAGGGTGGCCGTGACCGTACTTCCGGTTAAGTATGATACATGTTTCTAACTTAGAAAAAATCGTAGATCCAGAAGCCGTTGAGAAAAAAGTATAATCCCATTTGAAAAACAGTACAGTATTTAGGGCTTTCATCGGTATGAAGGGGGTGTGGTACATTTTTGTCGGTAGTTTCGGTAGTTTTCGAGAAATTTTGCTCACACACACACAGACATTTTTTAAAAATCACTTTTTCGTGATCTCGGGACCTCGAAACGTCAAGATCTGCTGTTACTTTAATTGCAAATTTTGGGCTGATTTCCGCTCATTTGTTGTGTGGACGTTAGAGATACAAATAGTTATAAATGAATAATTTGTTATTGTTCAGAGGCAAGTTTTTCATTGATGTTACGAAGGGACGTTATATAATGTTGACCGCACGCTGTCCAACGTGATTGCTGGATTCAAGACCAAGAACAGGTTGATGGCATTGTAAAATTCTATAACATTAACATTGTTTTTTATTTCCTGAGGTCACCGTAGGTGAGAGAAATCGTTTTTCTCTAACAATAACATAATTTTTGTGGTTGTCACAAATAACAAAGTTTCAAATAAAATGTTGCCAGCAGTATAATTTCGAACTGTTTTATTCCACTTCAAAAGGAATACCTACTCGTGGCTCCAAGGGTCTTCGATATTCCTTTATAGTCGAGTCTCATAATTGCGCGGAAAATTTGGAGGAAAATTTGAATACATCTTAAAAAGTAATTAATTTTTTCATTTAAAACAGACGCGGGTCCCTGTTTTCCAACGAATTACTTATTTGGTGGATTTAAATTGCGTTATTTTGTTAGAAATCTACTAATTACATGTCCATAACCGGTGCCAATGTTCGGTGATCGCATGGAAAAATCAACGCTTCTTCTATTGCGTAACTTCACTTCCTCGTTTCTTCTTTAAGTTTTTGATAAATTACACTATGTTAGTGTTTTATCTTGTAAGTGTATGCTAATATTGCACTTTCTATAGCTTTTCTCAATTAATTTATACGTGAACACCGAAGCAAAAACGGTATATTACTAGGGTGTCTCAACTCAATGATGGAAACCTCAGTAGAATCGGTTCCTCCTCGAACATTAGAAGGTTCTTAGAAAAATCTAAAAATTATTTAGGTAAGTGACAAAAACTATTGGACCAAAATTGGAGGTTTACCGTGAGAACCAAAAATGAAAAATACAGGGTGTTACAGAGACATACATGTTGGTCCTTCTGGTGAGCCCAGTTAAATTTTTTGGCAATCCGCAAACGCCAAATGCCTTTTTACCATATCCACCATAAAATTTGATTGATGAACACCAGCACGTGAAAGGGCTGCAAATCCTGTATCATGCGTCTTTTTGACATAAAATCACAAAATTTGAAAAGACCTCGCACGATTCTTATGGAAACTGGCTTTCGGTGAAGTTGTCTGAATTTTGGATATGTTATTGTAGTTTTCATGATTCTGAACAAAAGTTATCATTGTGCAAACCTCCAGACATGGACAGTTTTTGCTACAAAACGTCCCGAAAATAGAACTTTTCCCGTTAGAACTACATGTAGCGAAAATGTAATCGGCCTTTTTGCCATCATAATTCCACGTGATAAGACCAGGGGCACCTTATTCTTGCACATATTCCTAACATTCGTCTGTAAGCAAGCCTTTTGGACGTATTTGAATATTATGTCGAGAAGAACTGCCCTTTTGGCAAAAAAATTAAAATTTCGAAAAGCTGCAAAAACAGACTGCGTGGATTAAAATTTAGATGATATGATTGGATCATTCACCAAGTGGGGAGGTTCCAGCCGCTTCCTCAGCTGTCAATTTTTTTAAACTATTTTTAGAGGAACAAAGTTTGTTTGGTTCATACACCTAAACCCCTTTAAGTGACAAAAACTATATTGGACTGGAATGCCAAAATAGGAAAGCTTGAAAAGAGGTGTATAGAAAGTTAAATCGATCAAAGAAGGAACATGATAAGGATATAGGATGAATAACTTTGCTTACACATTTAACGTGATCGCACACATTCACAATAATGAATCGTGCAATTAATCAATCTTAATTGAAAGACCAGATGCGGAACACGAGACAGAACAAACTAAAATATTCCAGAAAATAATCGTTTATTTGTCAAACAGAATTCGTTGAATGGTTGGATGAAATAATTGGTTACCTCTGAGTGCATTGATACGAATAAGAGCTTCAGGGAAATGTTTTTCATTTCCCTTGAATTGCAGCAAATCTCCCCCCCCCCCTAACAATATTACAGTTGGTATCTTTGCTATTCCTTGCGCGGCGCGGGTAGGAAAACAACCACAAAGACCATTTACCACAAAACCACATCGCTCTTGCTTATAGGGATTTAACTCTCAACAAAAACTCCCGGAGTTGCAGAGATACCGTATCGACTCTTATTTCACTCTAAAATGCTTTTCGTTTCTAAAACTGTCCCGAGTATTGAATATTTATAACAGTTCTACTTGTTAAAAAAAGCACGTAAACTTTCATCTTCATGCAAAAGTGTGTTAGTAGTCATGTGACAGTCGATTTTAAATTGACAACAGTGCAAACTGCATAATTAAAATTAAGTAATTGATAGGGGCAAACTTGGTCTACACAACATTAAATGACGGGATTTGGACAAATTGATCAATTGGCAACGCTATAAAGTTCACTTAAATTTAATACGGTAATACCTCACTTTCTTACAGCTAATGGTTACATTGTTTAATTATAATTAGAAGTGATAATTATGGAAATAATGAATACACTTAAACTTGAAGTGAAAGGATATAAGGAAGATCTCTGAGGCTATTATCCCACTTATCAGAGGTGTAATTCCGATGAAGGTCTTCGAGTATGTGATCGTGAGAAATATTAATAATTCTCTGATTTTAACCTCCCCACAACCAATATAAAAAGCTATCGAATTCGATAATAATTATAATACGCCCTTTTGCGAAGAAAGGTTTTTTGATTCGGCAAAACAGCTGTCGAATCCGATAGTAAGAATATGCTTTTTTGTAAAATAAATCGAAACTAGAGCCCTTTGCCACTAAAATTACATTTTCCAAAGATGCATTTAAACTTAGTGCCCTTTTGACAACAAAATTGAAAAGGTTTGAAGAACTCCACAAAGCATTTTTAAAAAGACTTATGTGACGCGCTTCGCTCGGTGTGTTGACGGTTGCTCGGGCGCCAGATTTTTAGGCTGGTTTACTCCAGTTGCTCGCGGGCTGCTTTTAGACAGTCGAGAAATACGCCAGGTGTTCGAACGGCGGTGACGAGAAGGAATGGGGGGGTTGATTAGTCAGACGGCACAGACAGAGCTACTAGTTATGACGAAAGACGGACGGTACAGAAACGGCACATGATAACGGCACAATCTACGGTTTCGGTGAACTCGCTCCCTCTCGCTCGGACGAATTAAATTGACAAAAGACGGCGGGACGCTTGTCGTACTACCCTGCTCGGAAGCGGAGAGGTTACCCCTCGCGCTCACGGACAAGATGGCAGACAGCGGGACTGACGGCCCCGGTTTCTGTTCGCCTATCGAGGGAATCCCCTTCACACGCTCGAACAGAACGCCGGGCCACGAGTTTCCTTTCCTCCCGACCTTATGCGATTGTGGATGGGAACCCCTTCGCACGCTCAGATAAAGTCAGTAGGAAATCCCAACTACGCGTTAACGGAGGCGGTTAGCAAACCTTTCTTCCCGATTTTGTGCGATTGTCGATGGGAACCCCTTCGGACGCTCAGACAAAATCGGTAGAAAATCCCCTTGACAATAACGGAGGCGGTCAGCAAACCTTTCCTCCCGATTTTATGCGATTGTCGATGGGAACCCCTTCGGACGCTCAGATAAAATCGGTAGGAACTCCTAACTAAAACAAGAATGACGCGGCAATCAAACTAACGGAAAGAGAGAGACAGAACACCTAATGAAACATTTATTCAGACACAACTAGTACAATAATTAACCCGGACGGTTACCTCGGTTTACAAAACTAACGGCTGAATTAAAACTCAAGCTAAACAATACGGCTGACTTGACTCGGAGCGTTTGCTGAGTGAGAACTCAAGCCAAACTAAACTTAAACAATGCGGAGCGCTCCTTATATAGATTTCCACCTCCTGGCGGCTACGTGCTCGCGCGACGTCGAGTGGAGATGGCACGGCGGAGAGGGAATTCGGTACTGCTCGCGCGGCCTCGGTGTCTTCCTCGGCGGTGGGGGAGCGCTCGATGTGGTGACATCTTTCTTCAGGGCTGTCGGCTGAAATATTCCTGCAATAACGAATTAATATTAAAGGTTCCTGAAGTCCAGCGATGGCGAAAGGAAATCCTGCGGCTTCGACGTTATTCTATTCCTTCCAGGCGATGAAATCACCACACTGCTCTTGAAGCTAGCAGAGCGGAGAGTCGGCGGCGTCGATAACGCGGTGTTTATCAACAACTCGGCGCGGCAGATTTAATAAAGGCGGGGGCGGAGTACCGAAATTGGTAACGGAGAAATTCACTTCGTTACATACCCCCTCTTCTTCGGGAAAGAGAAAAATTTCGAAGACATTTTTCTCTTTTTGTAGAGAGAGCGTGGCGGCCAGCGGAGACGGGGACGGTGACGGCGGTGACGGTGGTGGCGGCGGTGACGGGACGGTTGTTCAACGGGGCGGATATTCATCAGGGTTGGCCTGATGGTGGCTGTACGGGCCACAGCATCCGCACGTGGGGCACGAATTCCAGGGGGCAGTGGTTCGGCGGTACGGGGGCGGAGACGGAGTTCGGCGACGGCAGCAATTCCGGGACAATACCCCGATCGACCCGCAGACGGAGCAGAACATCACCGCTTGTCTAGCGGGGCATTGACGGCGAAGATGGCCGGTGCCCCCGCAGCGCCAGCAGCTCGACTCCGGGGCCGTGATCCGGGTCGGGGCGGTTGGTGGTGGTGAAGCTGCTAGCCGGCGGACGGGTGGCACGTACCGGGGCGGCGATAGGCCCCAAGAGGATGATGTGGACGGCGAGGGTCCTCTGGTGGGCGTTGGTGTTCGGGGCGGCGGGTCCGCTGGTGCGGAGGGAGTCGACTGATAGTCGAGGTCCCAAGCGCTATCGCTGGCCATCTGCAACAGAGGACGGTTCAAGGGTGACGGTTGGAAACGGAAACCCAGGACAGTCGGGGACGGGAAACTTTGACGGGCGGAAGGCTGGCACATCGTGTTTCAGAGACGATGCAACTTCGGCCGGTTTGCGTGACGGTGGTGTGACGTGTTTGCAGGCGTCATCAAAAGGTGGACGGTTTGAAGGTACTGTCGAAAGGACGGTGTGACAGTAATCGTGGACGGGGACGGCAATCGTGGACGGCGACGGTAATCCCATCTTGGTTGGCTTTTCCCGGTAGCATTGAGCAAACGTTGTCTTCAACGTTCTGTTGGCTTCTGTTGGCTGCTGGGTTAGCTTGGGGACAATCTCGCTATGAAGACTGGTGGGGACGGACTCCACATTGGAAGCTCAGCTTCCTCTTCTTCAAAGGTGACCTGCGCTCTACTGTGGTTGACGTGATTCTTGACCAGTCGGGGGAGGCAGGTTGTTGGTGGGGGTGCCGCCGAGGACAGTTTTCGGCGGCTCCGTTGGTTCCGGTTGTTTTTCATCTTTCTCCGGGGTGCGGCTCTCTCCATCCGGACTGAGCGAACATTGCTGTCAATGTCGGTTGGCTCATCTGTCCGGACTTCTCGGGTAGGTTTTCGGTGGGGCACAGTGTGACCTGCAACACTTTCCAGTATGCAGGTCTTCGGCTCGTCCATCGGACTCATGGGGATTACTGCTCCGAGTTCGGATCTCGTGCAGCCCCTCAACCCAGATTGATGGACGAAGCGACACCGGGGAAGGTCCCGGTGTCATCGGCGTTGGCAACAGTAGTCACCTACTACTGTTGCCGACAGCGGGTCTTCTGAGGACGTCGGTACTGGGGAAGTGGCAGTTTCCACCCCCCTCCGGTGATACGCCTGGGTCGCTCGCTGCGGCGGCGAACGATCCTACCACCGGGCCAGACAGCATCGACGTTGCCCCCCTCAGAAGACAGGTTTTCCGGTCGTCGGTTTTCTCTCGGAGACAGTTGCATGGTCCTAAATTGCGTTAGCCTGGTCATCGGTTCATGTTCGGTGGACGTCATGTCTGACGTCACCGGAAATGGTGATCCGGTTCACCTTTTCCTTTGTTCATTGTCGGCACGGTCTTTCCTGGCGGCGAGAATGGTCATTCTACGCGTTTCGGGGCGGTGGGGAATCCTCGGGTGTTGTCGGAAATCCTCGGGGTTTCGTGTTTGGTCGGTTGGTCGGAGACGGGACGGTCCTTCTCTACGGAAACGGTTCCTGAACGGGGATCGGAGCTTGTCGGAGTTCGTCGGGTGTCGTCGGAAATCTTCGGGGATTCGTGGTTGGTCGGTTGGAGACGGTACGGTCCTTCTCCACGGAAAATTTCGAAAAACGGTCCCTGGTCCCTGCTCGGGCGCCAAAATATGTGACGCGCTTCGCTCGGTGTGTTGACGGTTGCTCGGGCGCCAGATTTTTAGGCTGGTTTACTCCAGTTGCTCGCGGGCTGCTTTTAGACAGTCGAGAAATACGCCAGGTGTTCGAACGGCGGTGACGAGAAGGAATGGGGGGGTTGATTAGTCAGACGGCACAGACAGAGCTACTAGTTATGACGAAAGACGGACGGTACAGAAACGGCACATGATAACGGCACAATCTACGGTTTCGGTGAACTCGCTCCCTCTCGCTCGGACGAATTAAATTGACAAAAGACGGCGGGACGCTTGTCGTACTACCCTGCTCGGAAGCGGAGAGGTTACCCCTCGCGCTCACGGACAAGATGGCAGACAGCGGGACTGACGGCCCCGGTTTCTGTTCGCCTATCGAGGGAATCCCCTTCACACGCTCGAACAGAACGCCGGGCCACGAGTTTCCTTTCCTCCCGACCTTATGCGATTGTGGATGGGAACCCCTTCGCACGCTCAGATAAAGTCAGTAGGAAATCCCAACTACGCGTTAACGGAGGCGGTTAGCAAACCTTTCTTCCCGATTTTGTGCGATTGTCGATGGGAACCCCTTCGGACGCTCAGACAAAATCGGTAGAAAATCCCCTTGACAATAACGGAGGCGGTCAGCAAACCTTTCCTCCCGATTTTATGCGATTGTCGATGGGAACCCCTTCGGACGCTCAGATAAAATCGGTAGGAACTCCTAACTAAAACAAGAATGACGCGGCAATCAAACTAACGGAAAGAGAGAGACAGAACACCTAATGAAACATTTATTCAGACACAACTAGTACAATAATTAACCCGGACGGTTACCTCGGTTTACAAAACTAACGGCTGAATTAAAACTCAAGCTAAACAATACGGCTGACTTGACTCGGAGCGTTTGCTGAGTGAGAACTCAAGCCAAACTAAACTTAAACAATGCGGAGCGCTCCTTATATAGATTTCCACCTCCTGGCGGCTACGTGCTCGCGCGACGTCGAGTGGAGATGGCACGGCGGAGAGGGAATTCGGTACTGCTCGCGCGGCCTCGGTGTCTTCCTCGGCGGTGGGGGAGCGCTCGATGTGGTGACATCTTTCTTCAGGGCTGTCGGCTGAAATATTCCTGCAATAACGAATTAATATTAAAGGTTCCTGAAGTCCAGCGATGGCGAAAGGAAATCCTGCGGCTTCGACGTTATTCTATTCCTTCCAGGCGATGAAATCACCACACGGCTCTTGAAGCTAGCAGAGCGGAGAGTCGGCGGCGTCGATAACGCGGTGTTTATCAACAACTCGGCGCGGCAGATTTAATAAAGGCGGGGGCGGAGTACCGAAATTGGTAACGGAGAAATTCACTTCGTTACACTTATTTGATCGAGGATTTAATGGATTGAAATTTATGAGGTAGGATTGGATTATTCACCAGCCTCTTCCGTAACTGCCCAATTTTTATTAAAATTCCTCTGAAGATTCTTCTGAACATGTAGTCTTATTTCAGGAAAAGTTAATAACGCATCACGTAAATTATGCAAAACTGGCTTAATTAGACGCAATTTTACAATAAACAGGATCTATTCTAGGCACATCTAAATTTTACTCCAACTTTTAATGATGCTTATCAGCACAGTGAATCGATTACAACTACCCACGCGAGCTTGGTAAATATTAATTATATAATAAGAACTCAAATAGTGATGGCGTATTCGCACATTTTAAGCATTTAATCCTTTGTTTTTGTTTACAAATAATTTCTATGTATTCCAGGAATTCGCATTACAATGGTATTCAAAAATTACAATGGCTTTGCAAATAACTAGTGCCGATAATAATAATTTATTACGATAAACATCATCATAAGTATATTAAGATTTTTGCATCCACGTCCTAATATAAACATTAATCAAATAAATCCAGATGTTTCAAGTTTAGACAAAGTAAATCCGAGTTTAATTTAAAGTAATCATGGCATCGCATAAATTCCAAGAGACTTTTAAATTTACACTGAAGCGAATTTCGATGAAATTTAGAATGACCCTTCCTCATACCAAAGTACAATTTAGTTTTCACTCTATCCACATCAAAAGCTGTGCTTATTTCGTTGCTCACCATTTTTAGAGCATGTGGCGGTGGTGGAATAGGGAGGTTGGAGTGTAGGGGTTGAACTGTTCATGAAGCCCTGTAATTTGACATAGAGAAGCAATTTCTGCTTTGAAACTATGTGATTTTACATATTATATGCCTTTGAGAAAGGACGAGTGCATTTTAGGAGAAATTTAACTTTAATTTAGGGGTAGAAACTCGAATTTCTACTGAACAATGCATCAGGGCTAAAATTAACACCATTCGGTAACTTCCTATTTATGGTACAAAACAGGTCTGTTCACGACGACCTTTAAAGGCGCTACAACCCCTAACATGCAGAAAAAATAAAATGCAGAATTTGGTGTGCTAGTTTACCGTGACGTAGGCGGATGAGCAAATTTTCATTATGATCTAACAAAAGGTGAAATTTTTTTAGGTACATGTTGGTATAAAATTGCAGGGTTGAAAAGATTTCGTTAACCATTGAAAAAAGGTCTTAGATTCTTCAACCTAAAACCAACCCCTAACTCCGAACAAGCGAAGTAAATACATTTTATTAATTTTTTCCGTTTTATTTGTGATTTTTCGGTAATTCAAAGTCATTTTCATTAATTTTTAACCCATCCACAATTTTTCAACCCCTTTCATGATATGTGAACCCTCAAAAAGCAAAATTTACTTAAACCGCTTCTTTTTTGTGTACTTTTCGATAGTTATTTACTGCAGTTAATTTTCACCCCCCTTGATTTATCATCCCCTTCGGAATAGGTATATAAGTATTTCAACACCCAGTGATTTGCATAATTGGCTTATTTTCGCGTTATTTTCTATAATTATATTTAAGTAACGATTAATTCTCATCCCCTTTGATTTTTCATGCCCCTTTACGATTTTTAAACCCCCGAAGTGTTAATTGTGCAAAATATTCAACATTTCGCCTTTTTGACATTACTGTGCGTTTACTACTAGGTGCAGATTGATAAAGCACCTGACTCAGCCGGTCCCTACATACACATCGCATTCCGGGTTTTTTTTTGTATTGAAGCACAAGCTTGTGCTGATTTTTCAAATTATTTGTACCAATTTTCAAATTTTCAGTCTGAAAAAAGTCATCAATCTTTTAAAGCAATTTGTTTTGTGTATCCGATGTATATGGCGGCTATAAAAGAAGCAAAATTAATTGTCATTGCTCTAAAACGGCCTAGAAAATACGTGTCAATGCCATTGAATTGACACCTGTTAAATATGTAAAGTTTTAAGTATCATTTGAATAGCATCAACAAGATATATTTTTTTAAATCGCTATTTTCATGACATCAGAATTCTTTACCATCAAAAAACTACCTTTTTCTAATTTTACCGATTTTCTAACTTTTTCGTTTCCAAGATGCCAATGATGGTGAGAAACGAAATAAGCAAATGGTAAGTAAAGCGGAGGCGTGAAGTGCAACATTAAAATAAGGAATTAATTTAGGACGAAGATGTGTGGGAGGGATAAAGAACAAGGTAAACTCAAAAGCTCGAAATACAATACTCGATTTAATTGCAAAGATGTTGAGTAGCTTCCGAGGTAGCTTCAGCGCTTCTGCATGAGAGACAGCTGACAGAATATTGCGTTTCCGTCTTCGGTGCGTGATACAAGGTGATTCATCAAAAATTAAATATTTTCATATTCTCAATCCTTCCGGTTTGAAAAGATTATAGTTTTCCTATTTCTGTTTATTATGATTGTGATACCTGCGTTGGGTTTATTAATTTTCCAATTTATTATGCCTCTCCGACGCCTTTGTTCGTTATTTTTACGGGTAGACTTGAATCAACGCGGCAACATCATTATATATTTATATTCCAAAATTTTTCATCTTCAGCTCTTTGTATAGTTAATTGACAGAATATTTGTTATAGGTACTGTGAATTTGTAAAGAGTTGAAATACCTGGTATAAGTAGCAATTATTTTATTTAGGTATGTTTTAGATTGTAATATCTGGGAATAAAGTTAAGGAATACCGAACGACAGTATGGCTAATAATATTTTTTTCATATTTATATAATTATTTATTTTGCAACTGTGCTAAATCATTTATATTGAGTATTAAAGAATTATACTGAAAGAATACGCTTCTCACGAGCTAATTTCGGCAATATGGAAATGGTTGATATTAACAATAATAGCATAATACATACATAATAACAATCGACAAAATATGCAAAAATCGAATTGTCAAACTTCTAAGTTACTTCGCGCCAGGCAAGGGATGCGGAGGGGCATAGAAGATTTTGCATTGGCTTTTATTTAGTTAATTATTTCGGTTATCACTAATCCAAAAAATCTAAATCAAACGCTGTACGCACCCTCATGAATTGTTCTATAATTAATCAAGAACATATTTTCTTGACAAATGCAATATTTAAGGAGACAGGACCGTGGAAAGGAGAAAAACTCCGAAAATCACTGAAAATTTTGCGGCGGTCGAACCGAGAAAACAACGAAAAACTGTGTTTGGGTCCCATATACGCCCGTGCAACTAATATATTTTGATAATTAAAAAAAATACAAATCGTACAGAGACCAGTTTGAAATTTTAACATTAGGGAAAACTTGATGTCCTCTTTCTGATTTTGCACTTAACTCGAATTTTTTGGATAGTGCCCTTACGCACTGGACGATTTTTGGACATACAATTCTGGCTAGGTCATACATTTTTACTTTAAGGTGTTCGAATATGCAGTTTTTTGACGCCTTTCGGCTGCCCGGGCACTCTACTATACTCAAACATTCGAATATTCAAATCAGTCGAATAGTAAAAAATATTCGAGTAGGTACAACGAGGTTTACGTATTAAAAACCAAGATTCAAGCAAGACCACCAACTGCAAAATTATGTAGTTTTATAAATTGTGAAGCATTAGACTGGTAATTTACATACCTAATACATGACGGGAATTCTCAAGACTTCCCGGGAATTCCCTGAGAATTCCCAGAGACTTCCCAGGAATTCCCAAGACTTCCCGGGAATTCCCAAAGATTTCCTAAGACTTCCCGGGAATTCCTATCAAACTATACACCGAATTCCCAGGGAGAGCAACCCCTCGATGTGAATGTAGGGGCGGCTAGTCTTACTGGTGGAATCGGGTGCAGATTTTACCAATCTGCACCTAGTAGTATTGCCTCCGCAGACGCACAGATGGTTCAAAAAGGCGAAATGTTAAAAAATTGTTGTTACAGAATTAAAAGGTAGAAAATGAACAGAAAAAACACAAAAATTTTACAATAAATTGAGATTTTAAAATATTAACAAATAAAAAATGTAAACTCGAATGTGCAAGGTACCTGTTTTCGATCAAGAGGAATTAAATCCGATATTTGTCTTAATTTAAGAAATTAAATGCACCTCCAGCATCTGTTAATTTCTTCATTTGCGGGCCTGTAATTTTTGTCTCGACACACTGAATGTGATTTCCAATTGTGTAAAAAGGCTTAACAAATATACATATCTTTTTTTTTTGAAGGTCCCGTAATAATATTTTACCGAAAAAAGTATGGATCGGCCGCTGCGCTAAACGAAGTAAATACCTACACCGCGCCACGCTAGTTGGTTGCCTGCGATTGTGACCTCTATAACATTGTCGCATAAGAGCGACAAGTTGAAACGCTTGAATGGTAAATGCCCCACGGGATCACGTGCTCTTTAACATGTTTCTTTCAATTTACGACCGAATTGCGATACGCCACTATATGTTTTTGTGCTTTAATTAAAGCTGAAAGAATGGGGAAGTTTTTGGTGGGTAATGCAGAGTTTTGATAAGGGTGAAGTAAAAAGTTATACTCTGTTGAATGTGAGTCATATTTTCGCACCATCTAAACTTTTAACATCTGGCGGGCATAAAGACAAAATTTAAATAATTTTCATCAACTTATGCATATGGGCAGATTCCTTAAAGATTTCTGAATCCTGCGGATAAAAAAATTGGGGCCCACGACCTACCATAGCGAAAAAAATGGGCAGCTACGGAAGCGGCTAGAACCTCCCCACTTGGTGAATGATTCAATCCTACCACCCATAAATTTCAATTCAGTCTCTACCTAAGTGTTTTGGTAATTTTTAAAAATTTTTATTACTTATTACCAAAAGGGCACTAAATTTAATTGAATTTTTGAAAACAAAATTCGAAGACTTTTCATGTGCTGATAAAACAAATGGTGGTCATATCTCAAATTTCATAGACACCATGCCAAAAAGGCACTTGTTATGGGTCGTTTGCCACCAAAATTAAGTAAATTTTCTTACTTGCTATACCTAAATATTACTACTGGTATTTTTCAAAATTTTATGATTTTTTGACAAAAAGGCACTAAGTTTGAGGACATTTTTGGAAACGAAATTTGAAGACATTTCATGTTCTAATAAAGAAAATGGGAGTTTACTAGTCAAATTTCAAAGTTGATATGCCAAATTGGCACTTGCCGTTGGCCGATGACCACCAAAATTAAATCAGCTCTTAGGGGGGTACTGTGTGTCCCTACCTACCAAACTTCAGCCAAATCGATTAAGCAGTTTGGGCTGTAGCGTATTATCTAATGTTGCTTCTTAATTTCGAATTTTTTGATTTTATGCCAAAAAGGCGCCAAGTGTGAATACATTTTTAGACACAGAATTTGAAGACCTTTCACATGCTGATAAGAAAAATTGGTGTTCATCAGTCAAATTTCTTAGTTGATACGCCAAAAAGGCACTTGGCCTTTGTAGATTGGCAACAAAATTAACTGGGCTCACCAGAAAGCCAACACTAATCTCCATACCAAATTTCGTGAAAATCTGTTCGGTAGTTTTCGAGGAATCTTGCTCACATACGTACGTACATACGTACGTACGTACGTACATACGTACATACACACAGACATTTTTTAAAAACCACTTTTTTGTGATCCTGGGACCTTGAAACGTAAAGATCTGGTGTTATCTCAATTTCGAATTTTGGAGTGATTGCAGTAACCTCCCATTTTTATATGGTTGTGGGGAGGTTAAAATGACGGGAGAATGCACGGTTTTCCGGAAAATTTTGTTTTCGGTGTAAAAGTACATGTTTAGACCAAATTTCGCGAAGGATAACTTTCACCACGTGATGTATCGGACATTTATCTATAGACCTGTACCAATTTTGTTAATAATTGTACATGTGATTATGATTATGAACAATGAACATTTTGAACATACGCATTTAATAAAGAGTAAGTCTGCGGGGGATATTTCCAAGAATTCCTTTAGCTTTCATCCCTTATTAAATAAAATATAAAATCGGACATCCAAAACTCTGCCTGCAATACATTTTTAACTTAATTTGAAACGATATAGAGCGGCTTTTAAAGTCGTAAGTAATGTGTGTTGTTTTATTCATCAGAGGTAGGTATGTACTATCGAAACTGTTATAATCATTTAGGTATAAGGAGGAAAAGTAAAAATGAGTGATGGTTTTCAGTCAACTACCTATTTTCAGGCATTTTCATTAATCCATATCAATGAGATCATAAAATGAAAAAAAAAATATTTTGTGATCTTTGAATATCCCGCTACGATTACATTTGCGTTGCTTTTTCCAACAATCCATGCACGATTCATAAAGTATGGTTTAATTGAAAGTTGTTACTTATATGAAACTCGGAGTTTGAAGTAAAATTGGGAGCTCGAGGACAGAAATGAAAGCATCTCGAAAAAAGTCTCAAAAATAATTTACAATCCCCGTCGGCAGTAAAAACAAATAAAATGTAATTTAAAATGTTCCACATTGTTTTCATAATAAAGGAAAGAATTTGCCATACAGTATTTAAATTTAAACCGGGATTTTCCCGGATGAGGTTTTCCGTATTGATTCAAAAGCATTAATATTTGTTATTATCACATCTTACACCGTTTATGAAATCAAACAATAATAATTCCTCCCGTCTGCGACTTTCACCAGGATAAAGCCTCTAATTTAATTACAAACCATTTCCTCAACACGAATCTACTTTGAATATTTTTGTCGCTCAGGTATCTCACACGCACATTGAACCTGCACACGTTATGAAAAAGAGGAGCATAGACCAGTCTTTGAGGATATTGTTGCACTATGACGAGAGCGTGTACAGGTGAGTGATTTTTTT
This sequence comes from Pycnomerus fuliginosus, assembly GCA_963924575.1. Taxonomy (NCBI): domain Eukaryota; kingdom Metazoa; phylum Arthropoda; class Insecta; order Coleoptera; family Zopheridae; genus Pycnomerus; species Pycnomerus fuliginosus. The sequence goes on along the minus strand of OZ004626.1, from coordinate 531,635 downwards.
CAGATTTTTTATTTACAAATATATATTTTTTAGACTAGATGACGAACGTTTTAAACTGATAAATGTGAGTATTAACAAATGACCTAGTTTTGCATAGTTAATTGCAAAATTTCGTCCAGTTTAAATGAATGATTTTAAAGTGGGCGTTTCATATTGATTTTGATTGCAGGAAACAATACTGCCGGAGGCGGTCAGTTTTTGGGAAAGAGCTTTATTTGTGAGGAAAGTTGAAAATGTTATCCGCTTAACCAGGTAAACATTCATATATGGTAATAATGGCAAGGTTAATTTCTACTCCGTTATGGCAGACTGAAATAGTTTCTCAGATTTTTAAGGCTAATAGGATTAATTTCTCCAGCACAAAAGTGATCGCTTAATGGATCGTAATTCGTAATGTGGAAAGATCAAAACGAATTTTTAAGTTTTTTTTGAACAGAGATTGTCTTCCCCATCAAAGACATCAAAGTTTTATACAATTTTGAAGCTTTCATTCGCTTCGACTGCAATGCAGCAAAAGTTTGAAGAGGTCCTTTATTAATTTTCTCGACGTTTTTTACCTAATTATAGCGTTACAATGGAAAACTTACGAAAGCGTAGAGCTGCCATGATATTTGCTGAATTTTTTATTTTGTAAAAAAGTGTAAATCTACAGAAACAGTGTAAATTTACAGAAAAAAGTGTAAATTTACAGAAAAAGTGTAAATTCACAGAAAAAGTGTAAATTTACAAAAAAAGTGTTTTACAGAAAAAGTGTAAATTTACAGAAAAAAGTGTAAATTTATGTTCCCATTCTGAGAGCACCGTTACCAAGTTGTACAGGGTAGTTCAAATGTATTAATACACGACACTCACTGCCAAACAATAAGATAAACGAATAAAATAAAAAATCCAGGGTAAATTATCTTCATTTCGTCGCAATTTGGAATTTGCATAATTTAGCGATAAACAATGAGTATTTTTTTTTTATGGCACCACCCATCTTTCTATTTTTTTGGATTCCCTGTGAGACCTTCTTTATGGTGATGATTTTATTTTTTTTGATAAATCAAACGGTAAATTTTAAAATTTACATTAATTCAAATTTCGCGCGGAGATCCGGCAACTGTTCCGGTTTTTTTTAAACACCCGTTAGCTTCAGGGATCCATTTTTGAGCACAATAGGAAGCGTTTCCGGACCCATCTTGATAGAAACTTTTTTCATATTTTGAGCTGTAGAACCATCCTCTGCAATATTTCAATGTTCTTTCCGGCCACTATTTAATTTGTAAATTTAGCGATATTTAGCAGTTTTTTTTTCGTTTCTCTAAATAAATTTACACCTGTGAGGACAAAACGTTCGTTTTTAGAGATTGTAGAATTGAGAGCGAGTTTTATCTTGGATTGGAGCAATTTTGCGTTTGCGGTAATACCCGTAACGGTGTATTTAGTAAACAACAGTATCTAAATTCAATTGTGTTTAAATGAAGCAATTCTCACTGAATTTCAGCAAATCATTGACCAATATATTTTTTTCTTATTCTTTGCCTTGCCACGATTCAATTTAGAAACGGATTCCGAAGATACCTGTAGGTTTTTCCTAATTGAATCCTTGAAAATGTACATGTTTTATGGTTGTGACCTCATGAGTTATCATAAGACAATGACGTTGGTGTATGACATGGAGTGAAGGTTCGCTAGTAATTTTTTAAAAACCGAAGACATTGTATGGAATTTATTGCGACAGAGCTTGCAGATTATTGTCGAGAGGGTGTTAAGTGATTAGTATCAGAAGTTTTTTTTACTTTTAAACGGATTTCAGCAAAGATTTATTGATAGTCTGAGAGCTGGGGTCAAAATGACTGAATGAGAATATTCCAAAGGTTTAGTATTTTTGATGATTAACAATACTGATAGTGACTTGAAAACCGCCGGTCTGCCGTTACAAATCGGCAGCGTTATCGGAGGGGCGGCGTTGTAAAGGGTGGCTTTTTTGGCTCGAAATGAACGACGTTATTCCAGCGGCAGACGTATAACAAAAAATCGCTTTAAAAATCTAGTTTTCAAATATACCATACAAACTTAGGAAGACCGCAGCATTTGCAAAGCAGGCGCAATTTTAATAATTTTATACATCTGGTTGCCGCACTCCCCTACTCACTCTAACGCGTACTCGCATTCGGCGGGGAGAGAAAGAGGTGAAATTATGATATATTAAAATATAAGGGTAGGTATAGATATAAAGTAAATAATAATTATATTGTCAGGATGCCTCCATCTAAAATGTCAGAATCTGTAAAATCGCTTTTAGAAATTATACGTATAGTCCAGTCATATTAGCTCTAAAAAAGGCGAATAGAAGAAATAATTTATATATTTTTGAAATTTTGGATACGGATTCCTGAAGGGATCTGATATGAAGGGTTGAAAAGTTCCCATCCCCCAAGTTGTAAGCTTCGTCCCTTATTTGGCAAAAAACACCCCCAAACGTGACATGGCGCTAGTTTTTAGCATTTTTCGTCAAAACTATACGGCAGACCGGCGGTTTTCAAGTTACTATCAGTATTGTCAATCACCAAAAAGACTTTGAAATATTCTCATTCAGTCATTTTGACTACAGCTCTCGGACTATGATTTTTTAAGAACTTACACGATCCTCTTCCAGGAAATGCAACGACACGCAGGTATTCGTCAAGGATTCCCTGACCCACTGCATCGACACCTGTAAAGAAAAAACGATGTGCGGCGAAGTGGCCGTACCCGAAGAGCATTTAGACGCTTGCAGGATTTGCAATTCCACCGGCCAAAACTGCGGAATAGCCAAAGATTCCACCCCAGGTGAGGGAATCAAAGATTTCGATTTCGTATTTTACGTTTCTGCGATGCAAACTGAGCGCTGTAACAAGTCGTTAACTGTTGCTTATGCCGCCCACTGCCACCAAGAAGCAGCATTAGACAGGTAATACCCGGTCACGTATGCAGGACCGTGTTAAGGAGATATTTCAAGTGAGGCCCCTTCAAAAATAATAATCATAATTTCATGCGCGTGGTTCTATAGTTGCTGGTTTTCGGCTTTTCGTCGAAAACTCGCGTGAAAAAATTGCTCGTATCTTTTTGTCACACACATGAAACAAATTCCGAAAGCCCGCGTCTTTCCCTCAATTGATGGGTTCCACTGCGCCTCGACGTGTTTCAACTGCTTGCTTCGCTCGCACTAATAATTGAAAACTAGTCTTGATCTATTTCAACGACAGAAAGTTCAATATGGTGCAGCACCGTATTTCCTGCTTACGAAAGAAACAATTTGACAACACCGCATATCTTGGCTACGTGGCTACGTTTAGATATTAGTGGTCAACACTTTACCAGTAGATTCTTCTATAAAAAATCTGAAAAAAAGTCTCTATGAACATATGTCGAAAAATAAGTCCTAAGGGAGCTAAGGCCCCTTAAAGGACCACTTTGAAAGTGTTTTTTCTAAATGTCTTCAAAACGATTAAAGATAGCAACGTGAAATATGGCACCTTTACTAAGTTTTTGATGCTGAATTTACTACTGTGGAGAAAATTTTAAAATTTGGATCATAAGCGTCTCGTACAGGAGGGGCTTAGGACTAAATTTACTCAAACATTTTTGTAAGTAGTTTTTTCTCATTATGTTCTCTTATATGTTCCTCTCCTTTTTCGTTATTCTCATCTGTACTTCTTCTTTATTTGTTGTATTGGTTCCTATGATCGATGAATATCTCCGCGCTTCTATACACTTTGACATCTGCTATGGACCTTCCATTATTTCTTTGCACTATGACAAAGTCGACCACCGATTTTTCTTTACGTTATCTGACCCTTGTGTGTATTTGTGTATGTCTCGATGCTCATAAAATGTGTTTGCTATGATAAGATTGTTTAAGGTGCAGCAGTCCAAGATACACATTCCATCATTATTGTTTCTCTTGTCTTCTCCATGTTTTCCCATTACAACGTTCGAGATGATACCTCTTTTCCCCACTCTGGCGTTGAAGTCTCCTAATATATAAACTTTACCCTAAGGTACTTAGTTCTGTACTTCCCGTCAGTTCTTCCCAAATTTTTTCTTTATTTGCTACGCTGTCATTCTCACTTGGTCCATAGACTATTATTATCGTAACTTGTCTCCCGTGCCGTGTTAACTGACCACTCTCCATGCACCTAATTAAAACAAGCATCGCTAAGGGTACTACGGCAGCACCATCTTTCGTAGTTTCTTGCACAAATCGGTGGTCTAATTCTTTAGCCTTAACTTAACACCACTGGACTAGTCTGGGCTAAATTGTACTATACTGGACTAAATTGGACTAAATTGAACTAAAGCTGACTAGACTGGACTAAAGCGGACTCGCCTGGGACATATTGAACTAGGGTTTCGCACAATACCAAGACTGGTCTTGGTCTTGTCTTGGTATTGGTCTTGAATTCGAGACAAGACCAAGACCAATACCACATGGGGAAAACCGAGACCAAGACTAAGGCCTCAATACCAAGACTCTTGAGCCAAGAGTCTTGTAAAAGTCTTGGTCTTTGTCATTTTTCATTTAATTTAGTCAAAAGTTTTTTTACCTCGAATTTAAGACTTTATTATTTAGTAGTCTCGCACGGGCCTTCAAAAAATTGACTACCCCTTTAAAGAATGCTTTGGGATGCAATATTATTATAGGTAAGAAATGCAGTCAGCACCTAATTTCATTATTTGGGGTAGGCAGGTCAGGTACCTAATAAAAACTTAATATTTATTTGACTAATTAACTAATTTGTGTTAACTTATCTTAGAGACAAACTTGAGCCAAAATTTACAAAAATTTGTTTCATTACTTACCAAAACCAAGACTCCACAAGACCAAGACCACACATTCAAGACTACAGCTAGACCAAGACCACCCCATTTCTCGTCTTGTCTTGGTCTTGCGAAACACTATATTGAACTAAATTGGACTAAAGTGAACTTAATTAGAGTAAATTGTCTCATGCGGCGCCTAAAATGTGTACTCTACCGCGTCCAAAATTCAGGAGATGGGCGCGCTTTAGTCTAGCCTAGCCTGCTTTAGTCCAGTTTAGTCCGCTTTAGTCCAATCAAGTCCGCTTTGGTTCAGTCTAGTCCAATTTAGTCCAATTTCGTCTTGCTAGTCCTATGATAGTCCGTCCTAGTCCTACTCCGTTCTTCTAGTAATTGATTACGAAAACGTTTATGCTAGAGGCAAGAAGAATGTTCGCCGTATGCTACAATATTCTGAGATACCAAATAATGAAAATCAAAATTTTACATAGCGCCACTAACAAATTCTAGAAAGTGGCCAATCTCGCACCGAATGCCAAAGTCATCCTACTTCCACTTTACAGTTCCCAAAAGGTTTTTCTAATTGCATAATATTGTTTTTCCTTACAAAATGTAGACGCTAACAAACAAATTATCAAGAGTTGGCTACTACTTCAAATGATTTTTTTAATTTTCAGCAATTTTACGTAATCTAGCACTAAACTGTGTCGGACTAACGCAAAATAAATCGGACTAAACTGGACTAAATAGGACTGAATCGGATTAACGGACTAAAAACGGACTAAATCGAACTAAAAGCGGACTAAATCCAAGGGTGTTCCGCGGACTAACGCAGTAGTTGCCCCCTCGGTTTTTTCGGACGTCCATTAATATAAAAGCCACTGGAAGATGTACATCAACGCGATGTGTATTCCTATAGATGTCTATCACGTTAATGAGTGTAGGGGCCGCCTGAAATGACAGGTGGGAGTCGGGCGCAGATTTTATCAATCTGCACCTAGCAGTAGTGCTTTCACAGACGCACAGATGTGTCAAATCTCAATATCTCAATCCGTTCTCAAGTTTTCCGAAGGGCAGAGTGAGGAGCGATACGAGTGAGCGAGCGAGCGAATGATCGAAAACAAGAGTGCCTCGCATACTGGTGCGACACTAAAACAATAGTGTCTCGCATTCTGCTACGGCACTAAAACAAAGTTAAAGAAAAATTGAACTCAAGAAATCGATGTTGAGGTTTTGGCTGATTTTAATGAGAAAGGAGCGTCTGAGTTCCAATGGTATTATCAGAATTTAAAAATTCTCTACCGTTTTGAAGATATTCAGAAAAAACAGCGGGAAAGATGGCGTCACCTTTCCACGATTTCTTGGCTATCTTGAGGATATTTCCAGACATCGACTGTCCTAACTCCATAGGAAACACGTAGGAGTTAGGACAAACCAATACTTAGCTGGCGTCTGGAAATCTCCTCATGGGCAAGAAATCGTGGAAAGATGACGTCATCTTTCCCGCTGTTTTTTCTGAATATCTTCAGAACGGTAAGGAATTTTTAAATTCTGATAACACAATCGGACTCAGACGCTCCTTTCTCACTAGAATCAGCCATTGTGTTAAATCCTTTAACAATCTGAAATTTTTGCGCCATGAGGCGGTCGCCTCGCCGATTCAGCCTTAACACGGCCCTGCACTTATGCACGTATTGTGAGACTGAGAACTGCTTTCAGGCCCATAGCTGGACATGCCAACCTTTGCCCGAATAGCATCAGCACAAAACGGCAGGAGATTGAAATTTTGCTGTCAACGGTGAAGCATGAGATTCTTCATGCGCTCGGGTTTTCTGTCAGTCTTTTTGCTTTCTATAGAGATTCCGAGGGTGTGCCTTTGACACCGCGGCGACCTGACACTGGAAGACCTGTTCTCAATGAAACGTAAGTTGATATGATGCAAGGTCGTCGTACGGGAAGCGTGATTTTCACATCTGATATAGGTTACAAACTTATCAGTGGAGCGACAGGGTTATTAAAAGTTTCCTCAGAAGAAGTTGGCTGGTTAGGTCAGGGATTGTGAAAAGAGAGATTAACATGATGGTTACACCGACCGTTGTTAGAGAAGTTCGTGACCATTTTAAATGCAGTGATTTAGAAGGAGCGGAACTAGAAGATCAAGGCGAGGAAGGAACCGCCCTTACTCACTGGGAAAAGCGCATTTTTGAAGTAACAGGATTAGTTATCTCATTAATTTTTTCTAATTGAAGGGTTTCAGAATGAGGCAATGACGGGCACTCATACACAAAATCCTATTATTTCACGGATTACTTTAGCCCTAATGGAAGACACGGGGTGGTACCACGCTAATTATTCGATGGCCGAACCGATGTCTTGGGGCAAGGGTTTGGGGTGTGATTTCGTTATGAAAAGCTGCAAGGAGTGGATCAACATGAAATCGACAAGGTGGGTGTTAAAATGTTGAAACATTCCGCAGACTGTTATCTTATGCGTTCAATTCTATGGAAAAGTTGGAATTTCTGTTTTAAAATTAGATAAGAGGTATAGGGGAAATTTACTAAAATAAACTTTGACAATTCTATAAAAAAAAATATTGTAAAGTGATGGATTCTGACCTTGCTCGAATCCGTCACGAACGTATTATAAAATGCATGAGATTTTACTAGTGTAAAATTTTTAATTCGTGCCGCGAACAATGCTGCGTCCTTGCTATTATTGACAGAGATTTTTAACCTCAGGGGATCTTCAATACATCCATTCTGTAATAAAGTGAAACGTGATCCTTTACAAACGGAATGCACGGACGATCGCAGTTCGGTTGCCCTTTGCAACCTCATAGAGCACGACGCTGAACTCCCGAAGTTATACCAGGTGAGTTTCCGTTTATTGTTGCAGATAGAGCTCTGAAGGATAATTCGTTCTTTTTTGTTCACATTGATTTTTTTTAAAGCGAAGCATTACGAAATTGGTAAATGTCCGAGTTTAACAATCCAGAACTTTTCTTTTCACGATATCGATTTAATTTTTTTTAGTACCAACTTAGTAGTGGCATAACTATACATATGTAGCGTTTCGAAAATAAACCTTTTACGGCCATTTTTAAGAAATTAGCGCTCTCGCTGCTTCCGACGAGAGAGACAGCGTAATCATCAACGTGCGCGCTGAACGAAGAGCGCGAACGCAATAAAATCAGTTGTTTTAAAGTTTCTCAGTCTCGCCAGTTTTCAATGGCATACGGCATACATACTAGGACTGCATATAGAGGAAAAAACCAACGGAAGCGATGTGTATCCCTGTAGATGTTTATTCACCGTGGATGATTCATATATCGAGTTGGACATGGTGGTTTTGGGTGCAGATGTAATCTATAAAATTATTCGCATTTGTTTTCAAAAACGTCAATTATTTCATTGCTTCGGGTATTTATCATATTTTTTGTGGTTTTCATCGCCTAAATTTCATCGCCCGAAATTGGCACCCCTTCACCTTCAGCAAACTTGAAGGTCGAACATACATACCAAGTTTAAGCAAGATACCTCCACTAGTTCTCTCGAGTTATTGCAATTAATAATTTTTTCGGTTTTTCACCCCTAACTCCCACTCCCTTGGTCCGATATGGCCCAAAAGCAATCCCCGCCGAGTATTTTAGGATACGCAACTGTACACCAAGTTTCAGCCCGATATCTCAATGCGTTCCCAAGTTATCGCTCGGACAGTGTAGACGCATACTGCTACGGCACTAAAAACTTTTCCGATCTAGTAGCCCTTGTCGAGAGAGACGTAGGGCGTAGATTGCTGAAATTATCCAGAGCGAAATCTGACAATGACATTGTCACGTAATTTCCGCAGTCTACGCCCTACGTCTCACCTCAAGGCGAAGTTTTTTTTTTCGGAAAAGTTTTTGATCACTCTTTATAATAGGCCTTTTATTGGGTTTACGACTTTATACGCTCTTCGTTTAGCCCGTACTCCGGTGATTAGCTGCCTCTCTCTCGTCGGAAGTAGAGCGAGCGTCATAGCTTCCTCAAAATGACTGTAAAAAGTTTATTTTTGAAACGCGACATAAGATAGCTATCCCGGTACTGAAAAAAATTAAATCGATATAGTGAAAATAAAAGTTATGGATTATTTTGCAATGCTTCTCTTTGAAAAAATCAATGTTGAGAATGAAATTGAGGGTATTTTTTTAAGACGTAAAAACCACGTTATTCTGCGAAAAATTCTTTATCGATAAAGAATTTTCTATATGATTTAGAGTTTGGGAAAAGGGTGAACATCTCGTGTCGTGAAAAAACATCCATTTTACGCTTTTTAATCGATATCGCTAGAGATGTGAGCTTGAAAAGTTTCAGTGGAAAAGTTTCAGCCTATGTTGAAGCTTTTCACTTTTTCTTGAACAGTTGTTGAAAGTATCAATGCGGTAATAATAAACTTCCACCGACAGCGCCGCCAATTCTAGTCGTTCTAAGTAGTATCAGTACCCATTGAGCACTGGAAACAGTAAAATGAAGTGAAATACTATTTAAAAGATGAAAACAACGATGAATTTTACCGTTTAATGCTTTTATTTTGACTTATTAACTTGTTTACCTATATACTTACTATTTTTTGTCATTTAATATTATATTTTGTTCCCTATTCAGCTGTTGTAGATTTATTTAATTCTCCAGAATAACTTTATACTACCGTAGGACAACTTTTTTTAAAGCTTTTCAAAATTTCATGAAAAGTTTCAACAAATGTACTTTTCATGAAAACTAACATCTCTAGATATCACCCAAAAAAGTTGTAAAAAGAGATACTCACAAGAAATTTTCTGCCTTAAATAAGCGTCCTTCAAGTCTCTATCCGCAGCACTAGTTGTAGTATATACCTGATGATACTGAATTGCAGAATTTCGACAACATAAAATACGTGAAACCTGGCAAGGAAGGGTATTACGGTGGATCGGTCGCTTTAGCTGATTATTGCCCGTATATTCAAGAGTTTACGTGGCGCTCGAAGAACGTCATTGTCAGAGGATCGCATTGTCAATACAAGGAAAACAATCCCAGTAAGTTTCTGCGAACAGTTTAATGCAATACTTCACTTCAATTATATACGCAGAATCGGACAAGAACTTCGCGTTAGAAAAATACGGGGATAATTCCAGATGCTTTGAACATACCAATGAAATGTGGGAAGAGAGGTCCTGTCGGCAGATGAGACAATGGCAGCATTGGGGGTCTGGTTGTTATGGATACAGGTGCCTAAACGGACGACTTCACATTCTGGTAAATCGCATCGTGTGTTATTGGCGTATTTACTTTTATTCTAGGTCGGAAATTACTCGTACGAATGCTTCCATGCCAATCAGGAAATTTCCATTAGAATTATCAGCAATGGGTGGCTTCATAAGGGCTCTATTGTCTGTCCGCCCTGCAAGGAGATATGTGGGGTAAGAATTGTTGCTCTCTAAATCTACCCTTTCCTTGGTAAAGATTCCGCATTAAAACCGATAAAAAGTAATACGTTTATTGTATTTGTGTGTATCGTGAATTCCAGATAAATGTAGAGTACATTAGAGGCAAGTTTTTGCGTGCTAATTACATTCTCTTGATGACAAAGGCTTAGAAATCTGTCGTTTCAGCGTAGATATGTGAGCTTGAGAAGTTTTTGAAACTTCTCATTTTATTGAAAAGTTTCAGCCTATGTTGAAACTTTTCACTTTTTCTTGAAAAGTTGTTGAAAGTATCAATGCGGTAATAATAAACTCCCACCGACAGCGCCGCCAATTCTAGTCGTTTTGTGTAGTATCAGTACCCATTGAGCACAGGAAACAGTGAAATTAAGTGAAATACTACTTAAAAGATGAAAACAATGATGAATTTTAATGTTTAATGCTTTTATTTTGACTTATTAACTTGTTTACCTATACACTTACTATTTCTGTCATTTAATATTATATCATGTTCCCTATTCAGCTGTTGTAGATTTATTTAATTCTCCAGAATACTTTATACTACCGTAGGACCACTTTTCATTTTTCTTTGAAACTTTTCAAAATTTCATGAAAAGTTTCAACAAATGTACTTGTCATGAAAACTAACATCTCTATTTCAGCGAGAGTTCAGAGCTAGAAACGAAACCTGCAAAAAAGGTGACGAATCGCCACCAGCCACTGCCTACCCCAGAGACGAGCTTCGATGCACGGGATCAGACAAAAAATTTAACATCTCTGTTTTAATTTTAATGTCGATCCTTATTAAATGTACTAGATGACATTTTTAGTGGTCTTTACCACATTTTATTCCATTTTACAAAGACTAACTACTCATTCCTACATTTCACAGTTGTTAAATGTACCATTCCGCCCATTTCCGAAATGTTCCTTCAGCTTCTTCATACTCTATTCCATTCCAAATTAAGTATGTGGCTGTGTAAATTTATTTAGTATTCACTGTAAGTATTATTGTAAGCAGTTCTAGGTTAGCTGTCAGGCGCTGGGGATCGTTAATTGTAAAAGATACTGATTTGTAAAAAGACTAAAGAGACAATTTGTGTTAGTTCTCATCCCATGCGTCTGAATTCAATATTAGTGAGGGAACGTACGTTATTGGTCGATGTACTGCGCAGGCGTATGCCTCACTGCAATTTGTAAATATATAAAAATATTCATGTGGTAGATAATGTTCGTACCTCTTTAAGTTATCTACTACCTGAAAAGTGAAATTTTACTGTATTTATTGTAATACTGAATAAAATAATGAAAAATATTGAAAGTGTGTTCATTTACTTGACTTAAAAGAAAATAAAATAATCTCGTCATTTTATGATGGTTGTGTGTCTAGGAATTCTTTGATGAGAATATTTGAAAATCGTACTCTGAAGAAAAAATACTTTTAGCAAATGGTAAAGGACTTTTCGATTACATTTCTCATGGTATAGCCGCTCTTAAAATTGTACGGTACCATTCCCTAACACTAAATAATAAACAATTTCATAAATTTTTTAATGCAAAGGACCCCCACCATCCTTATGAGAAAATGGCTTTCTGTGGGTTTGGCTGAAATTTTAGTATGTTGTAGATTTTGACCTCCTGATGAAAAGTTATCATTGCCACAAAGCAATCGTACGGACAGATTTTACTCCAGAGGGTGCCGAAGAATAACATTTTTCCATAAGAATTACATGCAACGAAAATTAATTAGCATTTTTGCCATCATCACATGATAAGTCCAGGGGCACTTTTCTTACGTGTATTATTAACATTTAAACATAAAGAAGTACATAAATTCACTAGAGAAGTAATAAGTAGAAAAGAAAAATCAATAATTGATTACTTTCTGGTGGACAGAAACACATGGAAAAGAGGGCCAGAAACAGGGAGCGATCATTATCTGGTAATTATGAAATTGCAAATGGAACCAGATAAGGAAGAACCAAAAAGTAAAAGAAAAGTAGTAAATAAAAAGATCAGATGTCACAGGCTAAGAGAAACCGAAACTAAAGAAACATAACCAAAACTGGATCAAACCATAAAGAAAGTAAATACAGAAGGAACAATAGAAGAAATGTGGAATAATTATAAAGAGGCTATATTGACAGCAGCGGAGATGAGTTGCGAGACGGTGAGGATTACGAACAGAAAGTGGAAAGGAACACACTGATGGACAGATAAAATAAGAGACGCAGTAAAGAGGAAAAAAAGAAAATGGAAGATATACCTTCAAACAAGGGAACAAAACGACTACGAGGTAGGTGTCGTATCATCTCATCCCAATAACCAACTCATCCCAGGTGACAACTCATCCCAGACCAACTCATCCCAGACCAACTCATCCCAAACCAACTCATCCCAGACCAACTCATCCCAGACAAATTCATCCCAAACCAAGTCATCCCAAAAGACAACTCATCCCAGAACGCAACTCATCCCAGACCAAGTCATCCCAACGGACAACTCATCCCAGCAGACAACTCATCCCAGATCAAAATATCGGTCAGGTCAGGTTTTTTAAATTCTGCCCGTGGAAAGTTCGACGCGAGCTTTCGGCGGAGCCGAAAGCGAGTACTCTTCGAAATATCGGTATTGCAGTGCGAGAAGCTAGGGCAGTTCAGGTCTGGTCAGGTTTTTGACCTGGGTTGTAGTGTCATTTGGGATGATCTCCTGGGATGAATTGGAAAATTGTATGAGATGATATTAGCCCGCGGCTACCTTAAAGCGAACAGCCCAAACAATAACAAGCAAGAGTTGGTCTCGGATGAGTTGGTTTGGGATGAGTTATCTGTTGGGATGAGTTGTCGGTTGGGATGAGTTGTCTGTTGGGATGACTTGGTCTGGGATGAGTTGCGTTCTGGGATGAGTTGTCTTTTGGGATGAGTTCGTCTGGGATGAGTTGGTCTGGGATGAGTTAGTTTGGGATGAGTTGATCTGGGATGAGTTGGTCTGGGATGAGTTGTCAGATGGGATGAGTTGGTCATTGGGATGAGATGATACTAACCCTACGAGGTATACAAAAGAGAAAGGAAAGAATTCAAAAAGCTAGTAAGAGAGGAAAAACAAAAATCATGGTCGGATTTCGGAAATAAAATGGAGAACGCATACAAAGATAACCAGAAACTTTTCTTCGGGACAATAAGAAAAGCAAGACAAAATAAAGTGCTAACGATAAACAGTAGTAAAGATGGTTTTTCGCCAATGATGATCAAGACCGTTTTTTGTACATACCATCAATATAGAAAGTTATCGAATGGTACTAATTTGAACCCTACATTATTCAGTGAAAATTCGAGTTTCCATCCTTAAATTTCATCCCCTTTGATAAATTTTTCCTAAAATTCACTCCTCCTTTTCGTAAGATGCAATGTGCAAGACCTCATATTGGCACAGAAGATATTGCTTCTCTGTGTCAAGTTACAGGGCTTCATGAACGTTTCAACCCCTAAACTCCAAACCCCTATTTTCACCACCCCTACATGCTCTAAAGAAAGTTGTGTTTTCAATTTTACCGTCCTAATCGAATTCGTTGAAAAATTGCTGCGATTTATAGATTCATGTTTTCAACTTCAACCCCTCATGATTTCACCCTTTTATGAAATTTGCAAGAAACGATTCTCCTTCAAATTTGAGGAAATAAGATTGCACACTTGCGCGGTTCCAAAAAATTTTTAGAAAACATGCTTTCTAGTGAATTTCGCGTTTTAAAGCTTATATCAGGAAAATTACTGGCAATTGGTTTCACTAGAGTTTTTGGTAATACAAGATGTAGTTTTGACTAAAACTTGCCGATATTTATTAGTTTTATTACATTTTGGTACTTTAAATTAAAGAAAAGCTACTTTTCGCGAAGTGTGTGAGCCGTAGAAGTTTTAAATTTGCACCGATCGATTCTCCTTCAAATTTGAGGAAATAAGATAGGTCACACTTGCGGTCGCAAGAAACTTTTACAAAATGTACGCTTTCTAGTGAATTTCTCGTTTTAAAGTTTTTATCGGGAAAATTGGTTTCACTAGACTTTTTGATAATACAAGATGTAATTTTAATTAAAACCTGCCTATTTATTAGTTTTATTGCATTTTGGAATGTTAAATTAAAGAAAAGCTACTTTTCGCGAAGTGTGTGAGCCCTGGAAGTTTTAAATTTGCAACGATCGATTCTCCTTCAAATTTGAGGAAATAAGATAGGTCACGCTTGCGGTCGCAAAAAACTTCTACAAAATTATGCTTCCTAGTGAATTTCGCGTTTTAAAGATTTTATCAGGAAAATTGCTGGAAATTGGTTTCACTAGAGCCTTTGATAATATTAAATGCAATTTTTATTAGTTTTATTCTATTTTGGAATTTTAAATGAAAGAAAACCTACTTTTCTCGAAGTGTGTGAGTTCTAGAAGTTTGAAATTTGCACCAATCGATTATCCTTCAAATTTGAGGAGACAAGATGTGTCACACTTGCGGTCGCAAAAAACTTTTAGAAAATGTAAAAATGTGTAGTTTCTATTGAATTTCGGCGTTTTAAAGTTTTTTCTTAGAAAAACTGGTGGCAATGGTTTTACTATAGCATCTCTTATAATACAAAATCCGGTTTTAATTAAAACTTGCCATGATTTATTGATTTTATTGAATTTTGAAGTTTTAAACCAATGAAAATCTACTTTTCTCGAAGTGGGTGGCTCTTAGAAGTTTGAAGTTTACGCCGATTGATTCTCCCTCAAATTTGAGGAAGCAAGATGGGTCACACTTTAGGTCGCTAACGGTTTTTTAAAAAATCACCTTCCAGTGTATACCTCTCGCTGAAATTGGCATTTTCGGTTTTTCACGTGAAAAATTAATGGCAGTTAGTCTTTTTAGAGTCTCCAGACAGTATGAAATACGCACCACACCCTAGCTGGCCCTGTTTAATCCGGCCCTGAAGGTGACCAGAATTTGGGAGTTGTTCAGGAGGAGAAAAGGTTACCCCCCCCAAACATAAACATAAAATTTAATTTTTAAAATAAAACAAAATTCTGTCGAGTGCCACATCTATTATTTGTAAGAGTTTGACACTGCCAATTTGTAACTAGAATCAGACCGTATCGG
The DNA here is from genome assembly GCA_963924575.1 of Pycnomerus fuliginosus. Lineage (NCBI taxonomy): Eukaryota > Metazoa > Arthropoda > Insecta > Coleoptera > Zopheridae > Pycnomerus > Pycnomerus fuliginosus. The sequence goes on along the minus strand of OZ004626.1, from coordinate 516,293 downwards.
ACTCGAAAGAATTTTTTTAACAATTGTTCATTTTGCTGATAAGTGATAACATATAATGGCAAACTCTTTCCAATAAGCCATGTTATTTTATTTAATTTGACCACTAGACTATTATTATGACAGTAAGCTTAGACTTTTCAGAAGTCCATTCCATTAGCAGTATTAAAGTCCCGTCGCATATTAACGAAAGCGGGGGTTGTGTGTCTCAGGCTTTTTTTCTGCTGGTTTGTAAACGGGATTTCACATCCGTCAAAACTCCCGTCACTCATTGTCACTGTCAATAAACAGTAACAATGGAGGTTGAAAGGGGTCTTTGTTGTCCATGACAGGAATTTTGACAGAACTGAAATCCCGTTTACAAACCAACAGAAAAAAAGCCTGAGACACACAACCCCCGCTTTCGTTAATATGCGACGGAATTTTACTTTTTAGCGGATTAATGGTCAATCTAGCACTCTTGTATAATGTGTTGCATACCTGCGTTTTAATATTAATGCAGTAATGCACCATGCAGTATGCATCCACCTAAAATTTCTTCAATAAATTCATCTACTAATCAGTTTTTAAATTTCCTCCGTTTTAGCCCCATTAATTTTTACACTACTTTTTTCTTTATGAAATTTCTTCGGAAATAATATGAGATGAAAGCAATAAACGAAATTGATAATCCTTTAAAGTTTGAATTCATAATTTATTTATATTTCTAACGAACTTCAGACCGATGATGTAATCACACCGCGCGCACTGCCACAGAACAGACTTGAGATTGAGAGTGGAGTGGGATCGCCTCAACGTCGTGAAGTTGGCAGCATTGTAATGTATATGTAATTATTTGTAAATGTGCTTCGACTGGAGCAGAACCGAGGCGAAACAGAATGGTGTAAACGTTTTATTGTAGTTTTAACGTTATGTTTTCAATAATTAACAGTATAACACGTGCCAATGTGTCGTTTTTAAGGGGTGAAAATAGCCGGGAACTCGCGACATTTCCGAAAATCACTGCGTGACAATATCTTTTACTCGAGACATGAACAGTTTCGTGTTACAACATAACCAAACTTCGGTCAGTTATTATTGCTGATGATTCACTGTGCAAGTGATTATGTTGAAAATGCAGTCGGATATGCCATAGAACTATCTAAATTACTTTGGTAAGTTTAAAATAATAATCTGTGATAAATTTTGATTGCAAAAGTTGAGGGTTAAGGGTGTTTCACCTTTCACCCTCTCTGTGATGATTCAACGTTGTAACCAATTTATTAAACGTCGTCATCCACCCCCTTTTATTTACCTGGAAGTTGTAAATTTTAAATATTGACGTAACTGTCAGCTTTAGCCGTTTATCATAGTAACCTTTGACAAAAGTTAGTTGGCTTTGGCTGTCTTATCAAAATGGCATGAAACTAAACGAACAAAACAAAAATTATGTGCCAGTTACAGTGAAAGGTGATAAATTATTCATAACATTTTTTCTTCCCTTACGAAAATTGAAAAAATCTCAAGTTTTGTTTCTAACGTCGTTAAATAACGAGAAAGTTGTCCAGCCATTTGATTTGCGATACCTGTTTGTGGGCAATTTTGGATATAAAATCGGAAAAAAATTCATTTAAAACCATAACCTTGTTACTAATAACCGGTCTGTGGTGATTTTTCCTCGGTAACATCTTTCACGGTTTCATAATATTAAATTGTTATTGCTTTCATAATGAATTTGTCGATTTGAATTGTTGCACAGCCAACTTTTTGTATCTGTGAACTTTCCACATGCGGTGAGACTGCTTCTCCTGACATCGAAAATCCGAGCGAAAATCTTCATTTTAAAACCACGATATTTCGATGTTGGACATCTAGACCAGGAGGGCAGTGTTCCGGCGTTTGTGCTCAGAAATGCAAGTGTTAGTTAAAAAAAAATCACGATATCCTCGATGCATCGGAAGTCCATTCGTTCTATTTCTGGAGTTGTCACATATTCACACGGTTAAATGATTATTAATGACTTCTATCCAAGTTCTTAATTTGAGTTAACATTCTACAATCGTTAAGAGCCTTCTAACGAGCATCTTCAGACGAATGCAAATAATATGGAAAATTCCATTAAAAGTAAAGGCCGGGTTACACGAAGCCAGTAGAGAAGCAAGTCAAGTGAGCAAGTGACTTGCTACATGTTACTTGCTCCGTGTAAACATCTACTTGCCTCATATTTCAGGTAAGGCAAGTACGGCAGGCAAGCTGATAAGACAGTCAAGTGAATAGAACCAGGTTCTATTTACTTGCCGACTTGCTTTCCCCTTCTACCAATTTATTACCGATCTACCTATCACACTGGCGCATTACAGAAACCTTACTGAACTTGCTTCAAATACTTGCCCATTTATGAGCTGGCACTTGCTTTGACACTGCTGGTGATAATTTCAAGTCAAGTCACTTGCTCACTTGACTTACTTCTCTACTGGCTTCGTGTAACCCGGCCTTAAGCGTGGGGTGGAATGGATTTGAAGTTGAAGGTCATTACCGTGACACCTTGAAATGAAAATTGGAACAAAAATCTGTGGTCAGCAATGTACTAACCATAGCTTCAAACGTTCACAATTACTATTCAAAGTTGACGATGACGAAATATGGAAAAGTTGATTTTTTCAAATGGAACGTACTATTTTTGACAACGGCAATCGATAGGGCGCTAAATTTTAGGGGCAGTTTCATCAGCATGTCCTATACCCTCTACTTATCAATTCTGAGTTATTTACGAAAAAAATATTCTGAAAAAATGAGTTATCGGAAATTGAGTAGGCTTTGGAAATTTTGTCACGTCAAAAAGTGACATTTTCATTGTTAGTATTAATAATTGTTGGCTTAATTTTGGCCTTACAACAATGGTGGGCTGCACGAATGAAGTTGTTTTTGACTTATTTGTAATTTATGGTCAAAATGACAGCAAAATAAGAACGATTTTTCAACAAAAAATAAACTCAAGACAACTTCTTTCATTTTATAACTTACAAATACAAATCTTATAATAGAACTATCAATTATCAACATTAATACCCTGAAAATGACATTTTTTGACATGTTACAAATTTTCCAAAAACTACTCAATTTCCTCGTCAATTTCCGATAACTCATAATTTTTCCAGAGTATCTTTTTTCGTAAATAACTCAGAATTGATAAGTAGAGAGTATCGGACATGTTGATGAAACTGCCCCTAAAATTTAGCGCTCTATCGATTGCCGTTGTCAAAAATAGTACGTTCCATTTGAAAAAATCGATTTATCCACATTTTGTCATCGTCAACTTTGAATAGTAATTGTGAACGTTTGAAGCCATGTTCGTAGATTGCTGACCCCTCAAAAGATTCTCTGATTCCTTCGCTATCGATTGTAAAAAAACTCGTTTCATTATTACAAAGCGTTTAGGAGCTGTGATTTTTTAAAGCAACTCTTGCATGTGACATTTTGAACGAAAAAATTGACATAAGTCAAAAACTATGACAGGTAGATGAAGATAACCGAGATAAGAAATACTCAGTTTGTAATCAAAATTATAGGGTTCCATTTAAAACAAAAAAGTTGGTACAATTTCCGGCGAAACCGGAAGTGACCGAATCTTGCCAATATTTTAGGTGAATTCAGAAGTGGAAAAACTTCTAACGAACGATCTACGTGAATCACCCTGTATAATACGAGATATAATAACTTTTTCAATTATTCAGATAAAAACTCGGATAAAAGTCTGAAATAATTCACAGTAAACATGTTTTTGACATTCATTTCAACGCTTTATCACTTCCGGTTACGCCGGAAATGGCTTTGATTTTGAATTTTTAAATAGGACACCCGGTATATAGTTTTGGAATCTAGGGGTCACTCCGAGTGTCATTTTCCTGATTTTTTTTTCTAAATCTAGATCTAGAGTGGTGCAATACGCCTTTTCGGTTCATTTAAGCCTTATTCGAAGGACTTCAAAATATGGAAAACAATATGGATAACAATTTTTTTTCAAATGGTACGTCCATGCTGCCGGTACACCCAATCCATGAAAACAGTTTTTTTCTGCGTACAATGATAACACAATGTCCACAAAAAATTAGTATCAAGGCCGAGATCAAGGCACTCTGCACTCTAGTCTAGATCAGCAACCAAATTTCGGCGCCCAAATGACCAACCAAAATGGCACTTCCTTTGGACCTATGTGGCTCAAACCTTTTCAGCTCTTCCCAGATCCATAAGATGTCCGCATTCCAAATTTTAGCCAGATCGGCTCAGTAGTTTGAGCTGTAGCGTGTTCACAGACATTTTTCAAAAACCACTTTTTTGGATTCCCAAGACCTCGAAACGTAAAGATTTCATGTTTTTGGCGATAAAACCATTCACACTGAACCACTAAGATTTCATTTTAATTTAAATACTAACTAAATTGAGCAGTTTTGGGCGACCAGGTGGTCCTATTAATAATATTTATTAGTAAATTATGACATTTTGTCCGACTGGTTTGAATTACACTACACATTCAAAATCTTAATTTGATTATTTTGCCTTTTATACCACCACGGTATACCAACATTACAAACACCTCTAATCACTGATTGAATTACGTGTTCGTTGCATGAAATAGCAGGAAACGACAAATTTGCTTGAATGTGCTCTTCTGGTTAAATTACAGCTTGTTTGAGAGTGCACACCCAAATACCTAAATATCAAATGATTGCTTTGCAAACGACAACCACAATGTCTTCACTGGGATACTTCAAATGCTGCATTGTTGACAACCATTCTTTGAATGAAACTAAAGAGATTGTGAGGAGCTCCAGAAAATCTGAATCAATATTCACTTCTGCAGGCTGGACTCTGCTTGCTGAATATGCTCAATCACTGTCACCCACCTGAAGAAATGAACGTAAATTCCTCAAAAGTTCATTGTCGCTGTCTTTGCAGTTCTTGTTGTCGACAATCAAAATTTATGTTTTCAAACTACCACAAAATTGAAACACTGTTGGGTTATCACTGTTTGACAACAACCCCCTTGAACGCACCCAATTTTGCTTTCGGAGCAGTTCAAGCCTCGGGATCAGTAAATATATTATCTGAAAATAAAGGGATATTAATGTAATAGTGTCACTCGGGCACAAACCTTTTATATGTTGTGGGTCTGAAATGAGTGCGGGAAGACTGCGAAAGTCGGTTGTTTTGAGTGACATACTTCCAGTCTGCAGGAAATCCGACTACCGACTCGTCTTCCTTGAAGTCTCGCTAACAGCTAGTCCTATCGTATCATGAGTCCTATCCCTACCACACCCTTAGCCTGTAAAATAAATCCTTTTAAATTTATAAAAATTGCAATTTATTTACACAAGCTATAAAATTGTCCACACGATATTTAATTGAATAGTTCACTTTATATAGAAAATAAACAGCTCAAATCACAACAATCACTGAATTTAGATAATAGACTCATCTGTCAATCATCAAAATCAACAAACCGCAAAAACCGTTAGATTGGATGTGGAAGGGAAATATCTAGGGAGTTTGGTACCACCAACTAAATCTCTCCGCAGGGCTGCCACCAGCAAACAAATGCGCCCTCTTTTTTGATACCAGGCAAAAGTGCAACAAGGATCTACTGTTTCAAACATTTTCGATAGTCACTTGATCGACAGACATCCATTCAATTGCATAGAGATGCAGTCGACCAAGTCAATCGTCGCCGAGGGGTTGATACATTGGGAATTCTTTAGTCATATGTCAAGGAATCTTGGGTAGTCTGTGGGAATTCTCGGGTAATTCGTGGGAATTCTTGGATAGTCTTTGGGACAACTGTACGAATTCTTGGTAGTCTTTGGGACAACTGGACGAATTCTTGGGTAGTATTTAAATATTCTTTGTGAAGTTCGTAAACATGACATGAATTATTGACTCCGTAGGCAAACCATCGGTCGCAAAAAGTGAGGGTTCGTTTTCTTGTACGAAAAATCAAAGTCACCACTGCACTTTCCGAGGTACTTTGTCTTCATTGTCAAAGAAACTTGACGGGCCTCGAGGTTTGCCGGAAATCTTTGGTTTATGTTAGTAGTCGAATTAACAAGGAAGTCTGGTTTCATGACAGGAAGTCTCTGGGAATTCTGGGGTATTCCCAAGAAGACTCTGGGAATTCTGAGGTATTCCCAGCCAGTCAAGCCTCTGGGAATTCTGATTCCCAAACCGCTTATAGATGAATGAGATTTTTTGGACTTTTGGCTGCAATTTTCAAGCTGTGTGGAGGACTTAATAACATTTTCGGTGACTTTTAGCATTACTTGCCTTTCTGGGAAGTTGTTAATTGCAGGAATTTGTTAAAAGCTGTTCGGTTAGAGCATTGTGAGGAATATTATTACTGCCATTTGGAGTGTTTTCAAATCAGATCAAATTAGTTGCTAAAGTAAGCCATGCAGAAAAATCATGCTATCAACATCACAGACTAATAAATCTTTTACAATTAATGAAGCTAAGTTTATTATCTCAAGTTCAAAATTTTGTACGTTAACACTCGTCTTTATCAATAACTGGCTCAACTGATCTGTTAGTTGGTTGATGGGTAGTTGACTTCGGTTAAGTTCGTATTCCATGTTCCACGTATGAAGGTTATTAACAATTTTTTGGCGACTTATCGCGATTTCTGGGCAGTTTTGATGAATTTGTTTGTGGAATTCATCAGATTTACTGGAATCCGCCAGAAATCGCGGAATATCGCAAAAGAATTGCGATAATCGCAACATGGAATGGCACTTTAAAAAATTAGTTTTCTGTCAAATTGCTGGTAAAAATAACATTTACTTACTATAAATCTAATTGGAAAGAGCCAAAGAATGATCCTGAGCACTTCCAACACTTAAAATCCGCCTACAATCAGTTTTTCTAAAAAAACTCTTCTAAATGGCACAAAATTGCATTAGTCCCTTTGTTTATCTTATCCTCTGAAGCTAAATGACAGCTGTCATCGCCAGCTTAGGGTGGGGATATGGAAGTTTATGGAACGCTCATCTTTTTTGCTTTATTGCGTTTTCTACAATTTGGTTAGTGTCGAAGATTGCGTTGTTTACTCCACTATTGGTTCTGAATCCAAACTGACTTTCCTCAAAAGCTTCATCCACCAAAGATCTTAACCTGTTTCCTGTTTTCGTACGTTTTGCCTACTGTACTCGTTAATGTGATACCTCTGTAATTTTTACACACCTTGCTTATTATGTACGCTATCCTGTACGCCAGTGTTCCGGTGCTATGCTCCTTCTGTCATGATTTAATTCATTATGCACAATCAGGGCTGCCACCTTTGAAATATTGAAATACGGAACACCTGACCTTGCTCTACAGGACGCTTATTTTTGAATCGGGGAGATGGTCTCACCGGTGAGATTCAGGCAACACGTAGTTCACAGCTGTGTGCAGCAATGCAAAAAAATCCGAGTGATATTCATTACTTCCAAAGAGAACTGTCACATTTGACATTTGCTGGTAGGACAACCATTACATTCATTTTACGTGGGGCTAAGGTGGTTTTTAATAAAATTCTAATTATTTAAGTGATAAATCGCCCTATCCCAATTCATTTCGAGGTGCCAAGTTGTTCCTGGAATAGTTGCGACAGCGTTTGACTGCCAGAAAGTTTTAAAATTCAAATTTTATTGGGTTATGGCATATTTGAGGTTATGACAAGTAAGTAATTTGTTGATAATATTGCATAACATCTGACATAAATTGATTGATAGTTCCCTCATTTTGTGCAGTGGTAGGCCGCTCTAATAGGGGCATGCGAAATCTAGATAAAAGTTTCTTTAATTTGCCATCGAAGAAGGATAATCAAGGTCGAATTCAAGAAGGCAGGCATGGATAAATGCCCTTCATAGGGAAGATATAACACAAACCAGGCTCGAAAAAGTAAATAATTTGTGATTTCTTGCTCTGAGATTGATGGTACTTCCTCCTCATCAGCATCGAAGCCACTCGGCTTCAAAAAGTAGGGATTTAGCTTAATTGACTCGATTTTCTTCATGTAACGAGCCTTTGACAGGGTTGGAAGACCAATTGTATAACTTGATAAATTCATTATTAGACTTGCAAGCATATAATGCTATAAACAATCCAACAAGCACCACAAACATCCTTCTCCGATGGCAAACTAAACAAACTTTTGCCTACATTTCGCATGCCCCTTGGCATGCAAGGTAGCACTATGCACAAAAGGAGGACACTATCGTTCAATTTATGTTAGATATTATGTAATATTATCAATAATTACTTACTTTCGTCATAACCTCAAATATGCCATAACCATCTCCCAGGAACAACTTTGGCACTCAAAATGCACTGGAATATGACGATTTGTCAATTAAATTATTAGAATTTAATTAAAAACCACCTTACCCCCACGTAAAATGAACGGAATGGTTGTCCTAAGAACAAATGTCAAATGTGACAGTTCTCATTGGAGTGGGGTATGGAAATAAGGAATTTCTTTAATGTTGCATTCGTAATAAAAATTATGCTTATTTTTTTATGTTCATAATAAACTCATGCGTTTTACACTTTTAGGACTAAATTATTAAGTAAATACCTACCTACCACTGAATTTAGAATGTAACAATAGGCGCTTTCCTTTTACACATTATCTGAGGAGCCTCAGTTAATCTCAGCAATTTGATTGGTTAAGTGAGCCTTCTCAGATAAGTGTGTAAATGGAAAGCAGCTAATGTAGTATTTAAATTTATCGTTTTTGTACAATCCGCAAAATGGTCGAAGGTCACTGGGTCGGATCTTGAAAGAACAAGTATTAGAAGCACGATAAAGATGTGTAATGGAGTATTAAAAAACAGATTCAGGTGCCTCATTACAGTACTATACAATACAGGGTGTTCCTATATTCATAGTCCTAACTCGAGGACGTTATTCCTTACATCATTCTAGGAAGAAAAGTTCCGGAAATGCTTTATAGGGGGGTTACGCCCCTTCAAAGGGGTACTCAAAAAGTAAATTTCTTTAAAATTCCTCGAAAAATATTAAGAATAGAATTTTGAAATTTGGAACAATCGTTATTGTTATCAAGAGCTTTCTCCTCACTTTTTTTCAGATTTTTATAATAACATCACTGGCGTGCGTTCTTGGAGGGCCTTACATATTTTTTTACATTTTCTTTTGTTGTAGTCATTTTTCTCACCAAATAATAATAAAATCTTAATCGGTGGTCGATTCTACCCAGAAAAGAGGCTCTTGTTGAATGTCGCTAAAACGCATCCTTTTCCATTAAATTGACTTTGATTGGTTTAGAGCGCGAAAATTTTTGTTGTAAGATTTATTTTATCCACCTAATTAGTGAAAATAAACTCAGAATATGATCATTTTAGAATGAAAAGGTTATATGGACATGTGGCGGTAAATAATTCCTAAGGGGGCTATGGTCCTTCGAATAATATGTTTTCCGAGACTCCATTCGACGGACCATAGCTCTTTAAGGAAACATTTTCTGCCTTATTAATATGAACTTTTCTTTCTAAAATGATGTAAGGAATCATCCTTCATCATCATTCATTTTCACTAATTAGGAAGATAAAACAAAGTACTAATAACAAATTGTCGCCCCCTTAACCAACTGGAATCATTTAATTCGAAAATGGTGCCTAGCTACATTCAACAAGAGCGCCAGAGATTACGAATTTGTTACTATTTGGCAAAAAAAAGGCCCAGAACAAAACAAAATGTAAAAAATATGTAAGACCCCCAAGAACTCACACCTCCGAGCACACCTCTGATGTTATTAAAAATCTGAAAAAAATCGAAGAGAAAGCTCTTTATAGCACTAACTATTGCTCTGAATTTCAAAATCCTATTGTTCATATTTTTCGAGAAATTTTCAGGAAACTGATTTTTCGAGTACCCCTTTAAAGGGGCGCAGCTCCCTTCAAAAGCATTTCCGGACCATAGGAACTTTTCTTCCTAGAATGATGTAAGGAATAACCTCCCGGAGTTAGGACTATGAATATAGGAACACCCTATATGTGCATTAACAATATTGCTTTGTTGTCGGGTGAGGATGAAGAAGAAATTGTTGATGAAAATGAAGAGCAAGGCGTGATCCCATTGAAAATCGATGTCGGAAGAGGAGGAAATGTATATTTATTGGCTCGGAGAGCCTTTAGACAAAATATTGTATCCAAAATTGTTTTGTGTAAGATTACCAAATACCTAAACTGATATTCGAATAGCAACATAATTTAAATTGATATTCATTTTAATCGCGAAAGTTTATATTTCACAATTTGCGCGAAAAATAAGGCATATAAAAAGGAAAAAAGCAAGTCTTGTAAGTGTTAATTTATATTATTATAAATATATAGAAAAAGGTTAATTCTTATAAGTCAATTTATATTATTGTAAATTACCAGTTGTAAAGACTGAATAAATAATAAAAGATAAATCAAAAACCTATAACTTACTATAAACATTAAACTAAGAACGCGCTCTTGTAGAGAAAATTTTCAAAATAAAAATTCTTATTAAAGATATATTTTTCGTTTGATTTAGTTGCCTTAACAACGTCTGGGTTGTTGTACATAGAATCTTAAATCAACAGTCAACTAAAAAATACCGGACACTACTTTTCATGCCGACACCTGATAGCCAAATTTTGCGGCTACCTTGAGGGCTACCGAGTTTGTTCTTTTAGCAAAATGAAACTGGGGCAAACGGAGAGATCGATTATGTTAATCAGTAGATAATTAAATTTATGTCCAAATATAGCCAAGTTGTGGGGATAACAAATTTTTAACTTCCCATTGTAGTAACCTAAACAATGAAGGTGGAACTAGCTACTTTTCAGCAAGTAGGATATATTACATTGAATTTTTTATCTCGTGTGGGAATACGCCTACAGTAATTTTGTCCGAGGTGTGCCGTTGAAATTTTTGATTTAGGATGCAGCTAAGTAAACAAAATGATCTCTCTATTGTTAACATTATTTTATAGTTGTGACGGGCGTTGTGTTCCTAATTTCAAGAAATTAAGTGAAGATGAAGTGGAGTTTCTAACGCATTTAAGAAGACAATTAACAGCTGGAGGATAGTTAAAATTAACAAACTTCGTACCGAGATTACCAAATTTACAGTAGGCGCGCTTGTAAACAAACTGTGGGAATTCTAAATATCATAAACTCTGCCCATAATAATAAAAGTGGCGTTAAATGAGACCAAATTAATTCATTATTAAATATTTTACCTTATTGTATAATTCTATCGCCAATTATACCTCTCCTGCAATTTACTTAGACTGCGAATTTGCAATGCATATTAGCACATCGTTAGTTGAACCGTTATTGCAACTACTAAATGAATAAATAACATTAAATTGCAAGAAAATGCACTATTTTATTTCACTTTCATTCTAATTATTCACTGCCAAATTTGGAGACAATTTCTAATTAAGTGGGCGAATGTGCCACCTGCTGCTATCACAACATATCTTATTGTCTTCACGTCTGTGTTGTTATTATAAATCACAACTCTTTTAATTGCATCAAAACGAATTTTTACCCACGTGCGTTCCATATTATAGCTGGAATTTATTGAGGCGGTTTTCAGGCCTTTGTGATTAAGTGTTATCTACAGTTAACAGGAAACTACCTGACCGTTTGGGCCAGCGAAAGACTAGTCATGTTCAACAATCGACCTGTGATAGCTTCTTAAAATAATGTGAAACAGGGTATTTTCTATCGTATGGAACGGTATTGGATATGCGACACAAATAAGTAGAATAAGTTTTAAAGGAGATGCTTGTAGGATTCGAATAATACCGCTAGTAAGATTATTCACTCAATATTACTACAGTCAGTAAGTTATTGTCAACGAAGATACGAAAAAAGGTGAGAGAAAGCAGAAGTAAAAATGTCACAATGGATTTGATAAAGCTAATTTGCGTCTCTTGTAAAGTTTCGATTCATGATGCAGTTACATTATCTTTAAGTAACCCTTAAATTGTTTTATCTTTTACTAACCCTTAAATTGTTTTAACTTTTACTCTTCAACGCAGCAGTCACTGGAATCTGGGAAAAATCGAATTTCCAAAAATATCAATTCTCGATCAGATCTTAACGTTTTAGCGAAATTTGCGTAATTTCGTAATTCGTTTTTCTTCGGTAATATATTGAACTTATTTGGATGATGTTTACATTTTTCACTTTTTTCATTCCCCTTCGCAATATTTCAACTTTTTCAAGCGCTAAATTTACATAATTGCGTTATTTTGGTGTTATTTTCCGTAATTTTACTGAACCACGGTTAATCCTCATACCTTTTGATGTTTCCTCCACCTTTACGATTTTTCAACCCTCGTAAGTTTGTCGTCGATTATAAAATTGAACTCATTTGGCATTCAGTTTACCTTGTACAATTTTCCAGTTTTTTTCGCCATAGATAGGTATAAGTATGTATTTCAACTAGGGCTGTGCGATATCGGAATTTGAATATCGAATATCGATATTTAAAATTTAATCGATATACCGATATATCGATATATCGATATACCGATACACCGATTTATCGATATATCGATATACCGATAACTAAATATACCGACTTATCGATATATCGCCTTATCGGTACTTATACAATTGTATCGACATCGTTACTGTGGTATTATATCTGTAATCGAGTAACATCTTAGTTTTAAGAGCTAGATAGGTATGAATAGGTAATAGTCCTTTTTCTGTAATTTCTTGATGTTAGTTAGTTGATAATATTGAAATCAATTATTGATTGAATCGATTGGATTGGAGCGCTCAAACATTATTGTTTACGTTGTGCCCTGGAAAATAACGTAGGATTCGCAATAAACGATATTAGGACCCAAGGGTGCTTTGAAAAACATCAGTTGCGATGTCCAATTTTCTACAAGTCGTTTAAATAAGTATAATAATTCCTACCATCACTTGTTTAAATTGTTTATATACTAATTGTTTATACACTGCACGAAAATATTGATATCTCCAACGCAAAGATTCCTCAATTTTGTCGATTCATTTCAATGTTAGCCAGTTGTCAACAAATGACTGAATCAGGCCGAATACCTACTCCTACATTTAAAAGAAGTCAGAACTTCAGAAGTGTCATTATAGGTATCGATATACGGGACACCGGTTATTGATATACCGATATATCGATATACCGATATATCGATATATCAATAACTTATCGATATATCGGTATATCGATATATCAATATATCGATATATCGATATACCGATATACCGATATATCGATATACCGATATGTTATCGATAACTTATCGATATATCGATATATCGATATTTCGGTATATCGATAACACACTTTTATCGATATATCGATATATCGATAATCGATATATCGATATATCAATTGAAAGTCGCAGGCCTAATTTCAACCCCCACAAAAGTTTACAAATTCTGTGAAAAAGTAGAAGTTTCTACCGTCTCCAAGACTGCCAATTTTTTTAATTAACAACACACATTCAAATGTAAAGGTTGAATTTTTACTAAAACTAGATAGAACTGATTATTTTGACATTCTTTGAATAATAAATAGGGATAGGCAGCACTGACAAAAAGTATGTCCCTCAGAGCTTGCAACACTGGACTGGATGCGTAAATTTAGGCTGTACAATTCCTCGAATAGGATAGAATCAGTTGTATAAATTTTAAAACGGCGCCTGTCGGTACTATGTACTATATATAATGAATGGAATATTTACTGTTAAGGTTGTAAGTTGTTCTTAAAAAAAATCACACAACCCGTTCCTTGATCGTTAATCGCCTGCCTAATTGGGCATTTAGTTCTCGCCCAAGCGTACATCAGATTCTTAAAATTTCTGGAGAAAAATGATATAGAGGAAAAAACTAATTAAAATGTTCCAGGTATTTCTAAATAACATGCGAGGTGTTGAAAGAGAATGGTGTCTTCTGTAACAGAAAATGTGGATATGTGGTATTTTGAGCTAAACTTGGCCGTTAGTCCGCTGGAGAATTGCCTTGTAAGAAGGTCAGGCGATTTATTAACATTTCAATGGAAATTGTTTATCTAAGTTTGGTTATGTGTTCTCAATCCGAGGTGGTAAATATGAACAAGGTCATCATCAGAGCAATAATTGTGGAAAATGGTCTAAAAATATGTCTTCGTTCGTTGCCTCTTAAGCATTAGCGACCAACTGGCGGAAGCGGCATAAATAGATTAATTTTGTAACTTTTACCTTTCAAAAATCAATCTGATGTTACAGATATAGATAGATCTCTTGAATTGTGAATTCCGTAGACGTCGGTGATCACATGAAGTCTTCGTTCACATCCTGTAATGATCTATTCTAAAAATAATAACTCAAGTTCCGTTTTATTTATCTTTTTTAAATTCTAATTATGTATACCCTTCAGATCCGTCCCAATTGAACTGGGCTAAAAAGAGTCAATTTAACTCTCAGACTCTGGAATCCAACGACTATTACGAAATGTAAGGGTGCAATCGATCAAACTGCGACAAAATTTTTTACACTCTAAAATCCACGTGACTTGGTAATTTCTTTGGGGAACTGTTAATTGTGGACAAATGAATACAACTAGAAGCTGGTTTATAATGATTGCACACATACACCCACATCATTTCTTGGTACTCATGCACGTGTATGCTAATGCCTAAAAACATTCATGCACGTTTATTAGTCTCTGGAATTTTAAAATTCCATGTGCTAGGGGTGTTAAATTGGACTAGTTGATTGGTAAAATAAAGCGAGAAAATAGTATATTATACCTAAGTGTGAAAATAACTAATCTTATCATTTGTTACCTCGTTGCTGATAACGTATAGTAACACAGACTTAAGTTACCTGTATTCTCGTAAGACAGATGATCTTATCTAGAAGGAATTGAAGCTCCATATCTTAATTCGTTAGTAAACAAATCAGAGTCTGGTTAACAATAATTATTGCCACCTACTCGCGCTCTTGGTATGCATCGTGTATATGTTAATAATAGTAAAGTACATAAGTTTTTCAATTACAGCCACACACATGCATATTTGTGGTGCAATAATGGCCTCATAAGCTTTCTTTTTATTTTTCCAATAATGCATATAATTGCAGTGTTTCCATATTATACGGTTGATAAAATTTAATAGCCCTAATCGTGGTTTATTGTTCATTTTGTTTGAATAGCCAGTTTATTAGAACAGTTAAATTTCTGTTCTATTCAGCTAAACTTACCGGTTTGACCAACAAAGGACAAGTTATCTGAAAGCGGTAAAAGCCGAAAAGGACCATACTTAAATTATTATATTATATTTCTTCTGGTAAATAAAGTAAAAAAAAAAAATGTAACTTTTTGACACAACAGTGCGGGTTTTTATACAATATCATTCTGTTCTCAATATTTTGCACTATTACTTTTAAATTTTGCACCTTCCACTTGGAAGGATTTTTAGGTCCGCAGCCAGTTCATGTTCTTCAGTGCAACTTTTGAAGCAGTGAATAGATTTAAAAAAAAAATTGCATTTGAGAATTTTATACCCTTTCCAAAGGGCCTTATTGCAATAAAAAGTTGCACCGTAGGGGGCGATGTGGGGTGGACGGATATCAAAAAGCTTTGCACCATTGAATTGGTAATGAAATTGGCTTTCAAATAATATACCACATGTGGGGGGGTTGCCATTTGAGTTTTTGAAGTGGAGGTTGGAGGTGTCTTGAAAAATTTCTCCAAGCACGGATTTAAGTGTCCCCCTCCCAATAAAAATCGATCTCTTTTTCCATTCTTCCCTCAAATCAACATTCCAGGGGTGTTTCGTTTTACGTGGAACACCGGCCCTGTAGACATTTTATTTAACTTTTCTGAAAACCTGCTAATTTATTTATGAATAACAACAGAATTACCTACTAACTAAATGCGCAAATATTAAGAACATCATGAAGGGGTGAAATCATGGGTTGAAAAAATGAACTTCTAGACAGCCACAATTTCTCAACGAATTGGTGGTGAAATTGAAAATTACCTAACTTTCTTGTGGGGGTGGTGAAATAGGGAATTGCAACATAGGGGTTAAAATGTTCTTGAACGCCTGTAATGCTGTAATTCGACCGTTGCGTATCGTCGATGAAGGAGGAGTGAATTTTGAGAGGAATTCATCGAAGGTGATGATGATGAATTTTGGGGGTTGGAACTTGAATTTTTACTGAATAATGTAGAGTTGAAATTAATACACATTTCAATGCTTTTCTATTGGTGGTGGTGCAAAAAAGATCCAGTTATCATTCGCGAAAAAAACACCCTTAATGGCGCTACAGCCCTCAACATGTAGAAACACTAATTAAGAATGGCAAACAATTCAATTAATATTTGTGATGTTCTGGTGGAATTTAGTGTGGTAATTTACAATGATAATGTGGATGTTTAACAAATAAAAGGTTCAATTATGAATTTTTGGAACAATTATATTAGGTACTATCATCATCACACCTATACAATATATATTATAATAAAATACTAGTTTTAACCTCCCCACTCCACTTCATCATTTAAAAAACACTAAAAAGGGGGGTTACTGCAATCACTAAAATTTTCGAATTCGAGATAAGACCGGATCTATACGCTTTGAGGCCTCGGGATTCAGGAACCCAAAAAAGTGGTTTTTAAAATGTGTATGTATGTATGTACGTACGTACGTTCGTAAACATGCCACAGCCCAAACTACTCGACCGATTTGGCTGAAATTTGGTACGTGTGCATGTGATAACCCAACTACTTAGATCTGAAAAGCTTTTGGAGCACATCTTGCAACCAGAAATGCCAGAACTTTTTGGTACATACACTTTTCTTAGCCAACAATTCTTCTATTTTATTATTTTGTTACGTCTTTAACCGTTTAGACAGCGTTCACGTTTTAAAGCTGTTTTTTTTGAGTGGATATTAGCGTTTGGTTTCGGACTCCTATAATATGCAGCGTACACACACAAATACATTGCAAACAGTTTGTGTTAGAAAGGAGAAGAGCAGTGCAAATGAGGAGTGGTGTAATAAAGTGCTGAACAAACATTTATAGCGTACGTAAATGGTTTTAAGAAATATGAAACCCGGAAATATTGAGGGGATAGTTTTGCTAATGGGTGACAGAGCGGTTAGGCCATAATACTGTTATGTAGCGCTAGATGGGCGCAAAGGGAAGAAACGAGAAATTCTGTATAGAGTAATATAGTAAAAATTGGGGGGCATTTCACACCCCAAAAATTTGTACACCACTGCCGAATTTTCAGGGCACTGCCGTAAATTTGTACACCACTGCCGTCTGTGAAGTCCCCCGACTGTCGAATTTTCTCAATTTTTGCAACCACTGCCCAATTTTTGCAACCACTGCCTAACATTTCCCACTAACACTGCCGAAAATTTGTACACCACTGCCGACTGTGAAATCCCCCCCAGTAAAAATAATATTTTAGTAAATCACCAATGGGCACTACTCCACTACTGGACAACTTTTTTATTAAAAATGCAAATTAAAGAGCGTACCGGTAGAAAATAACAACTATTCATTAACGCTACGGTTATTATTGAGTATTAACTGTAGTAAGTAATTATTAACTGGCGTGCTCGTGTTTTGCATAATTTTCCTAGGTGTAACATCAATGTCAAATTTGAAAATATCTTGTGCCAGTGACGGCACGCCTGCCACAAGCAAAAGAAGATTATTTTTGTAATAACCCTTAACATAATGTAGTGAAAAAGTGAAAAAAGATTTTTTTGGTAACTGCATAGATTACGTTTTCAATGTGGTCATTTCCTATTAGGTTACCGTTAGAAACGTCCAATATTTGATTTGACGAACATATTGAATAATAGCCAGCAGAACAACAGATTATGAAGTTCGTCACATTGGTGTGAAGGATGATGAGGCTCGGTGGATCCATTAACAGGTTGTTTTATAGACGTCTTTCTTACAATGCTGTAAATTGTTTCTCTTTGTATAAAGTCCATGGGCATAAGTTTTTAATCGCATTACATAAATGTCCGTAAATAGGTGTATGTCGTATTTGTATTATTCATCAACTTTCATTAGAAACTAAAAAAACATCTATTCAAAGAGTTTTCTATCAATAGTGGAGAAAGGACGCTACTAATTTGGTCAAAAATAACAGTTGTGTGTTCTGAATTCACTGAAGGGGATGCAAAGAAAATGTTACAGCCTATCTTAATTTATACCATTTATCCTGAAATTGCTTTCAGGGGTGTTTCTTGAATCTTAACGTTGAATTGGATTTTTTACCCATTCTGATTAAATTGAATTTTACCATAAGGGCAGGTGTAGCGGATGCGCAGAATTTACCGGTTTGGGCTGTTCTCGCAGCAGTATCGCCATCATACAACTTCTCGATTAATTATTATTATTGCAGGTAATTAATTGGGCATATTAAAATCGGTATTTCATTAATACTGATTGCAGCCCACACACATTCTACCACATGCCATTTTTCCATTTACCAGATTGTAATTGTATTGTATATGTTATTTCAGGCCCTTAGTTTCTAAAATCAAAATGAAATGTCTAATAGGCTCAAAAATTATATACGTATCTTTAAAAAAGGCTAACAGTAGGTTAGGTTGCGAGGACCTTGGCTTAAAAATCATCTAATGCAAAATAAGAGTATTGTTCCTTGGAATAAAAGGAAAGCGAGATGTTTATGCAACACATAATACTCGGTGCTAGAGGCCATTAATCGTCTGTTTGACTTAATTGGATTTCTTTTTATGGCCAATAGACGATTTATAAAATAGGTGTTTTGTTTCGCTCGATTTATGGTGGAATTAATTTGATATTGCATTTTGGGACTAATGCCTACAAACAGCTGGAACTTGTAGATGAAAAAAGCATTACCTATCGTCCTAATATAATTTTTACCGATATAATACTTACAACTTGGAAAATGTCGGACGATAACGTCACAACTTTTCTCCATCTGTGCGTAATTTATATTAAATCGCATTTGTAACCTGACATCGAGTATGAATTACGAGGGAAACTGATATTGGCATTATTTTTTAATCGCAACATTACCATTCAATCGATTGATAGACTTCTCATGGTTGAGAACATTACGGCTCCCAGTAGCGTAAAATCAACATAATCACGTTCAATTAATAGTTTATCACATGCATATTTAATTAAATTTTATTGCGTCATGATTCATGAAGCTTTTATCAGTGACAATAATTCTCTTATTTAATTATTTTTTCAGAACTGACACGTCTGGGACAACGAATTTACAAACATGCCTGTTGGGACGAGTGAGTATCTGTGTGTTGTTGTTTTTATTTATGACCATTTTAGGTTTTGAAAATTCTGCAATGAAGACCTGTTTTTCCCTATCGTCATTGCCACAGCCGGACATTGCAACGCCCGAAAAGGGCATTGTCAAGCCCAGGCTTTACAGCAGTTTGACAAAAAACCGCGTCAAAGCCACGGCCGTACGCAGATCATGGGGTAGTACAGCCAGTGAACATAGAGAAGAATTTTGGTCAGCTCTTCAAGCGAATTATAACTACATTATGGATAATCAACTAATTGACAAGTGCCAAGTAAGAAATTTCCAATTCGTTTTACCCCTAATCTCAAACCACTTTGCAGGAAGCTAATAGTGATATAAGTACTGATACTGGGGCTTGGTCTTTGAAGGAGTTCTACAATCAATTCTCCGAACTCTATTTGTGGTTGAATAGTGTTCAGGAGATGATTTATGGGAAGGAAGAGAATATCACCGATAAAGCTTTAAGAGCTGTGAGTTTTTTAAGCTTTTCTGGCTCGGTAAAGATTTCCTTGTTTCAGCATTGTGTTAATATAGTTCGTGAAAAAAGTTCCTTGCTTGCACTTTTTAATGAACAAGCTAGTCAACTTGTACAAGTACTTCCAAGGGTACAGGAGGAGGTCGGATGGAGGGTTACGCACATGAATTCGAAGTGGGATTCGATTTTGGGCATTTTGGGACCTTCAGAGTGTGGACATTGCGAACAGGAAACTTGTTTAGGTATTAGCAAGAGGTTTTCAGTCCGTTTCAACGGTCATTCACAGGCATATTTTACTCATCTGCATTTAGATCTAATTATGTTGATTAAACAGTTGTAAATTCTCGGATTATAAACTTCGTGAAAATAGCGAGGAAGCAATTTTCTAATGGTAAACAATTTGTCAAGAGTTTAAACGACTTTCTTTCAGTCTTGTTGAAAGACTGGTTTTCGTTTTCAGTATAATTATTTGTTCACAGACAAATTGTACGTATTCCGCTATGATGCAGTGAGTACAATCGTATGCGTTAAATAATCACCAAAAATATATACGATTGAAACCGATATGAAAACATATATGTAAGGTTTGATAGGTTTTTAGCGGTTTCATAGGTTTTAGTGCGGCTTACAAAAGTAAAAGATACGCTTAAAAGAAGCAAAAGCAAAATTATGGTAAGAGTTTGGAGTATGACAATCAAAAGTGTTAAGAACTCTCAGAAATGGAAGACAAAAGAAACCATAGCATTTAAAACAAAGCAAGTGACAGACTAAACGAAAATAATAGAAATATGGTACGAGTATTTTGAAGAACTACCAAACGTGACGCAAGAAGAGCCAAAAAACGAAACAATAGGATAACTATGGAAAAAGCAAAAGCGAAAGGACCAGGACATGACCGATTAAACACAATAGAAAAAGGACAGGAAATGTTACTAAGAATATGTAAAGATCAGACTTGAGAAAAAGAAATACCAAATGACTTGGAAACGTGAGTGATAGTAGTAATCCATATTTAAAGAATGAGATAATAAAAAAGTGGGTTTATGCAATGATATAAACAGTATACAAGACTACGTATTTAAATCAAAGAAAATAATGAAACGAACCAGGCAAGTAAAGAGCAATGTATATATGACAAAAATCGTACGATAGAACATCAAGAGATTAAAGTATAATCAGCATAAATAATATGTGAAAGATTTAAGGGACCACTATACCGAAACACTTGATTTTCACTGCTGACGCGTTTCGAAGACAATGTGCTCATTATCAAAGCTGAAGCTAAACAACCTACCTGCCCGAAAACGCGTAGCTCCACCCCTCGGGTGTGAAAGTTAGACCGATCACAGGTCGACAACTGGTCCCGCATGGGTGCACTGTGCACACGTATAAATATAGCAAGTCCTCCCTAAAGTAGCGTAAACAGAGATGAATATGCGATCGGACCTGTATCAGCGTTCATAAGCCTATCTCTAGACTTATTAATTACGATACTTTCCATTGCATCTAGCATCTGCACCTTGTTAACGCTATAAACTAACTTAATATTATCACTTATTCTATGGTCATTGTGTAAAGCATGTAGGGCTAAGTGCTACTTAAATCTGGTGTTGAGAGACCTTTGTGTTTGACCTACATAATTTAGATCACAATTT
Organism: Pycnomerus fuliginosus; assembly: GCA_963924575.1. Lineage (NCBI taxonomy): Eukaryota > Metazoa > Arthropoda > Insecta > Coleoptera > Zopheridae > Pycnomerus > Pycnomerus fuliginosus. The sequence continues at coordinate 494,834 of OZ004626.1, read as the reverse complement.
TGACAATTGATTTCGTATATGCCAGATTTTTCGCTATTCCCTACTTTATCTTTCCATTGTAGGTAAGGAGGAGTACTTGGTCCAGTGTTGTTCACTTTGATAATAATAATAGTTATTTTATTGATTCTTTTTTACAAATTATTTTAACAATGTATATTATAGAAAATAGGTAAATAAAGCGGAGAACAAAATGAAAATATTGGTTTTAAAGGAAAACAACTACCTTGGAGTCGTCAATGAAGAACTAGTCCCAGGGTGAACCACTTTGATGATGGACGATATTTTAAAATATTGTAAACCTGTGTTGGAAAGGACTATACATTGGATGTATTAATATAAATAAGCGAATGTGCTTTTGCAGACGACGCATTCATAATAATGGCAAAAACGGAAAGTTTTTGAGAGAAAATCTGCAAACGTGGAATGAACTGAAACAACCACGGAATGAAATTAAATTCGAACAAAACGAAAGTCATAGCGATAACACTTACCCCAGACCAAATACCCTTATTCAGATGGAAGGAACTAACAGAACAAGTAAGAAACTTGAAATATTTAGAAGTCACAATCGACGATCAGAGAGACCAAGGCAGATCTAAATGAATAGAACGTTTTATGCACGAACAATAAGTTCAGAAAATTTCCTTGAAATGAATATTTTCCAAACGGCATACAGACTAACTGAAGTATGGCTGCCAGCCTGGGGTACTGATAGGAATGAAAAACACGCGATGGATAATGAAATACCTAAGAAAGTTGAAAGGTATGAGAAGAAGAGGCAGAATAAGAAAGCAACAAGTGAAAGAAGAACTAAACGTCATATCGGTACTCGATTTTATCGAACAAAGATTGAGAAACATTAGTTTAGTGAAGAAAGTATGAAAAGCAAAGCAAACAGCAAGAGTTATGGCAGAGGGAAGGAAATTGTTGTCCGATTTTGTGCACAAAACTTAACTTGAACTTACTGTAGAAACAAAAATTGTAAACCTCTTCACCAAAAGGTATAGGTATAGGGAAATATTTTTTTTTTACTTTATTTACCAGAACAAATATTATACAATACGTGAGAAAAAAGTGTAAAATGATGAAATATGTTGCTCAAGGGCTATGTTCAGTTCTCCAATACGAAACGGGGACTGTTCTTCCACACAGCCCTTGCCAAAACATAAATAACTAACTATAGCAAGACGGGAGAACACGTTTGGCAAAGTGGAACAAAAATATCAAGAATTTTGAAAAAATGAAGCGCTACTTTACGGAAATAAACAGGAAAACACTGTAATGACTTATGAGTATATTAATCTTAATTTTACTTAAAAAGAAATAGCTGATGATTGTACTGATAGTAAATAATCTGACATGTACTTTTTAAAGAGAGAGATGGACATGTTACGAAAGGGAGCAGGAATTTTGTTCATTATATGAGCGATACTGTACGAAAAGGAGCGTTTGAGAAATTGTGAATTAATTGTGCAGTGGAATCTCTAAAGTATCTCTTCTTCTGATATTAATATTATGTATATCACTCCTGTGCACTATTTTTCGAGATAAATTCTTAGGAATGCAGTTAACAATGATTTTATGATACAAACATGATGCATGCAAGAATCTGCGGTTATTCATATTCAACCAGGATAATTCTTTCAATTTATGAGAAACATGGTGGAATTTAGAAAGCCCAAAAATAAATAAATTTAATGTTGATCATATTTGTTATTTTAAATCCGCCTGAATGCCAGAGTGACTTTGAACCAATCAGAATGCAGTAAATGCCACCTCACGTGTCTGAACCTTTATGCGGATTTTCGGAAAATTCGTTCTGTACTTGTATCTGGAATTCGCGATATGGACACGTTCATACAAATTAATAAAAACCCATTTTTTTTATCGCTTATTTTTACTAGAGTAGTTATTTCAGCGGATGTTTTCACTCTAAACAAAAAAGTTGATGTGAATTATTTATGTACTTGAAAACAATAGTAAGCAATTTAGCGGCTTTAATAAACTTGAACATGAACAAAAAAACATTTGCGCAACTAAATTGATTGAATTTACCTACAAACTAGATAAAGTATAATTAATTTCAATACTGTCCAAAGCCATCTGCCACTAATAAAAATGTATAGCAATTCTTCAAAAACTTTTTTGTTTACAGTTACCAGAAACATGAATAAATAATGAATGACTTTTTTACTTTATAGATATCGATCATGAAATCAAATGCTTGCGAAAATGGTTTAAGATGATGGAATCCTGCCTGCAGCCGTTAAACTTCAGAACCAAATATACAAAGACTGAAATTGAAGCTAAAGCCATAGAATTGAAGGTAAGTTTTTGTTCTTATACATATTACGTTGTTATAATTAGAACGTGAGTAAATTTAGCGTATGACTGGTTGTATAATTCATTTACTGTACATCTGTAGAAAATGTGTAAAAAGTTCTTCCGGAGGCTTCTGCTACCTGAAAGAGATGGCGCTACGGTACGATTAGCATCGTCATTGTGTAGTTGATCGTTATTTTAAATTATATTGCCACATTTTATGATCACATTCACATATTAGCATAACAAATTACAGAACAATTACCATACTTAGGTTTACAGTCGATTTTTCTATTTTCCGTATTACACTGTCATTGACCTCAAGTTCTGGAATTTTCGGTGTTAATGGTATCCGGCTGTTTTTTATTTGAGCAGACTTCCACACCTTAGTACACATACACAATATTTCCTTAATGTTAGTTTTTTGTTTTTGTAATCGTTTTCTTTCTTACCTTACTGGCTTTGTTCAAAATTCCCAAGTGTACGTTTGGATGAACTACCCAAATAAAAAAAAACGGCAATCTCGGATAGAAACTTCTACTTTTTCAAAGAATTTGTAAATATAGAAATAGCAAGAAACTTTTTTATTTGAAGAGGCAAAATATATAAAACCATATATATTTGATATTTGTAAATCGCATGACAAGCTCTATTAACTGGCGACATTAAGTCGTCTCTATGATTGCTGACATATGTCCAAATGACGATTGTCATCTGTTTTTTTTAATGACAAGTTGTACATTTTTTAGCGGATTCTTGTAGACATATTTATTCTACATTCAATTTTGTGAAAAAAGTTTAAACTTTAAAAAAAAAATTCGAGAAAAAAAAATAATTTGACCAGACACAATGTTAAAATTTCTTGTCAATGAACTTAGTTAGCCCTGAAAAAAAGTGAATTGTTGTGTAGTCTAATGTCACACATCAAAAGGACCGTAGTTTCACAACAAATTATTATTAGTTACCCTTTTATTCATTAATAACAACAATACCCCACTTGCTTATATACTTATTAATGACAATAAAATTATTACTTATCAACGGTTTTAAAGGTAAATGAATTACAATTTTTAAAAAACACCACTGCCAAAATGATTTATCAAAAGCCAACGAAAGATGTATATCAATGCGATGTGTGTCCCTGTAGATGTTTACCTTGTTAATGTGTATGTAGGGGCGAGCTGAATTTACTGGTGGAGTCGGGTGCAGATTTTATAAATCTGCACCTAGTAGTAGTGCCTCCGCAGACGCACAGTGGTGTTAAAAAGACGAAATTATGAAAATTGGCCGTACATAATTAAACAGTAGAGAGTTAACAAAAAAACATCATATTTGCGAAGTAGGTATGTAGAATTAGCACTAAGGGGGTTGAAAAAGGGAATGAGAAGTCCAAGGTAATGAAAAAAGGTGATGAAAAGTCAAGAGGAATGAAAATGAAGTGTGGATTAAGTAGAATTACGAAATAAAACACTAAAATAACCAAATTATGCAATTAGAACTTTTGTGGGGGTTGAAATAAGCACTTATACCTACCTATTGCGAAGGAAACTGAAAAATTGTAAAAGGTAAACTGAATCCCAAATGCGTTCAATTTTATAACCGTCGAAAAACGAAATTATGCGAATTTTGCAAAATTAGCACTTAGGGGGTTGAAAAATCGTAAAGGTGGATGAAAAATCAAAAGGTATCAGGATTAACCGTGGCTAAGCGAAATTACGGAAAATAACACCAAATTAACCCAATTATGTAAATTTAGCATTTGAAGACTTGAAACATTGCGAAGGGGGATGAAAAAAGTGAAAAATTTAATCATCATCCAAATGGGTTCAATTTATTACAGAAGAAAAACGAAAATATCCGAATTTGGCAAAACTAACACCTAGGGGGTTGAAAAATTGTAAAGGGGGATGAAACGTCAAAGTGGATGAGAATTAATCGTAATTAAGCAGAATTACAGAAAATAACACGAAAGTAAACCAATTATGCAAATTTAGATTTTGGGGGTTGAAATGTTGCGAAGGGGGTTGGAAAAGTGAAAAAGATAAACATAATCTAATTGAGTTCAATTTATTACCGAAGGAAAACTAAATTATGTGAATTTTGCAAAATAAACACTTAGGGGGTTGAAAAATTGTAAAGGGGGATGAAAAGTTAAAAGGGATGAGAATTAATCGTAATTAAGTAGAATTACAGAAAATAACACGAAAATAAGCCAATTATGCAAATTTGACTTTTGGGGGTTGAAACATTGCGAAGGGGTCGAAAAAGTGAAAAAGGCAAGAACAATTATTCATAAGGCAAAACTGCGCGAATTTTACAAAATTAACCAGCGGAAATCACCCGAAAAAGAAGCGGTCTGGGTAAATTTTGCTCTTTGAGGGTTCACATATCATGAAAGGGGTTGAAAAATTGTGGATGGGTCAAAAATTAATGAAAATCACTTTAAATTATTAACAAATTAGAAGAAAGCAAAAAAAAAATAAATGAAATATATTTACTCCGCTTGCTAGGGCTTAGGGGTTGTTAGTAGCGTAGGGGTTGGTTTTAGGATGAAGACTCATAAGACTTTTTTCAATGGTTGACCGAAATCTATTGAACCCCACAATTTTATTAAACCACTTACATGAAAAAATTTTCAGTTTCAACCCTTAAATTTCATCCCCCTTGTTAGATATTAATGAAAATTTGCCCATCCGCCTACAGTGGCGCTGTAAATTACCACATCAAATTTAGCCCTGATACGTTGAGCAGTTTTTGAGTTCTCGCATTTTTTTGTTTCGGCATGTTAGGGGGTTGTACCGCCTTTAAGGGTCGTTTTTCGCGAATGATGAATAAGACCTTTTTTGTACCATCAATAGAAAGCTATCGAATGGTAATATTTTCAACTATACATTCTTCATTGAAAATTCGAGTTTCCACCCCTAACTTTTCATCCCCTTCGATAATTTTCTCCTAAAATTCGATCTTCCCTTCTCGAAGATGCAGTGTGTAAGATGTCACAGTTTCGCAGAAGATATTGCTTCTCTGTGTCAAATTACAGGGCTTTATGGACGTTTCAACCCCTAAACTCCAACACCCTATTTCACCACCCCCACATGCCCTAAAGGAAGTTGTGTTTTCAATTTCACCACCCTAACCCAATTCGTTTAAAAATTAAGGTAATTTGTAGATTCATGTTTTCAACACCTCATGATTTCACCCCTTTATGATTTACAGGGGTGAGTTTATTTTTCCTGTGTGACATAACTCCTTGCGTATTTACTGACTTCAGTTGTTCATAAATAAACCAATAGGGTTTCAGAAAAAATAAATAAAATATAATTATCGACTTGCAAAGAGTTAGGGGTGGTTAATGGCCCAGGGGTTGGTTTTAGATTGAAAACTCATAAGACCTTTTTTCAATAGTTGACCGAAATCTATCGAACCCCGTAATTTTAGGCTACCACTTACTTGAAGAAATTTCAAGTTTCAACCCTTAAATTTCATCCCCTTTGTTAGATATTTTTGAAAATTTGTCCATCCACCTATAATGTCACTGGAAATTCACAAACCAAATTCTGCCTTGATACGTTGAGTAGTTTTTGAGTTCTCGTATTTTTGTGTTTCTGCATGTTAGGGGTCGTAGCGCCTATAAGGGTGGTTTTTCGCAAAATATGAATGACACCTTTTTTGAATAATTAATGGAAAGCTATCGAATGACGCCAATTTCGACTAGTACTTATTAAGCGGAATTTCGAGTTGCTACCCCTAATTTCCACCCCATTTGTTCGATTTTACGAAAAAACGCATCCCCCACAAGATTTCACCGATATATGTGTGTACGTTGAGTTTCCGACAGCTGCGTGCAACCCTTGCGGAGTTATCATATTTTTTGTGGTTTTCATTCCCTAAATTTCATCCCCCGAAATTGGCACCCCCTCACTTTCAACAGACTTGAAGGTCGAACGTGCATACTAATTTTCAGCAAGATATCTCCACTAGTTCTCGAGTTATTGCAATTAGTAGTTTTTCGGTTTTTCACCCCTAGCTCCCACCCCCTTGGTCCGATATGGCCCAAAAGCAATCCCCACCTTACTTTTCGGGAGACGAAGCTGCCTACCAAGTTTCAGCTCGATATCTCAATCCGTTCTCAAGTTATCCGACGGACAGACTGAGGAGCGAGCGAATAAGCTAAGACAAGAGTACCTCCGCATTCTGCTACGGCACTAAAATCAATTTATTTCTTGAAATTTTTCTAGTGAATGTGTAAACTTTTTTTAATGTAGAAAAAATACGTCTGCAAGAATCCGCTAAGAAATGTACAGCTTGTCGTTTGAAAAAAAAAGTTGAATCTGAACGTGTGCGTAAAATTGCATCTTAATATCTTCAGCAGTTTCGGCTGTAACCTTTGATGATTTTTTCTGTGAAAGGGCACTAAGTGTTAACACATTTTTGGAAGCAGAATTCGAAGAGCTTTCCTATGGTGATGTGGAAAATGGGGATTTCCTTTTAAAATGCCAAAATGGCACTTCCCGCTTGTCGATTTGGCCCAAATTTCGGCCAGATCGGTTCAGTAGTTTGGGCTGTAGGTTGTTCACAGACAGACAGACATTTTTTCAAAAAGCACTTTTGGGTTCCCAGGACCTCAAAACGTAAAGATTTTTCTGAATTTTTCGATCGATTCCAGTACTGCTGCGCGGTGCATAGAAGTTAAAAAATTGGCAGTCTCAGAGACGGTAGAAACTTCTACTTTTTCACAGAATTTGTAAATGTAGCATTTAACTTTATTCGGACGTGCGGGCGGTTGTCGATGGCTGATGCGCCCGGCGCTCATTTACTAAAATCTAAAATACAAATGTTTTTCACCCCTAAAATGACATGTTTCGAAAAAATGGCACGAAGGTTTTTGATCTGGCAATGCAACAGCTATCGAGTTCGATAATGATAATATGCCTTTTTATTAAGAAAAATTCGAAAAGGGGCCCTAAAAAATTGCACTAAGGTTTGTGATCCGGCAATATAACAGCTGTCGAATCCGATAGTAAGAATATTTTGTTGTGTAAAATAAATTGAAACAAGGGCCCTTTTGCCACTAAAATGACATTATTCGAAAAAATGGCACTAAGATTTTCGGTTTGAAAAAAAATTAGCTGTCAAATCCGGTAATAAAAATATACAGTTATGCATAGGTTTTTTTTCACGGCACCATTTTTTGGCCAAAAGGGCACAAATGTGAATACATTTTTAGAAGCAGAATTCGAAGAGCATTCATGTGGTAACGCGAAAAATTGTGGTTTGCGTTTAAATTTTTAAAGTTGATGTGCCAAAAAGGCACTTTCCGTGAACCGATGTGACCCAGATTCTAATCAGCACCTACAAATCTCCCACTGAATATGTGTGCCAAATTTCATCTTGATACGTTCTGTAGTTTGAGCTGCAGCATGATCACAGACAGACAGACATTTTTTCAAAAAACACTTTTTTGGGTTCCCAGGACCCTGAAACCTAAAGATTTCATGTTTTTGGCGATTCGATTTTTTTGAATTTTTCGATCGATTCCAGTAACTGTTTCGCGAGCGTAGAAGTTAAAAACAACTATGAATGCATTTTAAAATTTACTTATAGCACCAGGCAATGAATTCTCAGCAATCTATTCCTGAGTTAGTACTGTTAAGAATTATTATTGTTTATAGTTGTTATTGAAATAATGTGCAGTCCGTTTTTGTCTGGAGGGTAATTCTTTTTCAATAATATTAATAAGATAGTGTAACTTGTGTTTATCTAAATAACTTTAAAATGCGAATTTTTAAGGATGCCGAATTGAATCTTTGTTTCGTTTAGTGAACCAGGCAGAAAGTACATATGTTTTTGTAATTAAGAGCATTACGTTAAGTGCGCCGCATTAATATTTAGTGGTTCACTAATGTGCTGAATAAATTAAATCTCTTTTTTCTTCTACCGCATAGTAATAATTTGTAGACTAATCCTCATTCATTTGCTATGGCCTAAACTGTCGATGTCACTTTTCTTGGACTGTAAAAGGGTTGAATCTGCCGTCTTTTTCTGATGACGAATACCTGACAAATCTCTCCACAATCTGCTTTACAATCTCTTGCAAAATTTGTTTGTAAACGAACGAGATGTAGATGCATTGCTCATTGCTTGAAGAACACCGAGTTGAGTGCGTACCTGTTTTCAATAAAATTCCCGCAACAATAGAGTACCGTAAACTGCGAAAATAAAAAAAATTCTTCTATGTCACAGTTGGTTGGATTGTTGAAATCTTTCATTAATCCAACAAACAAAATCGTTAACGGATTTTAAAAAAAATGCAGTAAGTTTAATTGCACTTATTTCGTGTTTATTTAAGGCAAAGTGGGCCATTTTTATAATGCCGGAAACATCGTGTGAGATCATCCCAGTTTCTCTTGTCCGTTGACGTTATGGTGATTCGAATAAATCAGAATATCTTTGCGATCGGTTGTACGAAGGCAAATTATAGGCAATAAAATTGTCACTGACGATAAATTGCTTTTAGATAAATCTTGAATTTTATAACAATACAGTTACCGAATAAAATCGCTGTTTCGTCATGCTTTCACTCGCGGTTTATCAATTATAAGTAATTGGGGCCGACAAGCCCACCACAAGTTTTATTCTCCAATTCGTAGGTTTTCAAAAATGGATTTTGTTGCTAGTCATTCGTTGTAATTTTGTGGAAGGGTGATAAGATCGAGAACGCACATTTTTATCTTTTCGATCGTTTAATCGTGTTGGGGCTACGATTAATGCAATTATAATTGTTATTAAATTCACCCCGGAATCGGAACAGTGAGTTTCTATAGATTCTATTATCTACTTTATACAAAGAAAGGATGAGTTTGTGGGAATAGGTAGTTAATTAAAAGTCCACAGAATTCATCAGGTCGGGAAGGAAAAAATCCTACCTCTTTTTTAATGCATTTTCTCAAAAACTTAAAAACCAACTTATATAATAATAATAATAATAAGTTTATTGATTGAATATACAGCGTGAGTCTGAAAGACTTTACATCCTTTATACCACAGAATCTACTGTTCAAATGATGAAGCTTGGTGCAAAAATTATTGGTCAATTGTGATTCCTCTTGATGTTATAAGCCGCCAAATATCTTAATTTTTAAACATTATTTTTAAATATCTTTCGAAAGCTGTATTGTAGGATTTTGAATTTTTGCACAGCATTGTTACAGGCCAAGAAGCAACTGCTGATGGTACTTTAGACATCCAAAAAGTGGATCTCTGTTATACAGGGTGGCCCCGATGTTATTTGCCCTTGAACTTTTTAATGTTTGAACAATTTTGCTAATTTACCTATGCGACCGTATTCTCCGTTCAATTCTAAAACTTTTTTGGCTCTTAAAATTTTCCGAAAAAACTAACCACTCACGAGAAAAATTGAAAAAACCGAAAACATGATGCAGGTAATCACCTTCAAACAATGATGAGTCTACCTCATAAAAAAGAGAAATTACCATCAATGTTTTTTCTTCAGTTGTGAGCACAGATGCAGGACAACACCTTCAATGCAAAAAAACACTTGAAATGTGATGCGTGTCAACGTACACTTTGATTTTTATTGAAATTGTAAGTTTATCACGATGATCATGTTTTCGGTTTTTTCAATTTTCCTCGTGAGTGGTTAGTTTTTTCGAAAAATTTTAAGAGCTAAAAAAGTTTTAGAATTGAACGGGGAATACGGCCGCATAGGCAAATTATCAATATTTTCAAACATAAAACAGTTCAAGGGCAAATAACATCGGGGCCATCCTGTATAACAGAGATCCGCTTTTTGGATGTCTTAAGTACCATCAGTAGTTGCATCTTGGTCTGTAACAATGCTGTGCAAAAATTGAAAATCCTACTATACCTCTTTTGAAAGATATTTAAAAAGAATGTTTAAAAATGAAGATATTTGGCGGCTTATAACATCAAGAGGAATCACAATTGACTAATAATTTTTGCACCAAGCTTCATCATTTGAACAGTAAATTCTGTGGTATAAACGATGTGGAGTCTTTCAGACTCACCCTGTATAAAATATGAACATGAATTCAATAAAAAAATTAATTGTAGAAAAAATTTCGCACCTGTCCAAATACTTGGAATTTTTGTGTCAGCAGCTTGTTCTATCCCTCCAGTTCCTATTCACTAGTGAAAATGCCTGCATTTATCAAGAAAAAACAAATATTTGACGAGAAATTATTGTACCCATTCCATTTGAATCGATGCGAATTGATTACTACCACCACCATGCACGCGTCCTGGGCAACCCCTAGAGTCAATAAACTTGTAAAAATGCTTTTCTTTAATTGAACTAGATGTAAATTTGGGCCGTAACGGTTTTCGCCCAAGGTAATTTAATAAGTGGAAAGTGCATATAAACCGGTTAATAAAAACCTGACCCTTATTATAATTGTGGACGTTTTCAGAAATCGAGGTAATGGGGTGACTAATATTGAGTATTATTGCCAAGGTGAACATAGTAGAATATTATATTATTAATTGATTTTCTAATATTGCGAAATAACCATTCTTTTTCCTCCGCATAAATTGCAATTTGCAATCGGTAAGGAAAAGAGTTAGTTATCTTGAAACATGTCAATATTGGGATTTTCCGTATTTGTTTGAAGCGCTTTCATATGATACTTTCACAATAAAACATTTGCAAATTGGGCAAAAGCAGTTGATTGCTTCCAGTTTCCAGTTGAAAATGTTCCTAAAGTTGTATCTCTGAGATCCCTCGGGTTTGTTGAACAGCCGTTGTGGTATTTTTAGCTGGTTTTGATGATGTCATTTTAAAACTCGTGTAAAATGTACCGTCTAGTTTTAAGTCGGTTAATGTCGGAGCCGATCGTGTGTTTCAGGCAACAACTTATTGTGGAAACCATCTGTAGGTACTGTAGTGTAAACATAATGAAACCAGTTAGTGACTAGAGTTTGTCTGTTCGTGTGCTGCGTATAGGTGCTCGGTGCGATGCATGCCATGGCTGGTGAATTTTGCACATGGTACTCTTGCAGGCCATCCAACTGAACTCATCAAACCACCCCAGCAATAAACGCTAAGTCAGTAACTTTATTCTATATTTTTAAAACACTTAAGCATAAAATATGTCATCTTTTTATCGCGGTGTGAATGTATAGGTTATGTCGGTGCGGCATGTTGTGACTTGTGCTCTTGACATTTTCTCCTTTAATGAAAATAAAAAAACAGACTCGGAAATAGATCAACTGTTTGGTTTATTGAAACCACCATTTTTGTCATTACATATAAATTTGTCTACGTTTCTTGTTGAAATACTTACCTTAGAATGTTAAGATAACTTATCGAGATAACGAAATTGTCTCTACATGTAGGTATTCTTTTCTTATTGCAGTATCTGTATATGGAATTGTAGTAGGGAACAGCAACTGCAATCATTGTCAAAGTGATTAACACATCGTTTGAATTGATCATATCTTGGATATAATCAGCTACTATTTTAATGGTACTGCCGTTTAATTGATCAATAAAAATTTTCATATCTTAATCAGTAAAAATTCTGGTAGAAAGTGATATCAAATTTTACTAATGCGTTAGTTAGCACTTGTGCTTTCATTAAATTACTACTTTGCTAGATGGTGTGAAAACTTTGTAGGCGCTTAAACGGATTGTAGCTTCCAAAATTCGCAATTTAGATAGTGACAAATTTTTTTTAATGTTTTTAACTTTGCGAGGCCGTGAGAGTTGCAGTGGTGTGGAAATTCTCACATATCCTGAAATAATAGCCACACTCAACGTAAGATATCTAATCAACAAATCTGAAACATAACCCCTGGGGTGTGGGAATTTGGGAAAAAATAACAAATCAAGACTAATAATAATTTTCTCAAGACAAGCAAGATCGGTAATGTAGTATAAGCTTAGTTTACTCGGTAATTTATATTACTTACAAATTTTGTTAATACTATTGCTATGCCAAAAATCAACCGTTTTTGAGAAAATCAAGAATTTCGCTTTTTTATGTCAATTGCAGGCCTAACTTCAAAAAGCTGTAACATCCGAGGTAACATCCTTACAGTATGAAATGAGAAAACGATATTAATTTGGCATGAAGTCTAATGTGGGGTGTATCCGGCCCTGGACTCAAATTGGGTCAAATACATACAGTAGTTCTCTGCAAATTTTTAAACATCATCGACTTCAATGGTCAAAAAGTCAATTTTTTCAAATGGATTGCCCCAACTATTTTATGGCACATCGATGCAGATTTTTATTGTCTATCATTTTAATCTACGTGTTTGCCATATTTAAATAAACAGTTTTGGTGATACATACTTCTAAGTATTTGGAATTGAGCTGTTTGAATTACTTGTTCTCGCCTAGGTTCTTCCACAGCAACAGTAGCAATTTACATGATATTAAATAAAACAGGGTTTTAAAAGAGGATTAAATTTTAATAGCTAACTATGTTTATTAAATCGGGCTAAATATGAAATTTTTGTCAAATTCAAAATACTTAGAAATATCGCAAAAACTGTTTATTTAAATATGGGAAACGTGGATTAAAATGATAGACAATTAAATTCTGCATCGATGTGCCATAAAATAGTTGGGGCATTTCATTTGAAAAAATTGATTTTTTGAACAATAAAATTTATGATGTTCAAAAATTTGCAGAGCACAGCCTGTATGTATTTGACCCAATTTGAGTCTAGGGGCGGATACACCCTACATTGGACTTAATTCAAAATTAATATCGTTTTCTCATTTCATACTGTAAGGATGTTACAGCTTTTTGAAATTAGGCCTGCACTGGGGGGGATTTCACATTCGGCAGTGGTGTACAAATTTTTGGCAGTGTTAGTGGGAAATGTTAGGCAGTGGTTGCAAAAATTGGGCAGTGGTTGCAAAAATTGAGCAAATTCGACAGTCGGGGGACTTCACAGTCGGCAGTGGTGTACAAATTTACGGCAGTGCCCTGAAAATTCGGCAGTGGTGTACAAATTTTTGGGGTGTGAAATGCCCCCCAGCCTGCACTTAACATAAAAAAGCTAAATTCCTCGCTAAATTCTTAATTTTCTCAAAAACAGTTGATTTTTGGCATGGCAATTCTTAGCAAAAGTTCACCTAGAATTAAACGTAGAATCCAAAATATCACAATATACGGGGTGTTCCATTTAAAATAAGGAAGTTAGTACCTATTTCCGGTATAACCGGAAGTGCGCCATTGATGAAAATATTTTACGCCGATTCAAAATTAATTGAAACCCCTGTGTACAAATTTTCATGACGATATCTCCAGATACGGCTAACTGACGCTCGTCGAGGGATACCCTGTATAGCTTGTTACTTACTGTCTATTAGATTCAGACAAAGTGTTGTTAACCGCGAAAATATAAAAATGTATTGGAAATATGAAAATACATACAGAGTGGGTAGTTTTTCGATGCTCATAATTAGTATCTCGGAAACCATAATAGATGGAGGGTTGTTTAGGTTGGAGAAAAGTTGCGCTATTTCTTGGTAATTTAAGATCTTGAAAGGAATTCCCCGATATTTTGGTTCGTTCCCGAGTTATCACAAAAAATCTGAAAATTGCCAATTTAGAGAAAAATTAATTTCTTCCTAACTTTTGATGCTATTTAAGTGAAACTTGGAACTTTTATATTTTTGACAGCTGTCAATTGAATGGTACTTATTGACAAAAAATTTCTAGACCTTCTAGATTTTGAATGACGACAGTCAACTTTTGATTCTTTATGGCCGCCATACTGAATTTTGACACCACCAAATACACAAAAAATTGGCTTTTCAAAAATGTAGTCAACTTGAACTTTTTTGACAGATGTCAGAATTTGGAAAAGTCAGGGAATTTCGGGATTTTCAGTGTTTTTCTGCAATTTTTTACAAGCGGTAATGAAAACAAGTGACAGAACTGTCATCTATTTGTCATCTGTGTTCTTACATCAAGAAATTGTAGAGAAAGGTGAGATCGCTAGCACATACGTCATGAATTGTTTAAAATTGCTTTTCGAAGTGGAATACTTAATAAAATTTAAAACAAAAACGATGGATCTCAATCAAATTTGATTATTTTTCGAATTATAATACTGATAAAGAAATTTGTAACATACCGTAATGTCCTATCGTACTGTACTGAACTTGCGAAGTTTTATCCAAAATTAATATCGTTAAATAAACTAAAAATTCTCGCTTTCAGTAGAAATTATGAATTAACGTAGCAGATTGTAGGTACTGGAAAATTTTGCAAGACGGTCTGGAAAAAGTAAAAAAGTCAGGGAATTTTGAATTCCGTATACACCTCCCTAGACTTTCAAAAACATCGAAGAATCCTCGGAAGAATCGCTGAAAAATGAAAGTTTTGAAAAATGCAAGAACACCGTCAGCTTAATTTTTTTGATACACATTCAACTGACTGTTAATTTGCATTTATTTCATACACACAGATAGACACTTTTCAAAAACCAAATTTTTCTATTAAGACTGATGTTTTTGGAAATTCGATTTTTCCGAGAGCTCCGAGAGCGTAAAGTTAAAAATATAAAGAATTAAAGAAAGTTTTGATAAGTGATTAGATTAGGTTTTTTAGTTTTGTTTGGAAAATTAAAATAAACTCTATGTAAGTATCTGTCACGTATCGCCCGTAGCATGTATTGTATCTGGCTTTCTATATATCTATCTAGTCATCTACCTAACGAAAACAAAGAAATATGAAATGAAAATATACCGAGAAATAATGGAAATAAACTGCTCAACAATTGAATTGGCCTGAAAGTAATACCTTGTCAACGAAATGTTACTCTTTGTTTTAATTTTTGTCACCTTCGTTTCACGAATTTAGGGGGCTGTATTTTGTCTGAAAACCGTCGGTTGAAGAGTTGGTTTAAGCACCGGTGACTGTGATCCAATTCAGACGAAAATCATCTTAAAGTGTTCAGACATTTACTTTTGAGATTTTGACAGATTGTGAGGTAAGAGAAAATTTGATAGAAATAAAAGAAATCAAAAAATGAAATTGTTCAGGTAAATTTGCATCAAACCAACTAACTTGACGTGTTTTTGCGTTTTTCGAAAATCTCAATATTTCACCGATTTCTTCTATATTTTTGAAAATCTAGGGTGGCCGTGACTGCACTTCCGGTCAAGTTTGATACATGTTTCTAACCGTTTCTATAACATGAATGAAAGTAACTAAATTACGCCAAGAGTAACCAAAATACTGTATCTAGTTACTTACAGAAGTATTTAGTTACTTTTTAAAAGTATCTAGATACCAAAAGTAACTAAGTTATTTCAAATGTAACTAAGATACTATATCTAGTTACTTTTCATAAGTAACTTGTAACTAAGTTCTTTTTTCAGTAAAGTATTTAGTTACTTCAGTAACTTAAGTTACTTTTATGAAAAGTATCTAGTTTCAAAGTAACTTTCCCAGCTCTGACAGTAGTGTTATTTTTTCTTTTGCAATAACAGCTTGTATTTTAGTCCTTTGTCAAGATTAAGCATCTTGTAACACTTTATTCACACCACCCATATTTTGAAATATGAAGATATATTTCAAATACTTATTGAAATAGTGTACAGCAGTACACCATTTTTTCCGTCCTCAACCTCTCGGTGTTGAGAGTTTCAAAAGTTGATAGTAGTGCTATATTCAGAAATTAACAACATTTATTCAAATAAAATAAAGGCAGGACGTCAAGGCTGAAAACTTTGCGTAAAGCTAATTACCTACGACAAATGAAGAAGAGGCGAATGAATATTAGTTATTATAATTTTTAAACCTTGTCCTAAAAGAACTCTATTTCAATAACTTCGTCCATTAACTCCATAGGGAAGACGCCTGGGAAAATAAATTTCTTACCGAATTTTATTTTAGTCAATGCATCTTGAGCTATTTCAATCAGCTTTAGACCCAGATTTTGTCATTAACGTTAGCAGCTTTGTGGTGAAGGTCACACCGAAAAAAAGAAATATAACCACATTTTGAATTACGTCATTATTTATCACCCACAGGGCTAATTACCCGCAAAACCTCTTACAGCGTGCAGATGTAGAACGAAATAGTATAATGAAGTCAACCTTGACAGCTAATAATTATCGTAGATGGCAGGAAATCACAGATCTATGCATGAAAATAATGTAGAGTTCAAAATAGTTTTTTCAAATTCTAATAATTATGACACTATTACTTTCAGTCCAAGGCATTGTTGTTTTATATTGATGTTCATTTAATGAGATGCAAATGTAAACGATAACTGTTCATTTTTTAGTGAAGAAATTAAAATAGAAGAAACTGAGTAATATCATAGTGCTGGTAATAGAGGGCGTATGAGAGTAATTTAAAGTTAATGATTAGTTTTTTATTGGGGAGATTCACGTTAACGGTGGTACGATTATAGTGTTTGCTCTCGTAAATTGCCATTGACTACTCCTTAGAGTTTAATCAACATGCCCACTGTTTTTATGAACAATTTTGCAAATACTTTGCCTGCGACAAACAAAATCCATTTCATGATGAGACTGCATTTCGTCAAGATTTTTACATGTCGGATGACAGCACGTGATTTCTCCTGTCTTGTATAACGTCAACGTCGTTTTTCGATCCTCGATTTGAGAAAGCTTATTAGAAATTTCTCCAGCCCATTGTTGTATTACATAAAAATATAAATACCCAATTGATTCTTACATCAAGTGGTATTTTTCAAGGTTCAACATTCCAAGTCGTGTGCGTCTTGCTATAACTTGTCTTCGGCATGGAATTAACTCCCCCGAAAATAAAAATTCCAGGGATTCATACCAAGATCACGAATATTGATTCTGCATACTTTCCCTAGTCTGTGCAAAATAACATGTTTATTTCGAACAATTCCTAGTAGGTACTTTCACAAACAATTAACATTTTTGCTATAAATGTTAATAATCATGCAATTTTCATGTAATAGTGCTACTTTATTGTGAATCAGATCCTGGTCGAGTCAAATCGCAACTATTCTATTGTCTTAATTTAGCTCTAGGACAGATGCTCTTGAAGTAACTCCGGAAATAAGGGCAGGGTCGTTGGTTTTTTTGGTTGGGGTTAAGAGTGTTGCCATGTGTTCACAGTGGTGAACCCTAAACGAATTTGAAAATTAAGTATAAGCGTGTGTATATTCTGAGTCGCGTCTATTAGCAGGTCGGGTCAAGGCTGCCTAATTCTGAAAGGCTACATGACAGAGCTCTAGCTCCTTCGCATTTTCCTCATTGATCGAATGCCATTTTCGCAGTGGAAAAATGTGGAACTATTGAAAAGAGATTCGACACCTTTAAATAGTTTAAATCGAGTGAATTTCCATAAAAGGCCGTTTAAAAGGTTTCGAACGAAGACTAACAGGTGTCAATCAAGAAATGAATGTCATTCGAGGGGTTAGCGATTTTGGTGTACAGTTCTCTGGAATTTTGGCGATTATGAGCGATTTTCCTGCAATTTTGGCGATTTTGGCAATTTTCAAGCAAGTTTCCGGCGATTTTCAAGCAGGCTTTTCGAGCGAATTTGGCATATTTCTTTGGCGGCTTGGAAATTTTCTAGCAATTTCGGCGATTTTTAAGCTCCTTCTGTGGTCTTTAATGTTTCATTTTTTACTGATTTTGTACTGATTTACTATTACTTTTCTTCGACTGAACAAGGGTTGAATCTGCCGTTTTTTCCTGACCTGACAAATCTCTCCACAACCCCCTTCTCCGAGGCAATTTCTTGCAAAGTTTGCTTGTTCAGCCAAAAAAGTTGTGGAAACATGACAAGGGGATGAATAAAAAAAATTGGCAGTCTCGGAGACGGTAAAAACTTCTACTTTTTCACAGAATTTGTAAATGTAGCATTTAACTTTATTTAACCAGGGTCGGGCGTGCGGGCGGTTGTCGATGGCTGATGCGCCCGGCGCTAATTTACTAAAATCTAAATTATAAACGTTTTGCATCCCTAAAATGACATTTTTTGAAAAAATGGCACTAAGGTTTTCGATCCGGCAATGCAACAGCTATCGAATTCGATAATGATAATAGGCCCTTTTGCTAAGACAAATTCAAAAAGGGGCCTTTTGTCCCTAAAATGGAAATTTTCTAAAAAATTGCACGAAGGTTTTTGATCCGGCAATACAACAGAATATGTTTTTTTGTAAAATAAATTGAAACAAGGGACATTTTTCGAAAAAATGGCACCAAGGTTTTCGGCTTGAAAAAAAATCAGCTATCAAATCCAGTAATAAAAATATACAGTTATGTATAGGCTTTTTTCACGGCAACATTTTTTGGACAAAAGGGCACAAGTGTGAATACATTTTTAGAAGCAGAATTCGAAGGGCATTCATATGGTAACGCGAAAAATGGGGGTTTGCATTTAAAATTTTGAAGTTGATGTGCCAAAAAAGCACTTTGCATGAACCGTTGTGACCCAAATGCATATACTTTGTTTTCCTTTGTCTTTTAAGCCAATAGCCATGGTTCTATCAGTTCCTGGTTTATCGGGAACTAAATATATTTTCTGCTACTGCGAAGAAAAATTTAACAAAACCGTCGCTACATTTTGAAAAAGAAGCATTTTTAAAAAATCGTCAAAGTGACGTTACCGAGGACGTTACCATAGACCTTTCAATGCTTTAAACCTCTTTCCACGAGACTTTGCAGCGGTAGTCGCCTTTGGAATATAGTGTTCCCATTTAATTTACATGGAGAAGCAAAATTTCAAAGGTTTATACCCATATAAAAGACGTCATAGCCGATTATTATTAATTATTTTCTCCAAAACAGTGAAGAAAATTGCAAAGTCATAAATTAGACCCTCTTTCTTATTAAGACCCACATCAAACAGCTTATGTTTTTTTTTAGCAATGTCAGGTATTCTATGACCATTATAATCGAACTTTATTATTAACCTCCCCACAACCAATATAAAAATGGGAGGTTACTGCAATCAGTCCAAAATTCGAAATTGAGATAACACCAGATCTTTACGTTTCAAGGTCTCAGGATCACGAAAAAGTGGTTTTTAAAAAATGTCTGTGTGTATGTACGTACGTATGTACGTATGTACGTACGTATGTATGTACGTATGTACGTATGTGAGCACGATTTCTCGGAAACTACCGAACGGATTTTAGTGAAATTTGGTATGCAGGTTAGTGTTGGCCTTCTGGTGAGCCCAGTTAATTTTGTTGCGAATCCGAAGAAGCCAAGTGCCTTTTAGGCATGTAAACTATGAAATTTGACTGATGAACACTAATTTTTCTTAACAGCGCATGAAAGGTCTTGAAATTCTGTATCTGAAAGTGTACTCACACTTAGCGCCTTTTTGGCATAAAATCGAAAAATTCGAAGTATTGAGGAAACATTAAATAACACGCTACAGCCCAAACTGCTGGATCGATTTGGCTGAAATTTGGTAGGTAGAGATACCGTCACCCGCCGAAGAACTGATTTAATTCTGGTGGCAATCCGAGGGCGGCAAGTGCCATTTTGGCATATCAACTTTGAAATTTCAATAATGAACTCCTATTTTCTCTATCAGCACATGAAAAGTCTTCAAATTTAGTTTTCAAAGTTGTACTCAACCTTAATGCCCTTTTGGCAAAAGATCGTAAAATTCAGAAAACTCACAGAAAACACATTTGGTTTGGTAGTAAAACTTAGGCATAGTAAATAGTAAAATTTAAGTGATATTAGTGATAGGATTGGATCATTCACCAAGTGGGGAGGTTTCAGCCGCTTCCGTAGCTGCCCATTTTTTTTTATGGGAACTTTGGTGGCGATTTCCGCTTGTTCTACTTGGCGATTTTTGGCAACTTTGGACAGCTTTTAACGATTTTGGCAATTTTGGCGATTTTTTAGCAATTTTGGCGATTTTCTTACAATTTGCGATTATGTGTACACAAATTTACCATATGGTTAACATTAGTTGATGGCACCCGTATTTTAAATTTGGAAGACGGAATATTTGACTCATAAGCGGATGTCCTGTTTTGATCGGGAGGGAGTTCAAAGATGCGGGCCGTAGGTATCTTTGTTCATTTCTATAAATATTAAAAGATTGATGCGGCATTGAAAGGCGGGTTAATGACATAACTAGGTACAAGTTGCTAAATTATACGGCATTGTAAATTGTAATTATACTTTCAAGTGTGGGTATAAATAATTGAAGAAGTAAATAAAAGCCTCTTTTATTAGGTTTGAATTATCTTCCTTATGGTTAACTGGTTTCTTCCAAGTAGTTAACACCTATTCTCGATTGTTTTATAGATCACTTTGTGTTACAATGTTTCAAAAAGAGTCACAGCCTGTTTATTCGGCGTAAAAAGATTGTTTCGCGAAGCAACTGGTTGGATAACAGTTTAATTGGAATCCTTGAAGGATAATTATTTAATTTTTTGTTTTAGGTATGTTTGGGAGCTGGTAACTAACAAATCTCACGTATACGCAAAAATATTAGAAAGTAGCCTGGTTATAATATGTCTTCTGCATTTTTATTGTGGACTTAACGCTTCGCTTGCGCTGCCATTAGCGCTGATGGCGCAAATAGATTTTGGTTTTATGTAAAATTGAGAAAAAGTGATTCATTACTTTCCCGACTGCTACTATGGTGATTCATAATTGAGTAATTGTGGTTGTTTAGTCCTTATCAGCTGTAAGTGAGTTTAATTTAGAGAATTTAAAGTACAGTTGTAGACAAAATATCCATTCAAAAAAGCGCTTGCTTATTAAACTCGCCCACACCACCAGTGGGCGTAAAGTAAACTCAGGTAAATTGGTTATGTAAATGGATAAGAATCAAATATTGCGACATATTGCCGTAATAACTATTGCTAATGGAAATCTCAAAAGGTTGCCTTATTAGCTATTATCGATCCATTGGGGTTAGAGTAATGGGAATTTAATAAAGCGCCACATATCCTTCTCCACACAGAAGACCGTTATACTATGCGGTTTATACCCAGACACCATGATTTCCTACAAGAATAAATACTTAAACCATTATGGTGTGTGTTATATACCTGGCAAATAAGGCGTTTTTGTGTGTAACTGTGTTTTGTCATACATCTTCGCGTCGTCATCTGATGTCAGGAATTGTGGAGGCACAAATTAGCAACATCCGTGCTCTGTATTTTTTTTATCCAAATGATTTGGGTTTTGCGTGTCCTTGCATTTTATTACTATTATTATCTTATTAATTGCTGCCAGGTGTACCCACCATTGTTTTGAGCCATTCTTGGGTTTTCATTTCTACCTCTTTTAAGAAGCCAACAAGAAATCCTGATCCTGTATTTGAAAAAACACCGAATAATCTTCCGCTTTATTTTTTCGAATGACCAAACTGCAAAGAGGTTTAGGCTCATGACATTAAACGTGATACATTGAAAAGCAACAGAAGTGTATCCGTTTATACACGGCAAGGTTACAAAGATAGCGTTTTTGTAATAATACGATTACGGAATTCCTATGCCCCCACGTCTCTGCCTAAGGAGATTTGAGGAGGAAACATGCAAAACCCGAGAAATTAATTTTTGGCCCACTTCGAGTTAGGCATGAATTTTTTTAAGCCTTTCTTTTAGTCTAAATTCCCTAAAAAATCAAGTGTAAGTACAGGTGTAGTCCAGTCATATTAGATCTAAAAAAAGCAAATAGAAGAAATAATTTATATGTTGTTGAAATTTCGGCTGCGGACTCCTGAAATGAAGTGCCGAAAAGCCTCCACCCCTAAAGTGTAAGCTTCACCCCAAAACCAGCCCTAGAACATGACATGGCACTAGTTTCAAGCATTTTTCGGCGAAATTATCAATCTGACAGAAAACATTATAATTCAAATCAAAAATATTCCCAATGAAATTTTGAGTTAAAAAGTCCTTATGATTATTTTGCTTATTTCCGCATAATTCTTACAAACGACGTCCGAAGTTGAGGGTAGTTTTTCGCTCGGGACCGAAAATCAACCTAGCGCCATGCGACCTTACGCAAGATACAGGGTCGGTAAAATTACAGAAAATTTGGGCTATTTCTTGGCGATCAAGAATCTGAAAAGAATTCCCCGATATTGTGATTCGTTCCTGAGTTATCATAAAAAAATTGAAAATTAGCAATTTAAAGAAAAATTATTTAAATGAAACTTGGAACTTTTACATTTTTGACAGCTGTCAATTGAATATATAATCTAGTTATTGAATATATTTTAAGAATGTCGGAAATTTTTAGAAATGCCGGGAATTTCTAGAAATGTTGGGAATTTTTGGGAATGTTGGTAATTTTTATGAATGGGAATTTGGTGTACACAATTTTTTAGTAACTGATGCACGAGGGTAGATATGAAAAGCAATCACGATGGCGGCTGTCATTGACTGTAATTTTACCTCGTACGTTATTAGCATAATTAATTATGCCTTTTGTGTACGAATTTCTAGATACAGCAAAACTAACTATATATAATGTGTATAAAGAGAGGCTAATCAAAACGTCCGAGTGTTAATCAATCATGAAATTTAGAGAACAACTTCCAGGTAAAGCATAAAAATGGGCCATGAAACCAAGTTGAATAATGAGAAGCACCTGTCACTGCTTCCATTAATAACATGTTCGTTAAAAACATCGGATAAAGGCTATTATTCAATTTTAGGCCTGCAACACTTAAACGGCTCTTTGAAACTGGAATCAGAGCATAACAGATTTGATACACACACGAGACCTTAACCGAAATTTCACCAAGTGTAATAAAGACCAGGAAGAACAACCTTATTCGCTCTAGATTAATGAATACGTACCGTAAGTGATCGTAAAATTAAACTCTTCTCATTCGTATAATAGTTAATTGCACTCTTCTTGTTGCAAACGTGCTAATCACGCCCCAAAAGCGTCGGCGCAACCAGTTCTACTGTTGTACAAGTTCTAATGTTCATGTCACGATATGCACGTTAAATTACAGGACCTAGATCAAAATGATTCCATTTCCTGCTGTTTATCACACTTTAATAAGATTTAATTGAAACAGCGTGAGGCAATGGGAACCAAGGTCCGTTATAGCAAATTACAAAATGAAAATACACAGTCGCTGATTTTAAGCACACATCAATGAATTTCGGTAAAAATACTGAACGCAGATTGGATCTAATTTACTGACTCACACAGGAAATTTAACAATGGACTTTGAGTAATTAGTGAAAGTTGGGGTTTTGTTAAAAATCAGATTCATTTCAACTCCGGCCAGTACCTTCATTCACTGATATAATTACTAGTTGCAGTATAAGAGAGCGATTTGTAATGTCTGACAATTGCAGGGCAAATCTGTTTTATTTTTATTCCGCATTCAAAGTACTAACCTATCAATCATCGGGGTTGAATGTTTACAGTGAAGATTTTAGTTTCTTCAAATGAAATGCTAGGTCTGTCAACATTGCGTTATTTTCGACTATTATTTAAATCGCGTTTCCTGCATAAATTAGGGCGCACGTACGCAGTAAGTTGATTTTTTCCGAATCATTCAGTGGTTCACTTTGATTTTTTGAAAAAATTTTATATCGTTTGTGAATTGCCAACATTACAGTGCTCTTGCTTTTGAGGCGACTTTGGCCTGCCTCGTCAGTGAAAGCTTCAAAACGGGTGTATAAATAAATAAAAGAATTTAAATCTTGCATCTTTCTAGCTGCCGATTTCAGGCGTATTGGCCCTCAGCGAAGTGCATATGTTGGTGTTCCTAGCAGAACTTTAACGCTATTTACTGAAAGAATTATTGTCAATTGGGCACATGATAAAAGAGAAAAACTACGTTTCAGGCTGATTGGCACTCATCAGCGAAATGCATTTGGTTGGCAGAATGGCAGCTCGAAAGATTTAACATATGCTGAATTGACCAGACTTCCAGTAGAGGGCGTTAAAGTTCTCTATCGCTACTAATAAATAAACATTTGAAGAGTGTCACAATTTTGTAAAATATGCTTGGCAAACAATGAATTAAAGTTTGTAGTCAAATAACATACTGGACTAAACCGGGACTTGACCAGACAAAGCGTAGTATGCGCGTGGATTCGCCGATGCGCGTGGTTTTGTATTTATTGCTCATTTTCGGTATTTTTCGCATCAACAAAAAGGAAAATTGTCACTAAATCTGTATTCCAAAAGGCCAGAGGTTATAACTAGGCCTGCGACTTTCAATTGATATATCGATATATCGATTATCGATATATCGATATATCGATAAAAGTGTGTTATCGATATACCGAAATATCGATATATCGATATATCGATAAATTATCGATAATATATCGATATATCGGTATATCGATATATCGGTATATCGATATATCGGTATATCGGTATATCGATATATCGGTATATCGATATATCGATATATTGATATATCGATATACCGATATATCGATAAGTTATTGATATATCGATATATCGGTATATCGATATACCGGTATATCAATAACCGGTGTCCCGTATATCGATACCTATAATGACACTTCTGAAGTTCTGACTTCTTTTTAATGTAGGAGTAGGTATTCGGCCTGATTCAGTCATTTGTTGACAACTGGCTAACATTGAAATGAATCGACAAAATTGAGGAATCTTTGCGTTGGAGATATCAATATTTTCGTGCAGTGTATAAACAATTAGTATATAAACAATTTAAACAAGTGATGGTAGGAATTATTATACTTATTTAAACGACTTGTAGAAAATTGGACATCGCAACTGATGTTTTTCAAAGCACCCTTGGGTCCATAATCGTTTATTTCGAATCCTACGTTATTTTCCAGGGCACAACGTAAACAATAATGTTTGAGCGCTCCAATCCAATGGATTCAATCAATAATTGATTTCAATATTATTAACTAACTAACATCAAGAAACTACAGAAAAAGGACTATTACCTATTCATACCTATCTAGCTCTTAAAACTAAGATGTTACTCGATTACAGATATAATGCCACACAACGATGTCGATACAATTGTATAAGTACCGATAAGGCGATATATCGATAAGTCGGTATATTTAGTTATCGGTATATCGATATATCGATAAATCGGTGTATCGGTATATCGATATATCGATATATCGATAAATCGGTATATCGATATATCGGTATATCGATATATCGATATATCGATACATCGGTATATCGATATATCGGTATATCGATATATCGGTATATCGATTAAATTTTAAATATCGATATTCGATATTCAAATTCCGATATCGCACAGCCCTAGTTATAACCAAAATCGATAGAAGTGCAAGTATAAAAGATGTACTGAATGAAATAAATTTAAAAAACTAAATATGCAATCCATGAAATTCGATATGTGGGCACTCACGTCTATTTAAGTTACCCTAGATCCAGTTGTCAAATTAAAAAACCCAAGTATTTAGGTTAGCTGAAAATAGACGAATCATCTCAACTTATTCAAAGCGGTAGAATTTCATAATAGTTGGTTTTAAATCGTGAATTTAAATTGCAGTGCAATGAGGGTTCACAACCTGAATGCATTACCTGAACGTGAAGTACCATTAATCACGACGACATAAATTACCGAGCTGTAGAAATAGAACGAATGGGACAACCCTTGAGGAATAACACACGTGTGCATCATTATGCGTAACCCCTATCAAAGATCGAATCGAATTCATACATAATTGCTTTGTTTAAATGAGTTTCGAATAATGAAAACGGTTACCAGGAACCGACGAAAAACACGAAACTATAATTACAGCACTAGGGCACCCTGTAATTAGAATCCAAACGCCTGGGGCACTGTTTCCATTCCC
The DNA here is from genome assembly GCA_963924575.1 of Pycnomerus fuliginosus. Lineage (NCBI taxonomy): Eukaryota > Metazoa > Arthropoda > Insecta > Coleoptera > Zopheridae > Pycnomerus > Pycnomerus fuliginosus. The sequence goes on along the minus strand of OZ004626.1, from coordinate 468,701 downwards.
CATGTTAATTGCCAAACGAATGGGATTGTACATTTAATTGGAGCACCCATAACATGTATCTCACCTGTTTTTGTAATAAATTTCTTTTGTTTTGTTGTTTCATTTATTTTGACGCTGAGCGCTACCTGATACTTCCTTAATTATTACCACGATTAAATCTTCGTTTGAGAAACTCGTAGCGTATAGGATAGCTCCACTTTCATACCAATTAACTTAGATTTTTTACTGAAAATCGTATTAAATCACTTAAGTTGAGCAGACATTACTATTAAGATAATTTTGCGCAATATACCTTCACCGATCTTCATGTGTGCATTTCTGTAACAACACTGTTTTGATTGGTTGAAATTCAAAACGGTTTGCGGGCACCTTCACATAAATAGTCTTCCTGGATTATGTTCCGAAACTAACTGAACTTGATTTTTTGGCAAGATAAGAAATAAAATAACCAGTCACGAGAAAAATCTAACGGTTTCAAATCAATTACATGTTTTGTTTAAGAGCAACCTTCCAAACTTAAGTTTGTTCATTGGATTAACAATCTATGTGACTTCCATACAACTTGCAGTTTTACAAACCGGTTCCTATATCCGAAATTCCCAACCAACCACCACTAAATTATTGCACTAGACTAGATGGGAGAAAACCTTTGCTACATTTTTTAACTTTCGATAACTTTTCCAAGTGAACGGTTAAACAACAACAATAATTATTATTTGATGTGGGTGGACAAAGGATATATAATTTATATTTGAAAACTGTTTTACGGTTTATGAGGAATAACTTCCAGGCTTTGAAGTTATTTGCATACAAGACTTTCTTGTTCTAGATAGCTGAAAGATACCTTCCGATTGTTAATATTTTATTGTCAGAAATGTTTAGTCAAAACTAAATTATCCGCCGCAACATTGATTAAAACTTATGTTGTATATCGATAAAAGATAACCGCTAATATTTTAATATCTTCACACCTACCGACCTCCACATTTTAATATATTAAATAAAAAGGATTAATAATTTCCTATTATATTGATAAAAGATAATCACTTTAATATCCTAACAGACCACATATTAATTATATTTCGAAATTAGACTAGTATGTGAAGAGTGATAGCGAACAATAGTGCATAACTAGATTTTTATCTTATTGAATCTGCAGGTGAGGTTTTTTAAATTCTGCTGTAGAAATTAATCAGTTGCATTATTGAAAATCCTAGCATGGGTGTGCCTGTAAATAGCAGCTCTTTTACGTGATGCCTGGAGATCTCCTTTAACTACTAATTTACGAAGAATTAGAGGATAATTTCTCTTTATAAGGCAGTTAAATTTCTTAGAATGAGTAATAAATCCAGGTATGTATTCATATGATCCTGTGCAATTTCCTGTCGTTATTTTTTGACACTGAAAATTGCACCGTTATAATAATTTTCGGGTAGCATGCAAATGATGGGTTTTTAGCCACGTTTAGGACAAAGGTCAATCTTGATTAAAAACGAAAAAATGGGCAATTTTCTGTTTTGCACGGGTAGAAAAATAGGTGAAAGTGTCCCGTAACGATTACTGGTGGATTGGTGCATAATTAAGTATCGATCACAATAAATGAATGGCCGGTAATAGTCGTAAAAAATTAGTAATGAAGACATAAGAGTCAACTGTCTGTAATTTATCGAATCCTGCGGAATCGCAGTGATTCCATCAATTTCTCTTCGGCAATTTACAAGGATTAAACTAATATTTTACGCCTGATCTCGTTCGGACCACCTGGGTCTCGTTTTAATAAGTGTTAATTTATTTTATATTTTTATGTGCAAAGTATCAAAGAGCAAGGCGGATTTGAATAAATTTCTCATTGGATTTGTCATAATGTATAATCTCGGTTTGGTTCTTTGATCGTTATTGAAAGTCTCAGGAGCTTAATGAGGAATTAATAAGTAGGAATTATTTTAATGTTCATAAATTGAACGCGTTTTAGAGATTTTCTTCTGATGCTGACCTCCAATTCTCTTAAAAGCTTTAGAAAATACAATTTTGCATGGATTGCACAATGGTGACATCATCTTATAACAAAGGTTAACATCAATTTTAACCTCACCAGAACCAATATAAAAAAAGGCAGCAGGGATGCGGCTGGAACCTCCCCATCGCGTGAGTCTTTGTATTCTGTAGAGATAGTAGTCAATTCAACAGATTTTTTTTTATCCTTATCGTCTGTGATTAATTTCGCAATTTGTTCTTTTTAAGATTAATATTTTGCCACCTTTTTGACAATAACTGCCACTTTATGTCAACCACTGTCAGAATTTGATCGTCTTTCTAATGGCGACATAAAAAAGGAGGCCTTGTATTTAAATTACTTCCAAAATGCTTTCAGGTCTTCAACGGGTCACCCAATCTCCATGTAGCAAATTTCAGCCAAATCGATTCAGTAATTTGGGCTATAATGTATTTTTAGTGTTATTCGAGGTGTTATTCCAAAATTTCGATTTTTTGAGCCAAAGAGCACTAAATATGAATGAATTTTGTCTTATTTAAAACCAGAATTTGAAGACCTTTCGGATGGTGACAATAAATTTTTCAAAAAGAGAATAATTTTTAATTTGGAAATAGGTGTGCCAAAACGGCACTTTGCGTGGGCCGATTGAATCCAAAATTTGTTCAGCTCTTCCACCCCATGTGCAAAATTTCAGCCAAATCGGTTCAGGGGCTTGGGCTGTACCGCGATTTTAATGTCCGATAAAAATTTTTTTTTTTTTATTTTTGGTCAAAAGGGCAGTAAGAGTGAATACATCTTTAGAAGCAGAGTTGGAAGGCCTTTATTGTGACATCAAAAATAGGGGTTTGTATTTAAAATTTAAAAGTTGATGTGCCAAAATTGCACGATTGGCTCCAAAAGTTTTCAGATCTAAGCTAGGCCATGAGATGGGTATGTACCAAATTTCATCCAAATCGCTCCAGTAGTTTGGGCTGTAGAGCGTTTACAAACGCACGTACGTACGTACATACAGACAGATTTTAGAAACCTCTTTTTTAGCTTCCTGCGACCTCAAAATGTATAGATCTGATGTTCTCAAATTCGAAAATTTTAGTGATTGCAGTAACACGTTAATTATAACTAACCCCTCTGATTAAAGGATTTAATGATGGTGGTCGTTATTATTTAATGTGCATTCACCCCAACTGAAATAGTGAAATAATAGCCCCCACGGTCTCTCCATCATTTATTTTAAATAAGCAGTTGTAAAATGCTAAAATAATTTAAGTTGAATCCAAAAAAGGCGCGTGTTTTCTTTGATGCTTTGATTTTTGTGGTTGGCAAGCGATTGTTGGCGTTGAGTTAGATTTTTTGAGTTCTGTCTCACCTAAAAAAATATGAGCCTTCGCTTTATTGCCTGATAAAAGCTAAGATAATATGAAAACACTAAATTAATGTCAAAATTTAGGGCAATTGCATTGTTTGTTGGTTTTGATCTAAGAATTACAGTGTGGAGTCTTTATTTTCTTTATTTTCTTTAGATCTCAGTCGTTATTTGAGCACTTTTCAACTTCTACGCACGAGGAGCAGAACAGTTATCAAAATCGAATCGCCAAAAACATCAAATCTTTACGTAATTATTTTAAAAATTTATTTTAAACCAAACTCAACTTATTGCACATCAAAAGACGCAGTAGAGCATTGGCTAGATCGAGTAAAAAAAACGGAGAATGTCCATTTGAAAATGAAAAGTTGACATTCAAGTTGAAGTTAGTAAAAATCAAGACTATCTTGAGTTGATAGTCTTTTACGAGCAGTTTAATCTGGTTTTTGGTTCACTAAAATCGGACCACAAATAACAAAGTTATAGCGTTGTGGAGTTTTAATCTCGCACTCTGTATTCAGTGAACGCTTTGTATGTAGGTGCTCATTAAATTTTGAGCCAAATGTTTTTCACCCCTAAAATGACATATTTAGAAAAAATTGCTCTAAAGTTTTCGGTCCGGCAATGCAACCGAATTCGATAATAATCATATGCCTTTTCTAAAAAAAAATTCAAAAACGGGAACTTTTGCCCCTAAAATGTAAATTTTCGAAGAAATGGCACCAAGGTTTTTGATCCGTCAATGCAACATATATCGGATCCGATAGTAAGAAAATTCTTTTTGCTAAGAAAAATTCAAAAAGGGCCCTTTGGCCACTAAAATGACATTTTTCGACTTGAAAAAAAACAGGCTATCAAGTCCTGTGAATCCTGTAATAAAAATATACAATTATACATAGGTTTTTACTTTTTTTCACGGCACCGATTATTGGCGAAAAGGGTACCAAGTGCGAATAAATTTTTAGAAGCAGAATAAGGGTTTCTAGTATAAGAAGGTCCTTTTCTAATCGTGACGTCGTCTAGCGCACTACGACGTAATTGGTGCTTGAGCTCAGGTGATACATTTCCTATTGCGTGCTAACTTGCGTGTCTGTAACAATTTATCTCTCTTCAGGCGCCACCCCTGCAAGCGTACTAAGCGCAAAAGCCACGCGCACATCTTCCGTCTTTTTATACTATAAACCCTTATTGGAAGAGCTTTCATTTGGGGGCGCGAAATACAGGGTGTTCGCGAAACATGTAGCAGAACTCCTACCGTAGGTTCCTTACCTAAAAATAAGTTGAAAAGTTCCTATGAAGATTTGTCCGATATCGCCTCCTAAAGGTGCTAGGTCTTCTCGTAGGAGGAGGATGGGGACCAGTTTATTTTTAATATTTCGGAAACGGTTTAATCTACGATATTGTAATTTGGTACATCCACTTAGGTACTTAAGGGTGTGTTATGTACAAAATTTCATTAAAATTGATGGAGGGGAACATACAGTTACCGACACCTGCAATTGGTATTTTCAATGCAAAACCTACATAAGCAGTTCCTGGAAAAATAATTTACTGCGTTTTAGAAGTAAAATTTTATAAGAAAACTTTTATTGCTCTTGCAAAATTTCAAAATAATGCATTGGTTTTGCGCAATCAACAAAAATGTATGCTATTGCATGATGCGCGCCTTGTAATTTTTGGATCAGTTTCACAAAGTCGCCTATGCAAACCAGCGAAACATGTAGCAGAACTCCTACCGTGGGTTCCTTACATAAAAATAAGTTAAAAAGTTCCTATGAACATGTGTCCGATATCGCCTCCTAAGGGAGCTAGGTTTGCATAGGCGACTTCGTGGTCCAAAAATTACAAGGCGCGCATGATGCAATAGTACACATTTTTGTTGATTGCGCGAAATCGATGGATTATTTTCAAATTTTGCTTCTAAATATCAGTGAATAATGTTTCAAGAACTGCTTATGTAGGTTTTGCATTGAAAATACCAATTGCAGGTGTCGGTAACTGTATGTTTCCCTTCATCAATTTTAATGAAATTGTGTACATAACACACCCTTAAGTACCTAAGTCGGTGTACCAAATTGCAATATCGTAGATTAAGCCGTTTCCGAAATATTAAAAATAAACTGGTCCCCATCCTCCTCCTACGAGAAGACCTAGCACCCTTAGGAGGCGATATCGGACATATCTTCATAGGAACTTTTCAACTTATTTTTATGTAAGGAACCTACGCTAGGAGTTCTGCTACATGTTTCGCGAACACCCGGTATAGGGGTTTGCATCAAAATTTTTAAAGTTGATGTGCCAAAATGGCACTTACAGTTTGTCGATTTAACCCAAAGCCTTTTCAGCTCTTCCGTAATCTATAAGATGTCCACGTTTCAAATTGCAGCCAGATCGGTCCAGTAGTTTGGGCTGTAGCATGTTTACAGACACAGACATTTTTTCAAAAACCACTTTATTGGGTTCCCAATTCCCTAAAACGTAAAAATGATGTTTTTGGCTATTCGATTTTGTCTAAAGCAGGGACGGGCGTGTATGCCTTTGTTGCAAAGCACAGAAGTTCAGAATCCCTAAAAAACGGCCAAAAATTATAAACTTCCAATGCTGAGCGGAAGTATGTCAACAATGACGGGAAAAATATTGAAAAAAATTAAATATATTTGTGGGCCAAATGAGGGGCTCTGAGAAAATGGTTTTTCTCGTAAAATTATAGAACTTGTAGCTTTTGTTAATCAAGTGACGGCTAAACCGAAAAAAAATTAAAAACTAATTAAATCAATTTGGGGAGTCAGTTAGGGGGCCTGAAAAAATAGTTTTTCTCCTAAAATTATGAAACTTGGAGGTTTTGTCAATAAAGCGGCGGCCAAACCGGGAAATATATTGTAAAAAATTGAATCGATTTGGGGAGTCAATGAGAGATGAAATAAATATCTTTTTTTCACTCGTTTGGTTGATACATTACGCCTTCGGCGACGTGCATCAAACTTTAAACTCATGAAAAAAAAACTTAGGATAGGTACTTTCACCACAAGTAGTACAAATAGTAGCTATTAAAACCTTATTTTGGACATATCCCTACTCGTACTGTTTATTTAAATATAGCCTATAAAGCAAAAGGGCAAAAGGGGGCAGCTAATCTTTATTCAGGATTTAAGTGCTCAATTAGGGCTATCATCAGAGTCCGGAAACACCCCGCACTTGGCTAAAAGTCAAGGTAAAGATTGGTTTCATAATATAAACTTTATTTTATCGTACAGAAAGAAAATGAATGTTGATGAATGATAAAAAATATACGTCAGTTACAGATAACGGTGCATAAAATTGATTTTTTTAAAAACTTACGCCGCCCTAATCCCTCAATTTAAAAAAAATGTATATTTGTTGATAACTACAGGGTGTTTCACGACGAGCGGCAGTTAGCCGTATCTCGAAAAGTACTTCGATTGGTGTGGAGAAAATTTGCACACTAAGGTTTTAGCGGAAGCCGAATTCAATGAAAATATTTTGAGTTTGATGGCACTTCCGGTTTTACCGGAAACAGATACAAACTTTGTTATTTTAAATGGAACACCCAGAATATTATTGCATTTTTGGATTCTTTGTTGAATTTTAGGTAAAGTTTCATCAGAAAGTGGTATACCTAAAGTCAGCCGTTCTTGAGAAAATTAAGTCTCAAAAATTTTTACCAAAAACAATGTTGACTTCAAAAAATTACATCTTCGTTGTGGTGCCAATTATGGAAACGAAATTACACCGTCCTTTAAACCAATGCATGTGCTAACTAATGGTGTATTGCGAACTTCCTTTTCTCAAAGAGGAGGCGCCTCACGATTTTTTAAATTTCGGGAACTTTGATCATAAAAATCTCCGTTTTTCTAAATGGAATGCCATAGAAATTGAGTATTCATAAGAAAGAGAATTTAATTCTCTTTCTTTTGATTGTCTCATTCCTATAACTAACTATCTTAGGTTTTGTTTTATTTTAGATTATTTGTCATTTTGCTGCATTTTTCAATAATTTTCCCTTTAACAATCTCACAATCATGATTTCTATAGCAACGCCACTGTTACCAGTCGTAAGAAAACCTTTTTTAATTGTAGTTTATGTACGTAATTTAAAACATTCTTGTTGCACTCACTTAATCTCAGCAATTTCATTGGTTAAATTTAAATGAACCAATCAAATTCATGTAAAAAGGAGATGCTTTTTATTTGTCAATTAATAACGAAACAAAAAAGAGGGAAGGGGTCCTGGCACTACTGGCTAATTGGTTAACAATCTTCCGGATGAGGGAAGGACACTGCATTAAAGCCAGCACGATAAAAATTGGGTTTATTTAGCAACCGGTTTCGGCCGCTCCCCGGCCATCATCAGGCTACTACAAAAGGATTTTTAACTTTTTAAATTTTTAACTTTTTAACTTTATCGTTTTTAATAGGACATAGGTACCCTATTGAGCTCACAGTTTTTATGTCGCGGTTTGTTCCGATTTGATTCGTTCTTTGGTTTTGGTAACTATGATTAGCTGTACTGTATATTGTAATTATCCTTTTGTAGTAGCCTGATGATGGCCGGGGAGCGGCCGAAACCGGTTGCTAAATAAACCCAATTTTTATCGTGCTGGCTTTAATGCAGTGTCCTTCCCTCATCCGGAAGATTGTTAACCAATTAGCCAGTAGTGCCAGGACCCCTTCCCTCTTTTTTGTTTGGTTATTAATTGACAAATAAAAAGCATCTCCTTTTTACATGAATTTGACTGGTTCATTTAAATTTAACGAATGAAATTGCTGAGATTAAGTGAGTGCAACAAGAATGTTTTAAATTACGTACATAAGCTACAATTAAAAAAGGTTTTCTTACGACTGGTAACAGTGGCGTTGCTATAGAAATCATGATTGTGAGATTGTTAAAGGGAAAATTATTGAAAAATGCAGCAAAATGACAAATAATCTAAAATAAAACAAAATCTAAGATAGTTAGGTATAGGAATGAGATAATCAAAAGAAAGAGAATTAAATTCTCTTTCTTATGAATACTCAATTTCTATGGCATTCCATTTAGAAAAACGGAGATTTTTATGATCAAAGTTCCCGAAATTTAAAAAATCGTGAGGCGCCTCCTCTTTGAGAAAAGGAAGTTCGCAATACACCATTAGTTAGCACATGCATTGGTTTAAAGGACGGTGTAATTTCGTTTCCATAATTGGCACCACAGCGAAGATGTAATTTTTTGAAGTCAACATTGTTTTTGATAAAAATTTTTGAAAGACTTTTAATTTTCTCAAGAACGGCTGACTTTAGGTATACCACTTTCTGATGAAACTTTACCTAAAATTCAACAAAGAATCCAAAAATGCAATAATATTCTGGGTTTTCCATTTAAAATAACAAAGTTTGTATCTGTTTCCGGTAAAACCGGAAGTGCCATCAAACTCAAAATATTTTCATTGAATTCGGCTTCCGCTAAAACCTTAGTGTGCAAATTTTCTCCACACCAATCGAAGTACTTTTCGAGATACGGCTAACTGCCGCTCGTCGTGAAACACCCTGTATAGAAATCGACTTTTGAAGAAACTCAAAGTTAACACTTAGTAATTCAATGACAGGACCGAGCAATTGCGATTTGTTTTGCCTTTTTAGAGACCTATGAATACTTGATTATTAAAATATGAAATACTTAAGGCTATTCCGTTGATTAAATTTTTATGATTTTTGGCCGCGAAATGTAATAGCTGAATCACTGTGCAAAGGCATACTATAAAGATGTATATTTTTGACTTAACAAAACAAAGGTGATAAACTTTGGGTTGCCTTTTTCACTCTCTTTCTCTTTAACCCCAATAGCGGTTTAAAATGTAATGCTTGGAGATAAGTGATTAATAAAAATTTGAAACTATGTAATTGAAATGTTTAGAACAAATTGAAATATGGTCTAGTTATAGCTGGCGTCCTTGGTGAAAACATCTGTTGATTAAACCTAATGATTAGAAAACTGACTTGAAGAAGAGTGTCGGTGGATAAATGGCTCGTGCCAGACTCGAAGTTAACGTGGGCGTCGTTTACCTGCCCGTTAATAAATCCTTTGTCTCAAAGTTAATTCTCCAGCAATCCTTATTCCTTATTCGTAGAATAATCTCAATAAGTGATGTTTAGCGGCGTTATTGTAAATATGTATTCATGTGTGTTTTAACGTTGGGCGGCTTTAGGTGTGTTGAATCCAACTTCCATTGTTGGAGATTACCTTTCAAGATTTTAAAATTTCCGCGGCACACCTGCGGAGAGTAGGAGGATCCATTTTGCGATTTTCACCTTATTTAAAATGTTTTCAAGTAACCGCATTGCACCTCCGTGAAAGCCGTAAATTTTGTAAAAATCGGACATAGCTGATTGGCTTTACACCATTTGTGTCGGTATTTTTATTATTTCACCTTTCATTCTAGTTGCATGCACCGAGCTTTCAACTTTTGTAATTTTTTTTCACAATGAATAATGAAACGTCACGGTTTACAATATTATTTCCACTATCATAAATCACACAACTATTGTTCACTCCTCCGAAAACTGTTTTACATACACTGCATCCTCATCATTACAATAATTGGTGACTGTAATAAACGAGATAGAATCACTAACACGAACACGTCAGTGTAGCCTATGTATGGGATAACAAATATACAGCGAAAGTTGAATTTTCCTGTGTACAGTGTGTCTCATTTTAACTGGAACCACACAAATATTTCGGTTAATTTTAACCGAATCAATGCGTTCTTTTTTTCAACATGTAGAGCCCCAGCCTACTGCGATTTAATAAAGAGGCCAAAAATGACGAAATCGTATTAGGTATTTTTTTATCGAAAAATTTTATAAAGAAAAGTTGCTCAGAATCGCTCCAAATGGCTAAATCCGAAGTTTCAGGAAAAAATAAAGATGTTGAATTTCTTGAGGAAGAATCATAAAATAACGAAAACGTCAATATTTTTGCAACATAACACTAGCTGAGAGCAACAATGTTCCAGAGGTTCCTCAGATGGATAATCACTGGAGAGTATTTATCGAGCGTGATGGTGCTCACTATTGGACCCTTAGTTTAACTTCCTGTTGAAAATATCACTATTACCTTGAAAGTTATATTTGTAAAGTGCAGGGAATCCGCGTAATTTAAGTCTAGCTGCATTAATTTAGTTGCGGCTTAGAAATAGAGAAGGCCAAACAAATTTGTCTCTTATTATAAGCCGGAGGCCGTTTTAAAAATTTATTGAAGGAATAAATATTTATTCCAGCTGAGCTTAATGTTCCATGACTTCTTAAGCGCACCCTTCGGACTGAAAAAGAATAAAACATTAGATTTAAAAGTGATAATAAAGATTTCTCTTATAAACTTGGTTTTTTGCTACTGGCAACATGTGAGTGTCCCCGGGGTACTGGTGGGTGCTACATTTTCTTCTAGAATATATAATTTTTACGTCTTAAAACTCTCGAGCTTTTGTTTTGCAGTGCAAATTAAATACAAAGAGATTATGCCAAGCAGATTAAAAGGGAATCCTTAGTCGCTAGTCGCTCTTGACCTATATATTAAGATGGCGTTAAGCATTCGCAAGACTTCCTTTCAAACGGCAGATGTTACAGATCGAATTATTGTACAATTTGAAAAATTCGCCCAGAGAGATTAAATCCACGTCGATTTCCTAATTAATCCAGAGAAACTGTTCGCAGTGCGAACCCAAGATGGTAGTTAAGCCGGATTAAAATAGATATCGATGCCGGAGAAGCAACGTTTTCTAATATGTTATTTAAATTACAGTTATTGGTTACAATGTTATAATTTCGTGTGGATAGAAGAAAGTAGTGTTTATTGCTCAGTTCGTCTGTTTTTGTCACGATTTTAATGATTGGCGAGCATTTAACTAATGACGTTTATGATTTACAGGTGCTGCACCGGGATATTGAAAATCACGGTAAAATTGTGGGTTCAGTGGTAAAGTTGTGCAAGAGACCAGATGCAAGTTGCAACACTGTCAACGTCCGGCGAATCGCAAACGGCCTCGAGAGGCGTTGGCATCTTCTCTTCCTGCGATCACTAGAATGGCAATGCTACCTGGAATCGTTATCTAAAAAGGAAAACTGCAGGGTAAGTTCTACTGTTACACTAGCCGAGATTGCCATGTAGAGTGGTAAATTTCAGCCGTTATCTCATGAAATCCTAATCTAAACATTTACAAACAATAAAATGAATTACATGAAATACTAATAAATTACTTAAACAATTAAGATGATAGTTATCAATAGGTGTAATAGTCTAGTTCCATCAGAAATAATTACAATTCAATTTATTAATATTATAATTGCTACAAATTACATATAATGTTGAGTTATAAGGTTTTCAGCGGCTGTAAATAACAAGTAAAACGGTATTAAAGTTTCATCTACTTACATAAATGCCGATAAAATCATACTTAAGTACAGAAGCGCGCACAATCACTTCACCTATAATTACCTTTGTGATAAATCGATTTACTTTCATTAAATTCCATCCATCTGTTGCGACATTCATTATTCGATTTTGCAAAAAAAGTGCATTATTGTGAGAGAGCAACTAGTTGCAATGTACCTATTGTTTCGAAATACCTACCTACCTTATCTTTTTACGTTTCTCATTTGATCTGTGAACTTTTTGCCATGTTTTCCAATTATTCACGGTACGAATTTTGTAGTTTTTGTCGTTGTATGAAATTGCTTTCATGTTTCAAGCTGAGATTATTTCGTTTTTCTGATATCTATTTAAAAATAATTTATTGATCGCGTTTTCATTCTTAAAAATAGGGTTCGTGACATCAACGTCCTTTGGTTTATTTTTGAACTGTAGAGACTTGCCAACTGCCGACGCAGGTGATAAACCCTATACTGATGCGACCTTCGCACACCTGCCGGGCCGTTGAATCGACTAATTTGGCTGCAATTGCTACGTGGAGGTTTTAATAAAACAATCCTTCCGTTATGAGCAGGAGATTAAGTCAGAAAACATAATTTCTTGTAAATTGCTCTAAATAATTATTGAAGGTATTTACCAGTAAGCACAGACCTTACATTCAGCTGTCCAGTTCATTTGCCTTGTAGATACTTACTTAAAGGCATTGTCACGAGATGAAAGTCATTTTTTTTATTGATTCAAACTTATTAGTAGCCCATCATAAACACACAGGCAAAATATTAGATTGAAATTCGTAACAGTTAATGAGATAAGAGCGCGAAATAATAGCCGTGACGTCACGTTTGTCCCACCGCATGAACGCAGTCTATTACCCACCACTGTAAAAGCAGGACGCTGTTCGTTATCGCACAAATTTAAAAAATAAATCGTATTGAATAATGGATTTTACGATGTCAGGTGTTCAACCATGATGGTTGAACACCTAAGAAGTTCCTCGGTTACTCTCCACCCTACTGCAGCTGAAGAAAACCGCGACAAAACTTTAATTGTTCGAGTGAAAACTGTACCATAATGAACACGGATACCGAGAGCTTTTGTTGCCACATTTCTTTTAGTAGTGTGAGTTTTTCCTTTAAGAATGATCTCGGAATGATCTAAGCGAGGATCTAAGAGAACAGTCATCTTGCGTAAAGTGTACGGAACACACAGACGTGTATTTGTTCGGAAAGAAGTTCCTCCTGCTGATTTTTGCCATCCATTGTTTAAACAATTTAGTTTTTCTTGTTTTATCAGGAAAACGATGAAAACTTACTGCAGGGCGGGTTTTTGTTTTGTTATGGCATCCCACAACACAACAATGAAACCATAATTCCGCACGTCTGAACTCAATGTCTTCAATAGGCGGTCGGCCGGGGTGGAACTAACGTGACGTCACGCGCATCTTCAGCGGCGATTAGAAATGTTCATAACTCGGTTATTAGTCCAAAAAAATGTAAAAATTTTGACGAGGCCCCCTTACTAAAACATAAATCTATCAGTTTAGATGATTTTTAAAATTTCGTTCATCTGGTGACAATGCCTTTAAGCCGTAAGCCTATCTACCCTCTGTCCTCTGGGTTGTTCCATTCATTATGCTGCCTCTTGCAACGCTGTTATCGTGTCTTGGTGCCCATTTCTTAGTTGTCTGCCTCCTGACTAAGTTGTTCCTCGTTATTTTCTAAGCTTCTCCCTTCAAGTAATTCTCTGAAGTACTGCCGCCAGGGAAGAAAGAAAAGCAGGGAGAACAGTTCAAGTAGGTTATCAATTATCATAGGATGATAACGCAACGATTCGGGAAACTGATTAAGGTTTCTTCGAAAGGGCCTCCAATGACGACCATGCAAAGTAAATGGAACACGATTAAAAAGGATCTATTATAAGATAAAACGAAAAAAAAGAAGGAAAAGGGCAACAGATTATTGCTTCGTCCCCAGGTATAAATACAATCAGACTCCCCCAACGGTGAACGAACCGTCACGTCGGTAAGCACAAACCATTTGACACTGGATGCGATCGTCTAAAGAAAATAGTCAAACATTGATTTTGTCAATTGGGTTGCCAGTTAAGTAAATCATTTCAACGCAATTCAGTTACAATTTCTTGTACATTACTGGCTTCTTGGCTTCTTCGGCTAATAATCTGTTCTTAGAAAATGTCAAAACGCAATTCAAAGATGTTTCATCTTCATTTCAGATAATTTTGGTTACGGAAACATTTTTAGTCAGCCAGAAGTGAATTCACTGAGTTCGTCAATATTTCAACGATTACGTCATCCAAACTCTAGACCGCTGACGAAAGCACTTACAACCTGTACAGACCAATTAATTGAACATACAAATTTCACCCCCCAAACGCCCTCATCAACCACCAAATATAAAAAGTTGTCATGGAAGAAAATTTACCGTAATTAACCGTCAAAAATGGTACCGTTGAACCACCTGCGTGCAATCTGCAGAAACTATTTGAATTTCAAACATTTCATCCTCGAAACACAAAAAATCGACTTGGAGAAAATTGAATTCAGCACTCAGGACGATGCATCATTTCTCCGTTTGTACCATTTGAAATCGAAGCTTTTTTTGCTTTGCAATATTTCAGGAAACCACCACCGGCTTCGGCCTCATTTTGGTTCATAGTTTTTTTGCAAAAGCTCCATTTTAGTGCCAAAGCATAATGCGTAGAGAAATCGTTCGCTCGGTCGCTCGGCAGGCGGCTGGTCCGTGTACACTGTCCGTCGCATAACTTGACATAACTTTGACGAAAATCGCTTCGGTCGCGGTCTATTCATTGCCGACATTTCTTCCTTATACGATTTTAATTCATCTTCAAGCGTTTAGGAAGCGTTCGCGTTTTTTCCCGGAACCGAAAAAACTAGTAATTGTAACAACTCGAGAACCAGTGGCATCTTACTGAAACTTGGTATACGCTTTTGGCGTACAAGGGTTGAAAATGACAAAAATAGGAAAACTTCGCAGATGTGGTGCACGTGGAAGTGCGAAACCCGCCACATACACATATTTCGATAATATCTGCAAGATGGGACAAATGGGGTGGAAATTAGGAGTTGAAACTCGAAATTTCACCTATAAGTGTTGCTTGAAATTCAAGCCATTCCATCAATGGTTCATCAATGGTTCAAAAAAAGTTTTGAGCGTTTTTGGCGCCGAAACTCATCCCCTTTCAACCCCCAAAACACAATAAATAGGCTTGGCGGAAATTTAACCGTTAAACCGTCTACAACTTGGAGAATCAGTTAACTTAACAAATTTCCCTAAACGCAAGAAATTGCCTTGGAAGAAATTTGACCCTTAATAGACCACCAAATAGACAAATGGACCCCACACTTTTCTTATGGAAATTGGGTTTGGGTCGGATTTTATTGAAAAGGACATATGTTATAGAGCACGTCTTCCTGAGTAATTGTTACCATTGCGCCAACTTTCTGGACATTACCGTTTCTTGGATATGGAGGGTTGAAGGTGAGAGGGCGGTAAGGCATAGAGCTAAAACAATTGTGAAGGCCGCTTTGTTCACCACAGTCAACGCTACATATTATCATAGCATTAAGCGGGGCAGCCTTTGCAAGTCATTGAAGATGGCCATTCGTGCTATTTTAACATCTTCTGGACTGTCGTTAATTTCGGGTCAGATTTCTTTTATTTTGTAATATGCCATGCCCGTAAGGATGTAGTCTTTCCAGAAATTTTTAGAAATTTTGTCTTCGACTCGCTTTTGCAAACCTGTTATACTGTACTTACCAACCTAATATCGTAATATACTATTTCGCCTTACATAGCCTAAGAAATAAAGTTCAAATGAAACACCAAAACAAACCTTACCGGTCGTGGCCCGAATGGCAGTTCAACAATTTTTTTTTTAAATTGCTCCAATTAATTATTTGAGGTACCAAACACAGACCTTACATTTAGTTGAATAGTTAATTTGCCTTGTATAGAGTGACTTGTTAGTGTCAAACAAGTTTAAGTTCATTAAAAGATCGCCAAACGTGGTGTTGCTACATCTGAAACATACACAATAAGTTAAATATACCTATACCTCTGCTCTGACCTATAAATAGATGTTCTCACACCGGAAATTGCCCGGAATTTTCTCCCTGGAAATAAAATATTTGTTTACCTTCAACTATTTTAAAGCCGCGGGGTCGCATAGGAAACGCAAATTTAAATCAAAGTAATTTATTCTTCGGCACGTCACCTGTCGATTTTTGTGAAATTTCTCAATTATAAAACAAGTCGATGAGGTTAATTTAAAAGTTTTCCTTTTGTATCAAACATTTCCCTCATTAATGGATGGTAGGTAGGTAGTGTGTTCAGATTTATTAACATATAAAACATGTAAGTTAATGTCAATTTGATGTATTCATTATTGCTTTCAGCTTATTTATATTCAAATAAGGATCCCAACGAGATAATAATAAAAACGTTTGACAAGCTCTACGTGAGATATATGTCAAACCGAGATATCTTCTGTGAAATTTTTAATAACTTGTCAGTCTGGTTTATTTAATTGTTCTTGAGAGGCTGCGGCATGATTGATGAACATTTACTGATTGTAGGAGTGTACGAGTATAAATTATGAAAAATGGAAGGCTGGATTCTTAGCATACAGTTACGATGAATGGAAAGAAATTTTCAAGTATTTAATATTTTTGATATTCAATACCACATACGTTATAAACTGCAAATTGCCGACCACAACTTACCACCAAAGAACGTAATACGTTTAGACCACAATCGACTCGCGCCCAACTTCCTGAAAGGGAGGGATTTGTTAATTCTCAGATAACAATCGATCTGTTTTATCTCAAATTGTCAATAAACAAGTAGACGTGATAATAGTAATGTGCGAATGTTATTATGCCCAGTCAGTTTGTTTAAGTAATGGCACACATCACTTATAATGTAAGTATGTATGCAAATGTTGCATAAGAGTGTATGTCAAGGATAGTTCCTTTTTACTATATTTTGAATTCTGCTAGTGCAAACTTGAAAAGCCAATATTAACTTATTATGGAGTGACTGTTATTAGGTGCGAAAACTGACAGTGTCTAATGGGTCCTATAAAAATTCGTTTATGTTGAAAATTCGGTGTTAAGTGAATATCACGCGTTGAAACCTACCTACCAGAATAACAGTGAATTATGAGAATTATGAGAATCTTTTCAAAACAGCAATTGCAATTTTGTTCGGCCTGTTATTAAAGTCGCTACAACCGCACCAACTATTAAGTAATTAAAATCCTATCAGATACTTCTTACTTATATTTATCACCTTTTTTGTATCGGTTTCGTAATTTTAACGAAACAAAACCATGTGATTTCAGTTGTGGCAACATGAAATCATCAGAGATTGATGAATGATGACAGAAATTGGAATTGCATAACTGCAATTAGGCAGAAAAAGGAGGCTAAGAAGTGCATCGGAAAAACACACTGTATAAACTAGCAGCTGAAATCAGATTAATAACTTAACAAAGACCTAATAGCTTTCCTGATTAAAAAATAACGTTTTGCTCCTACAAGGTGCAATTTAAACTTACATCATTGACTTTTAAATTGTTTCCTTTAAGTTGAAAGTAGTCTGATTGCCATCATTTTCAACGGCGTGGGTAGTCTGGTAGTATATTTTCAAGAAATCTGATGGAACAACTTCCCATATAGAGTGTTTTGTTTCAGTGGCAGCATATTTAAAATTTTTCAAAACCTGAACTCTTGAACTAGTAAAGTCGTCTAACGATCCTCAATTTCCGTTAGTTTCCAACAAAAAACGCTGAAACATTTAATGATGATTACAGTAATGCATATACAGGAAAAACAATGTTTTGTGCAGAGTGTCGTCGAAGGGGGATAAATGACACGTGGCGTGTACATTGAATAATGCATGTAACTCGCTCAATGAAACAGTAATTTTGTTTTACCGGTCCGATCTGTTATTAGCGTTATGTCACAGCAGATTGTCACTAAATTACTATCTGACAGAAATTAGCTCACTTATTTCTTTACACATCAATTGAGTTGGATTACCACCATACCTACACAGAGGATGCATAATCTGTTATTACGCAAAACCAATCACAAAACATTCCTTTTATTTTCACAAAGTGAAATATTTACGTGGGCATGTCGTTCACCCCTTAAATCGATAATCTATTTTTACTTAATGGGTCAGGTTATGAGAGGGTTGACCGTTTTCGATTTATCTCTCATATTATTCCTCACGCATCAGTTAATTTTTTATCCAGAGTTTTCGATTATCTTCTTGCGAATTTAAGGAAATCTGATATGTCCACCAATTCACAATATTCAGCGATTAGCGCCATTTATTCTTAAGTATATAATCCGACATTATTTTCATTTCCACATGTTTCGGTTTATATTCAGTTGTGCAGTTTTAATTTCTTTTGATTCTCTTGTTTAACAGATATTGTTCTATGTATTCCCTGTAATTGGAGGTAGTTCTGTTGGGCAATACATTATTATTATTGTTATTAAAAGGAGCATGTAATAATTATTGGTGCGCATCAGTATCAGTTTCTTGTTGACCAAAAGCACCTTTTCTGGGTAAAACAGTCTGAGAAATCATATTATGTAACTCAAGTTGGAAGAAACTTAAAATAAAGCATAACAAGCGCATGTTCACACCGGTGTCGGACCACTTGCGACTCTACTGAAAATCGACCCACTTGCAACCGGGGCTGTTCTTACCTGACATCCACCGACCCACATGCGGCTCAACCCAATATCATCACATACATTTATAAATATTAATGAAAACAAATCAATTACTTCAGGTTAACGTTTTGACAGAACATAGGGTAGGTAATCGATAGACCAACAATTTTTCGAATCCTTGACTAAATATTTCCAATATTTCCATTATTTTGTTTAGTGGGTAATGACGAGAGATATATGATCATACTAATCCAATAATTCTTCTCACAAAGCGATCACAGCATGTCTTCTTTCTTAACAATAATCAGTTTTCCACGAAAGAATCAATTAGAATTTGTTTGCCAACTTGGCAAGATTTGGGACATCGGAGAAATATTATACAATCTTTGAAACCTATAAACCTTATTGGTGCGTTTTCACTTCTAAAGCAAACATTTTTGGCTTGCTGCAACTAAAAATAGGTATGTGAAGTCGTCCTAGCCCTTCTGCAATACATGTACTTACATAATAATTAGGTATATTCGTATATTAGTGTTTGATGTTTGTTTCCATTAATGTTTGCAAATATGTCATATCGATATGAGCCGCATGTAGATCGAACGATATCAGGTAAAAAACGCGTCGGTCGCAAGTGGGTCGATTTTCAGTCGAGTCGCAAATGGTCCGACCGCAAGTGGACCTATTTCACTCTTTTCGTTGTTTCAAATAAGCTTGATTTTTCGTGTCTTGATCTTACAAAGTTTTTCGTTCCTTTGTACAAGCTTTTTACCCCTCGGATTAAGATTTTGTCTACTCCTCTTTTCTTCAGTGCTCTCCAAATATCTTCTCTATTTCCCCTTTCTTACCCTTTCTCCAGGTCTACGAAACATAGATATTTTTCCAGCTTCTCTTATGGTTTTCTCACTTATTTGCCTTTGAATAAAATTGTTGAGACAAAAATCCTTCAAAGTTATGTTCATGAATTTGATATTCTGCCGTGCTAAGCCTAAAAGACGTATCTACAGTTTTGTCGGAAAATGAGTTAACACCGGAATCTTGTTTAGAATGTCTTAAACTACGATGACAAGAATTTTTGTTGACATCCAATCACTATTTTAGTCAAAATTCGCGAATTAATTGAGCCAATATTCATTGGGTCTTATGTGTTTTAAAATATAAAATCGTCAAAGTCTCGTTTCCATCGAAACTGTAGATAGGCTTTTTGGGCTTAGCACGGCACTATTGTACGAAGCGCCCAAAAGCCTGCTTTCATTTAAAACAAAAATCTAGATTTTATCCGGACCCGTTTAAGAGAAATCGCAATTTGAATGTTGAAAAACACGATTTCCTAATTTTACCGATTTTTCTAGTTTTTTCAAAACTCTCTACAGTGGTTAAAAAAGTCTTAATTGGCACAATAACATGCCTAACAATACTGGGTGGGTCGCATCTTGTTATACCGCCAATTTTTTTTTTGCAAAATAGCGAGCGTTTTTTACTGTACAAATGTGATAAACATCTTTCACATCGCTTTGATGTATATCTTCCGGTGGCTTTTACTTTCAGTTGTAAACCATTCTCTTTTGTCTCGGTGCATCTCTTAGTTAAAACTAGATTTCATGCTTTTTATTCTTGCATTCAAGTAGCAACAGAAAAACTAGCAAACGCCACCCTTCCATAATGACCAAAATATTGATTTTGTGATAACCGTTATCTGATTATAACCAGGGGCGATTCCATACTAATATCGGCTTTTTCAGAACTCATCAACGTCGTCGGACGAAACTGACAGTGATTATTATGAAGAACCGGTCAACAAATACCCACGATTAAGTGGAAAAGAGCAGAACGGCAAGCGAACCGTCGAAAACAAACCGTCATCTGAGGTGAGTGATATGCAAATATAAAAAATGAATTGAAAACGAGTTTTTATTCTCGTCGGTTTTGTTTGATATTTCTGCACTGCAAAAACTATTATGCAATTTGCAGGATGATTTTGAGAATGCAATAACAGCTGAAGACGTGATGAACCAGAACGATAGCGAAGATACGGTGGACAGTCCAATCAAGGGGGAGGATACATCCCAGTTTACAAAGTAAGAAGAAACTGTTAAATTTTTTTGCTAAACGTGGTTTTAAGATCGAACAGGAGGGCGCCAAACCTTGGAACTTACTATTTCCGACACGAAGATACCGATTCTGATATGGATAAAGTGGAACAACATTCGATGATGTCAAAAGAAGTGCAAAGTACATTGGAAGAAACTTCGGAAGAGGAGTGGACGTATACTAAGAATGGTGAAACGGAAGTACCGAAACCTAAGGTAGTGACTGAAGAGACTATAAGGGAACTCGTTTTAAAAGCAGAAGAATTGGTTAGTCCTGAGAAAGCTCGCAAAATGGAGAAACACAATGCTAGTAAAATGTTGAGGGTTAAAAGATGGTTGACTATGGAAAAACCAGACGACAGTTGCGATGCCAGCGGTGAAGATGACGAAAGGGAATCGCAGGTTTCAGAAGAATTCGACGAGAGCACCACCACGTTTCGCGTAACACAAGGTTACAATTCACAGAACACATCTTTTACGGAGTTAGATCACAACGAAGTCACCCCTAAAGTTAGTGTAAGACAGAGAAAGTACACCAGTAGACCTTGGAGCGTCTCGTGCATATCACAGTTAGACCAGACGTCTCCAACCAAAGTGTAAGCAAAATTTAACCCTTTCAATCAGTTAATTTAGGTTTCCACAGAATTCAGAACGAAATCACCACTTTTTCAATATCAGAATCTGCGCTGCACAAACTAGCACTTACCTCAAAAAATCTCGACAGACTTAATGCTGTCAGTGCCAATAGCATTGGGGTCAATGGGAATAATTCTACTTCGTCTACTGTGGAGGAGGGATACCCGGTTCTATACGAGAAGGCGTCCCCAAATCGGAGAAGGAGGATGAAGTGCAAAAAGAAACCACTTGTAAGTGCACTATAGGCAACCATTTATACTTGCAGCGTTTTCGTCTGAGAGTATCTCTATTTCACTTTTTGCATTACCTTGCCGTAAGTGAAACAAGGATGCAAATACTCGAGAGCACTGGGAGTAGGTGTATTTGCATCCTTTTCCCGTTTACGGTGGGTTAATCCAAAAAATGAAATAGAGATACTCTAGAGACCTGACTCAGACGAAAACGCTATAATATTGAGTGAGGCTTTGAATTCACAGTATTCACCGATTAGTAGTACTGTTGTCGCTCGTCTCGTTTGTCCGTCGAATAACTTGAGAACGGATTGAGATATCGAGCGGAAGTCTTGGAATAAGGTTGTGTATCCCCAAGTATTCGGCAGGAATTATTTTTGGGGCTGAGAACTAGGGGTGAAAAACTATTAATTGTAGCAACTCAAGAACTTATGGAGGTATCTTTTTTAAACTTTGTATACACGTTCAACTTTCAAGTATGTTAAAAATGACGGGTTGTCAATTTTAAGGGATGAAATTTAGGGGTTGAAAACCACAAGAAACTTGCTCAGATGTGTAATAGGGACTTTCATTTAGGTTAGAGATCCGTCAAATGTTTGTCAAAAGTCAAAAGTCAAAATAGATATTTGAGTTCTTTTTACAATCTTACCTTTATCAAATCACCAGTAAAACGTTTGGTAGACACATTAATTGACATTGTCAAATTTGAAGTCTAAAATTTATATTACGCAGCGCAGGCGGAAATTAGAAGCTTGTCAGATTTGAGAGTTTTTATAGAACGGGTTCCGACTGTAAATAAAATAAATATTGGTCGAATTTCGCCGTTATTCGATAGCTTTTTATCAGTGGTTCAAAAAAGGACTTAATCATCATTTGTGAAAATCCACCCTTAAGGGCGCAACAACCCTTAACACGTAGAAGCACCACAATACCGAAACTCAACATTATTCAACATATCAAGCCAGACTTTGGTGTGGTAATTCACATTATAATCATTTACAAATTTAGGGGTTTAATTTAGAATGTATCCCTTCTCGATTTAAAATCCATCCTTGTGTTATTATATCCCCTAATAGGTGTACCTTATCTTGTAATAATTAAATACCTATTTTTTTTTGTTTTATTCAATTTTTCTTCGCTGTTGTTGTTTTTACTAATTTCGCCCATGTGACTTTTCGGTAACTTGAACTCATTTATATTATTTTATCCCCCCCCTTTAAATTTTTTAACTCTTTGTATGTGAACCAAAAAGCGAAATTTACAAAGTTTGCTGATATATTCGCTAATTCTACTTAACTTCACTTAAGTTTCACCCCATTTGACGTTTCTTACCCCTTCACAATTTTTCAACATCTTGAATGTTAATTTTGCAAAATTCGCGCAATTTCGTTTGTCGTCAGTAATAAATTCTACTTATTTTATTATACAGTGTCTCATTTTAACTGGAACCACACAAATATTTCGGTTAATTTTAACCTAATCAATGCGTTCTTTTTTTCTGCATGTAGAGCTCCAAAATCTGCACCTGTGTAATACTGAACTTTTTTTATAAACCGAAACCCCAGCCTACTGCGATTTAATAAAGAGGCCAAAAATGACGAAATCGTATTAGGCATTTTTTCATCGACAAATTTTATAAAGAAAAGTTGCTCAGGATCGCTCCAAATGGCTAAATCCGAAGTTTCAGGAAAAAATAAAAGTGTTGAATTTCTTGAGGAAGAATCATAAACGCACATTTATTGCTTTGTCAGTTTATCGGTTTGGAATAATTGGAACTTATGGCAATTTTTTTGGAAATAAGTATTTTAAACTTTCCGGAATTTTGGGATTTAACAAGCTATTTTTTTGTACGCTAATCGGCTAGTGGTCAGCCCCCAAACTTTTCATCCCCCTTCACAATTTTTCAACCCCCTTCGCAGTACTTCAAACTTCAACCCTTCCTCCGCGCTGTTTTTTGTAATTCTACTACCTAACTACAATTAACCATATCGGAAATTCAATGCGCAAGCGTCCTATTCTCCGATTCTTCCCGCGAAAATGAATCTTGTTAATATCACCTTAGACCATACGGAACGGCAGATGCGCACCAACATTGTAAAAGATGGAAATATACTTGTCTATGTCCCTCCCTAAGGATGGAAGATATCGCATGGCCCATCTCTAAGGGTGGAAACATATTCGTTTACCACGTGTGTGCGCTTTTTCCTTGAGACCTAATCCTCAAATTACGCTAAAAGAAATAAATCGGATGTCATATGGCCGATCGATACAAACGCCAAATCTGACAACCCGTTAACTAGACCGAGTTCACAAATGTTAACCTGGCTAATTCGGTGACAAACTAAAAAGAGATAGCCTACTTAAAGGTGAAACGGAGACAAGGGATAATGCGATGTCTACCAGCTAACGTTTATGAACGCACCCCTGGACGCTTATCTTTGAAACGGGGAGATCATCTCACCGGTGAGATTTAGGCAACACGTCGCTCTCAGCTGCATATAGAGCTGCGGCAAACCTCTGAGATTCAATCTCCCTTGGTTAAACCAAGCGAGATCATCATGCGCATGCGTGTGCAACAAAATGCCAGTGGTATTTCGATGAAAATAAAGAAAAGGGCATGATTCTATTGCAAATTAATGTGTCGGAAGAAGGAAATGTAGATTTATTGGCTTCAAGAGCCTTTAGACAAAATATTGTCCAAAATTGTTTAGTTGTTATGTAGAATTTGTAAAGGAATGTTTTTTGAGATTCCAACCCTTGGTTATTATCTTCAGTTTTCGAGTTATTCACAAATATTACAAATTGCAACGGATCCATCTTTTGTCATAATCGCTTGACGCTGATTTATTCGATTGTCGCTTGTTGCAGTGTGGAAAAACCGACTCGCACACCCCCTACAGTCCGAACTGCAATCAAAAGAACAGGATCTTAATCAAATCGGGTTCCTTCTCCGGCTGCAGTAATAAAATTAGCTATAGTGAACGACATACTTCAAGCGACCCGCCTGCCGTCGATTTGTGCCACGTTGGAAGATACGAAACCTCCACGACGAGTGGCGCCGACAGTGAAGACGATATTGCTAAGCGGTACTGTTTATGCACGTATTTCTACTTTAATAACTTTTTTTTTTCTCCAGGATGCCATCCTTTAAATTAGGTCATAAGACACACTACCTCAGTACTAATGTTAGAGATTCTAGTCCAGGAAAAAGTAGTTTAAACACAACTGAAGAACAGAGCAGCTCGTTGTCCGAACAGGCAGCTTGGGACAGCTACCAAGAGAAATATTTATCTGAAGCGTATAGCGAAGCTCATGATTCAGATGCAGCTAGACGCCTATTGGAATTTGGTGAAGATTATAGAAATTTCCTTGACAGCCAATCAGATTGGTCCACGAATCCAGATTTCTCACCGACTTTCAGAAGACGTACTTTGGTGGCTTTTACCTCGCCTGACTCTGATAGTGATGCTGAGTCGCTTAGGCAATTGTTGAACAATTCGAGAGATCAGCTCAATTATGCCAGGGATATATACAAGCAGCAGATGTCTTTGGGGATTAACAATTATTTAGTGACTAATAACTTGGTGAGTTTATCTTTGATGTCAACAAGACTGATTTTCGTTGGTTTTCTTTCGTTGTTGCATTCTTTTAATGTCAAATTACATTACAAACTATTAACAGTACTATCACTAGAAACACCGAAACACTTGATTTTCACTGCTGACGCGTTTCGAACACAATGTATTCATTATCAAAGCCGAAGCTAAACAACCTTCCTGCCCAAAAACTGAAATATTTATAGGGCCACGCATGGGTGAACACATATAAATATAACAAGTCCTCCCTAAAGAAGCGTAAACAGAGGAGAATATGCGATCGGGCCTGTATCAGCGTTCATAAGCCTATCCTAGACTTATAAATTACGATACTTTTTATCGCATCTAGCAACTGCACCTTGTTAACGCCACAAACTAACTTAATATTATCACTTATTCTATGGTCATTGTGTAAAGCATGTAGGACAACACTGGATTTCTCAGTTCTGCCATATTTAAGGTGGGCTAAGTGCTCGTTAAATCTGGTGTTGAGAGACCTTCGTGTTTGACCTACATACTTTAGATCACAATTTTGACAATTGATTTCGTATATGCCAGGTTTTTCGCTATTCCCTACTCTATCTTTCGGGTTGCCTAAAAGGTTTTTCAATTTGTTTTTAGATCTGAAAACTGTCCTTAAATTCTGTTCTGCAAAAAACATTGTCAAAGGGGTGGAGACGCGGGTGGGCCTATAAATATTTCAGTTTTCGGGCAGGTAGGTTGTTTAGCTTCGGCTTTGATAATGAGCACATTGTGTTCGAAACGCGTTAGCAGTAAAAATCAAGTGTTTCGGTGTATTGGGGTGTTTCTACACCTTTTCCAGTAGTAGTTCAGAAAGCGTCAATTGAATTTCAGATTAATCACTTGAATTTCAGAAGCCGTCAATTGAAGTTCAGATTAGTCAATTGTATTTCAGAAAGCATCAATTGTATTTCAGAATAGTCAAATGTATTTCAGAATACGTCAATTGAATTTCAGATCGGTCAATTGATTTTCAGAAAGCATCAATTGAATTTCAGAATCCGTCAATTGTAGTTCAGAAAGCATCATTTGTAATTAAGAATGTATCATTTGGAAATCAGAATAACATTGTTCTCTGGGTGAGTTATTTGCTCCAGGTTCCAGGTACCTACTTATGTACCTATTTCTACCAAATCTAAGAAATGCCAGTCAGGTGTACGAAGAACTGCAACCTGCGGACTTCTACGTAAGAAGTTTTCACCTAAGAAAATATTAAGTTTTCCACCAAAAAACTTCAACAACAACTTGAAAATCGATACTTTGCTATGGGTTGTCTTGGAAGTTATTCAGGGTACCTGGGCGGCAGATCGCGGGATTCGCGGGGGACCTCTGGTGTACAAGCAATAATAAGAGGTCCTCAGTAGGAACTTGGGGACCTCTTGGGGGAACTCGGGGACCTTCTGGTGGAACTTGGGGACCTCATCGGGGAACTTCGAGGACCTTCTATGTACGTAGTACATATGTATGTAAGTCATGTCTTTAAAAATAAACTGAATTAAAAATGCCTTCTGAATTACAAATGATGCTTTCTGAACTACAATTGACGGATTCTGAAGTTCAGTTGATGCTTTCTGAAAATCAATTGACCAATTTGAAATTCAATTGACGTGTTCTGAAATACATGTGACTATTCTGAAATACAATTGACGCTTTCTGAATTTGAATTGACTAATCTGAACTACAATTGACGGATTCTGAAATTCAATTGACAATTCTGAAATTCAACTGATGCTTTCTGAAATTCAATTGACGATTTCTGAACTACTACTGAAAAAGGTGTAGTGATAGTGCATTTTTAGGCGTTGATTAATTTTCATTGTATGTGGGTAACCAAACCCCATTTCTTCATATTTCTTTCCATATTTTCAAGTTTGTAACTAGATTCTTTTCTGAATTCGGCAAATAAGAATACATTTCATAGTAAAAGTGATTCCTCTATAGTTTGTGCAATCCCTCCTCTCTCACCTTTTTTAAAGATGGGTAAAATAATTCCAGTTTTCCATTGATCTCCCTCTGTTTTCAGCATAGATTTAAGGCCACCAGCATTTCTTCCTTCCACCTTTCTCCCATATATTTTATAAGTTCTTCACCTACCTCTTCCTCCCCAGGAGCTTTTTCGACTCTGATCTTATTTATAGCTTCATTTATTTCGCTTCATCTTCCCCTATGTTCTTTTCCATGTCTTCTTTTAAGCTTGTAGTAAATAAAGCTAAATTGTTGCACATTTTTAACAAATATCAAGTCCTTAAGTTCGCTCAATAGAAATTCTGGCTTTAAATATGGGTATATAAAAAAAAACTGTACACCACTTGAAAGCAAGTTAATGTGCAAGAAGAAAGAATCTAGTTTTAGTATAGATAGCCTTAATTGTTTTTGTGTGTCCATCTAGTGATAATTTCTTCTTTTGTTGACATCTCTCCCTCTTTTTTTTCAACCTGTTCTTTCTGAATGATTTTGCCACCCTTTAGAATATTTTCCTTTGTTTTTATGTAATTTTTATCTTGCTTAGCAAACATGAATACCGCCAAATTTATTCGAAATAACGACAAAATAACTATATGTCAAATGCAGCTGGTGTAGCCGCAAATAACCTTGTCCCCTGGATGACGTCACTTACCTTGTCTTTATCTTTAGTACATCGTGAACTGTAGTTACACTATCTTGACGTTAAAAGATGTAATGGTTGCGATATCAAATATTAAGCTTACAAATACTTGCAAAGAACCGATGAGTATCATGTCTGGAAGGATGTACTTTTTTCAGAGTCTTAAAACAAAATTTTACAGGATGAAATGCTTTCAACTTGCGACCGCCACATTGACTTACTAAACAACGTTGAGAAGTCGTCCGATGAACTTGCAATGACCAAAGCGGACAAGGGAATTGTGGCAGGTATGAGTTGGCTTAACCCGTTTTCCTTTTGGAGATCCCTGTCTTCTTCCTTGTTAAGAAAATTGTTAGGGTTTCTCCTTTATGTCCTTCTGACAATCGGAAGAATTGCCAAACTCAAAATTGTTTAAATTATTTTGTTAAATAGTTGATAAACTTTCGCTTGGTTTATTTTGTAAATTCTTGCTTTATAACAGCATGGTGCATTAAATTATTTCGCTTTTATTTTTTGCTTTTATAGTTTTCCTCACCCTATTTCCTTGCATGCCACTATTAGAACAGGAAAAGTGATATTTTTTCGTTACCAAACATTGCCAAGGTCAACATAAGTCAAACAAATATTTGGATTACAAAGTCTTTAAATTTGAAATGTAAATTAAAATTCGTAATGCATAAATTTGACGCCTACTATTTTTATCCCACATTGAGACCTGGTTTCAGTCCACACAGAAACCTGCTTATGACATCATATGACAAAGTGCAATGTGTGTCGTGTTATTCAGTGGAGATAAGGTAGGTTTATTTTTAATTTTATTAACGAGAAAAAGTACTATTCTTTTCCTGTACTAATTATGGTGGTGTTTTACTTGTATTGCAATGTAATTTCATTGCAGAATTGTTAAGCAACTGGACCAGTTTAAAGTGCAACGTGGTCAAGATGCAGGAGTTTAGAGATTTGCAGAAGAACATCATCCAATTGAAGAATTGTTTGTCACTGATCGAAATTCCGGGGTCTGATTGCACTATCAATTTGGGTTCAGTGGATGATCTGCCACAAGAAGTGG
This sequence comes from Pycnomerus fuliginosus, assembly GCA_963924575.1. Lineage (NCBI taxonomy): Eukaryota > Metazoa > Arthropoda > Insecta > Coleoptera > Zopheridae > Pycnomerus > Pycnomerus fuliginosus. Next base: position 439,946 of record OZ004626.1, on the reverse strand, counting down.
GGAATGTTGAGGTAAGACCACGTTTAATAAAGTATTTGTTTGTGCTTGAATTAGTAAAGTAGAAAATACAAACATTGTAAAAGAAAAAAGTAAGTCGAGTTTTAGACACTGTTACAACTGTGCTGTAGCTATTAGATGAAGAAAGAAATGTAATAGCCCTACCAAATATTTATATACAGATTGTTCCAATGAAAAGTAGCCACCCCAAATATTTCTTAAACCAAATAAAATATGAAAATTCGCTCGGACAGGTCGATTTTTATTTGGAGGGGACACTTAAATCCACGCGAAATTTTAAAACTCACCACCTAACCCCCACCTACCCCCAGTTCAAAATTTTAAATGACAACCCCCCACTTGTGATACATCATTTGAAAGCTAATTTCATTGCCAATCTAACGCTGCAACAATTTTTGATATTTGTTAAACTCTAGTGCCCTCTATGTTCAAATTTTAAATTACATTAGGGCCCTTTGTGATGCATCATTTGTTGATTTCTAATAATACGCACTCCAAAGTTGTTGTATCGGATGATTACAGCACGCGCCTTTGGCTCGTATTTCATCGTTTTCTCAAAGGCAATGTTGCCAACTTGACTTCTAGTAGTACGTCTTACTTCAAAGTGTGTTTACGTTGGCTTGCACTGCTTAGAACAGTCGATTGTAATAAAGTTGGCGATATTAACCGCAAACTAACTTAATTTGAAATCAGTGGGGCCAACTTTTAGCAATATTGAACGTGAACCAGAAATTTATACTGGCAGTGCTGCCAATCACGAATGTATTAAACGTAAAAATTGAAGCATTTCAATTGTTTTTTCTACTTCTGTTTGGCAACACTGCGCTGGAGATACGTAAAAATAAATTTAAGCCGTGAGGTTGGTTATACAGTTTTGTGTTGTTAGTAAGTAGAAGTTTTTACAAAGAAAACGTCAAATTTTTCTGTACTTTTGCGTTCACTTTTGTTAAGTTGGTAGTGTTATTAGGTCCAGCATAGTACCTAACAATAATTTGAGAGTCTGAGTTTGGTTTTAACTTCATCGCAGATCGATTATCAGGGTCGCCAACCAAATTTTAGTTTTGCTAAAATGACCTTAGTTACGTTATAATAAATAGTTGTCACCCTACAAAAAATTTATTCGAGCATTGCTGCTGCCAACGTTAAAAAACAACTACACTGAAATTATATAGCATCGTTTTAAAGACATTACATTTTATCATGTTGGCAACAGTGTTCCAGTTTGTTTATTGCAGGTCTTAGCATTAGAACCTGGTTTTCTTCAGTTTTGTAAGTTTTAATTTTGCAGATTTTTACCAACCAGTGTTACCAACCGTCTGTTAGTTTAAATATAATAAAGCTGAGGTAGGAAGATTTACCTGATTTAGGTGGAAATTTAGGCAGATATCGAGCTGAAATTTTGTACACGGATGTATACCCTGAAAATCTGGGCGTGGATTTTTGGGCATATCGAAGCAGGGGAGTTGGAGTTAGGGGTGAAAAACCGAAAGACTATTAATTGCAATAACTCGAGAGGTAGTGGAAGTATCCTACTGAAATCTGGTATGCACGTTCGACCTTGAAGTCTGTTGAAAGTGAGGGGCCGTCAATTTCGGGGGATGAAATTTAGGGGTTGAAAACCACAAAAATACGATAAGTTCGCATACGTATATTGCACGCAGAAGTTTCAAACTCGATACAAGCACATATTTAGACGATATATTATGGGAATGTTTTGTTTTTGCAAAATCGGGGGCAGATGGGGTGAAAATTAAGGGTTGCAACTCTAAATATCACTTAATAAGTATTGGTCCAAATTAGTTTTCCATCAATGATTCGAAAAAGGCACTGATCATCATTTGCGAAAAACTACCCTAAATTACGCTATAACCCTCAAAATGCAGAAGCGCGAAAACTATTCAATACATGAGGGCAGATTTTGGTGTGGTAATTTACGCTCACGCTGTAGAGGGCTGGACAAACTTTCATTATGATCCAACATGGGGGATGAAATTTAGGGTTTGAAACTGAAAAATTTTTCAAGTAAATTATGGTAAAAAAAAAGGCAGCAGAGAAGCGGCTGGAACCTCCCCAACGCGTGGGTCTTTGATTTCAGGGACTTCTGTTTAAGATTCTAAAGTTGATATGCCTAAATGGCACTTCCCGTTGACTAATTGCTCCCAAAAGCCTTTCAGCTCTTCAACGGGTCACCTCACTTCCATTTACCAAATTTCGGGCAAATCGATCCACTAGTTTGGGCTATAAAGTGGTTTCAGTGTTATTACAAAATTTCGATTTTTCTACCCAAAGGGTTCTAAATGCGAATAAATTTGGTCTCATTTAAAACCAGAAATTGAAGACCTTTCTGATGGTGACCTCGATAGTGACAATAAATCTTTCAAAAACTTGTTTTGGATGGGTAAATTAGAGAATAATTTTAAATTTCGAAATTGGTGTGCCAAAACGGCACTTTCCGTGGGCCGATTGAATCCAAAATTTGTTCACCTCTTCGACGTGTAATACAATCCCCTTGTGCAAAATTTCAGCCAAATCGGTTCAGGGGCTTGGGCTGTACCGCGATTTTAAAGTCCGATAAAAATCAATTTTTTTTTATTTTTGGTCAAAAGGGCACTAAGAATGAATGCATTTTTAGAAGCAGAATTTGAAGGCCTTTCCTATCGTGACGTGAAAAATGGGGGTTTGCATTTAAAATTTAAAAGTTGATGTGCCAAAATGGCATTTCTGGTTGCACGATTGGCTCCAAAAGCTTTTCAGATCTAAGTTGGGTTATCACATGCACACGTACCAAATTTCAGCTAAATCTGTCGAGTAGTTTGGGCTGTGGCGTGTTTACGAACGTACGTACGAACGTACGTACAAACGTACGTACATACATACAGACACATTTTAAAAACCACTTTTTTGGGCTCCTCAGACCTCAAAACGTATAGATCCGGTCTTATCTCAAATTCGAAAATTTTAGTGATTGCAGTAACCTCCCTTTTTTTTTAAATGGTGAAGTGGAGTGGGGAGGTTAAAATACGGGGTTTGCTAAATTTCGGACAGATAGCCCCTAGATATGCAAGAAATTATAAATCACCACATATGCAAAATCACCCCTGTAAATCATAAAGGGGTTGATTAATTAGGGGCTGAAAACATAAACTTCTAAACAGTGCTAGTTTTTCAATCCCCAAAACACAATAAATTGGTATGGTGGAAATTTAACCCTTGGACCACCTAACCCGAAGAATTGAGTTGAACGAAACAATATGGTAAAACTACCCTTCAACCCCGAAAGTCTTGAAAATTTGGTATTATAGGTATAGAATTCAATGTCCTGATAAGGTGGATGAAAAGTCAAAAGGTATGAGGATTAACCGTGGCTAAGTAAAATGACAGAAAATAACACCAAAATAACCCAATTATGTAAATTTAACGTTTGAAGAGTTGAAACATTGCGAAGGGGAATGAAAAAAGTGAAAAATGTAATCATCATCCTAAAGGGGGATGATAAGTCAAAAGGGATTAAAATTGATCGTAATTGAACAGAATTACAGAAAATAACACGAAAATAAGCCAATTATGGAAATTTGGCTTTTGGGGGTTGAAATATTGTCAAGGGGGTCGAAAAAGTGAAAAAGGCAAGAACAATGTATATCAGTAAAATTTATTACCGAAAAAAGGCAAAATGCGCGAATTTTACAAAATCAACGCTCGGGGGGGGTTGAAAAATTGATAAGGGGGATGAAAAGTCAAGAGCTGCAGTTAAGTAGAACTAGCGAAAATCAGACGGAAAAGAAACGGTCTGGGTAAATTTTACTATTTGAGGGTTCACATATCATGAAAGGGGTTGAAAAATTTCATCCCCCGAAATTAGCACCCCTTCACCTTCAACAGACTTGAGGGTCGAACGTGCATACCAAGTTTCAGAAAGATGCGTCCACTAGTTCTCGAGTTATTGCCATTTATAGTTTTTCGGTTTTTCACCCCTAACTCCCACCCCCCTGATCCGATATGGCCCAAAAACAATCCCCGCCAAGATTTTCAGAGTATACACCCGTGTACAAAATTTCAGCTCGATGTCTGCTTTCGATCTCGAGTTATGCGAGCGAATTCACTAAAACTACAGTGCCTGCGCATTTGCTTCGGCACTAAAACCTGACGTGGGCAAACCACATTACACTAGTCATTAGAACAATAACAGGCAAGCGGAGTAAATACATTCTATTTATTTTTTCGGGCTTTTTTGCGATTTTCATTAATTTTTCAACACTTTCATGACCTTCAAGAAGCTAAATTTACACAGACCGCTTCTTTTTCGTGGAATCTTCGTCAGTTCTACTGAACTACAGTTCATTTTCACCCCTCGTGACATTTTCATCCCCCTCGTGACTTTTTCATCCCCCTTAACAATTTTTCAACCCCCCGAGCGTTAATTTTGTAAAATCTTTGCAATTTTGTCTCTTCGGTAATTAGTTTTACTCATATTAATTGATTGCCTTTTTTATTTTTTCGACCCCCATTGCAATATTTCAACCCCCCCTCCCCCAAATTTACATAATTGGTTTATTTCTGTTATTTTCTGCAACTGTACTTCTACTTAATTTTCCAACCCCCAAAGTGTTAATTTTGCAAAATTCGCGTAATTTCGGTTTTCTTCGATAATAAATTGAACTCATTTGGATTCTGTTTACATTTTGCATTTTTTCAGCTCCCTTCGCAATAGGTTTATAAGTATTTCAACCCCCACAAAAGTCTGATTTGCATAATTGGCTTATTTCCATGTTATTTTCTATAATTCTACTTAATTACGATTAATTCTCATTCCCTTTGATTTTTCTTTGGTTAATAAATTGGAGTCATTTGGATTTAGTTTATCTTTTACAATGTTCTAGTCTCCTTTCCAATAGGTAAGTGTAGTATATTTCAACCCCCACAAAAGTCTGATTTGCATTATTTTCGTGCAATATTTTGTAATTCTACTTAATCACAGTAAATCTGCTCCCCTCTTGACTTTTCATCCCCCTTCGCAATTTTTCAACCCACTGATCGCCATTTTTCCGGTAACTACCCGTCATTTACTCATTTGGATTATATTTTCACACATAAATTCGCAAAATTGTCTTATTTTTCTAATATTGCATTTTTCAACAATTCACCTTTTTGACACATCTGTGCGTCTGCGGAGGCACCACTATTAGTTTTTACTAAATTTTGTCAATCTGCACCTAATTCCACCAGTAAATACATACCCATTAATGTGATAAACATCTACAGAGATACACATCGCATTGATGTACATTAATGTAGCAGCAAATTTTTTTCGCCTTTACGACACGTGTGTGCCTGCGGAGCAGTGCTTGGAACAATTACTTTGGGTGGGTAATTGACTTACAATTACTCATTACTTTGCAAAAAAAAGTAATTGATATACAACTACCAATTACTTTAGTGGAAAAGTAATTGAATTACAATTACTTTTTTACGAAGATATCCTAATTACCGAAACTGACTAAACACAGAGTGCCTTCACTTCACAGTTCATATTCAAAATTTCAGAAAACTTCATTATAGAAGGTCTCCCTCCCTCTCACCATCTGAAAAATCGAAATCATTTTTCCCCCACCGATTAGCAAAAAGATGTGCAGCCCCTTGCACCCTCGTTTAACTAGATCAAAATTACACTAAATATGATATCGATCGACTGACCAGGGTATTGAGTTGAGTTACGCTAATCCCTAACGGTAATGATGGGCTCCAAGCGTCATTATCAGTTTCTTGGAAGGCAGCAATATACAGGAAAACCGTTGAAAACTAAAGGAAACTAATAATTGTTCTTGGAATAGCTATATTTCAATTTTTTGAATTTAAAAATGAGGAAAGTAAACTTTGGTCATTTTAACTTTGAAAAAAAAAAAGTAATTGAAAGATTCAATTACAATTACTCTTGGCCAGTAATTGTTACCAATTACATTTAAAAAAAAGTAATTCAATTACTTCTAACCACTGCTGCGGAGGCACAACTACTAGGTGCAGATTTTCAATCCGCACCCGATCCCGATTCCACCAGTAAATCCAAGCGACCTCTACATACCCGTCAATGTGATGACTCCAGCCTTGCCGCCGTAATAAAGTATTGATCCGCGGGTGTTGTAGAAATTTCCATGTAGATGGCGCTACGAATTCCAAAGATGATATTTCCGCAAATCACAATTTAAAAAGTGAATCCGACTATGGAACAGAGGCGAGATTGATGCGCCCTCATCTTATAATTTAAAACAGAACAAGGTGAACGCTGTTGTAAAGAAATTGGATCAAGAAAGGCCGTACGAATTTTAATCGATATCGATCACCGAGCGTACGTGTAGAAAACCCAAAAAGACATAGGAGGGCAGCATTTGTACTCCGTACCGGTGGTGCAAGATTAAGACTTGGACGTGTCTGCAAGCGAGCCGTGATGGAGGCCCGGCGTCGTTTCGAAGTCCCGTCACGTAGCCCACCGTAGCAGTAGCGCGACACGGGTACGCTTTTATCGTCATTTCAAACTGAAAATATCACACACCACCAGTTTTTAGTTTGAAGTATCGTTTAATTCCAGACCTTACAAAAACGACTTCTTCGAAATTAACACAAAGTCCTGCAGCTTCGGCCGAAAAACACTTACATTCTAATTTTTCCCCCTTCGAGGCTACAATTTACAATGCATCTGTTAGGTTTACAGATTCGATAACCGCAATTTGGCGCAGGGCTTGAGTAAATACGTGGCCCTACAACGCGACCACATTGGTATGCCGCTTGTAAAAGTTGCTGCAGACACGCATTCCAATGTAATTCAATTTACAATCAACAGCCAATCAATTGATTCGAATTCAGTACAGTTCTGTACAAAACCAAAAGTAATCGCCGCTCTTTTTGTCTTTTCTCCTTCGGCATCTGACCTTTATTCGCCATTATTTTCGAAACCGTCTATTGAAATCATGGGTGCACATTTAGCTTATTGTATTGTTTTACCCAATAACCCTTACACATGCATCCGAAATTCGTACGTTTTATGTGAAATTTGTATATTCGTCTAAAATTGGTCGCATTAACATACACAAAGATACGAAATTTGGATACGATAAATGACAGGTTATGGAAAGTGTTAAAAAAATCGAGGGGCATAAAGTTGATTGAGTTTATTGATAATCGTGGATATTAAAATGAAATCACTTTATTTCTCCTTATTAACCTCCCCAAACTAAAAAAGGGAGGTTACTGATGCTAAAGGCATCAAATCTTTACATTTTCGGGTATGGAGAATGCGAAAAAATGGGTTTTCAAAAATGTTCGTGTGTCGTTGTAGTTGTCGTTGGGTGTTGCATCCCCATTTTCTATCCTATCTTGCTTTAACTGTTTCATTTCACTCCACTCTATATTTCTTTTAATCGCGCCACTTCTAACTTCTTCGGTCCATGTTTTTCTTGGTCTTCCCCTTTGGTTCCTTCCTTCCTTCCTTTTCGCACTTCGAAATTGACCTTCTGTTTTAGCTTTAATCGCTTATTTTTTAGATTTTCTGTGTCGTGTTCCTGGTTCCATCTAATCTTGTCTTTCCCTCTATTTTCCTTAAATATCTTATTTCTATGCTTTGTACGCTATTTTTCTGATTTTCCGTTGTTGTATAGACAACAACGCTTCTGAACCATACATTAAGAAGATTGGCTTTACTATACTTTTTCAAAGATTTATACTTTTGTTCGGTATTTTCTAGTTTGCCAGAACGTAATAGTTTCTCATGTAGAAATTATACAACCCTTATAAAGATTTATGGCTCTATAAGTGTTCGTAAAAGAGAAACATTAGTTAATTTTTATCCCCCACACAGCAAATATCACTTATTAGTCGCAAAACTGTCGTGTAGCAGATTTATAATTGCTTAAATAGTTAATGATTTCTTCGGCCATATTTTTTCTGTAATGAGTGTAATGAAATCAAATATCCTGACAGCCATTTTGGCATTTCGGTAAAGTCAATCAAGTAAATTAAAATTATTAATGTAAATTCGATCAATTGTTACCGTACTATGTTTTTAATGCATGGATACATTATTTTTAATTAATCGTTCTATTTTTGGCCTCCGAATTATTAAAAAGCCAACGAAAGATGTGTATCAATGCGATGTGTGTCCCTGTAGATGTTTACCTTGTTAATGTGTATGTAGGGGCGAGCTGAATTTACTGGTGGAGTCGGGTGCAGATTTTATAAATCTGCACCTAGTAGTAGTGCCTCCGCAGACGCACAGTGGTGTTAAAAGTCAAGAGGAATGAAAATGAAGTGTGGATTAAGTAGAATTACGAAATAAAACACTAAAATAACCAAATTATGCAATTAAAACTTTTGTGGGGGTTGAAATAAGCACTTATACCTACCTATTGCGAAGGAAACTGAAAAATTGTAAAAGGTAAACTGAATCCCAAATGCGTTCAATTTTATAACCGTCGAAAAACGGAATTATGCGAATTTTGCAAAATTTGCACTTAGGGGGTTGAAAAATCGTAAAGGTGGATGAAAAATCAAAAGGTATCAGGATTAACCGTGGCTAAGTAAAATTACGGAAAATAACACCAAATTAACCCAATTATGTAAATTTAGCATTTGAAGACTTGAAACATTGCGAAGGGGGATGAAAAAAGTGAAAAATTTAATCATCATCCAAATGGGTTCAATTTATTACAGAAGAAAAACGAAAATATCCGAATTTGGCAAAACTAACACCTAGGGGGTTGAAAAATTGTAAAGGGGGATGAAACGTCAAAGTGGATGAGAATTAATCGTAATTAAGCAGAATTACAGAAAATAACACGAAAGTAAACCAATTATGCAAATTTAGATTTTGGGGGTTGAAATGTTGCGAAGGGGGTTGGAAAAGTGAAAAAGATAAACATAATCCAATTGAGTTCAATTTGTTACCGAAGGAAAACTAAATTATGTGAATTTTGCAAAATAAACACTTAGGGGGTTGAAAAATTGTAAAGGGGGATGAAAAGTTAAAAGGGATGAGAATTAATCGTAATTAAGCAGAATTACAGAAAATAACACGAAAATAAGCCAATTATGCAAATTTGACTTTTGGGGGTTGAAACATTGCGAAGGGGTCGAAAAAGTGAAAAAGGCAAGAACAATTCATAAGGCAAAACTGCGCGAATTTTACAAAATTAACCAGCGGAAATCACCCGAAAAAGAAGCGGTCTGGGTAAATTTTGCTCTTTGAGGGTTCACATATCATGAAAGGGGTTGAAAAATTGTGGATGGGTCAAAAATTAATGAAAATCACTTTAAATTAATAACAAATTAGAAGAAAGCAAAAAAAAAATAAATGAAATATATTTACTCCGCTTGCTAGGGCTTAGGGGTTGTTAGTAGCGCAGGGGTTGGTTTTAGGATGAAGACTCATAAGACTTTTTTCAATGGTTGACCGAAATCTATTGAACCCCATAATTTTATTCCACCACTTACATGAAAAAATTTCCAGTTTCAACCCTTAAATTTCATCCCCCTTGTTAGATATTAATGAAAATTTGCCCATCCGCCTACAGTGGCGCTGTAAATTACCACATCAAATTTAGCCCTGATACGTTGAGCAGTTTTTGAGTTCTCGCATTTTTTTGTTTCGGCATGTTAGGGGGTTGTACCGCCTTTAAGGGTCGTTTTTCGCGAATGATGAATAAGACCTTTTTTGTACCATCAATAGAAAGCTATCGAATGGTAATATTTTCAACTATACATTCTTCATTGAAAATTCGAGTTTCCACCCCTAACTTTCATCCCCTTCGATAATTTTCTCCTAAAATTCGATCTTCCCTTCTCGAAGATGCAGTGTGTAAGATGTCACAGTTTCGCAGAAGATATTGCTTCTCTGTGTCAAATTACAGGGCTTTATGGACGTTTCAACCCCTAAACTCCAACCCCCTATTTCACCACCCCCACATGCCCTAAAGGAAGTTATGTTTTCAATTTCACCTCCCTAACCCAATTCGTTTAAAAATTAAGGTAATTTGTAGATTCATGTTTTCAACACCTCATGATTTCACCCCTTTATGATTTACAGGGGTGAGTTTATTTTTCTGGTGTGACATAACTCCTTGCGTATTTACTGACTTCAGTTGTTCATAAATAAACCAATAGGGTTTCAGAAAAAATAAATAAAATATAATTATCGACTTGCAAAGAGTTAGGGGTGGTTAATGGCCCAGGGGTTGGTTTTAGATTGAAAACTCATAAGACCTTTTTTCAATAGTTGACCGAAATCTATCGAACCCCGTAATTTTAGGCTACCATTTACTTGAAGAAATTTCAAGTTTCAACCCTTAAATTTCATCCCCTTTGTTAGATATTTTTGAAAATTTGTCCATCCACCTATAATGTCACTGGAAATTCACAAACCAAATTCTGCCTTGATACGTTGAGTAGTTTTTGAGTTCTCGTATTTTTGTGTTTCTGCATGTTAGGGGTTGTAGCGCCTATAAGGGTGGTTTTTCGCAAAATATGAATGACACCTTTTTTGAATAATTAATGGAAAGCTATCGAATGACGGCAATTTCGACTAGTACTTATTAAGCGGAATTTCGAGTTGCTACCCCTAATTTCCGCCCCATTTGTTCGATTTTACGAAAAAACGCATCCCCCACAAGATTTCACCGATATATGTGTGTACGTTGAGTTTCCGACAGCTGCGTGCAACCCTTGCGGAGTTATCATATTTTTTGTGGTTTTCATCCCCTAAATTTCATCCCCCGAAATTGGCACCCCCTCACTTTCAACAGACTTGAAGGTCGAACGTGCATACTAATTTTCAGCAAGATATCTCCACTAGTTCTCGAGTTATTGCAATTAGTAGTTTTTCGGTTTTTCACCCCTAGCTCCCACCCCCTTGGTCCGATATGGCCCAAAAGCAATCCCCGCCTTACTTTTCGGGAGACGAAGCTGCCTACCAAGTTTCAGCTCGATATCTCAATCCGTTCTCAAGTTATCCGACGGACAGACTGAGGAGCGATCGAGCGAGCGATAGAGCGAGCGAGCGAGCGAGCGATCGAGCGAGCGAGCGAGCGAATAAGCTAAGACAAGAGTACCTCCGCATTCTGCTACGGCACTAAAAACTATCAAAATTACAAAAGCCGCATAATTTTCAAGGGGCACTGTTAAATTTCCAAGTATTGAGGTACATTCAGGATACAGGGTGTGTCTAAAACTTTTTTGGCTCTTAACATTTTTCGAAAAAACTAACCACTCACGAGGAAAATTGAAAAAACCGAAAACATGATCATCGTGATAAACCTACAATTTCAATAAAAATCAAAGTGTACGCTGACACGCATCACATTTCAACTGTTTTTTTTTGCATTGAACGTGTTGTCCCACATATGTGCCCAGAACCATTGCTCACAACTGAAGAAAAAACATTGATGGTAATTTCATTTTTTTATGAGGTAGACTCATTGGTTTGAAGGTGATTACCTGCATCATGTTTTCGGTTTTTTCAATTTTTCTCGTGAGTGGTTAGTTTTTCGAAAAATTTCAAGAGGAATTGAACGGAGAATACGGCCGCATAGAGAAATTAGCAATGTTTTCAAACATAAAAAAGTTCAAGGGCAAATAACATCCTACGATACACCTTTCGAAAGATATTTAAAAAGAATATGTTTAAAAATGCAGATTTCTGGCGGCTTATAACATCAAGAGGAATCACAATTGACCAATAATTTTTGAACCGAGCTTCATCATTTGAACAGTATAGATTCTGTGGTATAAAGGATGTGGGGTCTTTCAGACTCACCCTGTATAGACAGTAAAAATTTTTTCGCGCCAAAATTTCGCCTCCTGAAAATTTTAGTAATTTAACTAAATATTATACAATGTACAAGCATCTGCTTTTATTAAAATTGAAACTTCGATTGATGAAGCGGAGTAATAAAACAAACTACGACACGTATACAGATGTTAAGCATCCAAAAAGTTTTATATTAGTACACCATGGAGATACTTTAGTTGCATTAAGAAAATACCCGGCCAAATTATTGCCATAACAGTAACTATACTGCTGTTTTCCTGTATAGGTACCTAATTATGGAACGATATTGCTTTATAAAAGAAGCGTAAATAGCAATTATACGGTATGTATTCCAATCCAAGGGTATTATACTGTATAAATGCTTTATAACATCATGCTATACAGGGTGTTTTGCAACTGCGTGTAAGTTTTTTAACATTAGATTGCCCATCAAAAATGGTGACGATTGGCACAAAATTGTTTAGGTCGAAGTCGTCTCCTAAGGAAGTTAGGGCTTTACCATAGGGAGCAGTTTTTCTTATTTGGATATCTCTAAAACCACTCATTAAATAAAAAAATACCAAGAATAGTAAAAGTTGCAGTTCAAGCTGCTCTTTACAACAGGCACCACCATTTTTTAAATGCGTGACCTTGAAAAATTTTCCAGTTACCTCAGGTACGGATATCTCTAAAACCACGCATTAAATCAAAAAATACCAAGTATAGTAAAAGTTGCAGTTTGAATTGCCCTTTCTAACGGACACCAGCATTTTTAAAACGCGTGACCTTCAAACATTTTCCGGAAGAAAAATGTCAAAGGTGTCTCCGTTTTCTGGGGATCCCGTGGTCATGATCCAACGAAATTCCCCATGTACATGTATATTCACTGGCTACTAGTGTCCACCAAATTTCATTCAAATCCGTTAATCCGTTCCTGAGATAACTAAGAAAAACTGCTCCTGATGGCTGACTTTAAAGTCCTATAACTTCCTTAGGAGACGACTTCGACCTAAAGAATTTTGTGCCAATCGTTACCATTTTCGATGGGCAATCTGAGGTTAAAAAACTTACACGCGGTTGCAAAACACCCTGTATAGGTGCTGTAAAAAGGTAACCATCACAGGATGCTCTGCTGTTTAATAGTTGTGGGTGTAACCCTTATAAAATAACGGGTGTCCTAAAAAAAACCGAACGAAATATTTTTGGGGACAACTCATCCATTTTTTAACCGATTTGGATGAACGTGGACTTAAATTAAAGCTAAAGAATCAGGCTATTGATTCATTCAAGAGATGGGGCCTTATCCCCGACTTCGGTGGATCTCATCCGAATGCACATCCGCACGAAATCGAAATCCGCACGGGCGACCCTCCGATCGCCAAACGGTATTCTCGAGTTCCCCTCCGCCTGTTCGCATTTCGATCGTTTCTTCCGCCCGAGAAACGTATGCCGTAGCGTAACGGCAGTCGAAAACCAATGAGAGCACCGGTTTCGCACGGCGCGGCGGTCAAGTTTGAATTTATTTGATAAATCGCAAACCAAATAAATGCAAATATTCTAATTTTACAGTAGATGATTGGGTGAAATTAAAAAAAAAGACATTTTATGTCCAATATTGCTATTTGCCTTCATAGTTCATATAGCAGGGTGTAAAGTGTAAAGTCTGGAATAAAATTCCTTAAATTTTTGTCCTTGATTTGTGGCAAAAATCCTTGGACAGCTCAATTTTATTTTTATAATGCGGACTTGATGGAGGGGACAGTTATTTTCTCACACTTTCGGTTTAACCGGAAATGGCCTTAACTTAGTTTTCTCAAATGGAATGACACTTTTTTCTCAATGGATTCGGAATCTGAGAATTTTTTAAAGTTAGAAATATGTATTTACCGGAAGTACAGTCACGGCCACCCCAGATTTTCAAAAACATCGAAGAAATCGGTCAAAAACCAAGATTTTTGAAAATCACAAGTACCTACACCTACACGTCAACCTTATTTTTTTGTTACAAATTCAACTGCTCGTATACTTTTTTTAAAAATTCTTTTTGCTATTTTGGCAGATTGTGTAAAATGAAAAAATTTGAAAAAGCAAAGACAAATAAAAGGAAATGAAATTGAAGACATTTTCCTAATCGCCCCATTAAGCATAAATAATAAGTATTAGCAAAATAATCCAACGGTAATGATTTTAGTGCCGTAGCAGAATGCGGAGGTACTCTTGTCTTAGCTTATTCGCTCGCTCGATCGCTCCTCAGTCTGTCCGTCGGATAACTTGAGAACGGATTGAGATATCGAGCTGAAACTTGGTAGGCAGCTTCGTCTCCCGAAAAGTAAGGCGGGGATTGCTTTTGGGCCATATCGGACCAAGGGGGTGGGAGCTAGGGGTGAAAAACTGAAAAACTACTAATTGCAATAACTCGAGAACTAGTGGAGATATCTTGCTGAAAATTAGTATGCACGTTCGACCTTCAAGTCTGTTGAAAGTGAGGGGGTGCCAATTTCGGGGGATGAAATTTAGGGGATGAAAACCACAAAAAATATGATAACTCCGCAAGGGTTGCACGCAGCTGTCGGAAACTCAACGTACACACATATATCGGTGAAATCTTGTGGGGGATGCGTTTTTTCGTAAAATCGAACAAATGGGGTGGAAATTAGGGGTAGCAACTCGAAATTCCGCTTAATAAGTACTAGTCGAAATTGCCGTCATTCGATAGCTTTCCATTAATTATTCAAAAAAGGTGTCATTCATATTTTGCGAAAAACCACCCTTATAGGCGCTACAACCCCTAACATGCAGAAACACAAAAATACGAGATCTCAAAAACTACTCAACGTATCAAGGCAGAATTTGGTTTGTGAATTTCCAGTGACATTATAGGTGGACGGACAAATTTTCAAAAATATCTAACAAAGGGGATGAAATTTAAGGGTTGAAACTTGAAATTTCTTCAAGTAAATGGTAGCCTAAAATTACGGGGTTCGATAGATTTCGGTCAACTATTGAAAAAAGGTCTTATGAGTTTTCAATCTAAAACCAACCCCTGGGCCATTAACCACCCCTAACTCTTTGCAAGTCGATAATTATATTTTATTTATTTTTTCTGAAACCCTATTGGTTTATTTATGAACAACTGAAGTCAGTAAATACGCAAGGAGTTATGTCACACCGGAAAAATAAACTCACCCCTGTAAATCATAAAGGGGTGAAATCATGAGGTGTTGAAAACATGAATCTACAAATTACCTTAATTTTTAAACAAATTGGGTTAGGGTGGTGAAATTGAAAACACAACTTCCTTTAGGGCATGTGGGGGTGGTGAAATAGGGGGTTGGAGTTTAGGGGTTGAAACGTCCATAAAGCCCTGTAATTTGACACAGAGAAGCAATATCTTCTGCGAAACTGTGACATCTTACACACTGCATCTTCGAGAAGGGAAGATCGAATTTTAGGAGAAAATTATCGAAGGGGATGAAAGTTAGGGGTGGAAACTCGAATTTTCAATGAAGAATGTATAGTTGAAAATATTACCATTCGATAGCTTTCTATTGATGGTACAAAAAAGGTCTTATTCATCATTCGCGAAAAACGACCCTTAAAGGCGGTACAACCCCCTAACATGCCGAAACAAAAAAATGCGAGAACTCAAAAACTGCTCAACGTATCAGGGCTAAATTTGATGTGGTAATTTACAGCGCCACTGTAGGCGGATGGGCAAATTTTCATTAATATCTAACAAGGGGGATGAAATTTAAGGGTTGAAACTGGAAATTTTTTCATGTAAGTGGTGGAATAAAATTATGGGGTTCAATAGATTTCGGTCAACCATTGAAAAAAGTCTTATGAGTCTTCATCCTAAAACCAACCCCTACGCTACTAACAACCCCTAAGCCCTAGCAAGCGGAGTAAATATATTTCATTTATTTTTTTTTTGCTTTCTTCTAATTTGTTATTAATTTAAAGTGATTTTCATTAATTTTTGACCCATCCACAATTTTTCAACCCCTTTCATGATATGTGAACCCTCAAAGAGCAAAATTTACCCAGACCGCTTCTTTTTCGGGTGATTTCCGCTGATTAATTTTGTAAAATTCGCGCAGTTTTGCCTTATGAATTGTTCTTGCCTTTTTCACTTTTTCGACCCCTTCGCAATGTTTCAACCCCCAAAAGTCAAATTTGCATAATTGGCTTATTTTCGTGTTATTTTCTGTAATTCTACTTAATTACGATTAATTCTCATCCCTTTTAACTTTTCATCCCCCTTTACAATTTTTCAACCCCCAAGTGTTTATTTTGCAAAATTCACATAATTTAGTTTTCCTTCGGTAATAAATTGAACTCAATTGGATTATGTTTATCTTTTTCACTTTTCCAACCCCCTTCGCAACATTTCAACCCCCAAAATCTAAATTTGCATAATTGGTTTACTTTCGTGTTATTTTCTGTAATTCTGCTTAATTACGATTAATTCTCATCCACTTTGACGTTTCATCCCCCTTTACAATTTTTCAACCCCCTAGGTGTTAGTTTTGCCAAATTCGGATATTTTCGTTTTTTTTCTGTAATAAATTGAACCCATTTGGATGATGATTAAATTTTTCACTTTTTTCATCCCCCATCGCAATGTTTCAAGTCTTCAAATGCTAAATTTACATAATTGGGTTAATTTGGTGTTATTTTCCGTAATTTTACTTAGCCACGGTTAATCCTGATACCTTTTGATTTTTCATCCACCTTTACGATTTTTCAACCCCCTAAGTGCTAATTTTGCAAAATTCGCATAATTTCGTTTTTCGACGGTTATAAAATTGAACGCATTTGGGATTCAGTTTACCTTTTACAATTTTTCAGTTTCCTTCGCAATAGGTAGGTATAAGTGCTTATTTCAACCCCCACAAAAGTTTTAATTGCATAATTTGGTTATTTTAGTGTTTTATTTCGTAATTCTACTTAATCCACACTTCATTTTCATTCCTCTTGACTTTTCATCACCTTCTTTCATTACCTTGGACTTCTCATTCCCTTTTTCAACCCCCTTAGTGCTAATTCTACATACCTACTTCGCAAATATGATGTTTTTTTGTTAACTCTCTACTGTTTAATTATGTACGGCCAATTTTCATAATTTCGTCTTTTTAACACCACTGTGCGTCTGCGGAGGCACTACTACTAGGTGCAGATTTATAAAATCTGCACCCGACTCCACCAGTAAATTCAGCTCGCCCCTACATACACATTAACAAGGTAAACATCTACAGGGACACACATCGCATTGATATACATCTTTCGTTGGCTTTTTAAAACGCGTGACCTTCAAACATTTTCCGGAAGAAAAATGTCAAAGGTGTCTCCGTTTTCTGGGGATCCCGTGGTCATGATCCAACGAAATTCCCCATGTACATGTATATTCACTGGCTACTAGTGTCCACCAAATTTCATTCAAATCCGTTAATCCGTTCCTGAGATAACTAAGAAAAACTGCTCCTGATGGCTGACTTTAAAGTCCTATAACTTCCTTAGGAGACGACTTCGACCTAAAGAATTTTGTGCCAATCGTTACCATTTTCGATGGGCAATCTGAGGTTAAAAAACTTACACGCGGTTGCAAAACACCCTGTATAGGTGCTGTAAAAAGGTAACCATCACAGGATGCTCTGCTGTTTAATAGTTGTGGGTGTAACCCTTATAAAATAACGGGTGTCCTAAAAAAAACCGAACGAAATATTTTTGGGGACAACTCATCCATTTTTTAACCGATTTGGATGAACGTGGACTTAAATTAAAGCTAAAGAATCAGGCTATTGATTCATTCAAGAGATGGGGCCTTATCTCCGACTTCGGCGGATCTCATCCGAATGCACATCCGCACGAAATCGAAATCCGCACGGGCGACCCTCGGATCGCCAAACGGTATTCTCGAGTTCCCCTCCGCCTGTTCGCATTTCGATCGTTTCTTCCGCCCGAGAAACGTATGCCGTAGCGTAACGGCAGTCGAAAACCAATGAGAGCACCGGTTTCGCACGGCGCGGCGGTCAAGTTTGAATTTATTTGATAAATCGCAAACCAAATAAATGCAAATATTCTAATTTTACAGTAGATGATTGGGTGAAATTAAAAAAAAAGACATTTTATGTCCAATATTGCTATTTGCCTTCATAGTTCATATAGCAGGGTGTAAAGTGTAAAGTCTGGAATAAAATTCCTTAAATTTTTGTCCTTGATTTGTGGCAAAAATCCTCGGACAGCTCAATTTTATTTTTATAATGCGGACTTGATGGAGGGGACAGTTATTTTCTCACACTTTCGGTTTAACCGGAAATGGCCTTAACTTAGTATTCTCAAATGGAATGACACTTTTTTCTCAATGGATTCGGAATCTGAGAATTTTTTAAAGTTAGAAATATGTATTTACCGGAAGTACAGTAACGGCCACCCCAGATTTTCAAAAACATCGAAGAAATCGGTCAAAAACCAAGATTTTTGAAAATCACAAGTACCTACACCTACACGTCAACCTTATTTTTTTGTTACAAATTCAACTGCTCGTATACTTTTTTTAAAAATTCTTTTTGCTATTTTGGCAGATTGTGAAAAATGAAAAAATTTGAAAAAGCAAAGACAAATAAAAGGAAATGAAATTGAAGACATTTTCCTAATCGCCCCATTAAGCATAAATAATAAGTATTAGCAAAATAATCCAACGGTAATGATTTTAGTGCCGTAGCAGAATGCGGAGGTACTCTTGTCTTAGCTTATTCGCTCGCTCGCTCGCTCGATCGCTCCTCAGTCTGTCCGTCGGATAACTTGAGAACGGATTGAGATATCGAGCTGAAACTTGGTAGGCAGCTTCGTCTCCCGAAAAGTAAGGCGGGGATTGCTTTTGGGCCATATCGGACCAAGGGGGTGGGAGCTAGGGGTGAAAAACTGAAAAACTACTAATTGCAATAACTCGAGAACTAGTGGAGATATCTTGCTGAAAATTAGTATGCACGTTCGACCTTCAAGTCTGTTGAAAGTGAGGGGGTGCCAATTTCGGGGGATGAAATTTAGGGGATGAAAACCACAAAAAATATGATAACTCCGCAAGGGTTGCACGCAGCTGTCGGAAACTCAACGTACACACATATATCGGTGAAATCTTGTGGGGGATGCGTTTTTTCGTAAAATCGAACAAATGGGGTGGAAATTAGGGGTAGCAACTCGAAATTCCGCTTAATAAGTACTAGTCGAAATTGGCGTCATTCGATAGCTTTCCATTAATTATTCAAAAAAGGTGTCATTCATATTTTGCGAAAAACCACCCTTATAGGCGCTACAACCCCTAACATGCAGAAACACAAAAATACGAGAACTCAAAAACTACTCAACGTATCAAGGCAGAATTTGGTTTGTGAATTTCCAGTGACATTATAGGTGGATGGACAAATTTTCAAAAATATCTAACAAAGGGGATGAAATTTAAGGGTTGAAACTTGAAATTTCTTCAAGTAAATGGTAGCCTAAAATTCCGGGGTTCGATAGATTTCGGTCAACTATTGAAAAAAGGTCTTATGAGTTTTCAATCTAAAACCAACCCCTGGGCCATTAACCACCCCTAACTCTTTGCAAGTCGATAATTATATTTTATTTATTTTTTCTGAAACCCTATTGGTTTATTTATGAACAACTGAAGTCAGTAAATACGCAAGGAGTTATGTCACACCGGAAAAATAAACTCACCCCTGTAAATCATAAAGGGCTGAAATCATGAGGTGTTGAAAACATGAATCTACAAATTACCTTAATTTTTAAACGAATTGGGTTAGGGTGGTGAAATTGAAAACACAACTTCCTTTAGGGCATGTTAGGGTGGTGAAATAGGGGGTTGGAGTTTAGGGGTTGAAACGTCCATAAAGCCCTGTAATTTGACACAGAGAAGCAATATCTTCTGCGAAACTGTGACATCTTACACACTGCATCTTCGAGAAGGGAAGATCGAATTTTAGGAGAAAATTATCGAAGGGGATGAAAGTTAGGGGTGGAAACTGGAATTTTCAATGAAGAATGTATAGTTGAAAATATTACCATTCGATAGCTTTCTATTGATGGTACAAAAAAGGTCTTATTCATCATTCGCGAAAAACGACCCTTAAAAGCGGTACAACCCCCTAACATGCCGAAACAAAAAAATGCGAGAATTCAAAAACTGCTCAACGTATCAGGGCTAAATTTGATGTGGTAATTTACAGCGCCACTGTAGGCGGATGGGCAAATTTTCATTAATATCTAACAAGGGGGATGAAATTTAAGGGTTGAAACTGGAAATTTTTTCATGTAAGTGGTGAAATAAAATTATGGGGTTCAATAGATTTCGGTCAACCATTGAAAAAAGTCTTATGAGTCTTCATCCTAAAACCAACCCCTACGCTACTAACAACCCCTAAGTCCTAGCAAGCGGAGTAAATATATTTCATTTATTTTTTTTTTGCTTTCTTCTAATTTGTTATTAATTTAAAGTGATTTTCATTAATTTTTGACCCATCCACAATTTTTCAACCCCTTTCATGATATCTGAACCCTCAAAGAGCAAAATTTACCCAGACCGCTTCTTTTTCGGGTGATTTCCGCTGGTTAATCTTGTAAAATTCGCGCAGTTTTGCCTTATGAATTGTTCTTGCCTTTTTCACTTTTTCGACCCCTTCGCAATGGTTCAACCCCCAAAAGTCAAATTTGCATAATTGGCTTATTTTCGTGTTATTTTCTGTAATTCTACTTAATTACGATTAATTCTCATCCCTTTTAACTTTTCATCCCCCTTTACAATTTTTCAACCCCCTAAGTGTTTATTTTGCAAAATTCACATAATTTAGTTTTCCTTCGGTAATAAATTGAACTCAATTGGATTATGTTTGTCTTTTCACTTTTCCAACCCCCTTCGCAACATTTCAACCCCCAAAATCTAAATTTGCATAATTGGTTTACTTTCGTGTTATTTTCTGTAATTCTGCTTAATTACGATTAATTCTCATCCACTTTGACGTTTCATCCCCCTTTACAATTTTTCAACCCCTTAGGTGTTAGTTTTGCCAAATTCGGATATTTTCGTTTTTCTTCTGTAATAAATTGAACCCATTTGGATGATGATTAAATTTTTCACTTTTTTCATCCCCCTTCGCAATGTTTCAAGTCTTCAAATGCTAAATTTACATAATTGGGTTAATTTGGTGTTATTTTCCGTAATTTTACTTAGCCACGGTTAATCCTGATACCTTTTGATTTTTCATCCACCTTTACGATTTTTCAACCCCCTAAGTGCTAATTTTGCAAAATTCGCATAATTTCGTTTTTCGACGGTTATAAAATTGAACGCATTTGGGATTCAGTTTACCTTTTACAATTTTTCAGTTTCCTTCGCAATAGGTAGGTATAAGTGCTTATTTCAACCCCCACAAAAGTTTTAATTGCATAATTTGGTTATTTTAGTGTTTTATTTCGTAATTCTACTTAATCCACACTTCATTTTTATTCCTCATGACTTTTAGCACCACTGTGCGTCTGCGGAGGCACTACTACTAGGTGCAGATTTATAAAATCTGCACCCGACTCCACCAGTAAATTCAGCTCGCCCCTACATACACATTAACAAGGTAAACATCTACAGGGACACACATCGCATTGATACACATCTTTCGTTGGCTTTTTGATATAAAAATTGAAAACCGAGTTGAGCAAGCAGCATCTACTTTCGTGCAAATGCCTCGATCCGCCTGGAATTATCATGCGATGCTGACGGTCGTACGAAAAGTTCCACATCGCCCGAGATTCGAATGGTACGGATCTCGAGAATACCAAAGTTGGAGGTTCGTGCGCAAACCGCATCACTTTCGCACGAAACGAGATCCGCCGAAGTCGGGGATAGGGCCCCATGACAGATGGCGCAGTAGCCTTAGCCATGCTTGTTTTAAAGGCTTACTTTAGGTGCATGGGTCAGTTAACAACCAATGGTTATGAGATAAAAATAACCTTGAAGCACGTTTACTTTTCTTCAAAAAGCTTCATTCAGAAGTTCGTTATGATTCACGAATTAATTTTCTGTGATTTTTATAAAATCATGTTTTCTCTTATTTTCACGCCTAATGACCATAATTGAAGTAACAGTCATGCATTTTCAGCTTAATTTTCAGTAATAGGGGATCTAATTGAATGAAAAATGCAAGCGGATGCGAATTGGAGGAAATTTAAAAGTTATGACTGAGAATTAAGTTCTTGTTGCTTCATTGTTACTTTAGTCATGGTCATTCTGCATGAAAAAATGTGAAAACACATATTTTTTAAATAATCACAGAAAGTCAATGCGTGAACCAAATTAACTTCTGAAAAAAGATTCTTGAAGAAAAATGAACGTCCTTCAAAGTTATGCGAGTCTCATAACGACTGGTTGATAATTGACCAATCCCCACGCCCCTGAAATGAACTTTTGAGACAAGTATCACTAAGAGAACTATTGCAGCACCATCTGTCGTAATTTCCTAGACAGTTCGAAAGCCTGATTCCTTAGCTTCAATTTAAGGCCAGGTTCATCCAAATCGGATAAGAAATGCACGAGTTATTACCAAAAATATTTCGTTCGTTTTTTTCTAGGACATCCGTTAGCTTTATAAGCTGCGCCTATTTTGGGTATATAAGTACTGAGTACTTGCTCTTACAGCTTTTTTATAAAACCTGAAATCCTATAAATTAGCCGTGTATATGTTCTTACAGCTTTTACAAATACGTTTGTGTTGCTTGGGAAGCCTATAATTCTTTCGCCGTTTACATATTTAACGTTGAACTAAGAGTGTTGTGTCGAAAACCACGACCTCTGTGAGAGGTTCGTTTTGATTGTGGCAGTGAAGAATTTTTAATTTTTCATTGTCACAATCGAATCATTGCATATTTAACGTTATTTAACGTCTTCTCCACTTTCCCCGATTTTAAAGAAAAACCCAGAGAATAACATTCCAGGGTGTTAAGACAAGTTCTTTAATGACATGACTCACTCATTATCACAGCACGCGTTGATCCCCCGCCGCAATAAAGGTTACGAGGGCAGTCGTAATTTGTGGAAATTTCACCGTACTGCCTGAAATATTCAAGGGCATATTTGCGACCCTTGCAGGTCAGCACCGTATATGAGTGGCAGGGTCCATCTTGCATCCCCAGAGGGCCTTCAAGAGCAGTTCCTCTCCGTCCAAGTTGCAACTGCCAGGACGGTCATATATTCTATCTCGTCGTCTAGCGACATTGATGGCCACATGTATATAAATTACTCAAATTTATGGCCGGACCTGGACACGGACCGTCTTTATATCGACAAACCGAGAAAACATGAAACTCGCTGTCCTTTCTAGCTGTTAGTCAACTGATTATTTCTGTTGCAGAAAAAATTGGAGGAGATTTACGAGTATAAGAAGAAGCTTCTGACTCTGAATGTGGCGGTCCATCGGTTCGTCGTCGAGAATAAGGACTATAATGGGTCTTCGTTGAAAACTGACATTTCGGACCTCTACAGGATTTGGGACAATCTATATACCAAGTAAGTAATTGTTATAAATTTATCTCACGGCATTGAAACGTGTTGTAAGTACATTGGCCAGTTAGAGTAGGTGCGTATATCCAGTAGTACCTAGTATTTCGTAATTAGTATTCCACTGTGGAGAATCTCCCCTCGCTAGGCGACTACATGACGACAGCTGCACCCACATATAACGTGGTTTGTTTCACAAGTATCATCAAATCTATTTTACAATGTGACATTTTTACCGTACGTCACCGTGATTTATATGTACCTGCCATAAGTTGGCCCGTGGATCTTCTTGTTATTTATCCTTAGCCGATTCGGACAATAAACCAAAATGCACTCTAGACCATATAATAAATGATTCATTAAACTAGGGAATATGTGTGACCTCCGCCTAAATAATCTCCGGAGAGCTGAATGATTATTGCCCCGAGCTGGATACACCCCACGAGTTCATTTCTTGAACAAATGTTGACCTACATCACCGTCCCTAAAGTAATTGCCGGCAACGATTTCATCACTTTCGATACGTCCGCCGATGATTGATTTGTCAATAAAACAATTTTTGCGATTGTCGTAAATTCCGGTTTTTTTTACAGTGCCACCGAACGACTGGCTCAACTTCAGCCCCTCTTACAGCAGTGGAAGACGCTCGACAATAGACTTGAACAGTTGCAAGTGGATTTACGCGGTGATGAAAAAACATTGCACCTACTGGATACTGCACTTCAAGGGGGTGCGCTTTCGGATCAGACCGCCAGTTATGTCCGGGATGTTGCCAAGCTGCTCTCTGAGACCACTACTGTTCAGGTAAGTCTTGAGAGTTTTTAATCACTCAAAGTTGAATTGCCAAAAATAATAGCAGTGTTTGAAAAGAAAAATGTCTGAACACAGTCACTTTGCATTTTCAATTTTTTTGAGCCAAATCGTGAATCGAAAGCTCTTTGCGCAATAATCGCTCTATTCCCGATACATGAATACTTTTAATGCACTTTAGTACCTGATTAATTATTCGCTCTTTCGTCTCCTTTATCCGAGTGATAACTTGAAAACGAAAGCAGATATGGGGCTGAAATTTTGTACACGGGTGTGTATCACGAAAGGGTTGCGCAAACTTTCATCCCCAAACATTTCGCCCCCTGGACGGATTATTTTGATTTATTTCCGTCATATTTTTTAACTTATCTGTTAATGTCAATGTTTCTATAAAAAAAATTATTTTACAACGCATAATAATTGATCTTGCCAAATTCGTCTAATTTTTCTGTAATTTCACTCATTTAGATTAAATGTACCTATGTTTTTCATCCCCGTTCATAATATTTCAACCCCTGATTTTCGTGTTATTTGCTGTAATTCTACTTCCACATCAAGTTAATTTTCATTCCTTTAAACTATTCATCCCCATTTACAAATTTTTTAACCTCCGAATAGTTCATTTTGCAATATTCGCCTAATTATGTTTTTTCGGTAATTCTACTTAGTTGGATTATAATTTTTACCTCAGCAAATTTTTTCATGTCACTGTACTTTCTGGGAGATGAATTTATCATCGAAATATTTAAAATTATTTCTTCCAAAAGCCGACTTATCTTATCCTGTAAAACACTAAATGGAATGGAAACAAACCCCTCACAATAATTTCTTTGAAAACACAGCTTTCTTTAAAGCATGGTGGTGAAACAAGGGGTTGGAATTTTGGGGTTGAAACGTTCATGAAGCCCTGTAATTTTACGCAGAGAAGCAATTTTTGCTGTGAAATTGTGAAGGGTGCAAGATTAAAACTCCACAACGCTATTACTTTTTTATTTGTGGTCCGATTTTAATTAACCAAAAATCAAATGAAGTTGCTGATAAAACACTACAAAAATTACATACCTAATAAGGCTAGTTTGGTTAATAATTAGTTCTGAAAATAATTATAACTTTTTGTCAAAATTTATTATTTTTTACTCAAAACTTTCGAATGTGCTGTGGATTTGGTAGAAACTTAGCAAAACAATTAAAATATGTTATTTTCTAACACGCAAAATACACTTCAAGATTTTTATTCACGGCACATTCGCAAATTTAGCATTAATAGATTGAAATGTTGACAGTAATTTTAATTATTTTCAAAAGTTCAAAACACGCACAAAAAAAATTAGCTGTTAAACTGAGTAAAAAAACTGCGTTCCAATGTCCATTTGTAAATGAAAGGTTGACATCCAGTTGACATTCAAGTTGAAGTTGGTAAAAATCAAGACTACCTTGAGCTGGTAGTGTTATCGGACCACAAATAAAGTTGTAGCATTGTGGAATTTTAATCTCGCACCCTGTACCTTCGAGAAAGGAGGAGTGATTTTAGGAGAAATTGAACGAAGGGGATGAGATTTAGGGGTGGAAACTGAATAATGTAGGGTTGAAATACTCATTTGCCTTTTTCACTTTTTCAGCCCCCTTTGCAATATTTCAACCCCTTAAAAGCTAGACCTGCATAATTGGCTTATTTTCGTGTTATTTTCTGTAATTCTACTTTACCGAGATTAATTCTCATGCCCTTTGACTTTTTATCCCCCTTTACAATTTTTCAGCCCCCTGCTAAGCGTGTTAATTCTGCTAAATTCGCGTAATATCGTTTTTCTTCGGTAATAAATTGAACTCATTAGGATTCAGTAGGGGGCCAAAAAACTGTAAAAGGTAATTAATCCTTTTACAATTTTTCATCGCCATTCGCAATATATGTATAATTCAACATCTCCGAAAGTCTATTTTGCATAATTGGCTTATTTTCGCCTTATATTTTAATTTAAGTTAACCACCAGTTCATTTTCATCACTCGTGAGTTTTCATCCCCTTTCACAATTTTTCAACCCCCTGTTACTGTTTTTCAATATTGTAAAATAATTTTTCGTCATTTTGACACATCTGGACGGCGGATGTTGTTTTTGAGCCATACCGGGTTTGTAATTGACGCCATTCGATAACTTTCTATCAGTATTTAAAAAAAGGTCTTCCGCATAATTTGCGAAAAACTACCATTAAGGACGCTAAAAATTAATGACGCGGTTATAGGCTTCAATTAAACATTAAAAACAGGTCTTACACATTTTCAGCATACAATCAGCCCCTGTGCCACTAGCATCCCCTAAGCCAATAAATATAATTTCCTAACACAAAAAAGTTGACACGGAGGAAATTTAACCGTTAAACCACCTCTGAACAGACTAACGGAATGGTAAAAAAATCAGCCCCACAACTCATCCCCTTCAACTCCCAAAATACATAAAATAGGCTTGGAAGAAAAATTAACTTTTGAATTAGCTAGTTACTACTTGAAGAGATTAATTTATCGTAGAAAATTCCACTCCCGCATCTCACCCTCTCGAGGGATGATCCGCAGACTAAAAAACTGATTCCGGGAATATAGAAGTATTCCCAGTATTCCGATGTATTCCGAAGCTAATTCCGGCGTTCCAATGTAGGAAATCCGCAACTTTTCCCATCAGTATTCCCGAGTATTCCCTAATATTCCGGCGTATTCTTAGTATTCCCAAGTATTCCGGTTATTCCGAAATGTTCCCATGTATTCCGAGATTCACTATCCTCAGCTTATGCTCAACAGGCGCAGGCGCATCCGGTGCTTCCGAAGCTATTCCGCATTATTCTAATGTATTCCGCGTATTCATACCTTTTCCTATAGATTCCACAATAACTATTTTCAATTTATTTTAAAGTACACGCATCCAATCGATACATTTTAATGTATTCCAGGGAAATTTCCAATTATTCCCAACTATTCCGAAGTATTCCGACGTATTCCCATCTATTCCGATGTATCCGGGCGTATTCCTGAAAAATGTACACTGATTCCGGTCTGCAGATCACCCCTCGCACCCTCTTCAACCCCCAAAACACAAAAAATTGCCATTGAAGAGATTTAACCTTTGAACCACCAACAACCTGAGGAGACTAATCGAATGTAATAAAATCACCCCCACAACTCGCGCCCTGACATGAAGAAAATCGAACCCTTCGATATCCTAATTCAAGTTATCCGACGGACAGAGTAGACGAGCGAGCGAGCTGGATTATGGACAATAGTGCCGCATTCTGCCATGGCACTAAAACGATACAAAAAACATTGTTGCGGAATTGTGGGGTTCTTAAAGTGCATCAGAGTGGACTTAACATATTTCGGACAGCGGTATGGAAAGAGTGTAAGTTCGGCACTTGAGCGCATCGCCGGTTCGGCACTTCCATATAGGAATGAAGCGCTCGACGCTCCGCTCCGGTAATGAAAAGCAACGCGCTGCATACTAAGCGGATTTCAGGGGTGATGGGCAAAGGCAGGAGCATCTGCCACCATGTCACTACGCGCTAAAATCATCGTTCGATCATAGCAGAAATTATCCGCATGATTCAACGTTTTTTTTTTGTTCCCCTGAGTCTTTGGCGCAAGTGTCCGCGCACTGAAAAATTCACGAGTATTTAAAGGTCGGAAATAAAAAAAAACTTCCAACAGGAGAAATAAACTCGTCCTAGGATATCGCAAGTGATACAATATGTATATGAGTAATTCGGTCGGAAGGTCCATGATGGCAGACAGGGCGCTTTGCGACGCCGCGGATGGGTCTGACCAGCGTAATGCTGCTGTTTCCGGATCGTTAATCGTCCTCCCGTTGGTTTTCTGGTCACGTAACCTGAATGTTCCACGGAATCAGCGTAAAAATACAAATTTAATATCGGATCGGAGAGCTTAACTTAGGCCCCGGAGGTCAAGCTTTACTACGGGGCTAAGAGATAGTCAGATTATTGCCCACGATTTTCAGTGGCGACCTTGTGTAAACGAAAATCGAGCGAAATTATTACAGCATAAAAATTCTTGCGATTTTAACAAAAACTCACCCTGAATGTCGAGTTAGTGTCATTTGTAAAGCAGCCTTGGACGCAGTCGAATTTACCGCACAGGTATCTCGAGGGTGCTTTAAGTTAGCCCCCCCCCCCACCAAACTAATTTATAAAAGACAATTGTCAATCAAATGCGCTAATAATGCGCTGTTATGCACCACAATTGTTTTTTTTGCGCCACCCCGGTTGGTAGCTTATTGGCATTTTTCAGTCAGCCCCCCCCCCCCCCAGTTGACAAAATTCGATTTTTTTTTGAGAAATCAAATGCACTCTTAATACGCTCATTTGCTCCACAAAAAGTCACGCTTGCGCCCCCCCCCCCCATTTCTTGAAAAACTCCTCCAAATCTTTACTCTCAGGCCCCCCCCCCCGCCATTTGAGAAAATTCCATTTTTCTTTCACTAATCAAATGCGCTCTTAATGCGCTGCTTTGCTCCACAAAAAGTCTCGCTTGCGCCCCCCCCCCCCCCCCATTTCTTGAAAAACTCCTCCAAACCTTTAAAAAAGATTAGAACTGTTTTGATGGTAGGACAAGGCAAATTTTTGTTAATTCCAAAAGTAATTTTTTCTATTTCTAGTCCATATTAGATCTAAAAAAGGCGAATAGAAGAAATGATTTATATATTTTTGAAATTTTGGCTACGGACTCCTGTTGGCACCTGAAATGAAGGGCCGAAAAGTACCCATCAGTGTGCGCTTCCTCCCTTATTTGGCGAAAAATCACTCGCAAACGTGACATGGCGCTAGTTTTTAACATTTTTCGGCGAAACTATTAATCAGCCAAAAAAATTATTCTAATCAAAAGTATTTATTATGAAATTCTGCACTAAAAAAGTAACAGTAACACGGAAAATAAGTCAATCTTGCAAAATGTTTTGGAGGGGTTAGGGCTTGAAATATTGTGAAGAGAGTTGAAAAGGGTGAATTACCGAAAAAAACGAATTTTGGCGAATTTTGCAAAACTAACGCTGAGGGGGTTGAAAAATTGCGAAGGGGGATGAAACGCCAAGAAGGGTGAAAATTAATTGTGGTTAATTACAATTACAAAATATAACACTATCTACAATAAACCAATTATGCAAATTGGAAGTTTTGGGGAGATTGACATACCTCTTGAAAATTTGTATAAGGCAAACTGAATCCAAATAAGTTGAATTAATTCCGAAGAAAAACGAAATTGCGCGTATTTATCAAAATAGATATTTAGGAGGTTGACAAATTTTAAAGGAGGGTGAAAAGTCAAAGCGGATGAAAATTGACCGTGGTTAAGAAGAATTACGGAAAATAACACGAAAATAAATCAATTACGCAATTTGGGGAGTTGAAATATTGCGAAGGGGGTTGAAAAAGTGAAAAAGGTAAACATAGGCCATATGAGTTCAATTTACCTATTACCGAAGAAAAACGAATTCAGGCGATTACACAAGGTAGTTTCACAGTCTCGTTCCACAAAATTTTACTTACTGTTTAGGACGCGTTTCGGAGTGTTACTCCATCTTCAGCTATAAAAGAAATTAACACAAAATACAAAACAGTTGCCTGGAAAATGAAAAAACGTTTGGGTCAAAGAAAAATAACAGCTTTTGGGTCGCACTGTAAATCGATCGAAAGACGCTCAAACATTGAAGAAAGGCGCGAAAGTTTGGGGAAATTTGGTGGGTGGAGGGAAAAGGTTAAAGTCACACTAAAGTCAAAAGCAGCTTCTGCGCGCCGACCAGATGAAGACGGTCAGGTTCAGCGCAACTGTACCCGTCTCTGTCTATGCCATAGCAAAGAAAGGAGCACGACACAGGTGCCAACCCGACCAACGATCTCGGCAAGCGCTAAAAACCGCTAACGGAGCATTAGACGTCACCTGTCACCTGTCAAAGAAGGACATAACCTGTAAGAAAAAATCGATGGGTCGATGGGAATTGGTGAACCTAAAACAGAGCTGAGATGACCGGGGTAATAAAGCCAATTTGATCGTTAAGGAGAGAAGATTGTGGCACATTTTTAATTTCCAGAATTTCTAGATTATTAAGAAGACGGCCTTTTGGACAAACATGTAGCAGATCTACGTTGGAATTTGGGTCAAAGGAATGTCCAGCTTTTAGGATGTGGTCAGCGAAAGCAGATTGAGTGTCAACCTCTGAACGATCAATGTTGGAAGTGATTTGTTTGTGGTGTTCCTTCACTCTCTGTTGAAGACATCTCCCCGTTTGACCAATGTAAACTTTGGGACAGTTTTGACAAGAAAGTTTGTAAACACCAGATTTAAGAGTAGGAGCTACAGAATCTTTGAGACGGACAATGTGTTGTGAAACTTTGTTGGTGGATTTGAAGGCAATGTTGATATTGTGTTTTTTGAAGATGTTTGAAATGGTTGTTGTGGGTGCACCAATGAACGAAAGAGTGAAGAACTTTTCTGATTCCTTAGGGGGTTTTAGGAAATGGAAACATAATCTAAATCTGTAGAAAAATTTGGAATAAAGTTTACTAATAAGATCACGAGGAAAACCATTCAATTCGGCTATCTGGAAAATAATGTCCTTCTCTTGGTTGAAACCTTCCTTGGAAAGTGGAACTGTGAAAAGTCTATGGAATAAGGAATTGAAGGAGGCTAGTTTGTGACTGAGGGGGTGGCAGGAGTTGAAAGGAATGATAGTGTGTGTGGTTGTAGGTTTGCGATAAATTTCAAAGGAAATGTTGGGACTTCTGGTAATTAGGAGGTCTAGGAATGGTAGTTTGCCATTTTTCTCTAGTTCACATGTGAAATTAATGTTTGTGTGTAGGGAATTGAGGAAATCAAGGAAGATCTCTAACTCAGAAGACGAACCTTGGAATAAAGCTATCACATCATCAACATATCTATGCCAAAAGAGAATTTTGTCCGAAGATTGGTGTGTGAAGATTTTGTTTTCAAGATTGTTCATGAAAATTTCAGCTAAAAGAGGGGAAAGACTTGAGCCCATTGCTAAGCCTGTATTTTGGGAAAAGAAGTTGTTGTTGAATTGGAAGAAGTTTTGGTCTACGACTAATTCAGCTAGAGAAAGTAGGTTTAAAGCATGCGAAGTGGGGATCGGGGAATTGTGGAGAAGATTCTCGAGTAATTTCAGGCATTCTTTGGGGGGAATGCTAGGAAAAAGGTTGGATACATCGAAGGAAACCAAGAACGAGTTTTTAGGAACTTCTTTGACGTTGATGAGTTTTTTACACAAATCTGAAGAATTTTTGATGGCATACCTGTTGTCAAAAATAAGTTGGGATCTGAGGGTCTTGTTTAGCCACTTCGCAATGAGTGAGACAGAGGAATTGATGAACGAAACCACGGGTCTAATTGGGCAATCCTGTTTGTGGAATTCAGGCGAGTTTAGAAAAATAAACGCTTTAGGAGGTTGAAAAATTGTGAAGGATGAAAAGTCAAAAGGGGTAGAAATTAATGGTAGTTAAGTAGAATTACAGAAAATAAACTAAAAACAAGCCGATTATGTTAATTTAGCTTTTGGAGGGTTGAAATATTGCGAAGGGGTTTGAAAAATGAAAAAGGAGTGAAAATTACTTTGAATTACCCACGAAATTTATAAAATTAGCACCGCAAATATTATTTACTTGCAAAAATGTTCAATTTTAGCCCTTAAAATTCATCCCCTTGTTGGACCACGCTTCAATGTTTTCTTCATTTCTACATTATCGTTTTAAATTACCACCTAAATTTTATTCAGTAAAAATTTGAGTTTTCACCCCAAAATTTCATCACCTTCGATAAATATCTCCTAAAATTCACTCCCCCTTTCTTGGAGATGTAATGTATGCGACCTCACAGTTTTATAGCATATGTTGTTCTCTATGGTAAATTACAGGATTTCATGAACGTTTCCAACCTCTAAACTCCAAACCCCTCTTTCAACACCCCCACATGCTCTAAGGAAAGTTGCATTTTCAATTTCACCACCCCAATCAACCTTTAAATTTCATCCCCTTTGTTAGATCATAATGAAAATATGCCTAACCCAAATCTTCTAGGGTTTATTTTTATTGTTAGCAGCAGTGTCACAGATAAACGTAGTCACAGATAAACGTACTTGAGGCTTTTTCGTGAATATTTTTCTTTACACTTTACTCAAAACTGCACGCACACAAACCCGTTTTAGGCCAATTCAGAGCAATTGCAAAATTTTGACATTTGTCATGTTTTCTGACGTATCGCATTGAAATAATTTCTACCAAGTCACGAAGTCACCTATTAGTAAAATTCCTTGCAAAACTTCATGATACCAAACTAAAATGCCACTTCAATAGTACCTGTGCATTCTGCTATGGCACTAAAGCCTTTCACAATTCAGAATATCAGACATTATGTAAATGACACTTAATAGGGGTTTACAACTAAACTATTCTAAAGCATCTATTTGGGTTATTCGGTTTCCTTATGTCACATTTGAAACCGTTTCCAAATGATTTGTGTGAGTACTGAATTATTATATGCTTGATCAAAAACCAGAGCCAAATCTGAAAGCAGACTCTGAATCAGCAACACAAATTCACCATCAAATCGCTCGATGAAGGTTGGCAACAAAATCAGTGTTGACCAGTGTTATCTAATGAATATTTGTCGTTAGTTGCAAAAATTGAAGGTTGCGCGAAAACACATGGACAACCCGACATCGCGCTTACGTCAACTCTCAGAGTCAACCACAATCCCACAATTTCATTGGTTAGGTGCAAAGTCTAGATCGTTTTTAACGGTTTTCACTTTTCATGTGTTAATTTTTTTTCTGGCTTGCTTTAAAGGCATTGTCACGAGATGAAAGTCTTTTTTTATTGATTCAAACTTATTTACCAATAAGTTACCCTATCATAAACACACAGGCAAAATATTAGATTGAAATTCGTAATATAAGACCGCGAAAAAATAGCCGTGACGTCACGTTTGTCCCACCGCATGAACGCAGCCTATTACCCACCCTCTGCAGTGGTGCTCCTGTGAAACCTGTACCATAATGTACCGGATACCGAGAGCTTTTGTTGCCAGGGAACGAGAATGCTTGATCTTGATCAACTTCGCGAAAATAGTCCATGCATAACAAATCACATTTCTTTTAATAGTGTGAGTTTTTCCTTTAAGAATGATCTCGGAATGATCTAAGAGAATAGTAATCTTGCTTAAAGTGTACGGAACACACAGACGTGTATTTGTTCGGAAAGAAGTATTTAGTTTTTCTTGTTTTATCAGCAAAACGATGAAAATTTACTGCAGGGCGGGTTTTTGTTTTGTTATGGCATCCCACAACACAACAATGAACCATAATTCCGCCCGTCCGAACTCAATGTGTTCAATAGGCGGTCGGCCGGGGTGGAACTAACGTGACGTCACGCACACCTGCAGCGGCGATTAGAAATGTTCATGACTCGGTTATTAGTCAACAAAATGTAAAAATTTTAACGAGGCCCCCTTACTAAAACATAACCCTATCAGTTTAGATGATTTTTAAAATTTCGCTCATCTGGTGACAATGCCTTTAACGTTTTCGCAAAAACAACCATGTTTGTTTAATTCAAACAGTTGTCATACCTATTTTTAGTGCAACCCCCTATATAATAGGTAATCACAGTTGGAATAATTACTTTTGCAGGACTGCAAAATTCCGGAAGTTTTTACGGAAGGTGGCTCGTTGTCAGACAGCGGCATCTCCGACGAGGGATCAGAACATGAACTTGGCGAGCGAGAACGACGTCTGGCCGCAATAAGACGGCTGGTACGTCAACTGGAAGTTGTCCTAGCTCCAGATTGCCAAGCCCGATTGAAAATGGCGGAGAGGCTGAACGCCGCTGAGGAAGAACTAAGGGCGCTGCAGAAACGTTGTAGATCTCTTATAGCGTGTACGGCTGCATACTGCATACCGGTCCGACCTAGGTAGGTAGTTCAAGTTTTTACCAATCATGTCGACAACGTAAACAACTGTCTCGGACTAACACATCCCGCTTATAAATTACTAACAAATATTTCTGACACTGTGTTCAAAGTATGTTCGAGTTTTTTTATAATCACCGCCATTCTCACCTAGTCATTGCGCGTCGACTGTAAATGGCGTTTTAGCGTTTTACGGCTCCTTTTTATCTAATTAATTTAACAGCGCATTCATAAATTTATCGCCGGCATTGATATTCGCTCTTTTTTATTCCCGTTCCGACCTCCCATAACAATACTTTTCTGTCGTTTCACGTAACCACCTCGTAAACCTTTATACCATTGTAAAACATTATTGATACGTCGCGTAAAAATTTTTACTATAGAGCGTTTTCCGTTATCACTTCCAAAAAAGTTGCTCAGACACACTCGAGTCCGACGTTTTTTGATGCGAATGTAGTGAACTGTAAACAGGCAATTCATATGCAGCGTGAGTAGCGGCGTCGTGGGCCGCCATTACTGCCTCTTTAGCTGTGAAGCGCCAAGACGCTACCAAGACATTGCCGCCTGGCTTCATGAAAATAGTTGAGATAGACGATCATTCATGTTCACTTAGCGGAGAGATTAAAACTCCCACAGTCATAATCGCCTCGTTCACCCTCGGGCCTCGGCACCTCAAAACACCGCTAAATGCCCTCTTTACGGGATTTTATTGTCACATGCGTTTTGGCTGTATTAAGGTACGTTTAGGCCTGGACATTTTTGGCGGACATAAAATCGCATTGACTGTTTATTTACATTATGCCAGAAATTACTGGACATTAGAGGTAAGTGTGTGACATCTCATGTCTGACATAAATATATGGACCAATTAACCTATCACTTGTGTGACAAATAGAGGGCCCTCAATGCAATGTTTTTCAAATATTATTATTATTATAGGGACAACGGCTAACCACAGATTTAGGTAAAAATATGTCAACAAGTTCCTATAAACATATGCCAGAAAATGCCTCCTAAGGGAGTTAGGGCCCTTTAAAATGGGCACTTTGACCGTGGCAGGGCTTCCAGCGGGGTCACTTTTCCACTGAAAGGTCACTTTTAATCACTTTTTCCTGAAATAGGTCACTTTTAGTCACTTTTTACTAACAAATAGAGCAATTGCTTGTTTTTTTAACTTGTTCCCGGAATGTATATTTTCCTAGGTGTTGCACATACTAATTTTTCTTCTATCGCGCAATGCATTTAAGATGAAACAGAAAACTACCTACTAGAACAATTTTTCCGGATTAGTCCGTAAAATTTTTTTTCTGTAGGTACAGGCAGTACATGTGACGCATAGCAAAATGTCATGCAGTGACATAGTTCTAGAAATGCAAGCTTTGGGATGATAATTGCATGTCAAGAATATGACGTTTCTAGCACGATCGAAGAAAAAATAGTGTTAAAAATCCTTTATACATGAGTCACTTGAAATCACCTTTTAGACATAATATGTCACTTTTGGTAACTTTTTGAATTGGGAAGTCACTTAGTCACTTTTTGCAGAGCCGAAAGCGGCTGGAAGCCCTGAATAAATATGGACTTTTGAAAAAAATATGTATGTCAAAGCAACTTGAGTCAACGATTGAAACGATTGAAAAAATCGGTGTACCCTTTTGCAATTGTTTTTCGTACAAGTCTAAGATTATACAAATTATTATTCATACCATCAAATTTTGACTATCTGTGAAAAAAGTCCATGTTGGTTACATTTTTAAAAAGCTAATTTTTTGTGCATTTAATGGTGTTAAAACCTATCACTAGAAACACCCCACTACACCGAAACACTTGATTTACACTGCTGACGCGTTTCGAACACAATGTGCTCATTATCAAAGCCGAAGCTGGTGTAGTGGGGTGTTTCTAGTGATAGTGCATTTTTCCACCGAAGTTGTCCAGTGTTTCCATAGTGTTAAAACCTAATATGGCGGCCATAAGAAAAAAAAGGTTTAATGTCGCTGCTCAAAATCTGGAAGGCCTTAAAAATTTCTGTAAATGTTATTGTGTTGACCACTGTCAAAAATATAAAAGTTCTAAGTTTAATCGTTAGTTAATGAATTTTTCGCGAATTTCATTTTTTCGTGACTCACGAACGAATTCTTCAGAGACGAATGAAAAACATAGCACCCGGCGACTTCCCTATATTTGACGATGTGGCAACAGCGCAATTTCTTTCTAACCAATCAGAGCTGCCGGCAGACACTTCAAACTACAGCTGCCTGTTGAGGTTATGTTACTGTAATTTAGGTTTTCACCCATTTTCAAAGAAATGTGGATTAAACTTACTTTCGGCGATCCAAGGGCGACCCATACTGATCGGCGATCCAAGGGCGACCCATACTGATAAAAATAATATCAAAAAACGTGGGAAGACCCCTGAAATTAAGGGAAAACATTGAGAATTACAAAAATTATTTAATTTGGACGCCTTCCAGAAAAATGTACCACACGCCCTTCATACCGATGAAAGCCCTATTCAAGCGGAACAAAAAGACACCAAAGTCATCCACCTAAAAACATCGGATGACCCTTAAAATTAAGGGAAAACGTTGAAAATTGATTATTCTATGTAATTTGAACCCCTTCCAGAAAAATGTACCACACGCCCTTCATATCGACGAAAGCCCTCTTCAAGCGGAACAAAATGACGCCAAAGTCATCCACTTAAAAACATCGGATGACCGCTAAAATTAAGGGAAAACGTTGAGAACTGCTTATTTTATTTAATTTGAACCCCTTCCAGAAAAATGTACCACACCCTTCATACCGACGAAAGCCCTATTCAAGCGGAACAAAATGACACCAGAATCATCCACCTAAAAACATCGGATGACCCTTAAAATTAAGGGAAAACATTTAAAACTGCTTATTCTATTTAATTTGAACCCCTTCCAGAAAAATGTTCCACCTCCCCTTTATACTGACAAAAGCCCTATTCAAGCGGAACAAAAGGTCACCAAAGTCATCCATCTAAAAACATCGGATGACCCCTAAAATTAAGGGAAAACGTTGAAAATTGCTTATTTTATTGCTATTTCATTTAATTTGAATCCCTTCTAGAAAAATGTACCACACGCCCTTTATACCGACAAAAGCCCTATTCAAGCGGAACAAAACGATACCAAAGTCATCCACCTAAAAACATCGGATGACCCTTAAAATTAAGGGAAAATGTTGAGAATTGCTTATTTTATTGCTATTTTATTTAATTTGAATCCCTTCCAGAAAAATGTACCACACGCCCTTCCTACCAACAAATGCCCTGTTCAAGTGGAACAAAACAACACCAAAGACATCCCCCTAAAAACGTCGGATGACTTTTAAAAATAAGGGAAAACGTTGAAAATTGCTTATTCTATTTATTTGAACCCCTTCCAGAAAAATGTCACATCCCCTTCATACCGACAAAAGCCCTATTCAAGCGGAATGAAGGGCGTGTGGTACATTTTTCTGGAAGGGTTTCAAATGAAATTGAATAAGCAATTTTCAACGTTATCCCTTAATATGATGGGTCATCCGATATTTTTAGATGGATGACTTTGGTGTCATTTTGTTCCGTTTGAATAGAGCTTCCATCAGTATGAAGGGCGTGTGGTACATTTTTCTGGAAGGGCTTCAAATTAAATAGAATAAGCAATAAAATAAGCAATTCTCAACGTTTTCCCATCCGATGTTTTTAGGTGGATGGTTTTGGTATCATTTTGTTCCGCTTGAATAGGGCTTTCATCGGTATGAAGGGCGTGTGGTACATTTTTCCGGAAGGGGTTCAGTAGTCGTCCCATGTTTTTTGGTATTATTTTTATCAGTATGGGTCGCCCTTGGATCGCCGAAAGTATATTTCTTTGAAAATGGGTGAAAACCTAATTATATTAACATAACCTCAACAGGTAGCTGTAGTTTGACGTGTCTGTCGGCAGCTCTGATTGGTTAGAAAGAAAGTGCGCTGTTGCCACATCATCAAATATAGGGAAGTCGCTAACTTCACACACATTACATATTTTTTTTACAAGCTATGCTGAGTTGTTTTATTGACCGTCCAGATGATTCACAATTTTACCAGAGGAACGAAATATTTCATTAGTGATAAAGATACTTTTTGTCCATAACGCACACCCCTTTGTAGGCAGCGATTAAAAGTGATTTATGTATTAAAACCCATAAATAAGTAAAGAAAAGTAGCAGCCGTCCAGCGACAAGGATAATCGGAGGAGTTAAATGTAATGTAATTTTTTGATAGCCTTAGAAAATAACCGAACACGTACATATATCATATCCCAGCATCTTCCGTGTTTAGATTGTCTGGGGGTGAGCAGAGGTTTTGAAAAATGATCCCCGATATGTTAAAACTCGAGGCAATAACAAGTGGATCTCCGCAGATCACAGCAGGCCCGCTGGGCGTAAGAACGCGCTTTTTAAGATTAATCGGTCTTTTACCAACCCGTGAGCGAACATGCGACTGCCTTAATTAATATTATCAAATAAACAACGAATCGTAGTACTAGTCCGCAACAAATTAAGACAATATATCATCCTTTATGGATGGCTATAAGAAATCTATTCCCAAACATTCGAGAGGTTGACCGTTTAAGGTTTATCGCGATTTCGAAAATTTATTTTTCTATTTCAGTTTCCTAATGAACACTTTATAGCACCCAAACGCGTTCTCTAATGTGCTCTATTAGAGCACGGCTTTTGTTTACATCGTGACTTAGACAACGATTGTGTCCAACAATCGCCAACTGTCAAGCGAACATTGGCCTGTCTATGAAAATAGAAAACTGACTTTTTTCTAACTGATTATGGGTATCCGAAATAGAAAAAATTATATAAAAAACGTGTTTCATAAGGCTCTTATCGCACTCGGACTTTGTAAAACTCGGGCTTTTGGCCCTCGTTGTCCAAACATCCTCGTGCGATGATAATATTTGGCCTTATGAAACGTGTTTTTTAATATACTGTTACTTACTTACTTAATCCTAGCGCCTTTCTACCCTTATAGGGGTGTAAGGCGGGGTTGAGTCGGTTAGTTGGCTGTTCTCCATGCATCCCTCCATTTTTTCCTATTTTGCGTTATCTGTTTCACTTCACTCCAGTTTATGTTTGTTTTTACCACTGCACTTCTAACACCCTCTGTCCATGTTTTTCTAGGCCTTCCTCTTTGCTTCTTCTTTCTAGTTCGCGCTTCGTACATTTTCCTCACCAGATTGTTCTCGTTCATTCGCATTACATGACCTAACCATCGTAGTTGTCCTTCTTCTATTGTTGTACTAATCGGTTTTGTATTGAGATTTTCTCTGAATGTTGTGTTCCTGATTTTATCTAATTTTGTCTTTCCCTCTATCTTCCTTAGGTATCTCATTTCCATACTTTGCATTCTGTTCTTCTGAGTTTCAGTTATCGTGCACGCTTCTGAACCATAGATTAAGATTGGCTTTGCTACTTTTTCAAAAATTTGTACTTTTGTTTGTTTCGGTATTTCTTTGTTCGCCAGGAAGGAGCTTTTTATACCATTAAATAGCCTCCCTGCTGCTCCCGTTCTTTCTATTATTTCTTCCTTTAAACTTCCATCCTGTGCTATCATCGTTCCTAGGTACTTAAACTTTTTTACTTGTTCCAGAGTCACATTGTCTACCCTTATTCTGTGTTCTTTTTCTGAGTTGCTTATTATCATTGATTTAGTTTTGTTCGTGTTTATCTTCATGCTTTTGTTGCTCAAACTTCGGTTGTGTCTTACTATGTTTTCGTTAAGTGTTTTTTCATCCTTGGCTATTAGCACCATATCGTCGGCGTAGCATATTTCTGATATCTTTCTGATATCAAATTTATTTAAATGGAATTAATATTACTAAGAACTATAAAATGATGTAATCTAAGCGAAACTGGGTATGTGTTGAGACCGCGGCGCATCCGGTAAGTAATACAGACGCCACCTGAATTATGATGACGTTATTATGTAAGCGAGCACTGCCTATTGTTTGATGGAAATGCGTTGAATAAAAATCACAGACAATTTCACGATTAACATAACATTTTTT
The DNA here is from genome assembly GCA_963924575.1 of Pycnomerus fuliginosus. NCBI lineage: Eukaryota > Metazoa > Arthropoda > Insecta > Coleoptera > Zopheridae > Pycnomerus > Pycnomerus fuliginosus. Next base: position 399,744 of record OZ004626.1, on the reverse strand, counting down.
TTATATTGACTTTTACGATCGTATTTATCGAGGTTTCCCTTTGCGCGTTTTCTAAATATTAATTGGTTTATTTACATCTGAACCGTTCCAAATTATACGGACCGGACAATCGAGAATTTTGGAAGTGATTATTGTACAATTATACAGGTGTTACTAATCCTCGTGCAGATATTTCCGGGTGTGATTGCCCGGTTGATTTTAAGTACGCCCCTTCAAAGGGGTACTCAAAAAGTCAATTTTTTCGAAAAATATTAAGAATAGAATTTTGAAATTTGGAACAATCGTTAGCGTTATAAAGAGCTTTCTCCTCAATTTTTTCAAATTTTTAATAACATCACAGGCGTGCGTTCTTGGAGGGTCTTACACACTTTCTTTTTTTTTGTTGTCATTTTTGTCAACAAATAATAATAAAATCTTAATCGGTGGTCGATTCTACCCTGAAAAGAGGCTCTTGTTGAATGTTGCTAAAACCCACCCTTTTCGATTAAAGTGACTTTGATTGGTTTAGAGCGCGAAAATTTCTGTTGTAAGATTTATTTTATCTACCTAATTAGTGAAAGTAAACTCAGAATATGATTTCTTGCATCATTTTAGAAAGAAAAGTTCATATGGACATGTGATGGTAAATAATTCTAAGGGGGCTATGGTCCTTCGAATAATATGTTTTCCGAGACTCCATTTGAAGGACCATAGCTCTTTAAGGAAACATTTTCTGCCGTATCTTAATATGAACTTTTCTTCCTAAAATGATGTAAGGAATCATCCTTCATATTTATTTTCACTAATTAGGTAGATAAAAAAAAGTGCTAGTCACAAATTTTCGCCCCCTAAACCAACTGGAATCGTTTAATTCGAAAATGGTGCGCCCTAGCTACATTCAACAAGAGCACCTTTTTTATGTGCAATGGACCAGAGATTACGAATTTGTTATTATTTGACAAAAAAAGGCCCACAACAAAAGAAAATGTAAAAAAATATGTAACCCCCCAAGAACGCACACCTCTTATGTTATTAAAAATCTGATAGCACTAACGATTGCTCTGAATTTCAGAATCCTATTGTTCATATTTTTCGAGAAATTTTCAGAAAACTGATTTTTTGAGTACCTCTTTAAAGGGGCGCAGCTCCCTTATAAAGCATTTCCGGACATATGTCCATTGGAACTTTTCTTCCTAGAATGATGTAGGGAATAACGTCCCCGAGTTAGGACTATGAATTTACGAACACCCTGTATACTTGAAAAGTATGAATGATAGGATTTTGAAATTTGTACCAATGGTTAGTGTTATACAGGGTGCCTCAGAATTATAGGGGCAACAGCTAATTACAGCTTCCTTACGTGAAAATAAGACAGAAAGTAAGAATACGTTTTTGTCCTAGAACGGATTATGTGCGAGCTAGGCCCCCCAAAAGGATACCCCAAAAATCAGTTTTTTCCAATTTTCTCAAAAAGTATAACTAATTCGATGTTGGGATTTAGAACATAGCCTAGTGGTGGGACAAAAGGCTTCATATGGTTATTTTTCACATTCTTAGTAACATCAAAGGCGTGCGTTCTTGGGGGGGCCTTACACATTTTCTGAATTTGTTTTTCTGTAAATTTTTTTTTGACAAAGTAATAAGAGGTCTATCTTTGGCAGTTCACAATTCACCAAAAAGTACTCGTGTTGCATGTGGTTAAGATGCACGGTTTTCGAGTTAAATGCTCCTGATTAATTTACTGCAGGAGAATCACAAAATAAAATAATTGTTCTACGTGGAATAAACTTTAGATAATGTAGCATCCTGTAAAATCTTATAATAGAGCTCTGAGAATGCATTGCATCTCTTTGAGCTCCAATTTTTCAATTTGGGGATAATTCAATTTTAGCTTATTTTATCAAACCTAAATACGATCAAACATACGGGTCTTAGAGTGCCGTCATTAATTCTGACCGAGTGTTTGTTCAATCTGAGGATTGGACATCCCATTTAAGTTAGATTCCAAGTAAAAAACATGAAAATTGCAAAAAAATACAAAAAAGCCAAATCTATGAGGACCAGTTAACTGTAAGACCGTGCATCCTAGCGATATTTAGAAGAGTACTTTTTAGTGTATCGTGGAACGCCGATGACATTATTATTGTTGCTTTGTAAAAAAAGCACGTACAGAAAAAAATTATGCAAAAAATGTGGAAACACTGATATTAGTTATAATTTTTGAGGAAATTCGAAAAAACTGATTTTTGGGGAGACATAGCTCCCACATAATCTATTTTAGGACAAAAACTTATTCTTATTTTCACTTCGACGGGAATCTATGATCTATTTTGATAAAAAGAGACCGCACACCTCTTGGAAAACTGAAGACCACTCAAATTCGGATATTTTTTGACCAATCGATGCATATTGAAATGTAGATTATTTCATATCATTGCGCCAAAAGTTTATCGCGATTAATAAGGCCAGAATATTAGATTTATTACAAGACTGACACCCGTCATGGAGTTCATAAATATGCCATTTTTAATTTATGACCATAATCCGTTTAAAGTTGTTTAGGTCCGACAAGTTAAAAGTATAAGTGCACCCCTTTCGGTTGAGGTACGCGTTAATGATTCTTTTAAAACTGTATAATGATTTATGGACTGGTTGGGATTCCGTCTGGGAGAACCACGCTCTCTTTGTCTCACTTATGCATTCTCCATTTAACAATTTATTGAAAATTGTGGCTTTATTAATAGAGATACACGTTTGGCGCAATGATATGAAATAATCTACATTTCAATGCGCATCGACTGGTCAAAAAATATCCGAATTTGAGTGGTCTTCAGTTTTCCATAAGAGGTGTGGGGTCTCCTTTATTAATGTTACCAGTCTCCTAAAAACAAAAGTTAAAAATGTACAAGAAGAGGACCAAAAACATAGCCCTGCGGCTCAAACCATTCGAATGGTATATTTACGAATTTTTTCCGTAGCGACGAACAAAAGGAAGTCGAGGCGTCAGGGTCGACCAAAGATGCCGATTACGATGACGATCCTGGCGACGAGCCAAATTCTTGGTTCAAACGTGTGATGCGTGCATCCATCCCTTTCCAGATTGTAATCATAACACTTCTTTGTGTGGCTTGCCTCTTGGAGCCGCAATGTTGCGACAACATGAACAATTTTGCGATGTCCCTCAGCCCTCAATTGCGCTACATCAAGGGACCCCCACCAATTTAGGTACTTATTTCCTAAACCCCACTGCCCCTAGTACTTAAACTGCATTTTCGGCAGAAAAGTTTTTTATTAACACATTGTTATTTTGTATATAAATTATTTTATAATAAAACGAAAAATGTTTGCATTAGCAAAGGAATGATTTCATATCATTTTAGATAGGAAATTTTTCACAAATTCGGCTCCACCTTTATATATTTTTTCAAGTGGAGCCGATGAAAGATGGTATTATTTTATACAACGATGAGTGTTAATGTAACTTGAACCTGAATTGAAACAGGTTCATGACTATTTTTATAAACATTTTACGTGCCTTATGCGGGTTTATAGTTTATACCCGAGGCCTTAAGAAAGTGTTAATATAAATAGTACCGTTATGGTACTATTTATAGTAGGCGGATGTCCTAAACTGTCAGACTTGGTGCAATCGACCGATCCGGCGATGTACCCTTTCTTTGTAATTTATAGCGTTTTCGACGAGAGCTCGTCATCAGTCTATCAAAAATTAGAGCGGAAAACGAAAGCGCTATATGTCTACGACTAGACAAAACCACAATTATTATAGTAAACTGCATGTTAGTGATTAACTAGGTTTGCATGTTTTAAACAACGTCGGTGTTTTATTTATTTTATTTATGATTATTTATTTCAACAACTGAAAACGTCGGCGTTGTCCCGATTCAACCCATATTTTCTGGATTAATGGTTGAACGACTTACTTGAAATTAATTTTTTATTGTTTTTATATTTTTTCAATTTTATGTCCTGTTGTAGTTTCAAGTATTTTATTTTTTATGGCATATGCGTAGTTTGATCGAACGAAAATTGCGGGGGAAATATTACACCTTCACTTAAAACGAACTCAGGGGTCGAAAATAACCACTGTTTTCGTCAATAATAAACTACCCCGTAATTGATTGTAGTTAATCTAGCGGTTAGTTTACCGATTAGCATGATTCTACTAACTAGGTGTTATGGTGTAAGTACCATAGTTTTTTATAACTCGATCTTTTGATCGTTATCATTTTATATACGCATTTTTATACCTAGGTTTGATTGACGCATTTGCCTTTGTATTATCTTTATTAGAATGTTTGCAAGGTAAACTTGCAGCATTCATTTGAAATAAAGAAGTTTTTGAACTAAACTTTGTTTTACTGCCCCCTTGAATTCAGCAGTTGAGGACGTTGCGGTCTTTAGGGGCTTCCACCCCACCGTACACTGGCAACATTCAACATAAAAGTGACTTCATTAAGGTAAGAATTTTTCACCGAAGTTCTGGATAGAATTTACTCAAACATGCATTGGATTCTAACCTCCCCATAATTAACATAAAAACCACCGGAAGATGTACATCAACGCGATGTGTATCCTTGTAGATATTGGATTTACTGGTGGAATCGGTTGCAGATTTTATCAATTGCACCTCCGTAGACGCACAAATGTGTCATCAAGGCGAATTGCTGAAAATTCGTTTTTCAGTATTAAAAAACCGAATTGAGATGAAAAACTTGAGATGGTTCTTTGCAGTAGAAAGAAAAAACACAAAAATTAGCTAAGTCTGCAAAATTACCACTCCAGGGGGTTGAATATTGGAGGGGATGAGAAGACCATGGCCAATGAAAATTTACTGCAGGTAAGTAGAAATACCAAAAGTAACGCGAAAATTAGGCCAATTTTATAAATCTTTTGGGAAGGTTGAAATATTGCGAAGAGGGTTTAGCGGAGTAAATTCCAGGCTGAAAGTCGCTCCGTTCTCGAAAAAAAATTTTTTGAGGTAGAACCAGATGAGACGCATATCAGTCGATAGAGTTTTTCTGCATAATGGCGAAAAAGTCCAAAAGGACCTACAATAATCCAAAAAACTGGCCAAGTCACTCGCATGTCAAAAATTTCAATGCATGAAAATCCACGCGTTCACTTCGGAGCAGATTTTCGTAGACTCTTTTGGAGTTTTTCGCCATTATGCCTGCACCGTTAGCCGCGCTGTGGTTTTCTCTTTCAAACAAAAAAAGAGTCATGTGGCTACCTTAAATAGTTTCAAAGATACAGCGAGTTATGTATTAAAAACACGGTTACCAATTAATTAACATTTTCTTGGTTTTCCGTAATTTACAAAAATCAGTGCCACAGGAAAATGTCGTAAAGATCCATCTCGAATGCAGAAAAACATTCTCTATCGACTGCTATGCGTCTCATCTGGTTCTACCCCCAAAAATTTTTTTGGACGATTTCCAGGCCGAATTCGCTCCACTCACTAGTTGAAAAGTGACAATGACTAAATGAGCAACTAGAATTGAAAAAAAAACTAAATTCGCCCAATTTTGCAAATCACGCTCAGGGGGTTGCAAAATTGTAAAGGGGGATGAAATGTCAAAAGGGGCGAGAATTAATCGTAAAAAAACACCAAAATTTCCGGAATCACAGAAGTCGTAACCCCCCTAACCCCCTTCGGCGTACGCCATTGGTCTGTTTCAATTAATGAATTATCGCCAGCTACAAGTGACAATTGTCAGTTACAAGCGACAATTGTCAATTACAAGTAACAATTGTCAGTTACAAGTGACAATTTGCTATTACAACAATGTATCTTTTTCTACAAAAAACTTAGCTGTGGCCCCTCTACGCCTTCGTAAAAATGAGCCGGTTGTGCGAATCTTGCATTTTGGGGTTGAAATATTGCGAAGGGGGTTGAAAATTTGAAAAAAGGCAAAAATAATCCAGATGAGTAAAATGTATTACCGAAAAAACACAAAATTATCCAAATTTTGCAAAATTAACGTTCGGGAGGTTGAAAAATTGTGAAGGGGGATGAAAAGTCAACGGGGCTGAAAATTTACTGTAGTTAAGTAGAATTAGCGAAAATAACGTGGAAAATGAGCAGTCTGCGCAAAAGCTTTTTAAGGGTTCACATGTGAATGGGGTTGAAAAATTGTGGATGGCTTAAAAATTTGTGAAAATGACTTTGAGTTAGCGAGAAATCTCAAAAATACCCGAAAGAAACGTATCTACTCCGCTTGTCTAACAATTAAATTCACCCCAAAATTCGGGGTTTTAATTTGACCACCCTGTATACATATAATTATATATTTTTACCGGACGGGATACCTGATTTTTTTCAAATCGAAAACCTTAGTGCCATTTTTTCGAGAAATTCATTTTAGGGTCTTTTCGTCAAGAGATCGTAAAGGAAAGACGCTACAGCCCAAGTTACTGAAGATATTGAAATTAAATTTGACATACACATTCAGTAGGCTCATTAAATTTTGAGCCAAATAATGCAAGTAACTCGAAAAAACATGTATAACTGTACATTTTTATTATTGAATTCGTTAGCTGTTATCTTTCAGGGTCGAAAACCTCAGTAGAATTTTTTCGAATAATGCGCAATGGTGAGGTTCCAGCCGCTTCTCTGCTGCATTTTTTGGCATAAAATTCAAAATTCGAAATTTTGAAGGAACATTAAATAAATGCTACAAAACTACTCGACCGATTTGGCTGAAATTTGGTACGTTTAGATGTCATTACCTGCAAAGGAGTTGATTTTGATGGTAATCAACTGAAAGTTAGTGCCTTTGTTGAGCAGTATTAAGTCGATAATTTGATCTTTCAAGATTTAGAAATAAATTAACCGAGGATGCCCTATTAACTTGAATTAGGGTCCAGCCCAGTCATTATTTTAAAGAAGTTGCCAAGATTAACGTCTTTATAGATCCAGGTGAAAGATCAATTTTTAATAATAATTTGCCTCATCTATCAGATTAAAAATATTGTGAATCTGTCAGTGAATCGTAGATTATTAATATTACATGCAAGCGAAAGCTGCAATCCGTCATGAGTTTAATTAATATGGGAACTTAACGGGAAACGTTAAAATTATTGAGGAGAATGATTACCTGCACCTTTATCTTAATAATAATTTTATTGGTAGAATCGACGTATAATTATTTTCCCAACGTCCATAACTGATGACTTGGCACGGTTAAGAAATTGAAAAAACTTGGATTCTATCACTAATGAGGCCGTGGAAGGCGTCGAATTTTACGGATTACCATTAATTCCTCAGGCGAGTTGTGGAGGTAATTTCATTTTCGTCGGGATATTACTTGAATAATAATCGTGAAAAGTAGATAGTGTATGGTTTATGATTATAGTTGGAGAATTGTTGTAGCCGTGGAAATGAATGTCGGTCCGTATGGTATAGTTATGAGTATCCGCTCACACTATAATCAAGAGAAATGTTAAAGGTACCGATACCGAGATACCGGGGACAAAGTAGAAGAGATCCGCGGTGAGAGCGGCGCAATACACGTCCTCAAAAAAGATCAAATCGAAAAATTGCTTTAATCGCAAGCCGAGGTGAAAATAAGTGGCCGACACAATGCAATAACTGCAATTGTGTGGCCGCAGAGCCGGGCCTACTTTAAGGGTGGAACTTATTTTTTTTAAGTAAATGAACCACCTACATCTATCAACAGGGGAAAAGAGCAAGAATTTCAGTTCATTATTGCAATGGTTTTTTAATCGCGGCAGTCTCGGAGACGGTAGAAACTTCTACTTTTTCACAGAATTTGAAAATATAGCAGTAACAATAAATTAACTTGTGTGTCGATATTTTTCACCCCTAAAATGACATTTTTTTAAAAAATGGCATCAAGGTTTTTGATCCAACAATGAAGCAGCTATCGAACTCAATAACAATAATATGCCCTTTTGCTAAGAGAAATTCTCGATGTAAATAGTTCAAAGACTTTTTGTTGAAGCAATTTCATAAAAGATGTGGCTACAAACATTATTTTAAGTTATTGAATTAGCATTGAAAATATTAATTCGTAATGATTTTGTCGAGTGCAAAATAAAATGTTTTTTTTTACAATTTCTTATGAGTGGTATTGCTATTTTGTTTTGAGAGCAAAAAATCTTGAAAGTGTTTGTAGGTGCTACTCTATGGAACTACGAACAACCGCGCCTTTCCGGCGGTTGCTGTGGTCACGTTCTCCGTGAACATTTTTCAGTAATTGCGATCTAGACCGGGAGTCAATAGACAGTAAATGAAAAAAATGGCACTAAGGTTTATTCAATAGCTATCGAATTCGATAATGATAATATGCCTTTTTGCTAAGAAAAATTCGAAAAGGGGCCTTTTTGTCCCTAAAATGGAAATTTTCGAAAAAACTGCACTAAGGTTTTTGATCCGGCAATATAACAGCTGTCGAATCCGATAATAAGAATATTTTTTTTTGTAAAGTAAATTGAAACAAGGGCCCTTTTGCCACTAAAATGACATTTTTCGAAAAAATGGCACTAAGGTTTTCGGCTTGAAAAAAAATCAGCGATCAAATCCGGTAATAAAAATATACAGTTATGCATAAGTTTTTTTCCACGGCATCATTTCTTGGCCAAAAGGGCGCAAGTGTGAATACATTTTTAGAAGCAGAATTCAAAGAGCATTCATATGGTAACGTGAAAAATGGGGATTTGCATTTAAATTTTTAAAGTTGATGTGTCAAAATTAGGGCTGTGCGATATCGGAATTTGAATATCGAATATCGATATTTAAAATTTAATCGATATACCGATATATCGATATATCGATATACCGATGTATCGATATATCGATATACCGATGTATCGATATATCGATATATCGATATACCGATATATCGATATACCGATATATCGATATACCGATTTATCGATATATCGATATATCGATATACCGATACACCGATTTATCGATATATCGATATACCGATAACTAAATATACCGACTTATCGATATATCGCCTTATCGGTACTTATACAATTGTATCGACATCGTTACTGTGGTATTATATCTGTAATCGAGTAACATCTTAGTTTTAAGAGCTAGATAGGTATGAATAGGTAATAGTCCTTTTTCTGTAGTTTCTTGATGTTAGTTAGTTAATAATATTGAAATCAATTATTGATTGAATCGATTGGATTGGAGCGCTCAAACATTATTGTTTACGTTGTGCCCTGGAAAATAACGTAGGATTCGAAATAAACGATATTAGGACCCAAGGGTGCTTTGAAAAACATCAGTTGCGATGTCCAATTTTCTACAAGTCGTTTAAATAAGTATAATAATTCCTACCATCACTTGTTTAAATTGTTTATATACTAATTGTTTATACACTGCACGAAAATATTGATATCTCCAACGCAAAGATTCCTCAATTTTGTCGATTCATTTCAATGTTAGCCAGTTGTCAACAAATGACTGAATCAGGCCGAATACCTACTCCTACATTTAAAAGAAGTCAGAACTTCAGAAGTGTCATTATAGGTATCGATATACGGGACACCGGTTATTGATATACCGGTATATCGATATACCGATATATCGATATATCAATAACTTATCGATATATCGGTATATCGATATATCAATATATCGATATATCGATATATCGATATACCGATATATCGATATATTATCGATAACTTATCGATATATCGATATATCGATATTTCGGTATATCGATAACACACTTTTATCGATATATCGATAATCGATATATCGATATATCAATTGAAAGTCGCAGGCCTAGTCAAAATGGCACTTTCCGTGAACGGATGTGGCCCAAATTCTAATCAGCACCTACAAATCTCCCACTGAATATGTGTGCCAAATTTCATCTCGATACGTTCAGTAGTTTAAGCTCCAGCGTGATCACAGACAGACATTTTTCAAAAACCACTTTTTCGGATTCCCAGGACCCTGAAGCGTAAAGATTTGATGTTTTTGGCCATTCGATTTTTCGATCGATTTTATTAACTTACTTCGCGAAGCGTAGAAAATGTGGCCAAATTGTCGCCAAATTCAAAATGGTTCGTGACGTGTAACATTTACTTGTCCAGAAACTCAAACCTAGTTTTCAGTATTCGCAAAATAACTTGCAACAACCGCGGTGTTAGTCAGTCTTGAAAATATTTCGCGATACATTTGATTTGCGGGTTTCGGAAAAACGTAAGCGTGACGTAGTGAATCCATAGCTTCTTCAAAGTCTTGAATCGCAGATTTGATTCTTTGCTACCATGTTTAAAAACATGTTCATCAGAAATATTTAAGCAATCCTTGTAGACCGTGATAGCATCGATAAATGCCTCGACATCTGAACTCGATTTACCATCGAAACGTGCTTTACATTGCATAGTTAGCAAAAGTGATTGCAACATCTCGGGCGTCATCATGATTGTTGAACGGGCTAGTGATAAATTTTAACCTCCCCACAACCAATAATCAAATCACTCCAAAATTCGAAATTAAGATAACACCAGATCTTTGCGTTTCAAGGTCCCAGGATCACAAAAAAGTGGTTTTTAAAAAAATGTCTATGTTAAATGTTTACAAAAAAATTCTCCGAGCGCCCTTAAAAATCCTGAGCACCCCCGCCCCTTTATTTAAAAGTACCTACCCTCCTCGCTACCCTCGTACATACCTATATCTGGACGTCAGAACCATAGAGTATTGAGTCACATTTTTAAAAACGTGCTTTAAAGTCAATTTTAGACTATAGATTCATCAAAATTTCTATCTAGTCAAGCAAATATGGTCAATCAAATGGGACATCTGCGTACACTACACTTGCTGATGTGGTTGCTTTAGTGCTTAATAAAGGTTGACAAGTTTTAACAACGGTTTTATTAAGAAAATGAAATTGTGACCGTATGGTTCTGGGGTACCTATCCCGAATTATGTACATTGTACATACCTATACCACTGTTTGGTCTAAAATCTAAGTCAATGTCTAAATTTATACTGAGTGATCTAAGAACGATCAATATGTCGCTGATTTACTGGTGGAGTTTGTTGACTTGTATCAGATGTTAAATGTCCCTTACTTTGACATGTGACATCAAAGTAAACAAGCGAAATTATTGCGGGATTGGCAAAGAAATTTTTTTTTAATCCCATAGCAACTGTTGATCGTTTTAACTTGTTCGTTCCACGGAGCCGTTACTGGAATAGATCAAAAAATTCAGAAAAATCCCCAGAAGAATCGAATCGCCAAAAACATAAAATCTTTACGTTTTGGAGTTCTGGGAAGTGGGAACCCAAAAACGTGGTTTTTGAAAAAATGTGACCGTCGTGTGTCTGTAAGCACGCTACAGCCCAAATTACTGGGTCGATCTGGCTGAAATTTGGTATGTGCACATATAATAGCTCAACTTTTCTACTAATGGTGAGCATCGAAAAATTACCTACCCTGTCTCAGCGTTCACGTTTTAAATTGCTGAAGCGGGGTTTTTCGCGACTTGCAGGCGACGAATCACTGAGATGGTCTCAATAGGGGTGAATGGTTGACTTTTATTCTATTTTTATTTAAATTTAACATTGTGGTTAGACGACCGATAAAAACTCGCTGTATCCAGGAAGTAAATTCCATGGAGTATAGGTAACGTATTCAAGTAGCTCTCTCATATGGTACTGAAATCGATCGAAAAATCGAATCGCGAAAAACATCAAATCTTTACGTTTTATTTTCTTGCAATTCTATACTTATACAAATTCTGTAAAAAAGTAGAAGTTTCTACCATCTCCGAGATTTCCATTTTTTTATTTGATCACATAAGTATGCATAATGGCTGATTGCACCGTAATTTTTGAGTACCTATCCCTTAAAGATAAGTGACCCTTAAAGTCCTTATGGAAACCATTGTTTCAACAAACGTATCTACGGAATTTAAACGTCACTTATATTTAAGGAACCCCTTAAAATTACGGTGCAATCGACCATTATAGTTTTTAACTTAAAATTTTTCTAGTGGTGGGAACGAATTTGTTGCGTTGGGTGACCTTATTCGCCGCCTTTCTTGTTAATTAACTAATTGGCACAATTTTTCTTAGTGAATACCCCCTCGGGTTAACTAAAGGAACAAAAACGTGCCCTAAAGATAAACCCCTCGCATATTGGGCATAATTTGGATTCGCCCTTCGTCGATCTTTTAGGTCCAGCTGATAAGTGATACTTATGAAGAAATTTACAATTTTAAATGCTTATCTGAGATTATAGCAGCGAGACTGGATGCTATATTAAATATTAATCAATAAGTCCGAACCTGTAGCACGAAGTTATACCTACACCTGGCAGGTTTGACGGCCGGATCGCTACCTTGTTATTACCGGGCCGATATTACTACACCCACTAGTTTGCCGCTGCGGTATTGCTGATGCAAAGCAAAACTCTGAACTGTCAGCATATAATTTTTCCTAAGTTGTTACCGATCAAGTAACAATAACATACCCCTGAGCTTCGTTTACTCAAACGACCTGACACTTTCTCTCTGGGCCTGCCTCCAACCCCTTTTTATTAAAAGTATTGTCACGAGATGAAAGTAATTTATTTTTATTGTTTTAAACTTATTAGTACTCTATCATAAACACACAGGCAAAATATTGGATTGAAATTCGTGATATAATAAGAGCGCGAAATAATAGCCGTGACGTCACGTTTGTCCCACCGCATGAACGCAGTCTATTACCCACCACTGTAAAAGCGGGACGCTGTTCGTTATCGCACAAATTTAAAAATTAGATCGTTTTGAGTAATAGATTTTACGATGTCAGGTGTTCAACCATACATGCATGAACCCAAAAGAAGTTCATCGGTTACTCTCCACCCTACTGCAGCAGAAAAAAACCGCGACAAAACTTTAGTTGGTCGAGCTGGGACTCCTGTGAAAACTGTACCATAATGAACACGGATACCGAGAGCTTTTGTTGCCAGGAATCGAGAATGCTTGATCAACTTCGCGAAAATAGTCTATGCATAACAAATCACATTTCTTTTAGAGTGTGAGTTTTTCCTTTAAAGGGAGTGTGAACCAAAAAAACTTTTTTCGTTTAAAAATAGTTAATATCTAAGAGCTGTAGTGAAAACCTAATTTTTCTAAGCGCAAAAGTTTCAGAGATCTGAGCCAACACACGTATTAGCCCGGCGTAAGAAGTTAAAAAACGTTCATTACCCAATATTCGGGTATAGAACTAAATGAGTGATACCTCAAATTGTTCGTCTTGCATCCTTCTATACGTGTGACGCTTTTAAACATCTGCTTGGTGGTAGAGACAAAGGTTACTGCAAAAAGAAACAAAAAAACCCTGATGACGGAAAATTGTACTTAAATATTTCTAATTATTTATCGGGAACCAATAGGACTACAGACATCGTTCTTTGACTGTCTTGTAGCCCTTTTCATGTGCTCTTCAATTATGTCAATAAGTTTGGAATTGCAGTGTGTTTCGGTGCAGAAATCTAGGACGGAAACCAATTCTCACCAAATTGTGACTTCCGAAATTGCACTTTTTTCGCGCATAACTTTGTTATACAATCGAATATTAAAAATCGCTACACGTGACGACATGCGGAATTTTATTAGCTGCAGATTATTCGCAACATGTATGGACTTATTTTTGTAAATAAAGTCGTACGGGCAGCAGATCTGTAGCAAAATCCGGCGCGCTCCACTACTTTTGTCGTATGGCGCTACCTAAGCATGATGCATGTCTAATAAATACAATTAGCTAATAACAATTTTTTTCAATTTTTGTCTCCCTTGATCGACGTAATTTCCTTTTCTGTGCTTTTTGATTCAAATTCGAATGTAAATATGAAAAAACCTCATTGTTTGTTACCGCGCTGCTGAAATTGCAATGCTGCGCAGCGAGCCAGCGAGGCCGTGGATGTTGTTATGACGTCACACCTGCAATTAGTTTTTTCTATAAATCGCTCTAATTCTAAAACCGTTTTAACCAGAAACGCCGGGTTTTAATTTTTGTTCTTAGAATTTTTTCTACTATATTTTTCATTTTTGGTTCACACCCCCTTTAAGAATGATTAAGAGAATAGCCATCTTGCTTAAACTTTACGGAACACACAGACGTGTATATTTGTTGCCATCCATTGTTTAAACAATTTAGCTTTTCTTGTTTTATCAGGAAAACGATAAAACTCACTGCAGGACGGCTTTTTGTTTTGTAATGACATCCCACAACAGTCAACACAACAATGAATTCAGTGCAATAACTAATAACTACACGTGTTCAATAGGCGGTCGGCCGGGGTGGAACTAACGTGACGTCACGCACACCTGCAGCGGCGATTAGAAATGTTCATAACTCGGTTATTAGTCAAAAAAATGTAAAAATTTTAACGAGGCCCCCTTACTAAACCATAATCCTATCAGTTTAGATGATTTTTAAAATTTCGTTCATCTGGTGACAATGTTGATTGATATATTGGAAGAATTTTTGCAATATTTGACGTCAATATGTAAGCAACAGGTGACATGTGATGGCGGAAAGTTGTAGCGCGGGGGTGCTGGTCGAAAACTTGTTAACATGCGCCATCCGTACTCTGAGAACCGCGTATATGCAGCGAGGGTAGCGGGAAGAGACGCACAATGAACGTTTGGGACGGGACCCACGGGACCCGCATGCTAAATACTTTAATACGTGATGCGTACAGGTCGTACGTCAGCCCTGAGTGTCACTGCACCGGATGTTTGATCCAAGTATAGGTAAGGTACTTAGAAGAAGCAAATAAATTTTTTTTTGAATAATTCAGACCCAGAGAGAACATAATCGATGGATATCTGTAGAAGATTGATTTATGGCAACGTTTCCGTAACAAACTCAATAATACTTTAAGATGAAACAGAAACAAGGGGTCGTAATACCGTTTCCTCCACATGTCACACGCACATGCAAAATACGAATTTACAGAGTCGTTCCTCTCCTGGGAACAATTTCCATATTTTATGAAGTTTTTTCTTCGGATAGTGGTTTAAGGACGGAATCTTAGATAGTCAATTACAAAGTTGGTGCATCAGCATCAGAGGTAATATTTTACCAAGTTAATTTGACGCTTCACTGGAATCTACTATAAGTAGATACTATTGTTTTTTTGTTTGTTTTCTAAGACACCTCAGATTTTTTGCTGGAGGTGTAAACCTGTCCGAGACCTTGCTACTTTATTCCACATCGGTCGTATGTGACCAAATTATTTTGCTACCGAGTTATGGTTATGATGGTTATGCTTTTTGCATATTGAATCTGCTTAGGTACGTTAAGAAGTCTAGATTGTCCACCCACAAGTAACGTGATGTAATTTTGGCGCCATTTGTAAATTATTACCGACACTAAACGATTGTGACCCTCCTGCCGCCGTTGAACGGCAATTAGAGAAGTCGACCGGATAATTACTATTCTATACTCAACTTCTGCATAACGAAAACACGATTTAAATCGAACATCCTAGATTGGAACTTTCTAAACTGTGCGTGAAAACAATTGGAAAGATATTTTTTAGTAACCCTCGTCTCTGACGCCCCTCGACTTTGCTTTTCTAATTTCTCCCTTTCTTTCTGCTCGTCTACTCAATTTTGATTACCATTAACTTTGCTTTTTAAAAAATTTACCACTCATTCTGTCAATTTTAGGATTTATGAGGAAAATCAAATGTTAAAAAATACGGGGTGATGGCGCATCCACCATTATTTTTTATTTTACATTTTGATATTAAAAAAAAACATGAAAATAATTTATCAATCTGCATCTAGTAGTAGTGTATCCGCACCGCAGACGCACAAATGTGATGTGTAGAGATGTGAGCTTGAAAAGTTTCAGTTGAAAAGTTTCAAAAACTTTTCATTTCATTGAAAAGTTTCAGCCTATGTTGAAACTTTTCACTTTTTCTTGAAAACTTGTTGAAAGTATCAATGCGGTAATAATAAACTTCCACCGACAGCGCCGCTAATTCTAGTCGTTCTAAGTAGTATCAGTACCCATTGAGCACTGGAAACAGTGAAATGAAGTGAAATACTATACTTAAAAGATAGAAACAACGATGAATTTTAATGTTTAATGCTTTTATTTTGACTTATTAACTTGTTTACCTATACACTTACTATTTTTGTCATTTAATATTATATTATGTTCCCTATTCAGCTGTTGTAGATTTGTTTAACTCTCCAGAATACTTTATACTACCGTAGGACAACTTTTCATTTTTCTTTGAAACATTTCAAAATTTCATGAAAAGTTTCAACAAATATACTTTTCATGAAAACTCACATCTCTAGTGATGTGTCAAATATTGTCGAAACTTTGCTTTTAGAGTATACCTAAAAAACTGTGAATTGGAATGAAAAATTTTAGATGGTCGTTTAAATGTGCCAGTGTAAAATTAGTATTCAGGGGGTTGAAAGAGACTATGAAAATTTACTAGTTACGTAGAAATACCAAAAGTACCTAACACGGGAAATGAGCCAATTTTGAAAAATGTTTTGAGGGGTTGAAATACTGTAAAGAGAAAAATGAGTAGAATTGTTGACATGAATGTTTTTTTTTTACCAAAATAGGGTTTAATTCATGACTTCGCGATTTTCTTCACTGTTTTGGAGTAAATAATTAATAAAAATCGTCGGTGACGTCATTTATCCAGGTCTAATGCATTGAAACAGCTATGATGACGTCACTTATCCAATTTTTTTGAAACGCTTGTTTATTAAAATGTATATTGAATTTTTTGTTCACTTTTTCTTCTTAATTGCACTTATGTGTATTGGTGAATCAGAAAATATATTTAGTTCCTCATTTCAGAATTCATTCATGTAGGCAATTCCATAATTTTTGTAGTTTTTATCCCTTAAATTTCATCCCTCGAAATTGACAACATGCAGACTTAAACATCGAACATGCACATGCACCAAGTTTCAGTACTTCTTCACTACTTCTCGAGTTATTGCAATTAATAATTTTTCAGTTTTTCATCCCTAACTCCCACCCTCTTGGCCCTATATTGCCCAAAAGCAATCCCCGCCGATATTTCATGATACGCAACTGTATACCAAGTTTCAGCTCGATATACAATCGATCAATCGACGCCTTACTTTTTGGGATACAAGCTGTATTAGCAAGTTTAAGCTCGATATCACAATTCGTTTTCAAGTTATCCGACAGACAGACTAGAGGAGCGATCGATACGACGAGCGAGCGAGCGAGCGAATAATCAAAAACATTCTGCTACGACATTAAAAATTTTTTAACTTCTCAGCACCCCCGCTCTAAATTTTGGCATTTTGCGCATCAAATTATGTAACATCTTTTCCAAAACTTCCTGGGTGAAATATTTCAGATAAGCAATCATTCACATTTAGTTCATGAGTAATAATTATTTCATTGGGTAATTTAACTGGCTCATTTTAGCGAATATATAGCTTCATTAAAATTAAGTGCGAGCGTTCTGAGACAACCTGTACACAAATAAATGAAGCCTCTAAATTAAAAATTGCGGAATTAACTAATTATTAATGTCCCTACCGATATGGATTTTATATTAAATTTTTTTTCATATAAAATCCATAGGCATTTTTATCATAAAATCAGGATAAAAATATCCTATAAATTTGGACGTCAATAGCATAGCAACGACCCCACAGACAGGGTGGGCAATTAGTACAAATAGGAAGTAGGTCAAAATTAAATTTTTACTGGTATTTATAAAGAAAAGGAAGTGTTAATAATAAGAAGCACTAACGATGGAGACGGACGAAAAAGAAGTATGTTAATAACTAGAGATTAAAATAGAATTACAAAATATAACACGAAAATTAGCCAATTATGCAAATTGGACTTTGTGGGCCCCCCTCCCCCGGTGGCAATACATTACCAAAGCCTACGAAAAAATAAATAATATGTATTTAGGTACTCCACTTGTTACTAGCCTTAGGGGTTATGATTTTAGGTTGAAGACTCATAATAAGTATAGGGACTGGATTCTAGGTTCTATAAAAATTTAAAAAAGGTACCTAAATAGGTTATATAAAACACGTTTTTAGGTTAAATTGGTTTTCAGATAAATGAGCCACCGTGAGCCACATTTCTAATTTAAAATAAGAATTTAAGAAATCGCGCCACATAAAAAGTTTAGCGATGTTTGTGTAAAAAATATTTTTTTTTTCCAAATTATCTATAACAGGTAGCAAAAAACGCAATTTTAGGTTACAAAAAACACTTTTGGGTTAAATTAATTGTAATAGGTTGTAAATTGGCGAAATAGGTTGTGTATGTAAAATAAAATGGTGTCATATACCTAACTCCAATTTTTGCGAAACAAATTTATCTTCAATTAATTTTTGTGTACCTACCTAAAGGTGGAAAAAAGGTATTTTACCTAAAATCCGGTACCTACTCATAAGACTTTTTCAATGGCTGACCGAAATCTCTCCAACCCCGTAATTTTATTTCACCAAGAAGAAGAATAAATTCCTAGTTTCAACCCTTAAAGTTCATCCCCCTTGTTAGATCATAATAAAAATTCTCTCATCCACCTACAGTGTCTCTGTACATTAACACATCAAATTCTGCCTTGATACGTTGAGCAGTTTTTGAGTTATCGTATTTTTGTGTTTGAGTCAATAAGGCGACGGCGGTCCATAACTTCTGAACCTTTCCAGATAAGAAATCAATTCAAACGCCATTATATACAACACCGCTCATTCTACATCCTAAAAATACTTTCAACTATACAGGCTGTCCCAAAACACTTGCAACGCATGGCAACTTGATTTTTTTAAATGGAACACCACCATTTTGGTGCCATATTCTGGATCACCTATAACATAGCTTTACATCAACATAAGACATTTGATGTTTTCACGCTCTATTCTAAAGTAATTAATTCTTTTTGAAAAATTTCAATCATTGCGGGTGCTTCTTAAAAAAATTCCTGAGAACTCAATTTTGTATCTAGAGAGCTGAGATTCGGTATGAATATGAAGGAAGGCTCATTCTATCTATCCAATATGATAACTATCATTATCACAATACAGGGTGTTAAAAATTCTGTGTCAAGTTTGGAAAATTTCAAATATTCAAAACTCCATTGTTTCAAATGGCACCCCCTGTTATTATTGTGTCATGGGGTTCGTCTGTTGAATTTCTTTATTTGTTATTAAGTATGTCCTATACCTAAAGTCAATACTTCAAAAGATATTCTTTGTCTTATTTATTTTATTGAAGATTATTACGATCTCAATTAAAGATTGCCATGGACGGTATGACAGTTATGATTAACATTGTTTATTTACATAGTTACCAGACAATTTGTCACATTTATTGACATACACAACCAGGAAGAATTCATTGACATGGTATACCGCTTATGTTTGAAATTCATTGTGTATGTCAATAAATGTGACAAACTGTCTGGTAACCATGTAAATAAACAATGTTAGTCGTAACTGTCATACAGTCCCTGGCATTCTTTAATTGAGATCGTAATAATCTTCAATAAAATAAATAAGACAAAGAATATCTTTTGAAGTATTGACTTTAGGTATAGGACATAATTAATAAAAAATAAAGTAATCCAACAGCCGAACCCCATGGCACAATAATAACAGGGGGTGCCATTTGAAAAAATGGAGTTTTGCATATTTGAAATTTTCCAAACTTGACACAGAATTTTTAACACCCTGTATAGTGATAATGATAGTTATCATGTTAGATAGATAGAATAGACCCTCCTTCATATTCGTACCGAATCTCAGCTCTCTAGATACAAAATTGAGTTCTCAGGAATTTTTTTAAGAAACACCCGTAATGATCAAAATTTTTCCAAAAGAATTAATTACTTTAGAACAGAGCCTTAAAACATCGAATGTCTTATGTCGATGTAAAGCCATGTTATAGGTGATCCAGAATATGGCATCAAAATGGTGGTGTTCCATTTTAAAAAATCAAGTTGCCATGCGTTGCAAGTGTTTTGGGACACCCTGTATAGTTGAAAGTATTTTTAGTATGTAGAATTGGCGGTGTTGTACATAATGGCGTTTGAATTGATTTCCTATCTGGAAGGGTTCAGAAGTTATGGACCGCCGTCGCCTTGTTGACTCACCCTGTATAAGGGTGGTTTTTCGCGAATGATGATTAAGACCTTTTTTGTACTTGTAAAAATTCGAGTTTCGACCCCTAAATTCCATCCCCTTCGATAAATTTCTTCTGTTTCACTCCCAATTTATCTTCATTTTTTATGGTGTTACATAACTTATTAATTACTAATAGTAGATTACATACCGAAGTTGTAAGTGTTTTCATTACCTTTCACCGAGGTTTGTGTACTATTTGATTCCCAATCAGGAAATAATCGTTTAAAGTAATGAATATTACTGATCGGGTGGGAAGTGATGGTTGACAATACTTCCATACTGTTTATTAAGTAGATAAGCGATTGACATATTATAGACTGATTGTGAATTAATTGTATTTATCCGCTTGAAAAGTGTTAGGGGTTGTTAGAAACCTACGAGGGATTGGTTTTAGCTTTGAACTTCGTAATTTCATAACACCATTTCCTTGAATAAATTTCCAGTTTATTGCTGAAATCAGGGTGTTCTGTGCCATATAGGGTGGTTCCTTTTTCACTGCTCATTATTGGCATCTCCTGAATGGTAAGAGTTACGGAGTCGGTTAAATTGCGCAATTTTTAAAGTTTGAGCCGGACGATTTCAAAATCGATCTGAACGTCAAAAGAGATTAAAAAAATTAAAAGTTGGTGTACTATTTTTTCAAAAAGTTTTACATATACTGAAGTACAAATTTTTGAATTTTGACGATTTTTCGAAAAAGCCTATTTTGATTAATTTTTGAAATGCAAATTTTTTTCTGTATCCCTTAATGGTGTCAAAATTCAATATGGCGGCCATAAGAAAATCAAAAGTTGACTGTCATTGATCTAGTGCCATTCGATTGACAGCTGCCGAAAATATAATCGTAAGGGAATTTTTTCACAATAACTCATGAACGAATCAAGATATCGAGAAATTCTCTTCAAATTCTTAATCACAAAGAAATAGCGCAACTTTTCTCTAATTTAACCAACTCCGTATCTCGGTATCTCTTACCGTTTAGGAGATGCCAATGGTGAGCAATGAAAAAGAAACCATCCTGTATACAAGGTGCAATTTTTAAAACTTTCCACCTTGGATGTCTTTGGATGCAAATAAGATATTGATAGGACCGATAGGTCTCATTTCTTATAAATGAATAAAATAAGGACAGAAACGAAAATCCAATTGCACAGATGAATTTGTATCCAATAAACTAACTTGACGTGTTTTTGAGTTTTTCCAAAATCTCAGTTCTTCACTGATTTCTTTGATGTCCCGTTCAAGTATGATATACGTTTTTAGCTCAGAAAAAAACGTAGATTCCAAATCCGTTGAGAAAAAAGTGTTATTCTATGCGAAAAATAAAATAAAAATTGAAATAAAATTAATCTTTTTTAACAGAGACTCAGAGAAGATTAGAAAGGAAAAGATGGCATTCTTCCAGAAGTATAGTATGAAAAAAAGCCCCCGGAAGATGTATATCAGTGCGATGTGTATCCCTGTAGATGTTTATCACGTTAATGTGTATGTAGGGGCGGCTGGTTTTACTGGTTGACAGTGCCTTCGCAAAAACGCACAGATGTGTCAAAAAGGCGAATTGTTAAAAAAATTTTGGTACATAATTTCAAAATAGTAAATGAACAGGAATGAGCAAATGAAAAGAATTGCCAGAATTAAAACAAAATTTGGCGAATTTTTAAAAATTAACACTTGGGTCTGAAAAATTGCGAAAGGGTATGCTTTTGTGGGGGTTGAAATACGCACTTATGCCTACCTAGAACCTCTGGAATTAAAAAACTGTAAACAAATATCACTCAAAAAATCAACCCACAGTATATTATTATTTAATTATATGTACTCCTGTCGCTTATTGTTAAATGTTTTCAAAAGTGACTACGAATAATGGCTATGTACTGCAATTTTTTACATGAAAGCGCTTGATAATTTTAATCTTCAGCAGAGTAGAATAAGTTCTAAAAACGTATCGAAATCTCATGTAGCCATAGTGCCTTGCCTGTTGAAAGTCAAGTAGTGCCTGTCGACGCAATCACTTACCTACAGACAAGCATTCCTGCTCCGCTTGATCGCATTCACCATAATTACTATCACATTCTGCCAATACAACTTATTATAGCTTCATTAGTTTTTATCAGACACGTGACATCAAGTCCTTGTGACATTTTCAAGTATTAATAGCAAACTGTCAACCAGAGATGTTTATCACGCCAGCTCACCTATATGATGGTAGGTTTTGCCAACATTCGTTTTAAAAAGTTTCTGTGAGAATTTGCAGGAATTAATGGTTTCGTCCGAGAAATGGTCCATAAATCTTTGAACAAAACAGTTTTATGAATACGTTCATGTGAAGATTTAATTTAATTTTATGAATGAAACGCGGCTTACTATCCCAAGTCAACTATGTATGAATATCAGAGTGTGAGAGTATGGTCGTATAAAGCTGTAGACGACAAATTATGGCTACGGTCGAGGATAGGGCATTTTTATCATGTCATCTCCGACTTACAACAACTAACAAGCACACAGATTCCATGACTACTGGTAAGCTCACGAGTTTAAGATGTCAACTTAACTAGCCATGATTTCGGTTAAACAGACAGTAACAATACCATTCCCATGTCTCCAATTAAACGCTAATTTTAAAAGTGCAGTAGCACTGCAGACAAATTCTCAGAACCAGCGAAAATTCAAATCAGAAACCTGTCACCGTAATTTATTGCCTTGCAACGTGATGAGTATTTTGACATCGGCGGAAATGAGTCGTGATGAAAAGCGAACAATAATTGTCTGATCTTAAATTTTGATACTGCAGGTGTAGATTTGGACCTCCAAGCGGAAGATAGAATTGGGGACACGGGAAACAACGCACTATCTTGATGGCTCCGGCTTGATATCATAAACCACGTCTACGTGAAGTCCAGGTACCAACCGGCAACTTCTCTTGAGTTATTTATACAATACTTCATTCATTCACTTTTCCAAAATATGAATCGAGCAAGTTTCGTGACTGGACTTCTAAACCGATGTCACTTCACAATACAGGACGTGCTTCTTATTCAAACTTTAACAACCACAGAGCTGCGATATGATATGAGTCATTTTGAAATCCTCTGCCATAGGGTTAGAATTAACGTCTCAAAATTGTTTATTATAATGTTTACGTAACTTTCAATTATTGCATGTAGCATCATTTTTAACAATATTTTAAATTTAAAGCAATAGAAACGATTGTTTCTACTGATTGTGCTAAGGCTACACAAATTTTAACTTCTACGCTCGCGAAGCAGTTACTGGAATCGATCGAAAAATTCAAAAAAATCGAATCGCCAAAAACCTGAAATCTTTACGTTTCAGAGCCCTGGGAACCCAAAAAAGGGTAAGTTTTGAAGACATCCGGAAAATTCTTTACAGATTTAGAATCAGCAAGCGCAACTTTTTTCTAATTTAACCGATTTTCTAATTCTTATGGTTTCCAAACGAAAAAAGTACCACCCTGTATATTTTGGAAACAAAAAATTGCTCTTCTTTCATTTTTCTTGTGGACATAAAATGTGATTTCCTAATACGATTGAGGCTGATTGTAAAAAAACAAACCAACCAGTTATACTTTTAATCGAGCCTGTCTTTCAAGATGACGACCGCGAAATAGAGTAGTATAACCAGGATGGGCCTACTATTGTTGAAGTCAGGGTATTCTTATGAAATAACATGGTGTAAAATCACTGTAAATTCACACTGTGATTATCGGTTCCTATAATACCACGGAAAGAAATCCATTTTTTTTTTAACCAAACCGCTCATAAAATTAATGTTCTTTGAAAATTTATCTTTTCAAAACTAAAACCATGATTTTTCAAGGACTCATTACTGTCCTCTTTCCAAAATCACAAAAAAAAAGAAAATTGTCCCAAGCACTTTAACTATTTGAAGATACTAATTAACACTGGATGATACTAATTGAGCGAAAAAATCTGCACCCCCGAAACTCACCTCCTTCAACCCCCAAACACAACTAATTGACTTGGAGGAAATTTAACAGCGGAACTACCTAAATCAGAAGGAGACTGACTGAACGTAAAAAACTCCACCCTCAAAAACCACGCCTTCAACCCCCAAACACGAAAAATTGACATAGAGGTAATCTAACACTTGGGGCACTTGTTATACCGGAGGACTTTAATTGATCGCAAAAAATGCATCCTAGAAACTCACCCCCTTAACCCCCAAACACAAATAATTGACTTGGAGGAATTTAACCCTTGACTAATTGAACGCCAAAAATTTCGTCATCTGAAATTGACACTCCTTCACGCTTGCTTTATCATGAAGCATATATGCTTCGGCACTACTACTAGGTGCAGATTTAAGTAATCTGCACCCAAAACTACCAATATGAACATTTACCAGGGATATAGGTACATCGCTTTGATATACATCTTCCATTGGCTTATTCTGTTAAAATAAAAAAGTTAGAGGGAGCAAATACCAAACTGAATCACCCGGTACAGTCAACCCTAAGCAAAACCAGGTAAATTGAATAAAATCCAAACGCAAACCGCTACAAAAATATTTTAATTTATTAATTTTTAAGCAAAAATGCATAAATACGCAAAATAAAAACGTCTAACGAGCTGGGTCCAAGACTTGTGTTTTTCAAAATTTGGCAGTAGTTTTGACTTCCTCCCTGTCAAATGCAGTTATAGTTTCATCAAGGGATCTATTAGGTAGCCCCAAAGGAACTTTACATAAAGATCTGGCGTTAAAACTGCTTAAGGATTTTTGCTACTAAAAAATTAAAACATATACCTACTCTAATGCAACAACCTGCCCACAACACGGGAAAAATATTCAAAAAAATATATTGTTTGAAGAAACACATCAAAAAATAATTTTGCGGGAAATTACGGAGGCGTAGAGGGGCCACATTTTTAACATTTGCTTTTAATCCAAAATTGTCGACTCGCACTCGACAATCGTCCATCGGGTCCACAATTGTCGAATGGTCAATTGTCGATCGGGTAGACAATTGTCGACTCGCATTCGACAATTGTCCACCGGATCGACAATTGACCACTCGACAATTGTCGAGTGCGAGTCGACAATTGTCTACCCAATCGACAATTGACCACTCGACAATTGTCGACCCGATGGACAATTGTCGAGTACGGGTCGACAATTGTCTACCCTATCGACAATTGACGACCCGATCGACAATTGTCGAGTGCGAGTTGACAATTTTCCATTCGGTCGACAATTGTCGAGTACAAGGCGATAATTTTGGATCAAAAAGCTATGTTAAAAATGTGTCCCCTCTACGCCTTCGTAGAGGACTAATTATTAGCAAAAGTACCGGCAAAAGAATTATAGTGGAACCAAGTCGAACATTTGAGATAATGTAATTTTATTCCGCCCTAATTTTGTTTATACTTATACAGACCAACAAGAACAGATTAAAGCCAATTGACGTAAATTAATCAAAGTAACAATTAATATACTGCTGTTATTATGTACAGGTTAACTGTAAATGATACGGAATCGGTTAAATTAGAGAAAAGTTGCTCTTTTTTAAGGTGATTAAAAATCTGAAGAGAATTTCGAGAATCTCAATTCGTTAATGAGTTATCTCGAAAAATCTGACAATTATTGCAATTGTAAAGAAAAATTCATATTCCCTTAATGAATAATGCAATTTGTCTAAAACTTGGGCCTTTTATATTTTTGGCAGTTACGTCAATTGAATAATAATAATAATAATAATGTATATTTATTGGGTTCACCAGAATTACATAATTACATAATTATAAGTAAAAGAAACAATTCACCCAAAGGGACAGAAACAGCCCAAGCATGTATCGGCAGAAATTTTCTAATCCTTCTAGATTTTGAGCAACGTCAGTCCACTTTTTACCGCCATATTGAATTTTAACACTGAATAAATTTTTCTTTACAATCGCAATTTTCAGATTTTTCATGATAACTCAGGATCGAATCAAGAAGTCTGAGAATTCTATTCAGATTCTTAATCACCAAGAAATAGCACAACCTCTGTCCAATTTGACCTGACCATCGACTCCTTCAAAAGTTACACTGAAGAATATGAAATATGAACTGGCTCTTAACGATGGATTTCAAAAATTTTTGCTTCAGTTTCTTTGTAACCTTTCAAATGGTGTATCACAAAGGGCCATATTCGACCATCGAGGGCGCTTGAGGACAACGAATATAAACATTTTTTCAGATAGTATATCACAAATGGGGGTTGCCATTTGAAATTTTGAAGTATGGGAGTGAAATAATTGATAGATACTACCTAATACCTATACAGGCTGTCCGGAAATTGCGTTCCGAAACTTCGTCACGTGATTCTGGCGGAGCTATTGCGCGGTTTTTTCTAATTATCTTCAAAAATACTGAAGCAAATCAAATGAAACTTGGTGGCCGAGCTAAACGATACATACCAATTCTACTGGTGGTATAAAATTTTATTTTCAAAAAGTAGGGGTATCCGAAACATGGAGGGCCCTTATTATGCTTAATTTTTTAGTTTTTACCAAATTTAGGTCACAGAATATGATTTCTCAGACAGTTTTACCTACACTCTAAAAAATTTTTGGGTAATTTTACCCTTATAAAAAGAGGCAACTTTATTACCTCTTTTTATAAGGGAAAGAATACTCCCCGAGAAATTTTTTACCTAGTACGGTAAAATTTCCATTTGTTGGCAAAATACCATAGTCTGAAGGTAATATTAAATTTTTAGGAGTAAAGTTGACGGGTAATATTATTTTCCAAAATTAGCCCATTATAAAAATTGTACCGGGTAATTTTAGATCAGGAGATTAAAATTATCGAGGAATTTTACATAGCCTAGGTAAAATTACCCCCGCTAACGAAAATAGTACCGTTTAAATTTACCTCAGGATGTTAAAATTACCTAGGCATTTTATACGGTCGCAGGTAAAATTACCCCGGCCAACAAAAATAGTACCCTTCAAATTCACCTCAGGTTACCTATACCAATTTTAGACAGCGGCAAAAGTATCAGTTAATATTTGTAAAATTAAGTTACAAGCTGAAGGGTTAGTTCAGAAAATAAGGAATAAGAAATCAAAAATAAGGACGCAGAACTCCACCACAGAGTAGTTAATGCGGGTTTAAATTTAGTAAAAGCACTTAAATATAACAAAGTTGTCTAATCAACGAAACAAAATTGCATTACAATTGTTAATAAGAATGCCTATTGAATTTTAATGATTTTAGAAACATAACTACAAAAGCTTTGCCCAAATCAGCGGATACCTAACTAAATCCTATCATCTAGGAGAAATGAAGCAATTCAGAGCTGAAATCTGATTGGCCCTCGCAAATCTGTTATAACTCGTGAACTATTGGAACCTGGAAATTTTCAAAAACACGAATCGACTCAAAATTTAATCCTGAGTACTTCATTAAAATATGGTGCGCGCGTTCTGAGACACCCTGTATTTGGCCCCAAATTGTCAAACAGAAGTCAGAACACTCCCAAGTCATTACGATTCGGTTGTGAAATACTTAAATAATTATTGTTAACGATATGCAAACCTTTTCTTTATCTACCATGTGACTGACTGTAATCGAAAGCTCCAGTTTAAAATAAGAAGAACCACAAGAAGTACTTACCCGTAGATTAATAATAAATATTGTTTTGTTGTTGCAATTAAACGGTATTCACAAAATCACATAAACCCACCACGTGGACACCGGCCTTTCCCTTCGCATAACAATTAACAACGCCGAAATGAGCCGGATCGGCGCACGCATTCCTGATCCTGCGTCGATGGCTAGCATAGAATGATCCAGAATTTGCCGGTGAATTTTACCCCAAAAAGAAAATTTTGTCGGGACAGTGAAATTTGAAATATTTTTCTTCTGCACACAGTCAGGGATGCGAAAGTAACTTAAAGTATATATACGAATCATCTAGTCATTACAGTGATACATTACATACATAATTTCTGGCTATCCGGGATCACCATCCAGTAGATACTAGATATATACTCGTATGTAGATAACACTGATGATCTGTAAATGGCAAATAGCATTCCCTAACGGCAATAATATAAGGTGTTGATATACTGTATCGGAATTAGTTGGGTAAATGGTAATATTACTATGTAAGACAAAAGCTTATATCCAATAGGTAATTTATTATGAGACACGTGGAGTAATTGACCGGTAATTTTGTTTCAAAATGGGGAAATCTGTAAAAAATGGTACATTCACTTTATCATTGATGATATTACCCCTGCCCAGGAAAATATTGCACTATTTGGGCATTATCAGGCATGGTCCAAGGTAATATTCCTCCTTGTCGAGGCAGAAATGCCCATTTACCGAGCATTTTAACCACAAAATGGTAATATTGACGAAAATAGTAAAATTTCCGTTTAAATAAGTATATTTTTACCTTTAAATTTCTACTTTTGCAGGTTAAAAATACTCCAATTTTTTAGAGTGTAGATAAAATGCTATGAGTTGCTGAAAAAACAGCAAATAGCGAATTGCTAAGCAGGAAAACATTCTAAAAATCTTTGTCTGAGGTTGTGCATGGCCATTAATTAGTCATTTTGATTTTGATTGATGTCCATCTTCCGGGGGCTTTTGAAGGTAATTACTTAGAAAAAACTGTATCTACATTGGACGCCATCTTCAAAGGGTCTTAGCTCCGTTTGGAAGGATTTTATAGGACCCCCGGTCTTAGGAAATTTTTTTCATAATTTTACCCGAAGAATCGCGTGGCGCAGTTTCGTTGAAATATTTCGGGGGTGATTCTACAGCTCAAAATATGAGAGAAAACTTCTTATTATAAGCATCATGTGGCCGCAAATCGCTTTCTAAGGGGGCTACGGCCCTCTGAATGGGACGCCTGGAATTCGACTTTTATTGGATAAATCAGGAAATCAGGAAAAAGGACCATCAGGGGAATGGGGAAAGGGGGACTTCAGTTTTCTCCACTTAAATTTTTTTGTTACTTTTCTTTTATTTTCTCACCGGAATATGGTCCTCTGATGACTGAAATACATAAAAAAGCAGCTCTTGTTGAAACACTGTAGAACCAACCGTTTTAGAGAAAATTTCACTTTAAAATCCATCTGCATTTCAATTATATTTTTTAAACTAGAAAACTGAACGGATTTTAAAAATTAGTAACTAAAGTGATCTGATGGTGCTAATTGATGTCAGATAGTTTGTGAAAACTTCCTAATTTGCTAAATTAAAATCGAATTTTAAGTGCCCCTTCTGATGAAGGCCGTCGCCCGTCGCCGTTTATAGGAGGGGTTTCCGGCGAGCACGAACTTTTTCCCATATTTTTCGATGTAGAATCACCACCCGAAATAGTACAAGAATATTATTTCCCGACACCCGGTATGTATAGCAAGAGGCGGGGCTGTACATCATTCCATTTATTATTAGGGAATTACACCAGAGTTCCAGAGTACACGGTACACGGTAAAAAATTCTGTCGATTAAAGTTGTATCGGGTGTCCCAAAAAAAACCGGATAAAGTATTTTTGAGAATAAGTATGCCATTTCTTAACCGATTTGGATGAGCGTGGTCTTAAATCAAAGCCAAAGAATCAGGCTTTCACTGTATATGAGAAACTACGGCAGATGGCGCTGCCGTAGTAGTCCTATTGATACTTGCTTTAAAGTTTTATTTTAGCTGCATGGGGATTGGTGAGTCAACGACCAATCGGTATGACACTCGAATAACCTTGAAGATCTTTCTTTCTTGTTCAAAAATCCTTTTTCAGAAGTCGATTTGGCTTAAGCATTAATTTTCTGTGATTTTTTTGAAAAATGTGTTTTTGGGTATTTTCATGCATTAATGGCCATGACCAAAGAACAGTAATGCAAATAATTCTTAATTTTAAGTTATAAATGAACGAATATGGTGAAAACAGTGGCGCGGATGCCAGTGGGGGGCAACTGAACAGTTATCATTGAAAATTAAGCTCTATGTGCATCAATGTTACTTTAGTCATGGATATGGAAGCATGAAAATACGCAAAAACACTTTTTTTAGAAAAATCACATAAAATTAATGCTTACGCCAAATGGACTCCTGAAAAAAGATTTTTGAAGAAAAAAGAAAGATCTGCAAGGCTATTTGGGTCTCATAACCATTGGTTGTTGCCCGACCAATCCCCACGCACCTAAAATAAGTCTTAAAGACAAGTATCAATAAGGCTACCACAGCAGCTCCATCTGTCGACGTTTCTTGCAAAGTTCGGTTGCCTGATTCTTTAGCTTTAATTTAAGACCAAGTATCCAAATCGGTTAAGAAATGGCTGATTTATTTCAAAGACTATTTTGTCCGGTTTTTTTTTTGGGACACCCGATAGTTTAAGTGAGACAGAATTAGAGTGTCAGTGAGTAGCTTCTTGCTATCACGGTCAAGAAATTTCCTAAATTGTGCAATCTGCTTGAAACATAAAAACATTTTTTTGCAAAAGTATATGAAATATGTTTGTGCCAAAGGCTAAAGTTATGAGTGTTGTATTTACTTCCATTTGTATATGTTTTCTCAAAAATAAAAAGAAAACACATCCTTGAGTCTCAATAATTATGACCGACACCCAAAAATGATTGTTTTTTAATCAAAAAAGATTAATTTTAAACGGAAATATTACTAAAAATTTTTTTAAGTGTGTAATTTAGATTTGAGCTATTATTAATTAACCATGATTTCGAATATCATACGCAATAATAGACAAATTTATCAATAAAAATTGGCTATGCCGGATTTTAAATCTAAAATTAACTTAATCTACAAGGAACAAGAATTAACTGTTTTCCCAGTGGAGAAGTCAATAACACATGCCTAACAGCTCTGACCGATTTTCCTGACACAGCGCATCCGCCATAATTGCATTACAATTTCACGTACCTGTGATCGTATATTTCTCGGCGGCAATTTTTTGGGTTGATCTGATGGACATCAGCTGTTGATGCATATCTTTAAAATGCTATTAATAATGATTTGGCACTACGTATTGTGTAAGTTTAAGGGGCGAATGATTTATGAAGGTGGATATGCCTGTACAATGCGATATTGGAGTAGGGCAGTGAAGCTTCGTCTGATGAGCACATTTCCTTCCCTAGTAAATAAACGTAGGGTAACTTGGCTAGTGTGAAGGACGCGTGCCTTTTCCTGATATAGGGGTGATAGCTATCCGGAATATGTAGGGGCAGGGGTGAGAAGATGTTTCGCATCTCAGAATGCGACCGGTGTCAGAACATAGACCTTGACGAGGACAGGTAAGCCTTGTAGCCCTATACAAAATACAATCCAGGAATCCTTTAGTCAGTGGGTTTTGAGGGCGCAAACACGCCTCGAGTGGGAGTACCGCGGATAGGCGGGCTAGGATACATAGCCAGTGAGAAGGCCCGCCCGCCTTATCACGTGACACTCGGCCACGCACGCGAGTGTCCAACTCCGCCTTCGTTAACTCTTTCCTCATTCAGGCCGGAGTTGGACTCCTAGAGGCCGCGATCAATGGCCGAGTGTCCGCGCTCGCTGACACACGTGTTGACTGTTGTCGCCGAATACAATTTGTGGACCAGCGCCCAGTGTCCGGAATGCCGTTGGTGTAGTGTCTAGTGGCTGCATGCACTTGAGTGTCTCTGTGAACAGGTGCACCGTCTTCGAGCTGGATCATCCAGGAGGGTTCGCCCCCTCGCCCTGGGCGGCTGTCTTGGGGCATCACCACTCGGCGGCAGCCGCTGCGGCCGCGGCCGCCGCCGGAACAATGATGCAAACCGGGGAACACCACGGCTACGGTGCCCCACATCATCACCCTGCCTCTCCCATGGACTTACACATGCCCCAGGCCTTCCCCTATTACCGGTGAGTCGCCAAACCGAAATTTCATAGCTTATACCCTGAGCTGGCCACTTGTTGCTCATTTGCATTTGGGGCTGCCACGTGATATTGTTTGTTGGGCACGTGCTGGCCGCCGGGCACCCCTCGGTGACCCTGCTTCCCATCGTTAATTAAATCACCATCCACTAGTCACTTAAGCCTTCTTGACGTTAACCTGGAGGTGATTCGTCTCAAATTGAATTCCTCATCATGGAATATGAAACTCACTTAGGTGCCCAATTATGCACTTTAATTTTTTATCAAAAATTGTGTGTACAAACGTCAAATTAGTCTAACCCTCACTATACTTGTTCTCGGCGCCTCCACCAATTTTGCATTATTCTAACTTATGATACCTATCTCTATTCTATCCTATCTACCTACAGTTTTCTGAAAAAACTAC
This sequence comes from Pycnomerus fuliginosus, assembly GCA_963924575.1. Lineage (NCBI taxonomy): Eukaryota > Metazoa > Arthropoda > Insecta > Coleoptera > Zopheridae > Pycnomerus > Pycnomerus fuliginosus. The sequence goes on along the minus strand of OZ004626.1, from coordinate 367,300 downwards.
AGGAATTTATATCTGGGTATTCGTAGGTATTTATGATGGACGATAAAAAAAATACCTAAAAATTAGATCTCTTCATATTTATACACCAAAATTATAAAAATGTAATATCGACAAAGAAAACCTAAAGCGTCCCTGATGATTCGTAATAAAGATCAATCTTCAAATTAATTGATAAAACATCTATGACAGATGTGTATTAACTTACCCAATAATGATTAAAATAAGCAGTTTACCTAGTTTCATTTAAAATTAACTTATTGTTACAGGCAGCATTCTCAGGGCCGGCGCTAGCTAGTTTGCCGCCCTGTGCAAGTTAACATTATGATAATAATAATAATAATTTAATTTTTTTTTATTATTGGAATTGATGTGGAGGTGTAAAGAAAGTCGATTATACAGTGTTAATGGTAATTTGTCTTCTCGACAAATCGAAGCAGACTGAGTAGACGACAATAAACATTCCTTATCATCGTTATTGATGTTACTAACACTAACATCACTAACAATATCAATATCACTAGCTCTAGCATTTGACCCACTTTGTTTTTTCAACTTCGTTTCTTTTTCGGTCCTTTTCTTCCTATATTCGAAACCGGACAGACGTTTACGACGATTATCTTTCAGCATAAAATTTTTGTATAGGTGCTTTTTTAATTAACGTAGTAGCTATTGAGGTGTGCCCCGTGTGCCTACACATCCGATGCTTGAAAGAAACTGAAAAATTAAACAGGAAAAAATAGGTACCTAGATAATTCACCAGTTCGCCACTTCCACCTGGCTAAGATTGTTTTGTCTAAATAAAAACATAATTAAAACCGTTCTGAGAATATATTTCGTTCACATCGATTTTCTAAGAATAGTAAGAATTCATACTACTCCAGAAATTAAAGGAAACAACTTTAAAAAAAGCTTTGTATTTATCTGTCGACATTTCATACAAAAGAAAAAGTGAAATTATTTTGAATTTTTTTTCATCAAGCAAACCGACGATTTGTCGCCCCATAAATTTGCCGCCCTAGTGCAAATACACCGTTTGCACTAAGGTACCGTTGGGTAATAAGGCCGGGCAGGTAATAAGGCCGGATTTTTTTTAATACATAAGGACCAGAGAAATGGCAACTATAACGCCATCCCTGTGCGAACGGTACCTTAAACTTACATGAATGATGCCAAAAAATCCTATTAATACTTCGTCGATGGGCTGTGTGCACATGCTGAAGAGCCTCGTGCAAATTTATTTGCCATGGTATTAAAAATGCATTTAAAAAATTATTTTTTTATTATTCGACTAGATTTTTGTTGGTACTTAATCGCACGTATCCATAGTGACATATAAATAAAGGCATGATTAACCACCTTGCTTTATTTTTGTGATCGGTAGATGAAAATAACCTCAAAAAATTGAAAATTTGCTAACCGGGTAATAAGGCCGCGGCGTTAATACCCGCCCTTCTAGTGGCTTACCATTAAAATTCTAGTCGGGTAATAAGGCCGGGTCTACAAAATCTTGTTCATCATGTGGCATGTGGGTGTATGAGGAATCAGTCAACACGAAGAGACTTACGTCTGTCGAGAGTGCATGCCCTAAAAGAAGATGTTTCATCGGCCTTATTACCTGAATAGATTTAACACTAACAGCCTTATTACCAGCCTACTCTGGTAATAAGGCCGAAAAACAATTTGTTTTCTTTTGCTTATTATCAATAATTGATGTTTTGTTTTCATGTTTCATTAAGTTTTTCTGTTGTCAATTTAAATAAATAACCGTTTAAGAAATGGATTTTGTTAAAAATGTCTTTAGTTTAATAATAAATAATTAAATTCCACTTAGTCGGCCTTATTACCCAACAGTACCTTAGGTCGCGCCGGCCCTGAGCATTCTAACCCTAGGTACACTGGAAACATCAGAAAGTCGATCATTAAAAAGGACCCCGCTCTTTTCTTATATGAAAATTGGGTTTGGGTCAGATTCTTTTCAAAAAAAATTATTTTGTATAGAGCACGAGTCCCTGAGTAATTGTTACCATTGCAGCAACTTTGTGGACCTCACCGTTTCTTAGATATGATGGAGGGTTGAAAATGAGAGGGTGGTAAAGCATAGAGTTAAAACGAATGTGAAGGCCATGGTCCAACGCTTATTGTCATATAACGTTAAGCGCGCATCTTTTGAAAGTCATTGAAGATCGTCATTCTTGTTATTTCTTCAGTACATTCAATGCTATTTTAACACCTTAATCTCAATTTGCGTACCACGAAAAAAGTCCCACTCTTTGTATGTAGGTCACACCTTCACTCTACGCCATAATCACCATCCACTAGTCACTTAAGCCTTCTTGATGACGTCAACCTGGAGGTGATTCGTCTCAAATTTAATTCCTCATCATGGAATATGAAACCCACTTATAGGCAGAGGTGTTCCCATAGGGTATACTCCATATACGCCGTATACTCCAAGGGAAATTCTGGACATACAGCGTACTCTCAATAAATTTAGTACTATGCACGACTTGGACACTTCTTGTCTACACTCTGCACGATAATACCCGATCCAATACATATTTAATTGGGATTTAATCGTTTTATAGGAGGTATATAAAAAATAAAAATTTCAAGCTCTTTTGTTGTCATTACCCCCCCCCCCCCCCACACCCTCTTCAGATTCTAGGAAAGGTCAGCCACACCGGTAGTATACCCTCAAAAAAATTGATGGGAACATCACTGCTTATAGGAACACAATTATGCACTTAAATTTTTTATCAAAAATTGTGTGTACAAAGGTTAACCCGATCAAATTAGTCTAACCCTCACTAGTTGTTCTCGGCGCCTCCACCAATTTTGCATTATTCTAACTTACCTACAAGCCCATCACACATAAGTATATTAGGTATTATTTTTACCTGGTAGAAAATAAATAAACCTGAGGAGTAGACGTAGACGTTGATGATGCATATCCCATAACTGGGATTTTTTATTTCTGAAATTGGATTCCTGTTTTTTCTTTTTAGTTTAATTTCAGGCTAACTTTACAATGTTGGCAAAATCGTTGACAAAGTGACAAATAAAAGTCAGGTTTGACAACACTTTTCAAAAAATGCTGCGAGTAATTTTAAAAGATAAAGCAGTCCGTTCATAAGTGTTTTCAGAGATTTTTCTAAAAGCACCAATAACAGATAGTTGAAATGATGGCGGAAATTTTTAATGTTTGTATCGAAATTTGTATCGACCATTCGCAATTATTTAAAAACGAGTCAGAAAGTGAGCCAAATTATGATAATGAATCGGAGACTGATGCAGATGGAGACTGATGTGAAGACGCTGACGAAATAATTCTGGAATGCGTGTAGCATGCTGATGTGGCTGACCAAGACTCTTTTCAAATTTCAACTAACGTATCTTCTCCTTATGTTTCGCACTAAAATTCACAAAAGTGAATGTTCACAATAATTACAAATGTTTTGGGGACCCTCCTGAATTTGATACTCGATTTGATATTTGTTTTTCGTTCAAATTAAATTATTCCGTCATTTCGGTGACAATTCTGTTCGACTTTGGCATTTGCAACATAACCATAAATTCAAAAGCCTCAATCAAACTAGTGGACAGTGGAGAACACTATCCTTGTTTAATACCAAAGCCAAAATCAAAGCACTAAAGTTACCAAATTTAGTTAGTCAGGTCAAAAAAATATCGACTTTAGGTACCTATATACCCAATTATGCATCACTTAAATTTTTTATCAAAAATTGTGTGTACAAAGGTTAACTCGATCAAATTAGCCTAACCCTCACTACTTGTTTTCGGCGCCTCCACCAATTTTGCATTATTCTAACTTAACTACAAGTCCATCATCACACATAAGTATATTAGGTATTATTTTTACCTGGTAGAAAATAAATAAACCTGAGGAGTAGACGTATAGGCATCATGTTGATGATGCATATCCCATGTGTTGATGAAAATACCTCCCCAAAAAAAAAACTAGAATAGGTTGGAGGTGATAACTAATTTATTTTCTTCGTTTGACCCCTCCACTAATTGAAATACATCTCTAAATTGATCTAGATCAATAATCGGGTTGATTGTTGTACCTCCAATATACTGACTCATCCCATCAAGTAATAATATTCTATGGGTAAAAGTAACTAAGTCCCTACACAAAGAGTTCAAAAACCTGTTAGGAAGAAAAACAAAAGGATGTACCCTACTACTAATTAGAATATTTGCAATAATCCTAATAAACAACTCAATAGGCTTGTTCCCTTACGTATTCACAAGAACAAGACATCTCTCTATCTCTATCCTACCTATCTCTATCACTATCCTACCTACCTACAGTTTTCTGAAAAAACTACAGGAATTTATAGGTGGGTATTTGTAGGTACCTATTTATGATGAACGATAAAAAAGTACCTAAAGATTAGCTTATATACATCAAAATTATAAAAATGTAATATCGCAAAGAAAACCTAAAGCATCCCTGATGATTCGTAATAAAGATCAATAGTCAAATTCATTGTCTTATCTAATAGATGTGCATTAACTTACCAATGATTAAAATATGTAGTTTCACTAGTTTCATTTAAAATTAACTTATTGTTACTGGCAGCATTCTAACCCTAGGTACATTGGAAACATCAGAAAGTCGATCATTAAAAAGGACTTTGGGTCAGATTTCTTTTATTTTTTAATATATGACACCTAAATGCATGTAGTCTCTCGATGATTTTTCAAAAGTTACTTCGCCCTTACCTCTTCGAAGGAGTAGGGCGCAAATTCTACATTTGTTGTGCCTGCATGGAGAAAATCTGCAACTAAGCAAAGTTTCACCGATTTCAAACACATCTAGGGTAAATGTGTACAACAGCACGCATTGTACAAGGTATTTTTAAATTGATTTAGAGACTCAGCATTTTTCAAAATTGCAGGTAGTGAGTTATAGATGATCAGACCTCTACAAAATGTACTATTCTGGCGCTTAATCGAACATTTAACATTATGCTTATTGGTGTATATCTATTGCATTTAAGTATCATTCTCATAAATTTATTTAAATGTCAGAGGGGGTGTTCGTGTAATTTTTGCCAGCTACACTTTTATTGTTTAAGCGGCAAGTACTAACATTTTAGCTATGATGATGGCTCTAGTAGTTTGATAGCACGGTTACTTATTTGTGTAAACATTGGCATTTGCTTGAAAACTGTAAGCAGAAACGAACAACTTGAACAAAAGGTATAGGACATAATCTATTCTACATAAGTAAATCCCAAAAAAATGTTAACTTATAAGCCTCCCCAAGAATGCACGCCTATGTATGGTGTTACTATAAAAATCTGAAATAGAATCCAAAAGAAAGCCCTTTGTTATAATAAGTAACCTTTGCTCCAAATTTCAAAATCGCTGTATTTACGTCTTTTAGATATTTTGAAAAAAAACCAGAATTTCTGAGGGTACCTTTAAGGGGTCGGGACTCCCTTGTGAGGCATTTTCGGCCAAACTCATGTCCATATGAAGTTTTAGTCTTAAAATAAGAAGAAGAATCACCCTCTGTATAAAATTTACTGAACGGAACGTTACATCTCAATATACTTTCCCGGCGCCTCCACCAATTTTCCACATTGATGAGATATTATACTAATAATCTCTTGTTTTTTAATCTGAGTAAATTAAGGCGAGGCATAAAAGCCGATTTTGCAACATAGGATTCGCTTGCAGCAGGTTGCGAACAAAACTGATCTTAATTTTGCACCTTAGTTATAGATGGGGCACAGGATGGGGGTTGCGATTAGCAATGATGCCGCTCCGGTCTTTCTAAAAATAGAATTGATGGGAAAGAGGGAGGTCCGAGATTTTCTGACGAAATTTCGTTCCGTAAAGGCGAGTCGGATAATAAATAGTTAATAAGGGTGGCGTAACATAAATCCACAAAAATTAGAGTAAGGAGTCGCTCTTTATTAATACGCAACCTGATAAGTGATAAGTTTTCGTTTTAGTGCCGTAGCAGAATGCGGATGTACTCATGTCTTTGATTATTCGCTCGCTCGTCGAGTCTGTCCGTCGCATAATTTGAGAACGCATTGAGATATCGAGCTAAAATTTGGAATGCAGCTTTGTCTCCCGAAAAGAAAGGCGGGGATTGCTCTTGGGCCATATCGGACCCAGGGGGTGGGAGTTGGTGGGAAAAACCGAAAAATTATTAATTGCAATAACTCGAGAACAAGTGGAGGCATCCTTCTGAAACTTGGTAGGTATGCACGTTCGACTTTCAAGTCTGTTGAAGATGAAGGGGTGTCAATCAACAAAAAATATAATAACTCCGCAAAAGGGTTGCACGCAGCTATTTGAAACCCAACACACACATATTTTGATGAAGTCTTGTGGGGTATGCATTTTCTCCAAACTCGGACATATGGGATGAAAATTAGGGGTTGCAACTCGAAATTCCTCTTAATAAGTACTAGTCGATATTGGCGTCGTTCGATAGCTTTCCATTAATAAAGGGCTCATTCATATTTTGCGAAAAGCCACCCTTAAAGGCGCTACAACCCTTAACATGTAGAAGCACAAAAATACAAGAACTCAAAAACTACTCAGCATATCAAGGCAGAATTTGGTGTGGTAATTTCCAGTGACATTGTAGACGGATGGACAAAATTTCGCTGAGATTTCACAAAGGGGATGAAATTTAAGGGTTCAAATTGGAAATTTACCTAAATGGTGGCATAAAATTACGGGGGTTCGATAGGTTTCGGTAAACCATTAAAAAAAGTCTTATGAGTCTTCAATTTAAAACCAAAACCTAGGCCACTAATAACCCCTAACCGTTAGCTAGCGGACGGGATAAATACATTTTTTTATTTTTTCTGAGATCCTATTGATTTATCTATGAACAACCGAAGTCAGTAAATCAGCAAGCACTTATGTAACACCGGAGAAATAAACTCATCCCTGTAAACCATAAAGGGGTGAAATCATGAGGGCGAGTTGAAAACATAAATCTATAAATCGCCGCAATTTTTCAACGAAATGGATCTGGGTGGTCAAATTGAAAACACAAGTCTCTTTAAAGCATGTGGGGGTGGCGAAATAGGTGGGTTGGAGTTTAGGGGTTGAAACTTTCATGAAGCCCTGTAATTTAACACCCCCAAAAGCCAAATTTGCATAATTGGCTTATTTCGTGTCATTTACTGTAATTCTGCTTAATTACGATGAAATTTCATTCCCTTTGATTTTTCGTCCCCCTTTACGATCTTTTAACCCCCTACAATTTGCGTAATTTCGTTTTTCTTCGTTACAATAATTTGAAATCATTTAGATTCAAACGCTAAAGGATCCTATACGATAGTGGCCCAGAGGAAATAAATTGAAAATCAGGATCTGGGCGACACTAAACTTTGATGTTTAGCGTGGAGGTATAATAAAGTGTTCTTATACAAGATTGAATACAAATAAACTGCCCACCCGGAAATTAGAGTCGAATTTTAAATGCCGTAACTCCTCAAAGAGTTGATCGATTTGAACGAGCCTTTTTTCCACGGAAAGCCCATTTCATTGGCTACGACATGACATGTTCCGCGTTTCAAGCAGGTCCCCCTTATTTGATATGCAGGGCATCAGAGTCGGGTACTGCAAAGCCGCGAAAATTTAAACCACCCCCGATTCACTATGGAAACACTGGACAACTTCGGTGGAAAAGATAATGCACTATCACTAGAAACACCCCACTACACCGAAACACTTGTTAACCTCCCCATTCCACTTTTTTTCACTGCTGACGCGTTTCGAACACAACGTGCTCATTATCAAAGCCGAAGGTGTTTCTAGTGATAGTGCACCCCCGATTCTTAAAGAGATTTTTCAAAATTTTTTTGGTCGCTCAAGTTCGCCTAAAATCACATTTTGAACCACCCCTTCTGCCTCCCTCCCGGCCATCATTAGACGAAAAATTGTTTATGGCATAATGTCACATTATGATGTGGCATAATTGTCTTACTGTTTGATCTTATTCTTACGTGCCGCCTGAGGAAAGCCGCCACTGCATCGCCGCAGCCCTTGAGAAAATATTTATATATTGCAGTTATTTATCGCCATTGTTTAATAATATGCCTTTATCTTTAATTTAAGTGCTATAATTCTAGTCAATAATAAATAATGATTTGGAGAATAAAAAAAACGAAAAAATTATAGGTACATTTTCCAGATTTGAACCCATGTACGCAAGTCGAAGAATGGGAGAAAAACAAACTTGCCGCTCAGCTACGAGTTCATATCTTTCAGTGTTTGCAGATGTTGATCTCAAGAAACAGCAACAACAAAATTTCGAAAACGTGCACCTCAAATTACTTCTTCCAAGATATTTATTAAGCGGAAATCTAATTAAATGGCGAGTTGACATTTATATTTCAAGATAAATCAAATAAACTACAATTTGGGCACTGTCATCTGCATTGCAGAGGCTGAACTAACGGACAAAATTGAAACGCCAAATTTCTGAGTGTAGGCAGCATAATTTACAAATGGATTCCAATGTCAGAACATTAAATTAATTTTTGTCTTGGTAAGTTGGTGTTTCTTTATAAAGCAATTGACCTCACGTTGCGCAGAATGTAATTCTGGATATGCCACAAAAATTTCAGATCGTATCGTAAAACAATAAAGCCTGCAGTCAAGTTTCCGTAAAAAGTGTATGTAAAGTTGCCTAAAACCGTTTCATGCCTCCCCTATAGTGTCCAAATTTTCCTGAAAGTTCGCCGAAATAGCTTTCTATTTTCAATTCAACAATTTCCTGCTCGGAGCCAAAATTTTACTCTTAACTACACTGTTTGTCTAAACAACGATTTCGCTATTGTTTTTGACGGCTTCAAAATAAATAACTTACCTGAATTTGGCAGATTTTTCTTCGTCAATGCATCAGTTTAACTGAAAGTGGTAGTTTATTAGAATGAAATATTAAAACTATTAAAAGTATTCGTTCAGATAGAATCGAACATAATTGAAATCACATTGGATGTACAGCATAGTGGATGTTCTCCTGCGGGAAGCAGACTCCTGCCGCTTGAACTCCATCATCCTATCTCGGTTCAAATGAGCGCTCATTTTTAAGCGGCTTCTTGTCGCAGCGGGCGCTACCTAATCTACGCAGCGTGCCTAACATATTCACACCAGATTATTTACACACATACACACACCTGGAGACTTGGCTCAATTTGTTTGAAGCAACTTGTTGGTTCGGTTCTGTCTGACATTTAATCTATGTCTAATTAATTAATATCTCTAAACGTTTTATTTAAAATTCAATGAGTCTCTGATGATTAAATTTAGTAGTTTCTTGAACGTCAAACTGCAGCTACAAATCAAGAGTAATTGACTCTTATCTTGGTACTAAATTATTTTATAAATCTTCTGGTTGGGCTGTTTTCTGCAAGGTCTGATAGGTTAAATTTGTCATATTTACCAAGGTCAGCAATGCGAATAATAATGTTCCCACATGAGTTTGTCAGAAAAACAAAATCGTGATCTAAACATAATTATGTAGGATAAGGAACTTTCGGCTGGAAATTGTAAGCGAGCCGTTTCTTTACTTACGTCAAATATTAAAGGCTTTGAGCACCTGTTCTAACTAGGTTCCTTCCTAGAAGATGCTTTCCATCGTGTAAAGTCTGCTTGCTCTGCTCTGTATCGGTCAACATACGTGTTGATTTAACACAATCTGCCGTTAACATACCGTTCCTCTCTTTACTATTTTTTCAAACTCTGTTTACCTACTCATCTTTCAAAGCAACAACCATAATTTAGCACAAACCGCCTAATCGATCTACAATTACCCAACCCTTCGCTTCACAAATATTTTCCACACCTTTGTTTCTCTAATTATACGTTTTTACTATTTTGTTCTTCTTATGTAACCATACAATGACCACTTTCGGCATGTACAACTTGTTGGAATTTTCATATCTAGTTTGTACTTCGAATTAAATTTAATGACACTTAGGTCGTTTAACACTGAAATGGAATTGCTTGAAAGCCTGACATAAATGTTTCATTTCCTCCTTATTTTTCGAGTGTAAGTTACAAAAATGGGCAGCTACGGAAGCGGCTAGAACCTCCCCACTTGGTGAATGATCCAATCATATCACCCATCATAAATTTCAATCCCGTCTCTACTTAAGTGTTTTGGTGGTTTTGCAAAATTTGTAGTACTTATTGCCAAAAGGGCACTAAATTTAATTGAATTTTTGAAAACAAAATTCGAAAACTTTTCATGTGCTGATAAAACAAATGGTGGTCATGTTTCAAATTTTATAGACACCATGCCAAAAAGGCACTTAAATTAAGTAAATTAAGTAAATTTTCTGCCTTGCTATACCTAAATTTTATGATTTTTTGATAAAAGGGCACTAAGTTTGAGGAAATTTTTGGAAACGACATTTGAAGACATTTCATGTTCTGATAAAGGAAATGGGAGTTTATTAGACAAATTTCAAAGTTGATATGCCAAAATGGCACTTGTCGTTGGCCGATGGCCACCAAAATTAAATCAGCTCTTAGGCGGGCACTGGTAGCCCTACCTACCAAATTTCAGCCAAATCGATTAAACAGTTTGGGCTGTAGCGTATCATTTAATGTTGCTTCGAAATTTCGAATTTCTTCATTTTATGCCAAAAAGGCGCTAAGTGTGAATACATTTTTAGACATAGAATTTGAAGACCTTTCATATGCTGTTAAGAAAAATTGGTATGCATCAGTCAAATTTCATAGGTGATATGCCAAAAGGGCACTTGGCGTTCGTAGATTGGCAACAAAATTAACTGGGCTCACCAGAAGGCCAACACTAACCTCCGTTCCAAATTTCATCAAAATCTGTTCGGTAGTTTTCGAGGAATCTTGCTCACATACGCACATACATACAGGGTGAGTCTGAAAGACTCCACATCCTTTATACCACAGAATCTACTGTTCAAAGTATGAAGCTTGGTGCAAAAATTATTGGTCAATTGTGATTCCTCTTGATGTTATAAGCCGCCAAAAATCTTCTTTTTTAAACGTTCTTTTTAAATATCTTTCGAAAGGTGTATCGTAGTATTTTGAATTTTTGCACAGCATTGTTACAGACCAAGATGCAACTACTGATATTACTTAAGACATTATCCAAAAAGCGTATCGCTGTTATACAGGGTGGCCCAGATGTTATTTGCCCTTGAGTTTTTTTTGTTTGAAAATCTTGCTAATTTGCCTATGTGGCCGTATTTCCCGTTCAATTCTAAAACTTTTTTGTCTCTTAAAATTTTTCGAAAAAACTAACCACTCACGAGGAAATTTGAAAAAACCGAAAACATGATCATCGTGATAAACCTATACAATTTCAATAAAAATCAAAGTGTACGCTGACACGCATCACATTTCAACTGTTTTTTTTTGCATTGAAGGTGTTGTCCTACATCTGTGCCCAGAACCATTGCTCACAACTGAAGAAAAAACATTGATGGTAATTTCACTTTTTTATGAGGTAGACTCATCATTGGTTTTAAGGTGATTACCTGCATCATGTTTTCGGTTTTTTCAATTTTTCTCGTGAGTGGTCAGTTTTTTCGAAAAAATTAAAAAGCCAAAAAAGTTTTAGAACCGAACGGGGAATACGGCCGCATAGGCATATTAGCAATATTTTCAAACACGAAAAAGTTCAAGGGCAAATAATATCCGGGCCACCCTGTGTAACCCTGTGTAAGATATTTAAAAAGAATGTTTAAAAATGAAGATCTTTGGCGGCTTTATAACATCAAGAGGAATCACAATTGACCAATAATTTTTGCACCAAGCTTCATCATTTGAACAGTAGATTCTGTGGTATAAAGGATGTGGAGTCTTTCAGACTCACTCACCTGTATACCAAAGTATCTCGATCCCTTTGCTGTTTCAGTTTCATTAGGATTTGTTTGGAATATAACTTACTGATGACTCTAATCATGTCTTTGAATGGAAAAATAACTATCTTAAGACTATGTTAAAAAAATCCCATTAATTTGTCCTTATTTGGGCTTAGAACAGGAGCGCTGTAAGCATAAGCTATGCATTTTGATTAGTCCACCCCTATTGCGGCGTTATCATATTCATATTATATTTGTGGGGGTAAAAATCAAAGTGCTTTCTTTCCGTCCTGATTCAACTCATGAATACGTTACGGCTTCTCTTATAAAATCCTTAAAGACGAAGCGTATCAAAGAGCCACCATGTATAAATCATAACGGCTGCGGATTTTTTATTTAGTTGAGGACTCATTTGAATTTAAAAACTACCGGAATTTATGCATTATTGGACTTAGAGATGCGATGAACGTAATTAATAGGTACCTCACAAATTCTCCGTAATTTTCTTCTTTCCAGACCTATTATTGTCTGCCTTGGTATAAAAAATGGTAAATAAATTAGTCATTTACAGAAAATAAATTAATTTGGAAGAAAAGAGCAAATATCCCAGACCGCGAAGGTGCACGAAGGGGAGAAATACGACAGTCACAAATTAATGTAAATACTTGTGACTCGATGACTCTCCTCCTGACTTTAACAAAGTGAATGGCAAGGGGAGTAAAGGATCTACTGTTTTAAAGAATAATCAACTACATACCCCTACTGGAAAAAAATCAGAATTGCAAATTTTTGATTGCCCCCTTCACAGTCCGTAAAGACATTAGCCTCTTACATTCACACCGTTCGACCCCAACGTTAAAATGCTCGGCCCGAATTTATATTAAAGGAAAATTGTAGAAACAGTTGTTCGCAAGCACTTAAAGCAATATTGCGCGCTCCCACTTTTTTCCCATTTGCATACGACATCCACTCAAAATTATTACTGGCGACACTTTAAAATCGCTCCCGGGAAACTTCAACGTTTTAAATCATATTTTTAATTTCGCGACATCTGGGTGAATGACAAATCGATTTTGGTAGCTCGGTTCATACCTACTGGCTTCAGATTCCAATGGGGAGGGGGGACTGATGGGAATTGTGAAATCACGCCTCTGATGTTGATAAAAATTTGAAAAAAATTCCACGGCAAGCCCCTCATATAACAGAATTTTCAAAACCGTTTCATTTCCTTTGCTAATGAGTGATTCATTTTGGAATTTGCCCCCCCTGTAACTTTTTTATTTCAAGAGAAGAATATACAGGGTTAGTACAGTCCCGGGACGGTCCGTTATCTACGTTATTTCTTGAGATTTTACTTTGAAACTTGGTACCCCGGCGCAATTAAATACAGGGAATTCAAAATTGTTTTTAAAAGTTTTCTTGGACTTCCGGTTAAACCGGAAGTGAACCTAAAAAACCGGAAGTGAACCTAAAAATCGTTTTCAACGGATTCGGAATCTACGAGTTTTTTAAAGTCGAAAACATGTATCACACTTGACCAGAAGTCAAGTCGCCGCCAACCTGTATTTTAAAAAACATCGAAGAAATCGATCAAAAAACAAGATATTTCAAAACCGCAAGTACACGTCAAACTTATTTTTTTTAAACAAATTAGTAATTTTTCGATGCTCACTATTGGGATCTCGGAAACCATAAGAGATAGAGAGTAAGTTAAATTAGAGAAAAGTTGCACGATTTTATGCTGAATAATAATCTGAAAAGATATCTTGAATATCTTTACTACTTTTGAAGATATTGGCGGAAAACTGAAACATTGCATTTAAGATAAAATTTAATTGCGTCGCCATTAATTGAATGATTTCGACGAAACTTGGCACGTTTGTATTATTCAGTATGGGGCATTCGATGGCGCAATTAAAATTTTTTTATCCTTCTAGATTTTGAGTTGCGACAGTCAACTTTCTTATTTCTTATGGCCGCCATATTGGATTTTAACATCATTAAATACGGAAAAAAATTAGCTTTTCAAAAATGTAACTAACATGCAGAGCTGGGCAGTAGCTAGCTACAAAGTAACTTAGCTACGTAGCTAGTTACTTTTTCTGTGAAAGTAGCTGTAGCTAAGCTACTTAGTGTATCTGAGTAACTTGTAGCTGTAGCTGTAGAGAAATTCATTCAGTATTCGAAAGTTACCGATTTTTCGGTAACTAGTTACCAAAAAAAGCTACTGAGGTAGCTTAAGCTACTTCAAAGTAGCTAAGCTACTTCGAAGTAGCTAAACTACTACTAGAGATACCTTTGAAAGATTATTACCTACCTCCTACCTCATAATTTATGCAAATTTATTTTTTAATTTATTCACCAGTTTGACCGAAACCATTGATAATTGAGTCTGCTTTTGTGACGTGATGTGAGACATTATTCCCTTAAATGTATCATTTTCAAGAGCGTTGGGGAACTATTATACTGTCGTGGGCCAAACACAAAAACGATCCATTAAGTTTTTAATTTTTGGCGCGGTAAATTTAAAAAAGTAGTTGTTAAAAGTAGCTGCAAAAACGAATACAGTAACTAGTTACTAGTAGCTTAGCTACTTTTTATTCATGAAGTAGCTTGAATACGTAGTAACTAGCTACTTAAAATTACAAGTAACTGTAGCTTGTAACTAGCTACCAAATCAAAAGTAGCTTGCCCAGCTCTGCTAACATGAACTTTTTTGGAAAAACATGTCAAAACTCTCGTGAATCGCCTTCTAGATCTATTTTATTATCGTTACAAATTCAAATGTTTTTAACGTCATAAGAGATGAAAAAAGTTTTTGTCCTTTTTTGTATTTTTTTTACAAGTTTAGGCTGATTTTACAAATTACTCATATCAATTTTAAATTTTGACGGTCTGTCAAAAAAGTCAATTTTGATAACATTTTTGAATAGCTGATTTTTTTGCGTATTTAATGGTGCTAAAATTCAATATGGCGGCCATAAGAGAATCAAAAGTTGACTACCGTTACTAAAAATCTAGAAGGCCTAGAAAATTTCTGACAATGCCGTTCAATTGACAGCTGTCAAAAATATTAAAGTGCCAACTGTCATTAAAATAACATCAATCGTAAAAGAAAGATATGAGTTTTTCTTTGAAATCGCAATTTTCAGTTTTTTCGGGATAACTCAGGAACGAATTAAGATATCGGGAAATTCTGTTCAGATTCTTAATCGCCAAGAAATGGTGCAACTTTCTCTAATTTAACTTAAACTCTATCTCTTACGATTTCCGAGATCCCAATGGTGGAGCATCGAAAAATTACCCACCCTGTATACAGGGTGTTATTTTTAAAACTTCCCACCTTGAATATCTTTGTATGTAATAAAGATATTGAATTGAAATGAACGCTGGCCAATCACGCACGGAGGGGGACACTTGCGCGTATATTGAGAATTGAGGGAATTTTTTCCACTTCCGTTTTAACCGGAAATTACCTTAATTTTGTTTTTTCAATGTAATGACACTTTTTCTCAACGGATTCGGAATCCACGATTTTTTCTGAGTTAGAGACATGTATCATACTTGACGGGAAGTGCAGTTGCGGCCACCCAAGGTTTTTAAAAACATCGAAGAAATCGGTGAAATATTGAGATTTTCGAAAAACGCAAGAACACGTCAAGTTAGTTTTTTTGACGCAAATTTACCTGAGCAATTTAATTTTTTGATTTCTCTTATTTTTATCAAATTTTCTCTTACCTCACAATCTGTGAAAATCTCGAAAGTAAATAAAAAGAAAATGTCAATGGGCAGATGAATTGGCATCAAAAAGTTAAAGTAGACGTGTTTTGGCCTTTTTCGATGCGTTTTTTTGCGTTTTTAGATACCAAATTTCACGTTGCTATCTTTTGAAGATATATTTAGAAAAAAACACTTTCAAAGTGGTCCCTTTACAAGGCCTTAGGAGGAATTTTTCGACATGTTTTTACGAACTTTTTTTCATATTTTACATGGAATAATCTACTGGTAGACTTTGGCCCACTAATTTCGTGACACCGTCTATAAGCAAAAATATATTGTACCCGTATCGAGAAGTTATAGCATGGGCCAGACGCGGGGAGACGTAAAGAGATGGGAAGCGAGGGCCTGACAATTCCAAGCGGAGACTGAGTTGCGTGAGTCTCTATTTAAATTTGTAATTAATTAATTTCTGGAATTAAAATTATGAAAATTGGCCGTCGCAATCACAAGGAATGGAGGAACAATCCTGTCCAAGAAATTTCCCGATCGGAAACGTATACTTTCGGAGAAAGTCCTTGAAAAACAAAGAAAAAGACGAAGAATCACCCCTTAATTCTCGCGGTTCCATTACTTAATTATAACTTTTCAAAATTGTCAAAGTATCTTGGGTAGCTACTAATTTTTGCAAATAGAGCAATAGAGAAATTCATCATATTAAGTATTTGCGTGGAAGAAAACAATAAGGAAAACCGAGGCAATTAAAGCAGAGTTAGCGGGATTAAAATCCATGGTATGGCAGGGATTTTTCGATTTGAATGTAGGAACTCGTCTTTTTGTTCGCCTTTTATGCGACACCTCTTGATCTCGACGCAAATCGAAAGAAATAAAACGAGATTATTGTCAGAGGAGTGCAGTGAACAGATCTAATCGATCGGAAGGGGACCAGGTATAATGCAATTTAAAAGTGATAGTCCCCTCAACCTTTAGTAATGAGCCATTAGACATACAAATAAACAAAGAACCGGGGAGGGCATAATTCCTTGATTTTCCAGTCAAATAATAATTTCGAGATCTGGCGTAAATGACATGTGCGGACACTGATGAATGGGAATAATAGAGATTGTTTGCATTGTGCAATTTCCTTCAAGTGACATGTATCCGGAAATTGCTGCCAATCTCAGGGGAGGAGCACGCGATTAGATATAGCACAAAAGGTTGAGACAGATTTAATAAAGTACTCGTCGATTGTCCGATTTCCAGTCGATACGATCACGCTCGAGTTGGTTCTTTCGCAGATCAGGACAACCACTCTATTGATATGCATTAGACTTTTGCTGTCAGCGATCATTCCTCTGTTGCTCCGATATAGTCCCTCGATACTCGCTTTGATGCTCATATTCACCTAACGCTTTCGATTCAGACGATATGTTCGTCCTGAGAATAACCTGAACCTTCTGAATTATCTATCATAATAAGTTTTTAGGATGATTTAACAAAGAGATTTCCAGGACCAAAGCGGACAACCCAGCGACTCACTCTATGTACCTGCCCCCTTAGGTTCAAAGGTGAAGGTTGACCGGACAGAGTTCTCATGACATTTTTACATGCGGTGAACCCTCGACATCTAAGTACATTAATCTGTGTTGTAATTAACACTGCTCTCATTTATTAAATCTCGGACCCGACCGTGAGACTTGACTTTCGCTAATTCGCGCCTTTTGACAGCGTCACGAGCATTGACCATCGAACGCGTTGGCGTTACTCAGAGAAGGATAGGTACCTACGGAAGCATAATAATATTTTTATTTCCTTGAAACCTGTTTCATATCTCAGCCATACATCACTGTTTACATCCAAGCGAGAATTAGGTTAACCTTATACTTCTGTCCAAGAAGCCAAATTTGTGCGCATTCATCGGGTGACAAAACCAGCGAAGCAAGGTCGAAAGTTTTTATTATCTGCAAACAACACTAACAGCAGGATCTTGAATCAATAAGATTTTCGCCATGTTGGTTTGGTATTCCAAACATTGACATGAAGAAGGTTCCCACATGGTTGAGTGATGCAGGTTTCCGGTTGATGGAACAAATAGGTGCCAAAATGGCGTATAAAACGAGAAAATGTTATAAACAATTTGTCGCTGGTCAACCGGATTGATTAATTTCGAGCGTTTTTCACCACGATGTTAGTTCTCATGCATTTCACAGCTGAGTTGTCCATTACTCATGTAGTCGAGCTCAACACTTCACACCCACCGACTCGGTTCTGACTTCAGACTTCACTCACTCAGTCACGCTTCAATAGCAAAATCTTTTAGGCCCATATCAAAAAACTCATATCTAATTTGTATTTAGAAAATGGGTTTTGAACTCTATCACAAAATTTATACAACTTTTTGCATTGCGACATATTTGTTACATTAAAGCACTTACCAAGGGCGTGCGGTTTTTAAAGTTGATATTGGAATAATCGTTGTAATGCGAGCAAGAAACCGAGTATGTTACAGAACATTTATTGCGCTAAAATTATTATTTAAGGTAAAAACTGCCCGGATTATTTTTACCAGTTACTCAAGAGTATAACCACAACACAATTATATCCACTTGTTTTTATTGATTGTTGGTATATAGGTACACACAATCTAACAGTAAAACTTCTTTTTTCTCTCTCCACTCAGTTACACCAAACATTATAATTGTTTTAAATAATAGATAACGATGCTATTGGACCGAAACAAATATTTCGTTTTTACTCCCATGTATAAAAATATGTAAGTATTTCGATAGATATTACAAATCCAGGAAATACTATTTTTGCAATCTCATTACTTGGTTGGCATCTTTGTGTGGTCTCTTGATTTCAAACTGGTTTTTAAGTAGGTAGGTACATACATATCGAAATTATATTTAACAAATACCACCAAATGGGATGCTAATCCAAATGATATTCGATTACGTTCATTCAGCTCTTATTATGATATGATTTTAATCTGGAATCAACTGATAAATCCGAATTTATGCGTCTCCGCCTCAACTGGTAACGTGGGGTTCAAACTGAATAATCATTTTATAAAGTTTCAAACTACAGATGACCAGTTTTAAATTTGCCTGATTTTTTTAAGGCTGAACGAAATTTTTCGAATACCTACCTTCTATAGTAAGTTTAGTTTTTAGGTGGTTCAAAATAACCGCAAAATGATTGCTATTGATGAAACCATTTACAAGGTCTGTCTCGAAGAGAAAATTTAACAAGAGATAATCAGGATCAGATATAAAATAGCCGACATCAGCAGCAAACGAAATTAAAAGGGAAAAATGTTTTAAAATTTTTCTTACTTAATCCGTATGCCACCTTCATGGGTGTAAGGTGTAAGGCTTGGAGTTTGATTTCCCTCTACTGATCTTTTCCATATTTCTCTCCAGATATTTCTATATTGCACGGTAGTTCCAACATTTTCCAAATTTACGCCTTTTGAATTCCTTCCTGTCCCTCTTTCATCAGTCTGCCCCTTGTTCTCTTCTTGCCTCGTATACCCTCCTGGTTAATTTTGTTCCTTCCATCCTCTTCACATCTCCATGCCATCTTAATTGACCTATATTTTATTACTTATTACATGTATATTTTCATTTTCTCGTCCTGTGGTTTTATTGTCCCTATGGGATTGAATACTTGAACTTGTTGCAATTTTTCGCCTTGTAACTGTATTTCCTGCTGTTGCATTTCCTTTCCTGCACTTGCTATCGTCTTTTCCAGATTAATCTTCGCCTCGTCCAGAACGAATAGTATTGAGCTTTTAGCATGCATCCTCGTCTTGCTCCACCTGCTGTTTCAAATATTTTTGATCTTTCCCTACTAGAGATGTTAGTTTTCATGAAAAGTACATTTGTTGAAACTTTTCATGAAATTTTGAAAAGTTTCAAGAAAAAATGAAAAGTTGTCCTATGGTAGTATAAAGCATTCTGGAGAATTAAATAAATCTACAACTGCTGAATAGGGAGCATAATATAATATTAAATGACAAAAATAATAAGCGTATAGGTAAACAAGTTAAGAAGTTAAAATAAAAGCATTAAACATTAAAATTCATCGTTGTTTTCATCTTTCAAGTAATATTTCACTTCATTTCGTTTCCAGTGTTCAATGGGTATACTAATACTACTTAGAACGACTAGAATTGGCGGCGCTGTCGGTGGAAGTTTATTATTATCGCATTGATACTTTCAACAACTTTTCAAGAAAAAGTGAAAAGTTTCAACATAGGCTGAAAAACGAAAATCTTACACTATTTTAGTAATTTCAACTTTTTCTGCGATTGTTAAGTTTTATCCATTATCCATAGCCGATAGCAAATGTCAAATCAATTCATTTCAATTGTTTTTTTATTTCACAGCACCCATTATGTTGCAAAAATATTGAACTTTTCGTTATTTTGTGATTCTTCCTCAAGAAGTTCAACATTTTTATTTTTTCCTGAAATTTCGGATTTAGCCATTTGGAGCTATCCTGAGCAACTTTTCCTTATAAAATTTTTCGTTAAAAAAATGCCTAATACGCTTTTGTCATTTTTGGCCTCTTTATTAAATCGCAGTAGGCTGGGATTTTGGTCTATAAAAAAAGTGAAGTATCACGCAGGTGCAGATTTTGGAGCTCTACAAGCAGAAAAAAGGAACGCATTGATTCGGTTAAAATTAACCGAAATATTTGGGTGGTTCCAGTTAAAATGAGACACTGTATATGTATTTAGTCAATATGCACATTTTAGCGGATTCCTATACCTAATCTGAATAACCGACTAAAAACATTTCGGCTCTATGGCGGCCATCTTTGAAAATAGCGAAATTTTTTGATATGATTGTATTAAAGAGAATTTAAAATGACAAGGCAAACGTCACTTCCGGTGAAACCGGAAGTAAGAAAAAAAAAGGCGGTCTCGGAGACGGCAGGAACTTCTACGCCGCACTGCATTGGATTAATAACAGCAGCATTTATTAAATTTTTAAATATTTAAAATAAGAAAGTTGCTATGCCAAAAGGGCACTTCGGGTTGACTGATCGGCTTCAAAATCTAATCAGCTCCTCTCTCGCACAGACAATACCTATATACCAAATTTCATCAAAATCAGTTCAGTAGTTTCGGCTGTAGCGTGTCCACAGACATACGGACAGACACACGGACAGACACACAGACACACATTTTTCAAAAATAGGTTTTTTGGGTTCCTGGGACCCCGAAACGTAAAGATTTGATGTCAGTTCAATTTCGAATTTTTGATCGATTTTATATACTGCTCCGCCTTGAGCGTAGAAGTTAAAATTATGAATGCCTATGTGAAATTTTGCGTTTTAATAGATGTATAGACCCAGAAAAAAATTTTAAGTTAATATTCCAAAAAATTAAGAAATAATGACGAAGTGTTACGTGGGTCTGTTGACTCCAGATTGCGATAACTTTCTTATTTGTATAAGTCCGATTTAAGTGAACGAAAAACCAAATGAAATGGCTCATAAAACACTTCAAATTCAGAGCAGCCTTGATTTATATCAACTTCAACTTGAATATCAACTGGTTGTCAACTTTTCATTTTCAAATGAACATACCCGGTTTTTTTAGTCAGTCTGAAAGCTTTTTTTTTTCTGCATCTTTTGATGTGCAACAAGTCGGGTTTGGTTTATAATTAGACCTGAAATCAATTAAAAATTTTTGTCAACATTCAAATAATTTTTACACAAATTTTTCAACCCCCTTGTCTTTCCTCTTCGTCTCTGCTATTACCACAGTAAATTTTTACTGCTGCCATTTTTTTCGTTTGTTCTTCTTTCCCGGTCAAACTTTTGATATTCCATGCCCCAATTTTTATTATCCTTCGTCCTGTATGCGTTTTCCTTCCGTCTTATAGGCCGTTCCTTTTCTGTTTTACTCCATTTTTCATTGTACGTTAATTTCGAATCGCAATGTTTTAAAAATCAAATAAATCGAGATAATTTCTTGAGTAATTATGTTGTTGAAGGTGGCGAGTGGCTTTTTCTCGCAATTGCTGTGCGATGAGCGAATAATTAGAGCACTTAGTACACGGTGTTCACAAATCACTTAATCGCGGCAAGGAATTTGCTGGAAAAACACGCGAGCGATAGGAAAAATAATGGGAGGAACGTCTTGCGGCTAATTATTCTTATTATTGTATTGGAATAATATAAATTTCAATAAACAATGGTGCGGTTGAGTTTTTTTTGTGAATTAAATGTGTTGAACCGCGGAATGGGTTCCATCGATAATAATCTCCACTATAAGATGGACAATTTGAAACTTTACCACATCCTGTTGTCAATGACCGGTACTAATGTGCAGTTGATTAATCTATGAAAATTTCGTCTTGACTTCATGTCAGAGTTGCAGCACGAATTATGCCAGGAAACCCCTTAACTCGTTAACTGCAGTAGCTCTTTCCTCATTATGAGGATGATTAATATCTCTACTTCAACATCACACATATTTTATTAGCTCCACGTAAAATCATAAATTCATAAACGTTTTATTAAAGTTGGCATAAGAGCAACCACGTCTCGCCTTTAATGTATAATGTAATTAATTCAGCAACTGGAGTGGTCTCATTCATAACTTCTTATTAACTATATTTATGTTTTCTTAATTTAATTATGACACAACTATAACGGAAGTCATTTACAATCTTTACTGACACTACCTATAGGTACCATCAGCCTCAGTTGAAGATGATGCGAAGTGATATCATTACCTTCGTGTTTGTCTTCCATTAAGTCCCCTTACCAATCTAAACAGAGAAAACATTATTAACGGATAATGTAACTGGAATCTTATACTATTCGATTCATCTTTGGGAACAAATTAAAAATTTGACACAGCTTTTTTTTGTCGAGGAATAGTGAATCTGGCGCCACAAGGGTGATGTGTGGAAAATATAGGGGCCAGTTTGCCGCTTTGCCTAAGAAAACATGAGATTTCAATTAAAACGACACGTTTAATAATGAGGGCACAGATTTATAGCCGGTACTGATTATTATGCCAACACGTACAAGGCGTGCAACACGCAAGCGCTAAATGCTGACTGATTTAAATAGTCCTCATCCAGTTGGACTAAGTCTAACTCTGTTTTTACGTCAGCGTTGACTACTGTAATCGACCTAACAAGCCATTCATTAATGATGGCCCACACCCTAACAGCTTTCAGGAGCTCAAACTAAATTTATTTCACCCATTAAATTCAGATGTCCACTGAACGACTTAATTGCATTCTAATAAAAACTATTATGATTAGATAAAGCTGCTGTAAATCTTGCAACACCCCAATCAAATATTACGATTGTGTAATCTTTACTACAGAATTAATACAAGATAGATGGCTTGATTACCGCCCGCATAATCTCACTTTCTATTTCGCCATAGAACATATAAATTCAGTAAATATTTTAAAGGTGATTTATGTATTACGAAGGAATTTGTTGCAATCTGCACTCGTTGCAGTCACGCCTTGTAGGTATTGTCCGAGAGCTCGCCTGAAAATTATCAATGGAATTGTTCCAAAGGTTTGATGTTTTTAAATACATTCTTCTACAATTAGGGTTGCACCAAATGTTCGGAATTATTCGGTTATTCGGCGTATTCGGCCTGTTCGGCAAGTCTATCACTTATAACACATTACTAGAAGTTGGAACGTTTAATAAAAATAAAGTAAAATTGAAATAATAAAACAATACAAAACAAGAACTTAAAACTACAAAATACTTTGGTTAACAAAAAACATAATTTACATTCTAGTTTAGATTGTTTGATATGAACCTACAAGAGCACAAAGTTGCAAGGTTACGCCGGTTGATGCGCATCGCGCACTGCCCAACTATTCGGCGGAAAAGGCCGAATATTCACTATTCGGTATTATATTCGGCCTCGGGCCGAATTTTTTAAATTCGGTGTGATATTCGGTATTCGGCTGTAGAATTCAGCCGAATATTTCATTCGGCCGAATATTCAAAAATCACTATTCGGTGCAACCCTACATACAATAGTAAATGCAAAGACAAATGGGAGTATATTTAAAATTGAAAATTCATGTGCCAAAACGGCACTTTCCGTGGGTCTATTGCCTTCAAACATTTTTCTGCTCTTCTACGTATAATACAGTCTCCATGTACAAAATTTCAGCCAAATCGGTCCAGAGGTTTCGGCTATATTGTGTTTTTAAAGTACGTTAACAACCCCGATTTTTTCTATTTCTGTCAAAAAGGAACTAAGAGTGGATACATTTTTAGAAGCAGAATTTATGGTGACATGAAAAATGGGGGTTTGCCTTTAAAATTTAAAAGTTGATGTGCCAAAATGGCATTTCCGGTTGCACGATTTGCTCCAAAAGCTTTTCAGATCTAAGTTAGAGTGTCAGATGCCCACGTACCAAATTTAAGCCAAATCGGTCTAGTAGTTTTGGCCGTGGCGTTTTTACAAACGTACGTACGTACAAACATACACACAGACACATTTTAAAAACCACTTTTTTGGGTTCCTGAGACCTCAAAACGCATAGATCCGGTCTTATCTTGAATTCGAAAATTTTAGTGATTGCAGTAACTCCCATTTTTTTTTAAATTGTGATGGGTTTGGGGAGGTTAATGAGTCCACGGTAATGTTCCAACTTGCTTTTTGCATGAAACGGAAGGAAATTATTAACGCCCCTACAATTTTTGTTTACAAAAAATCCGGCAGACGGCCTTTAATTTAAATTCAGATGTACTTGTTTTTGATTGTTTGTACTTTGTATCATTGTTCCACTATCGGAAACTATAAGAGATGGATTAAATTAGAAAAAAGTTGCGCTTTTTGAAGGTGAATAATAATGTGTAAAGAATTCTCCAATATCTTGATTCGTTCCTGACTCATCCTGAAAAAACTAAATTCGCGATTTTAAAGAAAGATTCATATAAATTCATACAAAAGAACTTTTTTGAAAAACCTGTCAAACCTGAGTCATACGACGCCAAGATGTATTTTGTTACCATTGCGTGTACTTATTTTTTAAATTATTTTTTATCGAAGTTTAGGCTGATTTTACAAATTATTCATACCAATTTTCAAATTTTGACGATCTATCAAAAAAGTTCATGTTGGTCACATTTTTGAAAGGCTGATTTTTTTTGTGTACGACGGTGTTAAAATCCAATATGGCCTCCTTAAAAAAACAAAAGTAGACTGTTGTTGCTCGAAATCTAGAAGGCGTAGAAAATTTCTATCGATGCCATTGAATTGACACTCTACTTTATATAGAAACAAGATTAAGCTCCACTAAGATTATGAGAAATCCTCGATATGTCTCAATTTTCAGACTGGAACAAAATTGTTGATTTATAGATGAAAAGGAGATCGAGAAGGAATTTCGACGTCTGCTGATTTTGGGCCGCCGTCTGCCGGATTTTTCTATTAAGCAAATTTGTGAGGGCGTTAATTTCATTTCGTTTGATGCAAAAACCAAGTTGGAGCATTGCCGTTGACTCAAAATTTGTAAGTACCGTGACCGTGTTGTAAGTAAATACAGAAGCTAGACCCACATTTTCAAGCTGTTGGGACAACGATTTTGGTTTAGCGTCGAAAAGGTGAGACATCCAGTCGACGCCTCTGGTTTAAAGCCGCTACTATAAAAGGCGGCAGACGAGTGTCATTGTATTTACTATTATATAAGAATGTATTTAAAAACATCAAACCTTTGGAACAATTGCATTGATAATTTTCACGCGAGCTCTCGAACTAGTAAAGTACCCAATAAATAAATGGTCATTATGTTTAAATTGTTTTTATTAGACAGAGGCTAACCCAAAGCTATTGTGCATAAGGAGAACTTGCTACCAGGCATCGAGCTATCATACAATGTTGCAACTCCTTGAAGCTCGCTGAAACCCTATATACAATATCCAAGTTTGCAGATTGTTTGAAAAATGAGCCGCAGCGAAAAGTCACGTTTAGTTAAGAGTAAATAACACGATGTTCGTAGAAAAAAATGACTAGTTTTATGTCGATTTGTTTAAGCAGGTTAAACAGAGATTCGTCTTCTGCTCTACGATTTAGTGCTGAAATACATCACGTTTTCCGTCATTTACGCTACTCTCCCTTCTAATAAAGAACCTACTTTACATGCTCATTCTAAAGGTCTGTTGCGTTTCAAAAGCATTTCCTCTTCCAGCATATCACTTCACCTCACTCGTAAATTTAACCAAAAGTTGGGATTAACAAAATTCTGGTTTTTGGCATCGTTTTTACTCTCAGCACCAATAGCAATTTTTATGTGGTCTTGATTGATGGATGATTGTGGTAGTTCATTGTTATCTAGGTATATAAATTGTGGTGTTTTTTCCTGGTTAATGCTACAATCGAGCGAATCGAATAGATTCCACTTTGTTACAATAAAACTTGGGCGTAATCAATCGAAGCGAGTTAATTTATGGTTCGGTTTGTTTAACCCAAGAAATGCGCTTTGAGTTGACGCCCAAAAGTCAGCAAACCCATACTAATATGAAATTTCTGAAAAAGTGTACCTAATTGAGTTAGAGTGGTCCGTATAGACGTCTGCTGTAGTCGTGTCAGAATTAGGTTAAGGGTGGTGAAGGCTCATCACAATGTCATTACATGTCAGAGAGGTTGCTCATTTGAAATGCGGTGCGAGTAGGGGCCGTTACCACCACATGCCCACTGACAACTTTACGAGGAGCACCACTTGAAACCACATGTTACACTTTGGGTTGCTGCTTTATTCGCGTTACATGACAATCATACCCCACACTCCTTGCATATCGCTAAACGTGCCATCGCTGTAAATACTGGGACGTTCACCACCTATATTGTGTCTTGTAGATTTTAGTCGTAAAGCGAGCCTGTCTTTTTGAATAACATGTTTTATTACGTTTGGCATCGCTTTACACCCCTGCAAAAATGCTCCGCACCAAATTTTGCAATGAAACTACGGCAATAGCAGACAGCTGTTATTTGTACCGTCTACAACACCTAATATCGCGATGTGAAACATAAAACCGGCACGCTTATTGCACTGTTCAACCAACTTTTAACAACCTTATTATACATAAAAGAAGCATAAGCCCCGTCGCTTAACATAACATCGTCGCTCCCGGTGAGTTTCCTCACATTATGTGACAAATGTTAATGATGCGATCAGATAGATTGATATTGAACTTGAATCCCTCCAACTTGGTGAAACTACTTTTTACGCTGATAAAGACCAACGTGCAGCTGCATTCAGGAAAAAGTTTGAGCTGAGCCGACAATCGGGGGTAAGTTCATAGAGCCGGGCATTATAACCAGACATGTCCATCTTGGGATCAAGGTGACTGTGCTTGGTAGCTTTAGCTCACTGCCATTGCCACTGTCTCTAGCTCTTGATGGACGACACTTACAATTCCATTTTTGTAACTTCAGGAATCCGTTGATGGTCTATTTTTTGGTATTCGAGATGGCAAGCAGGCAAGTAAGATGACTCAGTGTCAATTAAGAGTAATTCGGGTCAGGTCAAGATGTATTACTACAATTGTTTTCGTGTGGATTTATATGAGAATGTTGTTTTTGTTGCAGGTATAGGGAAGACGCGTTGTGCTGGACAGAGCGGTAAGTTAAAAAGTATATAATGTAATTTAAGTAAGTAGTGGGAGTAGGACATAAGGCGCTTAATAAGTTTGAATAACGTGTGGGTGCAAAAGCAACACCGCCGAATTGTGTTTAAAGAATCGAACATCAGCCGCTTATGAAATGCTGGCCGAATTTGGGATCAATTTGGTTTGAAACGAGTCGTCAGTCAAGTTTTTGTTTTGTCACAGCCATTATATAGACAGGCATCGATACTGGTCGAAAGTTTTTCTGTTCGATCGTAGTCTCGCGGTATACGCGGCTAATGAGGGTGGCAAATAAAGCAAGAGTGTTATAAATTATCTTCCAGTCGATTAGCCCGAGTCTATCAACCTTAAATCGAAACCTGTTATGAAATTACTGGACATGATTACTCCTTCGATGCTGGCGGATAATTTGCCTGAATAAGTGAAGGTCTTGCTGGTGTCAGAAGTTCGACCGCCGACCGAGTCCGACAAAATTGCCCCAGCTTCCATCACCGCGTCAATTTAATATTTTGCGTTAATGTTGAAGGTCGTCCAGGGTAATTTTTGCATATATGGCGGGGTGGGTAAAAACGGTTCCATTGTCTGAAAGTCATGCTCCCTTATTAGGAGATTGCATAAATTAATGGTGAGCTCGAGGGCCAGGCTCGTCACAATAGCGGCCTGTAACGAACTGATGTATCTTTAGATATCTGGTCGAATAAATCTTTGGCGTCCAAATCAAAGATGATTTTTTGTGCGAAAATATACAGTGCAGTTGTATTGTTGACCAGATAGATGCAATATTTATTGTGTCCAGCAGGCAGGCAGAATGCGACGGCAGTCAGTCGAGTTGCATTTCCACATTCTCAACATACATGGGTTTTAATGAGCAAATCCTACTAGTTCTGCCGTGCGCTCGCCCGCAGCACCAAGCGCACTTCTTGCTTTTTATATCAATGGAGAGAGACCAAAAGACCGCCAGAGCGACAGCGGCCTTCTTTGGACATTCTGTCATTCTCCAGGCCGACGCAAAACCTCAACAGCTTCTTGTTCCTTTGGACTCCCTTCAGAATTCGAATTATTAAACAGGGAGATAAATCGAACACTCACATATCTACTTAGGTACCTCCCTTTACTAACGTATTTTTGATGGCAATAGGAGGGAGACACTTTATTAATCAGTCCAGAGGTCCCACCTTCCCAATTAAAGCCATATATATTAAACGCTATAAATAAGAGTTCAGAAAATCAATGTTGCTTCTGAAAACCAATTAGACCATAATTGGTAGTTGCAGATTGCTGAAGGCTAGTGACATATATGGAGTTGTATTTGTTTCAAGAAACGATTGAACGGTGGCCGATATGATATTATCGGAGAGGCGGCCGAAGACCGAGACCGGGTATCTGCAGACGGACTCTGCTAAGGTAGGAAGGTAGGCACGCGAGCAGAACGCGCCCTAAATGCTGAGATGCTGATCACGAGGCGTCTGCGACCGGCTAGTGTTGTACACAATGCAATACAACTCGATAGTGACCATTAATCTCCCATCTGAATAATGCATTTCGTCATTCCGTTACCGTATGGCGATTCAGCTAAACTATCTCAACTATTACAAGATAACTACGGTGTAGAGCACGCTGGCTGTACAAACATCCATTAACTCTTAACCCGCCACTAAATCCTATAAAAATTGCGCCGCAATTTGCCAGTAATTGCAGGAACACGGCCAAAATTTACCGGTTGATTAGCAGGACACATATCCCTCACCCTCAGCGGATTGACTGCGCCCCTTAATTACACCGGTTTTCGGTAGGGTGTTGATTTATAGGGCAGTTACAGATCTCATAAACAGCACATGGGCTACCAAGAATGCTCGCTGTCATATTTGATGGGACCATCGCGCATTCTTAGCCGTCGTGAATCAACACAGTTTTCTTCATTTACTGTCCCACTTCCTTCAGCCGCATTTTTATTATAAATTTACTGCACATCATCATTCACGACCGTAAACAATCCACTTTTTTCCCAAAACAATGCCTATTCTTTCACTTTCAATACATGAATAGCAAACAGAAGCGACGACGATCCTTCTTTAACACTATTTTTCCTGATATGACTGTATAAATTTGTAATGTTACCTATAACAAAATTTTAGAATGAATGTTAGATTGCAAATTGTGTATCTGTCATCAGCTCCAAAGTTTATGAAATTACAATTTTTCAAAATAGAAAATGTGATGAATGGATACCTATCTATTATCCCAACGTATATACGTGTGTGTGTGTGTCCACTAAATGCCGTCCATTTCCAAGTTGAGATTGGTTAATTGTTAGAACATACCAAATATCCGAGGAAATCAACCCGAACCTGAAAGCAGGGTCCTCTTCATTACTATTACGAGTATTTGTAGAACCATTTGAAGAGAACCTTATCTAATCTGAAATTATACCACGGCGACTATTTTCATTTGGGATCTAGTATGGAGTTACGAAAGCTTTTGTATTTGAGAATTCATTCCGCTGTCGAAAGGAGCTGCGTTATCTCCCATCTACATTACTTTATGTGATTTGCTATTAATTGGCATTCGGTTTTAAAACTAGCCTTATTTGTGACAACACAATGAAATAAACAATTTTATTCCGCATCTAAAATCGCCGCCATAAATTCAATTACTATTTGAAGATGCCAGGTACGATTGCGGTTTGAATTAATTTTACATCTTTGCTAATTTAGTAAATAGCTGCAGGATGCCAGGATTTTTCGCTAATTATAGTAATGGAAACGAATTAAATCGACTGCAACAAAGTTGAAAAGGGCCGTATTTTTCACGAGCGATCGTTTAGTGGAATGTCACTTTGTAGTATTTACTAGAATTGTGAGTTGAATCACGTCTGCATCTAATCACACACTTTTCCACTTTATTAATTGGAGGAATGTACTTCGACACCTAGCCAAATTGGAACAGATTTTCTTTGTACCTTATCAGAGGTTAAATGAAGTAGGGGTGGGGTGGGAGTATTCTGCCATATTAAGACTTATTTAGGGTAGCATGATGTAGAAGGGGATGTGAGTGCAAGGGCAGTGTCAGATTATAACACCGGCAGTTGTGTTTCCAGCCTCTTTAAGTTCAACACGTGATTTTGTCATGCTCTACGGACTGACTTATCCAGAATTCTGTTTCTATTCCAGGAAGCCCACTGTGGATGATGTTGGAAACCCTTCATCAGTCAACGCTCGGTAAGTCCTCTCACGTTACACCTGTTTATGTATCAGTGAATTTAATTGCACATAAACAACTGCATGCAACAGACTCCTCCACTGTTAGGATTTTTTTTTCTTTTTGATTATTAACTTTTGATAACCGGCGATCAGGGGCAATCATCGTAGGGTAATGCAATTTTGGGAGATTGCGCCGTAAATCTTGGCCGTGGTCGCTACCTATACCTATAATTTAATGGCTCCGATCACTCCCCTAGGGAAATAAGTTTCTGTGAGGACAACAAACAGTATAACAGGTGCGTTAGTATGATGACCGATTCTCACGCTCCGAAGACGGGAATGAAGATATCTTATCAATTAGCGCGAAGTGCGACTGTGCATCGTTTGCAAAGTTGGGAGAATTGAAATTGGAAGCCGTGATCTGCGGATTTGTGATCCGAAAGGCTCTAATATGAGACCAGTAGAACCCCAAACACGTATGCAGACGTGACACAGCTGTACCGCAATATCTGGCACTGATGACCTATAGACTGACGTCAGACGACGAACCTCCGTGACTAGCGTACCCGCAACGCTCACGTAGGGCAGCGTGGCGTAGCGTATCGGCCGTCGGAGGCGTCGTCTTCTTCATTACTACAACACGTATACTTTTCATCTCTCACGACCTTCCTTTCGTTTTTGTCGATATTCAAACTGGGCGTTAAAGGGATGGCATGGCAGACGCTGTTGGGTCAGTAATCTCACGGCAATGAATGATGCATGACCGAAGGCCGAAGCATAGAAGCACAAAGCGACCGACCACGACAGACAGAGAGGGGCCGCGCTCGTCGCACCTAATCTGGAATACTAGCCTATAGTAGTACTATTTCGGCGGCTCACCAAACAGGAATAGCCAGACACCCATTACTGCGAATTTTTGCTTTGCCAACCCTTTTTATAGGTCTGTCCAGTTGCTATAGAATCATTGGAATGTGGTAGTTGTCATTGAAGTTCATACCTAAAACGTGGTGGAAATTTGCCAAACAAATGGAATTACAGATGTATTCGTTCCGCGCGACTCAGTTAGTCGTGGTTAGGTCAGGGATGGGTCCATCTTGCATGCCGAGCAGGCACGCCCGTAACGGGACCACAACTAAGCTTGTATCTTATTTTACACATAATATGTAGCACCCTCAGCAAAGAGGTTCCACAATGAAAATTCACTTTCCCTTCCGAAAAATTTCAGTATAAATAAGCTTGCGGTCAGAACCCCAGAATATATAGGACGTTGCTTGCTAAGCCAAGCCTGATTGGAAACCACTGTGGAACATTAAAAACTAAAGCTCGTACTAAGTCCCGTGACCAATGCGTGGATTAATACGAAATAATGTACAGCGTGTGCGAGGCGTATCGAATTTCCTCACACCCTGTTGTGAAATCCGGTTTAATTTAAGTGAGATTGTAGGGGGTGAACCCTGGATCGCTTTCCAACTTATGCTAGCCAAGGGTCAGTTCTTGTAGATTCCAGGGATTGTGATCCCCTTCGCCTGGGATTATTATTATTTCAAGTCAATCATAAAATATCACTGCTCTTTCCATCGATGACATTTCCATGAATTCTAAATATCTTCTATCAGTGGACCCGCTTTACACACAACCGACTCCACGTCCATTTATAAAGATTGATCTTTCCTCATAAACATAACCATTTGTCAACTTCTGCAGCGAGCCGCAGTGCTAAAATTGCATCATTTATGTTTTAAAGTCGCCCATCGTCTACATTCAGATCAAAATGCGAAATCTTGCCTCCATTATTTATCAAGACTGCGAAATATTCCCCAGACGTGAGTAGTAACCTAAACATAACACTACCAAAAATGTTATTAAATAATTGAAAAATTCTTACCAACCCTTAAAACAAATCAAAGATGATAAATCTTGCAGGCTTCTTATTAGACTCACCGGTGGTTTGGACAAATGTCCTGTCAAGCTTACACGTTATTGGCACAGCAATACAAACGACAGGATTCCGGGATTAGGTGTTTGATGAGATGCAGAGTTCTCCACCCCGTCGGGACTCCGTTTTAATGACTACCATGTCTCGCGCTCTGCCAATAATTAAGACAAACACTCGTGGGATATAACTTTACTTCCTGCTACCTAACAACTACTTGATTTTTCCCTTCAAACGCCCACTCCACTTTAAATTCTTCATCAATTTAAAATTACCGGAACGTTGCCTAGAACACGCAATAAATATTAAACATATAAATAAGATGTAACCACTCCTCAGACCTGTACGTTAACTGCAAGGAAAGAAAGGTAATTTTTCGTGTTGCAGCCAGATATGTGCGCAGATAAGTAGCATGAGAAACGGGTCCCCGGAGACTTCAGAACTACACGTGAATAATTGATAAACATTCAGATTTAACATTCCGTATTCCCGTATTATGTGGCTTTCCGATAGCAGAAGTGGTTCCGGCTTCAATTCTGCCCCTTTGATTTATCTGTCGCAATCTATTTTCACTACTCCCATCAGTCGCAATTTTTCTATTTTGGCATTGAAATGACCAAGATTTTACACAAGCACAGCACATCTGTTGCCAATTTTGATACATCAGAATTTACACCTGTCAAAGATGACATTGTGGAATAATTAAAAGATTTCAATCAATTTGTGAGTATACATAAATAGAAGTTTCTGGTTGTTTTCTTGTTTCCATCCAAGACACAATATCAATGTAATAAGTATAGGTACGTATTAAGGTAATTTCAGGGGAACACGCCAAAAAAGTTGAATGACATTATAGTGTGACCGATAGAAACATTACATTGCCTATTTAGTTATTCATATTATAATAGTTTACTAATATGACAACTTCCAAAAATAATGTTTCACTGTCGGAAGCATCACAATCGTCTCTATGAAAACGGTTAAGCGCAACTAGATTTCCGCCAATACAAAATTGGCAGCTACGGAAGCGGCTGGAAGCTCCCCACTTATTGGTGAATGATCCAATCCTATCACCAACATCAAGTAAATGTTACTATTTACTATATCTAAGTTTCACTCCACCAAACCTAAGGTGTTTTCTGTGATTTTTCTAAATTTGCCGATCTTTTGCCAAAAGGGCACTAAGCTTGAATACAATTTTGAAAACAAAATTTGAAGACTTTTCATGTGCTGCAAAAAAAAAAAGGGGAGTTCATTATTCAAGTTTCAAAGTTGATATGCCAAAATGGCACTTGCCGTTCGGCGATTGCCGCCAAAATTAGATCATCTCTTCGGCTGGTAATGGTACCTCTACCGACCAAACTTCAGCCAAATCGATCTAATAGTTTGGACTGCAGCGTGTTATTTAATGTTTCTTCGAAATTTCGATTTTTCTGATTTTGTGCCTAAAAGGCGCTAAGTATGAATACATTTCTAGATACAGAATTTGAAGACCTTTCATGTGCTGATAAGAAAAATTGGTGTTAAGTTAACTGGGCTCACCAGAGGGCCAACACTAACCCACATTCCAAATTTCATTCAAATCTGTTCGACAGTTTTCGAGAAATCTTGCTCACATACATACCTACGTACGTATGCATACCTACATACACACAGACATTTTTTAAAAAACACTTTTTCGTGATCCTGGGGCCTGGAAACGTAAAGATCTGGTGTTATCTCAATTTCGAATTTTGGACTGATTGCAGTAACCTCCCATTTTTATATTGGTTGTGGGGAGGTTAAAATGTACCCTTACTATACTTTCAAAGTTGTGTTAAAAAAAAGTGTGCGTACACTACGTGATCTGTCATATGATTTTCGCTTTGAGAAATCATTTGATAATAATATAAAATGCGAAAAATCATACGGTTTGCATAAATTTGTTTACACTGTTATGACTGCCTTATAATTTAGCAGTTTGTCAATGTGCAAAATTTTTTATATAGTCAAAAAAGGATACGCTATAAGCATAGAACACGCTTCAATGAAAAGAAAAGTGAAAAAAGTCAACAGGGTTGCTTCTGTACACCAGGGGAAACAAATTTGCGAGAAATGGCAAGCGATTCAAGAAAATCATATGAATTATCAGGGCGAAATAGACACCGGCCTATTCCCTAATTTTCATAATAAACTGCTCAACAATTCAATTGGTCCACCCGGAAATTTGAGTCGAATTCAAAATGCCGTAACTCCTGAAGCAGTTGATCGATTTGAATGAACTTTTTTTCACGGATAGCCCATTTCATTGGCTATGACATGACATGTTCCGCTTTGTATTCAGGTCCCCCTTATTTGATATACAGGGTGTCAGAGCCGGGTACTGCAAATTGGCGAAAATTTAAACCAACCCCGATTCTGAAAAAAAATTTTTTAATTTATTTTGCCCGGTTGAGAAGGCGTCTCAGGTCCATACCTCCAGACGTTTTTTTTAAATTTGCTCTGTCTCCTCTGATTAGGGTGCAGGGCCAAAAAAACTGTTTTTTCATCGGTGGTTAATAGCGCCTTTACTTGTACACAAATTTTAATTTCCTGGGGGTCCTTGTATCACAAGAACTTCACTCTAAATTGTCAAAAAATCAAAATTATCCTGATATAAAATATCACAGAAAAGGGGGCCCACAGAACTAAACCCCAAATTATTCTGCGTCTGAAATGATCTTTGATTAAAGACGGACCAAAATTGAAACGACGCTCTCATAGAGCCATTCATCCTGAACATTTTAAGATGCTCTTCGCCTGAATTGAATCACATTTGGCGGTGTTGATACCAGAACTTTGGCTGGCGGGTTTCGGACAAAACGCAGGCATTTCGCGCATCTGCAATTTCGTGAAACCAAGGCAACAAAAATTTTGACAAAGCCTGACGGATCGTTACCTTGTCAACAAGGTATGGCTCTTTGTTTTAATTTTTGTCACCTTGGTTTCACGAATTTAGGGGGCTGTATTTTGTCTGAAAACAGTCAGTTGAAAAGTTGGTTTGAGCACCGGTGATTGTGATCCAATTCAGATGAAGAGCATCTTAAAATGTTCAGGATAAATGGTTCTATGAAAACATCGTTTCAAATTTAGTCCTCCTTTACTTAAAGATCACTTCGGAAGCAGATTAAAATTGGGTCCATTTCAACGGGCCCCCTTTTCTGGGTCGCCTTGTTTTAGATTAATTTTGACCTCATGGTGTCATAGAACAAAGTTTTTACGACACAATGACCTCAAGAAATTAAAAATTGAGTAGAAGTTAAAGAGGCTATTAACTACCAGTGAAAAAACAGTTTTCTTGGGCCAGCACCCTAATTAGAGAAGATGGAGGAAATTTCAAAAAAACGTCTGGAGGTATGGTCCTCAGACGTCTTCTCAACCAGGCAAAAAAAATTAGAAAAATTTCTTTCAGAATCGGGGGTGGTTTAAATTTTCGCCATTTTGCAGTACCCGGCGCTGACACCCTGTATATGAAATAAGGGGGACCTGCATAACACGGGGAACATGTCAAGTAGTATCCAATGAAATGGGCTATCCGTGGAAAAAAGGTTCATTCAAGTCGATTAACTGGTTGAGGAGTTACGGCATTTTGAATTCGACTCAAATTTCCGGGTGGACCAATTGAATTGTTGAGCAGTTTATTTTGCTATTATTGATGATGCTTTGATTTACTTATGACTGGAGTAATAGCAAAATTAATGCAGTGTAAACACAAAAATATTACCATATGACTTTTCATTTGCAAAATTATTTGACAAATCAGGTAGTGTAAACACACCTTTAAGGGGAGAATATCATACTAAAATTTAAAAAAAATATATAGTCAGGATCCTATGTTGGAGGTGCCGGTCCTTTTACGATCTTTTTCCAAAATGACACTAAGTTTGAATACATCATTGGAAACAAAATATTTGAGTAATTTTCATGTGCTGATGAAGAAAATGGGAGTCTATTATTCAAATTTCAAAACATGCTATAGCAGCGCCATCTACACGTTTTCATCAGAAATAAAAAGCTGGAACCTTTAGCTACCCTGGGTTCAAATTTCATTTAAATCGGTTAAAATTCAATCGAGATATAGAAAAATCGGTTTTTTATGATATACCCGTTACTTAATACAGTAAATCCATTTTATTTATTTTTTAGGCTTTCTTCTGATTTTTCGATAAGTCAAAGTCATTAATTTTTAACCCATCCACAATTTGTCAACCCCTTCCATGATATGTGCACCCTCAAAGAGCTAAATTTAGCCAGACCGTTTCTTTTTCGTGTGATTTTCGCTAGTTCTACTTAACTACAGTTAATTTTCACCTCTTTTGACTTTTCATCTCCCTTAACAATTTTTCAACCCCCCGAGCGTTAATTTTGTAAAATGCCTTTTTTCGGTAATAAATTTTACTCATATCGATTGTTCTTGCGTTTTTCACATTTTCGACCCCCTTGAATTGAACTCATTTGGATGATTTTTCACTTTTTTCATCCCCCTTCGCAATGTTTCAACTCTTCAAACGCTAAATTTACATAAACGGGTTAGTTTGGTGTTATTTTTCGTAATTTTACTTAACCACGGTTAATTCTCATACCTTTTGACTTTTCATCCACCTTTACAATTTTTCAACCCCCTAAGTGATAATTTTGCAAAATTCGTATAATTTCGTTTTTCGTCGGTAATAAAATTGAACTCATTTGGGATTCAGTATACCTTTTACAATTTGCCAGTTTCCTTCGGTAGGTATAAGTATGTATTTCAACCCCCACAAAAGTTTTAATTGCATAATTTGGTTATTTTCGTGTTATATTCCGTAATTCTACTTAATCACACTTAATTTTCATTCCTCTTGATTTTTCATCCCCTTTCGCATTTTTTCAGCCCCGGGTGTTAATTTTTCAAAATTTGTCAAATTTTGTTTTAATTCCGGCAATTCTTTTCATGTACTCATTTGTTTTATATTGTCATTCTTTTTACTTTTCAACCCTCAAAATTTTTGTGTTTTTTCTGTTCATTTTCCACTTTTTCATTCTGTAACAACAGTTTTTTAACATTTGCGGAGGCACTACTACTAGGTGCAGATTGCACCCGATTCCACCAGTAAGACCAGCCGCCCCTACATACACATTAACGTGATAAACATCTTTTATATCTTCCCTTAATTACCTTAACATTAATGTTTTAATCGAATAGGTAAAATTGAAGCGATCTTGGTATGGATCGGAACGAAAATTATGATGAATGCAGTTTCCAAGAGACTGAGCATAAAAGAACTGTTCAATCAGCAAAGAACAAATTAGTCTAGGAGTAGGAAACGGATATAGTGGAATATTCATATTAATGGCGCATGCATTCGAGATTGACATTCGGAGCGTGCGGCGGCAGCCCGCTTGCTAAGATAATAAGAAGGAAGAATCGCACAAAGAAAGATAATGAAAGACCATTCAAGACAAATTCGAAACAATCGAGTTCTTCTCTGTTATTCTGCATGCTAACATTTCTTGCAGTATCCGGCGCGGAATTTTTTTGTTCCAAGATATTTCTAGGACATTTAACACAGTATTTTAGCGGAATCGAGTTAGTTCTGAATGAGAGTCGGCTCCATAATTTGCTGAATTTAAACAAGTCGAAATTAAAGGGCAAAATACGGAGTAAAAAATAAATGACCGACTCGTTGCAGGAATTGCAAGCAGTAAACAAATTGCAAAGACTCTTCCGTCTTTAAAAAAACTCATAAGTTCTTTTAATTAGTGCAGCGCGTTCGGTGTTGGTCGCGAGGGTGCGCCTCACGTAATTTACATACTACACCAATCGCGAGCTTCACTCAAAACAAAAAACTTTCATTAACGAAATTTACAGATGATAAAACGCAACATCACAGAAGGATAATTAAAAATACTCCCGACAAGAGAATTATTGCCTTTTCACCCCAACCTGCCCAAGGGGCGAGTACAACGCCTTTTTTATTATCAAATTTAACCTCGCGGAAATTGCCGTTTTACAATATTGCTTTTATTCTTAAATCGGTTTTACTGAAAGGAATGCTGCCTCAAACCTATTACAATTACTTTTAATTTGTGACCCATCTTAATAAAAGATCGTTTGTGTAAACGCACTCTGCGATGGAATTTTAACAATTTTACACCACAAGTCAACTCTTTCTTCTAATTTTGTCTCCAATTTCTTTTTGCCGCCGTCTCACCTGTGAGGATTACGTGCTGAGTCAGCAACACTGAACTAGCCTGTGATAATCAACATTTACTTTCTTATGGCGACCGGGCAAGCTTCTTGTTTTTATTAGCCACCTCTGAATTAGCCAGTCACCAACCCTCTATTAATGATTCTCTTCAATAACTTTTTGTCTCCTTGTTTTCGCTTCTAAAAACTTTTCATTTTATCCAAGGCTCTGCTCTGGAGGAATTGACAAATGATGCAAGCTGGGGTATTTTGTCTAGTATATGTATATACAGGGTGAGTCTGAAAGCCTCCACATCCTTTATACCACACAATCTACTGTTCAAATGATGAAGCTTGGTGCAAGAATTATTGGTTAATTGTGATTCCTCTTGATGTTATAAGCCGCCAAAGATCTTCATTTTTAAACGTTTTTTTTAAATATCTTTCGAAAGGCGTATCGTAGGATTTTGAATTATCCAAAAAGCGGATCTCTGTTATACAGGATGGCCCCGATGTTATTTGCCCTTGAACTTTTTTATGTTTGAAAATATTGCTAATTTGTCTATGCGGCCGTATTCCCCGTTCAATTCTAAAACATTTTTGGCTCTTAAAATTTTTCGAAAAAACTAACCACTCACGAGGAAAATTGAAAAAACCGAAAACATGATCACCGTGATAAACC
Organism: Pycnomerus fuliginosus; assembly: GCA_963924575.1. Classification (NCBI taxonomy): domain Eukaryota; kingdom Metazoa; phylum Arthropoda; class Insecta; order Coleoptera; family Zopheridae; genus Pycnomerus; species Pycnomerus fuliginosus. Next base: position 328,083 of record OZ004626.1, on the reverse strand, counting down.
TACAATTTCAATAAAAATCAAAATGTAGGTACGTTGACACGCATCACATTTCAACTGATTTTTTGCATTGAAGGTGTTGTCCTACATCTGTGCCCAGAACCATTGCTCACAACTGAAGAAAAAATATTGATGGTAATTTCACTTTTTTATGAGGTAGACTCATCATTGGTTTTAAGGTGATTACCTGCATCATGTTTTGGGTTTTTTCAATTTTTCTCCTGAGTTGTTAGTTTTTTCGAAAAATTTTAAGAGCCGAAAAAGTTTTGAAATTGAACGGGGAATACCGCCGCATAGGCAAATTAGCAATATTTTCAAACATAAAAAAGTTCAAGGGCAAATAACATCGGGGCCACCCTGTAAAAAAATCCTACGATACACCTTTCGAAAGATATTTAAAAAGAACGTTTAAAAATGAAGATCTTTGGCGGCTTATAACATCAAGAGGAATCACAATTGACCAAGCTTCATCATTTGAACAGTAGATTCTGTGGTATAAAGGATGTGGAGTCTTTCAGACTCATCCTGTATAGTATATTTAGTTCACTAAATCCAAAGTACAGATACTACTCGACAGGCCCTCTGTGCCCCCCCTAACGCCCTCTAATAGTAAGTAATAATAATTATAATTTTCAAATGACGTTTAAAAAGCGAATTTTTATTTCTGTGAATAAATATAAATCAACATGGTACACATAGAAAAAGTTCATCCCCAAGAAAAAATCGATTTGGATAGTTCTGGACACTTTGGCCAAGCAAAAAAATCGAAGAATGCGAATATCATTGTAGTTTGCTTTTATTTTTTTTAGTTCTGCTTACTTAAATTCGATATTATTCATTTTATTTTGTTAATACCCCATAGTAGTTATTTGTTTATTAATAAGGAAAAAAAAATTGCAGATTTACTGCCGCGGCTGAAGGATTCCAGCCAAGGTAGGTAGCAAAACTATTTTTTTGCCCCGTTGAAAATAATTTTTTTGCCGATTGTCATTAAAAAAGTGCATTTTCACAAAGAGGCAGTAAAAATGCACTTTTAATGACTACCGGCGAAAAACTTATAATGATTATTATTACTATTACTAACACGTCGTTGCCGCCATCAGTGCAGTGTTTTTGTGTGCCCCCTAAGCAAATTTTCTAAATACGCCACTGTACTCGATCGCACTTGAGGAATCAGTGATAGTTCTTAATTGTTTTGAAAAAAAATGGGCAGCTACGGAAGCGGCTGGAACCTCCCCACTTGGTGAATGATCCAATCTTATCACCAATATCAAGTAAATTTTACTATTTACTGTCCCTAAGTTTTACGCCACCAAAGCTAAGGTGTTTTCTGCGATTTTTTTGAATTTCACGATCTTTTGCCAAAAGGACACTAAGATTAAATACAATTTTGAAAACAAGTTTTGAAGACTTTTCATGTGCTGATAGAGAAAATAGGAGTTCATTACTCAAATTTCAAAGTTGATATGCCAAAATGGCACTTGCCGTTCGCCGATTGCCACCAAAATGAAATCAGCTCTTCGGCGGGTAACGGTATCTCTACCTACCAAATTTCAACCAAATCGATCCAGCAATTTGGGCTGTAGCGTGTTATTTATTGTTTCCTCAAAACGTCGAATTTTTCGATTTTTTGCCAAAAATGCGCTAAGTGTGAATACACTTTCAGATACAGAATTTCAAGACCTTTCATGTGCTGATAAGAAAAATTAGTGTTCATCAGTCAAATTTCATAGTTGGTGTGCCAAAAAGGCACTTGGCGTCTGCGGATTCGCAACAAAATTAACTGGGCTCACCGGAAGGCCAACGCTAAACACCATACCAAATTTCATTAAAATCGGTTCGGTAGTTTCCGAGAAATCGTGCTCACATACATACACAGACATTTTTTAAAAGCCACTTTTTCGTTATCCTGGGACCTTGAAACGTAAAGATCTGGTGTTATCTCAATTTCGAATTTTGGACTGATTGCAGTAACCTCCCATTTTTATATGGTTGTCGGGAGGTTAAAATGGGCTGGGAACTGGATTCTGGAACCTGGAACCTCCCCACTAGGGGAATAATCCAATCTTACCTCCTATAAATTTATATCTACCCCATCAACCTTTATTATAAGTACTTATACGTCTGGGTTTTTCAAAATTGAATGTGAAGACATTTCGTATGATGATAAAGATAAATAAATAGTAGCCATCTTTCAAATTTCACAGTTGACTAAAAGGCTCTTGTTGTTGCCCGATTACCAACCAAAATCAAGTTATAACATCTCTATACGTAACAAATTTCAACCAAATCGATCCTGTAATTCGGGTTGTAGCATGTTATTTAATGCTTTTATGCCCAAAAGGGGCTAAGTATGAATACATTTTTGCTGATAAAAAAAATGGTGTTTATCATTTAAATTTCATAGTTATGATGCCAAAAGGGCCGTCGGCTTCTGCGGATTGACAAGGAAATTAACTGGGCTCGTCCGAAGGTCATCAACACTAATCTCCATACTTACCAAATTTCATGAAAATGAGGAATAGGTGAAACTTAGTGAAATATTCCATTATTAGAATAATCTCAACATAATTAATACAAGCGCGTGAGAAATTATACCAATAACAAATTAATAAGTATAATCTTAACGAGGCGATGCATTTCACTTTTTAGAATAAGAAAAAGGCCGTGGGCAGTTCTTTACACGTTTATTAAACATTCGTGAGTATCGCAGATGAGCATGTAATTATTTATAAATTACTAGCAATCTACGCCTAACTAAACACAACAATCGGAAGAGTATAATGAAAATGTAAAATTATTTCATCCACTTAATGAAATCATTAGCTTGGAGTTATTTCAAGCAAAAAAATATGCCAAAGATGCTCATCTTGTTAACATTTTAGTGTATATTCATGACAGAATTCGTACAAGATAAAAATATTTTACGGTTAAAGTAAGCGTAACTTCCGAAGCCTTTTTATTACTTTGCAACTTTACATTCTTTGTGACTTTCTAATGTTCCTTCCGTACCGTCTATATGATTTGTTTCTATCCCAGTTTTTGTAAGTGAAATAATCATTTTCTGGTATATTATCCTGGATGATGCTGCAGGATTTTATTACGATTCTATTTGTGAAAAAACGGTGGTAAATTCTCTCATGACAGCGACATAGCCAAAAAAATTTTATCGTTTATGAAATAAAGATAATTTCGGCAGTGACGGCGCTTTTAAAAGAGAACGTCGCATAATTTCATGCGAAGGAAAGCTGGAAACGGAACGTTCCCGCGGCGATGTGCGAAGATAAGTTTGATTAGTGGACTAGCGTTTATTCAGCTGGCGATGGCGATGTGATCACGAGTGTTTAAGAATGCCGTAATAAGGAAGAAGTTTGTTAAGTCGCAGTGGCGGCTCGTGGTCCACTATATCCTAAGTTTTCAGAACTATCGTGGGAACGGCAAGCCCCATCGTCCAAATCTGTTGAACCCAAGCTAGCCGCTATAAATTATTTTAATTAACTTTATCCAAAACTCGACAACAATATTTTGTTGAGAATGAAATCACCTTAAAAAGGGACTATGGTGTACCTAATTGCCCCATGTTTTTATACAAACGTTTTGAATGGATAAGAGGTCATTATGTTTCTTCCTTCCGGCTGCTTGTCCTGCACTACACTGTTATGTAATTTATATGATTATAATTTCTTTACGCCTAAGAAACGTGTTGCAATTTATAAGGGAAGTTGTATTTTCGTTCAGTTTTGTCTCTAATTTTCTTTAAATCATCCTTTATTTTTCTTTGTCTTTGCACAAAAAAGCCACCGGAATATACGAAGGCGTAGAGGGGCCACATTTTTAACATAGCTTTGTCGACCGGATGGAAAATTGTCGACTCGCACTCGACAATTGTCCACCCGATCGACAATTGATCACTCGACAATTGTTGATCGGGTCGTCAATTGCCGATCGGGTCATCAATTGTCGATTGGGTCGACAATTGTCGAGTGCGAGTCGACAATTGTCGAGTGCGAGTCGACAATTGTCTACCCGATCAACAATTGTCGAGTGCGAGTCCCCATATATAGCCAATAGATATTGGCGGGATTGAATGACTTTATGGAATAGAGTGGCCGAAGCAAGAAAACGGCTTTTTTACATAGTCAACCAACCCGTGTCTTTTAGTTTGTAAGTTTATCCCTCCTTAAAATTACACGGTACCATTTCTTGTCATCCTGTATAACTTACCTATCCTATTGCGAAGGAGGCTGGAAAATTGTAAAAGGTAAACTGAATCCAAATGAGTTCAATTTATTACCGAAGAAAAACGAAATTGCTCCAATTCTGGACAATTAACACGTAGTGGGTTGAAAAATCGTAAAAGGGGATGAAAAATCAAAAGGGATGAGAATTAAATAGTAGTTAAGTAGAATTACAGAAAATAACACGAAGATAAAAGATAGGTCAATTATGCAAGTTTTGCGTTTGGGGAGGTTCAAATATTGCACGAAAGGGGTCAAAAAAGTGAAACAGGCAAACATAATTCAATTGAGTAAAATGTACTACCTACGAAAGACAAAATTGTCCGAGAATTACAAAATTAACGCTCTGGGGGTTGAAAAATTGCGAAGGGGGATGAAAAGTCAAGGGGGATAAAAATTAACTGTAGTTAAGTAGAACTAGCGAAAACTTACACAGGAAAGAAAGGGTCTGCGTAAATTTTGCTTTTTGAGGGTTCACATATCGTGAAAGGGATTGAAAAATTGTGGATGGGTTAAAAATTAATGAAAATAACTTTGAATTACCTACCGAAAAATCACAAAAAAGAAAATGTATTTACTCCGCTTGCTAGGGGTTAGGGGTTGGTTTTAGGTTGTAGGCTCTTAAGACTTGACCGGTGCACCGAAATCTATCGAACCCCATAATTTCATTCCACTATTTACCTGAAAAAATTTCTAGTTTCAACCCTTAAATGCCATCCCACTTGTAAGATCATAATGAAAATTTGCCCATCCGCCTACAGAGTCACTGTAAACTGGTGATACACCAAATTCAGCTTTGATACGTTGAGCAGTTTTTGAGTTTTCTTATTTCTGTGTTTATGCATTTTTGGGGTTAAGGGCGGTTTTGCGAGAATGATGATTAAAAAGTGAAAATTGGAGTTTCCACCCCTAACTTTCATCTCCTGCGATAAATTTCTCCTAAAATTCACTCTACTCCTCCTTTCCCGAAGATACAATGTGTAAGACCTTACAGTTTCCCAATAGATATTGATGCTTCTCTGTGCAAAATTACATGGCTTCATGAACGTTTCAACCGTTAAACTCCAACCCCCTATTTCACCAGCCCGGCATGCTCTAAAAAAAGTTGCTTTTTCAATTTCACTACCCTAATCCAATTCGTTGAAAAATTGTGTCAATTTATATATTCTTGTTTTCCACCCTCTTTTATGACTCACAGGGGTGAGTTTATTTCTACAGTGTTACACAACTGTTTATGTATTTACTTACTTCGGTTGTTCAGAAATAAATGAATAGGATTTTAGAAAAAATAAATAAAATTTATTTATCCGCTTGCACAGCGCGAAAGGTTGTTAGTAGATTAGGGGTTGATTTTAGGTTGAAAACTTATAAGACCTTTTTTCAATGGTTGACCGAAATCTATCGAACCCCGTAATTTTTTACCATAACCATTTACTTGAAAGAATATCCAGCTTCAACCCTTAGATTTCATCCCCCTTGTTAGATCTTACAAGAAAAGTGTCCCGACTGCCCAATCGGGATTTGTAAGATGCTGTATACTATGTAGTACTATCAGTTGCCCCCGCGTGGTTGCCTTCAAACCGTGTTACAGCCCCTAAATGATGGACCATTTTGAAAATTTATAGAGAAACTTATAGAGCAACATCATAATACCTAATGAGTTTTCTTTATTTTCCATTGTAGAATGGAGTGCCATGCCCTTAAAACAACATTGTGGTATGATATTTAGAAAATTCAAAAAATTAGAACTGAAAATTAGCGTACCAAGTTCTGCCTTGATACGTTGAGTAGTTTTTGAGTTTTCGTATTTTTGTGTTTCTGCGTGTTAGGGGTTGTAGAACCTTTAAGGGTGGTTTTTCACAAAATATGAATTACACCTTTTCTGAACCATATGGAAAGCTATCGAATGAGGCCAATTTCGACCAGAGTACTTATTAAGCGGAATTTCGAGTTACAACCCCTAATCCCATCTGTTCGATTTTGCGAAAAATGCATCCCCCAAGATTTCACCGATGTATGTGTGTGCATTGCGTTTCAAATAGCTGCGTGCAACCCTTGCAGCAGGCTTGAAGGTCGAACGTACACATACCAGGTTTCAGCAAGATACCTCCACTAGTTCTCGAGTCATTGCAATTAATATTAACTCTCATCCCCTTAGTCCGATATGACCCAAAATCAATCCCCGCCGAGTATTTCAGGATACGCATCTGTACACCAAATTTCAGCTCGATATCTCAATGCGAGCGAGCGAGCGAATAATCAAAAACAAGAGTATGCCTCGCATACTGCTACGGCACTAAAATGATTCTTTCCTGGTTAAGAATCCAGTTAAACTCAGGAAGTAATACAAATATTGAGGCAAAGAAAGGTGAATAAAACAGGGGGAAGGTGAGCTGGAGTGGTGTATAATGTTGGGGCCTTGGTCATTGCTTGGTCTTATCGAGCCGTAAAGGCAACATTAGAGTGTGTCGTAAAAGTGGCTAGCTGACGTTTAGGCGATCCTCCGGAGCCGTCGGTTCGATCAGTCGATGAATCATTTATCAGAAAGCAATTCCTACAACGCCTTTCCCACTAGCAACAATTTTTTCCTGCGATTATTATAAATAATAAATTGCATCAAAAGCAGCGCAAACCATATTAGGCTGCATGTAATATTTCGGAGTGATGCATCAGTAACCTGTTAAATAAGTTCGTAAATGAAATACAACAGCGGTCTGTTGAGTGGTTTGTGGCGGGCGGTCAGCAGGGTCAACCTGAGTCCCTATCATCCTGCAAGGACCCACACGGCTGCGATGCCATCAACGTGTAAATGCCCCTATTACAGGAGCAATAAGCCCCAAACTTATAGCATCATTTCAATTTCCAATTGTGATGCTGATCCTTCGACTTGTATTCACTATTTTTATTCCGGCCGTTTTATAGCCGATTCTTAAAGGGGGACTTAAGCAAAAAAACAACTTTGCCTAAATAAAAAGTGTAGAAAATTCTAACAACAATGGTTAGGACAATTTTTTTTATCGCAAATGGTTTTTGAGCTACAGCCGCTTGAACTGTATATTGTAGACTTGATGACGTCATCGGGTCAATGTAACGCGCGCCTCCGATATAAACAATGCAGTTTTGCCGTTCATTCCGCTTGGTTTATTTATCCCTCCGTGGCCCTTTCCTTTGTTTTAATAGTAAATTCGGCCTCAAAAAATTTGCCTGTGCTTAGTTCGATGAATCACTTTTGTTTGTGTTAATTTCGAGTTGCTTTAATCGAGCGTTTTTCACGGATATGGTGTCCTGTTGTACGGCTGCCATAACTTACCAAAACGGGAACTTTCTTCACATTTCATATTTTTCCGAATCGAGAATACAACAGCTTACAATAAACAATCATGTTCGCAGTCATTTTCATACCCCTTAGGGGCGGGTTGTATAAAATAACATGTGAGCAAAAACTTTTTCGATGTAGTAGCCCTTGCGTGATAGACGTAAAGCGTAGACTGCTGAAATTATCATTCAAAGCGAAATCTGACAGTGACGTTTACTTGTAATTACCACAGTTTACGCCCTACGTCTCTCAAGTCAAGGGCTACTAGATCGGAAAAGTTTTTGACCACTCGTTATTTATTCCTAGACTTAACGCTAAGCCCGCTACGATACCATAGAAACAATTGTTGTCAATAATTTGTTGTTATAGAATTTTTGAAGAATTAACTTTAAGACAGGATTAAATGTTTTATAGAACCCGCCCTCAGAGTGCTTTCTTGGCAACAAAAACATTCCGAATCATTTGCTGTTTTACAACAATTGTTACAAAGACACCAGTCTGTATTGTTACTTCTATTCACAAATTTATCAGCATCTAGGAGCTGTTTCCTCTTCTCAGCTTCAAACTTTTCCATTTTCTTAGTGAAAAAAGGAAGCTCAAACCCGTAAGCCATGTTGTTCGAATTTAAACCACATTTAAACTGCACGTAAAGACCAAGCGCGTGGCCGGGCGTCCGTGCTTTAATGACACGATGACGTCACACCGTTGTAAGAATACTCAGAAAATTTGCTGCATCTCGGTTATTATTGGTAGTAGCACATTAATTTTTTCGCCATAATTCTTAGAAACAAATTCTCTGCAACTTTTATTTTCACTTAAGTCCCCCTTTAAATAACTCTCGATCCAGACATTTTCACTTTTATTCATCACGCATATGGGTTTCATGCAAGAGGTTAATTGAAGAATTATGGACGTTGCGTAAATCTCGTTCTGCAATGAGTTTGCGAGATAAAGTCCGGGCTTATTGTCTTAATGTCCGCGACAGATTGGACACGACCCTCATATAAATCGGTGGTGGTGCAATACTTGGAGCAACAGACGCGTACGCAATATAGTACCACAGCTAAATACTGCTAATACCATGATAACTGGTGATTCACACATCCCTCGTGGCTATAAAAACGTCAAAACTCGTTAGTAGCATGCATGTGAGGTAGGTCGGACTTACCCATCTTAGAACATAAAATAAGTTCAGCGTTTTACAGTGCCAAGCTTTGAAGCATATTCCTCCTTTATGAAAGATTCATTACTCCAAAATTTACGATCTCTAACCCTGAACGATTTTTTATTGATGGAGATAGAGAACAATAACTTAGATAAACGGTTATAAACTCTGAATTTGCACTGGACTAGGTTAATCGATCCAGATATTGTCCCAATTTCTCAACTTGAATACTACAGTAGAAGTACATTAGGCGAGCTCTCTCACCATAAAGAATAATTCACGTTTCATTGAATGTTTCTTTTATGTTTTGAGGGTTCCAGCTGAAATAAGCGGTGGCGGTGCATAACTTATTTAAAAACATTTCTAGGCTTTTAGTAGAATGCACTTATTATAATAATGCGACACTTTCCGCGAGAGTGCTCTATTCTATGACAGCAATTTGTTTAAGGATAAGCCAATCGTGAGTTTTGACAAAGTTATAAGATTACTAGAAACTTTAAATGTCCACCCCAAAATTCGCTCTATTTATGTAAAACACCAAATCGTAAATCGCGTTTAATAAAGCAAGTGAGCGTTGCACGTGCCGTATGCGGCATATTTATGTATATAGTGGACGGCCGCAGAACGGCATCCGAGGGCCGGACGCACATTATTGAAGAATCGATTACAGCTTTGGGACACTTATATGGTAAAATAAAAGGGACACAGACCGCTGTCCACCTAAACGACAGTCATTATGTAAACAAGAAGACGGCCGGGAGGGCAACTGACCAAAGGTCGAACGAGGTGAACTCAACTTATTGAATCAAGTCGCCGTGGATCCTCTGCCACCAGAGACGATACACGAATCTACTTTTTTCGGTCATCATAACAGGAAATATCTTTTTATAGGCGTTTATCATAGAAAAAATCAAATAAAAACTCCCCTTCTAACCCCTCCTGCAATATTGGTTAAATCTTTTTATTTCAAGATCCGCCTCTTTATTCATTCATTCATGCACTTCTGTGCGCAATACCTTTTCAGAGCGAATTGGTTTTAAAACATTTGCCCGTCGTTACCATACAACAAAAAAAAGTTAAACAATTCAGAGACGGTAAAAAAAAAAATTATAACGTTAACCGGCTGTCCTAACAATTAAAACATAAATAGATTTTAAAATACATGATGTTCCAATAAAAAGTATCCACCCCAAATATTTCCTAAACCAAATAAAATATTAAACCGCTCGGACAGGTCGATTTTTATTTGGGGAGGGACACTTAAATCCATAATGTCCATAATTCTTGAATCGTAGATTATTTGTAAAAATCCTCGAAGTGGTAGAGGCGCTTTTTGCATGCTGCGTCCGATGGTGCAACTGTCAATTTTTCTATTTCTTTATCGAGATATAATATAAAGAATTTTAACTTCTACCCTTCGCGGAGCAAGTTAAAGGCACAGTAAACTTAAAAATATTAATTTTTCAAAAATTAGTCTAATTGATAGTTTATAGCCTTTTATAAATGTTGCCGTAAATAAAATTGCCCCAAGGAACTTCAGTTCGTTGCTAGAATCGGTTTGAGTGAGGCGCGTGACGTCATTTGTGATACAGCTGCCCGCTCGTGCTTGCCAGCCTGCAGTGATCTTATGGATCTCGCGCCGTAGAAATAATTATTTTCTTCTGTAACTTTTGAATGAGTGGATGCATTTCAAAAATTATTGCATTGATTTACAGAGGATTTCATACTCTTTAAAATGATGCATCGCAAAACGTCCAAACGTAATTTTAAATTTGACTGTTGATCGGGGTGGAAGGTAGACGGATATTAAAAATATTTACAGCATTGGATTGGTACTGAAATTAGCTTTCAAATGATGTATTGCAAGTGAGAGGTTGCCGCTTGAAATTAGGAAATGCTTTAATGCAGCGCCAATGCTTTCCAAGTGCAAGCACACGCGGCTTATCACATATGACGTCATGACGGATCTTTGCGGAGCCGTTTGGTGTTGAAAATAAAATAATTTTCTTTTTGCGGACATGTTAGCGCTCGTTTCCAGTAATACTCTGTTCTTTTATGCAATAAAAACACATGGGTTTTTTAGTTTATTGTGCCTTTATTAAAATTGTTCGAAAAATTGAATGGCCAAAAACATCAAATCTTTATGTTTCAGCGTGTTTCAGGGTCCTGGCAATCCGAAAAAGTTTTTTTTTGAAAAATATCTGTTTGCCTGTGATCACGCTGCAGCTCAAACTACTGAACGTATCGAGATGAAATTTGGCACACATACAGTGGGCAATTTGTAGGTGCTGATTAGATTTTGTGCCACATCGGTTCACGGAAAGTGCCTTTTTGGCACATCAGCTTAAAAAATTTAAGTGCAAACCCCCATTTTTCGCGTTACCAAATGAATGCTCCTCGAATTCTTCTTCTAAAAATGTATTCACGTGTGTGCCCTTTTGGCCAAAAAATGGTGCCGTGAAAAAAATCTATGCATAATTGCATATTTTTATTACCGGATTTGATAGCTGATTTTTTTCAAGTCGAAAACCTTAGTACCATTTTTTCTAAAAATGTCATTATCAAAATGGCCCTTTTTTTTGAAATTATTTTACAAAAAAGCATATTCTTACAATCGGATTCGATAGCTGCTGCATTGTCGGATCAAAAACTTTACTGCCATTTTAGAGACAAAACAAAACTGTCCCTTTTTGAGTTTTTCTTAGCAAAAAAGCAATTATTATTATCGAATTCGGTAGATGTTGCATTACCGGATCGAAAACCTTAGTGCCATTTTTTCGAAAAATGACATTTTAGGGGTGAAAAACATTTTTATTTCAATTTATTTTAGTAAATGAGCGCCGAGCACCATGCGCCCCAGCTATTACGGTATGGGTATAGTCCACCCGATTGTTATTTTATAATTGTTATAATTAGCTGGTTAAAGTTAATTGCTACATTTACAAATTCTGTGAAAAAGTAGAAGTTTGCTACCGTCTCCGAGACTGCCAATTTTTTTATTTCAAAGTTTTTTGAATTCTGTCCCGGTACAGAACATTTTTGTATAGGTACTTTTAAAGTTTTTAGACTATATTTTAATTGCAATATTTACAAATTCTGTGAAAAAGTACACATTAGAGATTTATGTCGTCCTCTTGTAGGTAGATTCCTATTTTTAGTGAAAACATTTCAAGGTTATTAATGTTATTATGTATTATGGCAGTATTTTCCTGACAAAACATTGTTGTGGTTCTCACGGGTTGACCGAATTGAAAAAATCGAAATTGTGGGAAGGAAAAATGAAAATGAAATGGTGGTCAGACTAGCGGTGTAATTAATAATTGGCCGGGTTTTTAATTCCAAGTTGCTATTGAAAATGATCGATAACCACGCTATAGGATTTTAGTGGGGTTATAATTAACGATATTAACATTTATTAACGTTCCATTACTTTAACCGGCTATAGTTTGAAAGAAGCTAATGAATCATTCTTAATATACGTAGAGGCAACACAAGATTATTTATGACCCGTTGGCATTCGAACGACTATCACAGTACGACGGACCTGGAGGCTGTTTGCCAACCTCAATCTCGCCGTCGCGGTTAAATCCTGATAGCTCAAACACCCTGATGCCTGGAAGTGTCATGAATTAAAGACTCCTTCCTGTAGCAAACATAAACACACTTGAATTAAATTTATCCAATCTTCCGCTGCTTGTTGACGTTGCTCGCTTCCTCGTTAAACTCACTGAGATAATTAAATACGCTAATAAATTTGAGGGTCCTCCATTAATTTGGCGGGATATTCGTAACGAGCGCTCTCCAAAATCGCTTCGCTTTTAGAGAAAAAAACAAAAAGCCGGAATTAATTTCACACATAATTGAGCAAAATATTTTCGACATAAAATAAGAAAAAATTAATCGAGAATACAGACGATGTAGTCGAGAGTAATTTTCTTAATTCGCTGGTGAATTGTGAGGAGTTGTTTAGGGTTAACGTACTGCTGTGTGGAGTCCAATTTGAATACGCGAGACGCCGCGTGCCCAATGACAACCAAGAGGGAATTAAAGAATCGAAAGTCCCTCAAAAAGTCAACTTATGATAAGTATATTTATGCGACGAGAATTATTTCTTTTTGAAAAGACCAAATGAAATTTATTGTTCCACTGCAGTCATTTCGTTCTGTTCAGAAGCTAAACATTGGAAATAAATTTTACACTAGTGTTTTAAGGCCGCTTTTAAATAAACCCGTTTTATCTACCGGCCGACTGTCCTGTCGGTGAGACGCACAATGTAGCATAAAAAGCGCCGTTTCAGCTGAGTCAATGTCTAAGTAATCGAAAACTTCGATTTTGGATCAAGGTAAATACAAAAAATAGTAGAGGCGCAATATTCATGAACACAGAAATTACAATCAAGATACACCTCACGGTAATAAAGCACTTCATTTCATGGATGTTTAGGCATAAAAGCCACACAAAAAACCGACCATTTGATCCTACACTTTAGAATTCAATTACACACTATTAAATATTGGATTTTATTTCGGCCATGCACTATACTTATGCAGAAATTAATTGTTCTTTCTTTATTGCCCTATTCATACCTAGGTATTCGAAGATCATATCTTGCAAATTTCTCAGTAAATTGCACGACACACGAGAGAAAAACAAGAAAAAAACAAAAAATGCCCCGCACTGACTTTATGAGAAAATAGCTTTCAATTTGTCTGATATTTTTATGTTAGGTAGGTTTTGACCTCCTTTCAAAAATTTTTATTGGCAAATATTCAATAAATTATCCGATCGCTTTGCATGCCACCCTTATGCCATGGCAAAATACCACTTATTGCTGCAAAGTATATTTTGCCCATATGGCAGTCCCACTTATACTTGTAAACATTTATTGCATAATTTTCGACTATTTTTTAAAATTGGGCAGCTACGGAAACGGCTGGAATCTCACCATCATTAATAATCCAATCCATCACTTATACCTAAATTTCAATCCACCCCATGAGTCTTTGAAAGTGTTTATGAAAATTATAATTTTCTTTCCCAAGAGGCCCTAAAGAATGCATTTTCGGAAACAGAATTTGTGCTGATGTGCTGATACCAAATTTCGTAGCTGATGTGTCAAAAAGGCATTGGCGACAAAACTAATTTGGCTCACCACAAGGCCAACTAATCCCCATGTCAAATTTCATCAAAATCCTTTCATCAGTTTTCGAGAAATCTTGCTCAAATACGTACGTAAATACTAACTTATACACATATAGACATTTTCTAAAAACCACAAAATAAAAACCAATCGGAAATAGTTATTTAACGAACAAGAGTGTTAATGAGTGCGATTAATAATCGAGAGATTTTAACGCGTGAGCGCAGTGAACGCGTTAATGATAGAGATTATTAATCGCCTATTAACACTCGAGTTAGTTACAATATTTTTCCGTGTATTGTATTATCATTAAATTGGCGAAATTTGTTTTTCAAAATTGCGTTTGATAAACGGTTATGCAACCAAACATGCATCCAATTTAAAAAGTGCCGAAGCTCGATGAACAAAACGTGAGAAATTAAATGTCAATTGCCTTGCCAAAAGCACAGATTCTGAGTGTCGCAGTGCATTTTTCTTCTCGCACCATGAAATGAAATTGGCATAAGTTTTTTCATAAACTTTACAGCTTTTTTCTGGAAACAAACTTAAGCTCGCAAGATCTGCACTTACTAGCACTTCAGGTGGTGTTAAGTTAAGATTCTGAGTATCCATTGATGGGACTTTTATTTAAATTTGTAGATTTTGAAAATTTGACAGATGTCACTTAAATTCTTGTTTATTGTCAGGACATGTATAGTTGATTGCCTATACTAAAATCGTTGATTAATAGAAAATCGTGCATTAACAGAGCCTATTAATGCACGATTTTGTATACATACATTAACGAAACCCATAAATGAACAATTCACGGAAAAATAAGTTTACCCACTATCCTTTAAAGACATCTTAAACATCAAAATGACCAATACTTTGAAAACCTTAATTAAAAGTTCAAGGACTTGCATGAAAAAATAAAAAGTGAAGAAAATTAAGATTTGGGATTTTCAAAAATTTGCACACTCCTGTATCTTGGAAACTAAGCACTTTAGGGCATATAGTAAGTCTCTCATAGTCTCTCATAGTAAGTCTCTATGTCTTAGAATCATGAGAGGAATCACCCCGGTTTACCACCTATAAGTAGCCTAAATTTAATTCTTGATGTACCTAAGTTTCAATTTAAATTGAGTAAAATCACAGGTATTTGGATAATTAAAAACAGGTTTATTAGCTCACTGTCGACGTTTCGAAGGTATTGTTTCCTTCTTTTTCAAGACACTTTGCAAAACGTCGACAGTGAGCTAATAAACTTGTTTTTAATAATCCAAATACCTGTGATTTTACTCAATTTAACTTATAAAAGGATGGATAAGGCGATTTTTCGTCATTAACTTTAAATAACCACTATGGTTCGTTTGTGGTTATCGGATGAACTATGGTTACGTAGTTCGCGCGAAAATTCTGAAGGTTAACAAAACGTCACTTGTCATGTTTGACTAATTCACATATGTGTCAAAGGTGTCAAAAGAAGTCATGCTGGGGGTTGATAAAACAATTCCTTTAATTCTGGAAGTAGAAGACACTTCTCTTAATACACAATTTGCAAACTATTTACTGGATGATCTTGGACGTAATCGAAGATTAGTTATTGCTCGACTTCTGCGAGAGGCACACTTTAGGATGTTAGCTGAGCATGATCTGGGAAATTTTCATTGATAAAATTCTCAGCTGCTTCTTGGTCTGCATTTATAAAAAATAAAAAAAATCTTTCATTACTTGCTACATGCAAAAATATGACACTTACCATTTAACAAAATATTGGCTACTTCAAGAGGTACAATGACATTAATATCTTCGCCTCTGTGGTTCAATACTAAATGCAATTGATCTTGATTTGGAAGCTCCATTTTCTGCATAACTGAGCAAATAACCTCAAACAAGTGACACCAATCACGAACCACGATGGTAACCTTACTTGAGAGGAAGGTTACCAATTTCGAGCAGTGGTTAAAACTACGGCTAAATCTAGGACATAATCTCAATAACCATGGAATAACCACTGCACGCGAAAACGTGATAGTTACTGAAAAGTTAAAACTACATCGAAATAGTTGATGGCGAAAAATCGCCTATAGTGAAACTTCACATAGTTATTAACCCAAGTTTCAATATTTTGTGTAGAGTAACTTTATTTTACTATGCAGATAAGTGATTTTATTACTACGTGTATTACTACTAGTGCGGTGTAGAATTCCGCTTTATTGAGTGTGAAATAGCTATATACAGGGTGGTCGTTTTATCTTGAGACTAGCAAATATCTCGGAAATGAAGCGTTTTAGAAAAAAATGTTTCGTATAAAAGTTTTATGACTTCGAGGGGGAAAATAGATGGCATCAACGCCATTTTGATTCAAGGTTAAATGAAGGTCAACTTGATTTTTTTAAATGGAAACGTATATTCTTTATTACAGATTCTTATTCCCCGCAAAAAACAAAGGGTCAACTTTACTTTAGCGGAAATCTTGTATGAACTCAAACTGCATATATTCCCGTTCAGAATGATGAGCTGAGTACAACGGTACCCGATTTTTCTTGCGCAAACGCACCGTTGCCAAGTTACAGGTTTCCGCTAAACTAAAGTCTATAGGGACTTTACTTTAGCGGAAACCACGTACACGTTAAAACTTTACATATTCTGGTTGAGAATGACTTGCTGATTTCAACGGCACGTCATTTTCCTTGCGCAAACGCACTGTGGCCAAGTTTCCCCTATTTTTATGAGGTTCTTATGTAAATACTTTATCGAAAACCATGCAATATATCTGGGAACGAAACGACACAAAAATACGTACAGATCCTCTTCCCGACCCTATGACACAGATCAATGAGTAGCGTTTCGTATCGCTCAGCTTAATATCGATGTTGTAAAAATTTAGTTTAGGTATTTTAGCTGACAAGGAGATGGCTTTCCATATGGTTTCACTAAACGTATCCATTTTTATATGGAGCCTCAAATACTCTTCCCCACCCTAAAACACAGGTCAATAAGTAGTATTTATTACCTACTTTTCGCTTAGCCTAATATTGCTAGTTAAAAAAAAGTCAGTGAGAAGATCAGGCGAAAACAATCATTTATTGTCATTCAGTCGCTCCATATAAAAATGGATACGTTTGGTGACACCATAGGGAAAGCCTTGTCAACTAAAATACCTAAATAATATTTTTACAATATCGATATTAAGCTGAGCGATGCGAAATACTACTCATTGATCTGTGTCATAGGGTCGGGAAGAGGATCTGCACGTATTTTCGTGTCATTTCGTTCCCAGATACTGCATGGTTTTTGCTAAAGTAGTACCATAAAAACTTCATAAAACCAGTTGAAACTTGGCCGCAGTGCACTTGCGCAAGAAAAATGACGTGACGTTGAATCAGCTCGTTATTCTCAACCAGAACATACAAAATTTTAACGTGCACGTGGTTTCTATAGGGACTTAGCGGAAACCTGTGACTTGGCAACGTTGCGTTTACGCAAGAAAAAACGGGTACCGTTATACTCAGCTCATCATTCTCAACGGAAGTATGTGCAGTTTTAGTGCTAACAAGGTTTCCGTTAAAGTAAAGTTAACCCCGTCCGTACGGACTTTAGTTTAGCGGAAACCTGTAACTTGGCAACGGTGCGTTTCCGCAAGAAAAAACGGGTATCGTTGTACTCAGCTCATCATTCCGAACGGGAATATGTGCAGTTTCAGTACATACACGGTTTCCGCTAAAGTAAAGTTAAGCCAAAACAAACAACTCTTATCTAAACTATTTTTGGATTCGATGAATGTAAATTTTAATCTTTTTCGAAATCCCTAGAAATTCCCTAGTAACAGCGGCACGACAAAACAAATGGACAACCGTTGAGTTGAGAGTTTATCATTCAAATTTCAAAGCTGAGATATGCCAAAATACCTCTTTCCGTTTTACGTACCAAATTTCAGCCAAATCGATCCAGTAGCTTGAATTGTAGCGTGTTATTTAATGTTTCTTCGAAATTTCAATTTTTTTGAATTTGTGCCAGAAAGACGCTAAGTGTGAATACATTTCTAGATACAGAATTTGAAGACCTCTCATGTGCTGATCAGAAAAATTGGTGTTCATAACTCAAATTTCATTGTTGGTGTGCCAAAAAGGCACTTGGAGTTTGCGGATCGGCAAGAAAATTAACTGAGCTCACCAGAAGGCCAACACTAACCTCCATTATAAATTTCATTAAAATCCGTTCGGCAGTTTTCGAGAAATCTTGCTCACATACGTACGTACACAGACATTTTTGAAAAACCATTTTTTCGTTGTAAAGATCTGGTGTTAATCTCAATTTCGAATTTTGGACTGATTGCAGGAACCTCCTATTTTAACTTCTACGCTTTGCGAAGCAGTTACTGGAATCGATCAGAAAATTCAAAAAAATCGAATCGCCAAAAACATGAAATCTTTACATATAACTGTATATTTTTATTAGCGGATTTGATAGATGATTTTTTTTCAAGTCGAAAACCTTAGTGCCATTTTTTCGAAAAATGTTATTTTCGTGACAAGAGAGCCCTTGTTTCAATTTATTTTACAAAAAATCATATTCTTGCTATCGGATTAGAAAGTTGTTGTATTGCCGGATCAAAAACCTTAGTGCAATTTTTTAGAAAATTTACATTTTTGGGACAAAAAGGCCCCTGTCAATGATAACATGCTAAAGCTACAATTTTGAAACCTTTACAGTATTAAGTACAGTATTTACCTACTTAAACCATGTAGATATAACAAGAGAACATTCTATTGATGTCAAAAGGCTAATTTCAAGTTTGCTTATGTCATGACGTAATGAGACAAGTCTGATTAGTGCATAACTCAGAAGAGGTCGCTAGTAGTACGGTTTTGCAGAGTTCTACATTAATATCTTGCTGAATTTCGTGCGGCACCCATTTTGAACAACCATAATTTCACATAATGTCACTTGTCACTCGACCAGCGCTGACCGGCGCTATTAAAATCCATTTTAAAGACAAAAAGGCCCTTTTTGAATTTTTCTTAGCAAAAGGGCATATTATCATTATCGAATTCGATAACTGTTGCATTGTCGGATCGAAAACCTTGGTGCCATTTTTTCGAAAAATGTCATTTTAGGGGTGAAAAACCTTTGTATTTTAGATTATAGTACTTAAATGAGCGCCGGGCGCATCATCAGCCATCGACAACCGTCCGCACGTCCGACCTTGGCTAAATAAAGTTAAATGCTACATTTACAAATTCTGTGAAAAAGTTGAAGTTTCTACCGTTTCCAATTTTTTATATTGGTTGTGGGGAGGTTAATAATAGGTCCATGATTGGTGCTTGAATTAGTTTATTGTCGTCATTATAAAAAGTAATTTAATAATAATAATGATCAATATAAAGGCTGTTAAACGCTATAACATACAAAGAGCGAGCAGCCAGCTCTTCTTTAGCCACAACAAGTGAAGCTAATTCCAAGAATTGGTATATCACAAAACCAAATCAAATCATCAGCGTTAACTATCTTTTTTTCATCGAAAGCGCGACTCGAAAATCAGTTAATTTTTTACGTGTCAGTTTTATTTACACTGACGGTGTTATTACTTAAACGTAGCATACAAATGGGAGTGTGGAGGCATGTATAATCGGTGCTAATTTATTTAATTTAATTCGCAACGGGTGAGTGGTGTTTGAATAATTAAAACCGCAATTTTTACAGACAATTAATCCTAGTTAACCGTGGCGTTGATTTCGGGGAAGATTACCCACAGAAGAAGTGATCGATTGTTTTTGTTCAGATCCGATAAATTTACATACAGGGTGACTCAGAATTATAGGGACAACGGCTAACCACAGATTTCTTAGGTAAAAATATGTCAACAAGTTCCTATAAACATATGCCAGAAAATGCCTCCTAAGGGAGTTAGGGCCCCTTAAAATGGGCACTTTGACCGTGGTTTTTTCTAAATATCTTCAAAACCGTTAAAGATAGGAACGTGAAATTGGATACCTTTAATAAGTGTTTGATGCTGAAGTAGTTACCGTGGTCAAAATTTTAAAATTTTGTTCAGAAGCGTCCTATACGAGGGGTCTTAGGATTAAATTTTCTCTAACATTTTTGTAAGTAGTTTTTTCTCAAATTTCATTCCAGAGTCTGAAAATTTGAGGTTTTTATGTAAAAATGGTACTCTTGATTGACTCGATGGGATGCACTGTTTTTGAAGAAAATGGCTTTATATTGGTTCACGGCTCCAAAATTTGTGACAGAAGACATCAAAATACTGCAAATAAGTTCATGGGGCCGTTCCTTACTTTATTTTAGAAAGAACATGACATGACATGAGTCGAAAAATGCTTCCTAAGGGAGTTATGGTCTTTCAAATGGAGTCTTGGAAAGCATGTTATTTGAAGGACTCTAGCTCCCTTAGGAAGCATTTTTCGAGCCATGTCCATATGAACTTTTCTTTCTAGAATGAAGTAAGGAACCGTTCCATGAACTTATTTACGATATTTTGATGTCTTCTGTCACAAATTTTGGAGCCCTGAACCAATAAAAAGCCATTTTTTTCGAAAAGGGCGCATTCTATCGATGTCAAACAAGAGTACCATTTTTACTTAAAAACCGCAAATTTTCAGATTCTGGAATAAAGTTTGAGAAAAAACTACTTACAAAAATGTTTGAACTAATTTAGTTCTAAGCCCCCCTTGTACGGGACGCTTCTGAACGAAATTTTAAAATTTTGACCACGGTAACGCCATTGGCGTTTATGGACACGGTATTATGAGTTTTGTGAAAATCATTAGACGGCTTGGAAACTGCTCGTAAACTTTTCAAGGTCAAGAAAAATTTTGTGGGCATGATTTTAAAAATCTGAAAAAATTCCCAGGTCATGCCTATAATATCTTTTATTTGCTGCAAAAATTTAAAGATGGACATTTAGTAAATGAGTAGTCTGCAATTTTTTTTCTATCCCGTTGTGCGCGCTTCGGTCTCAGCGCGTTAGGGAAGTTACAACGGTAGACTCAAAAATAGAATTTGTTTACGATAGATTCATTAATAAACTATGAAAAAATGTTTTTCTGTGATTTTGTATGCACTTACAAACCTACCCATGTACCTACCTAATTCAATTACATAGTACCGAAGTGTGTTGAAATACCTATGAGATGTGCGTTTTTCTATCTAAGCTCTATTTTATTTAAAACTTTTCATTGTATACAGGGTGTTTCAAAAACATGGTGCCAACACTTAACCGCTTAATCGCCACATGAAACCAAACTTCGAGGACCGCACCAAAGTTCACTCAAGTGTACTCCTGCGAAGTTAGAGGCCCTCAAAGTTGAAGAAAAATAATTGTTTTTTCGGCATAAAATCTGAACCGACCAACCGAATGACATGAGGTTTGGTGTCCTCCCATAGTTTTTTACGCTCTTTAACGCTAAATGCTTATTTTTACTGCCGGATGCCTATCAGGGCCGTACTAGTAAAAGTTCACTACAAAACTCGCAAAAAAAAATCTTTTTGCCTATTAAGCTGCCATCTTGATAGCATTTCTGCAAAGAGAATGTAAAAACTCTACTTTTTTGCCTCTCCTGTGTTTTTGATCAGACACACCCTTTTCGAGATAAACAGTTTTAAATGTATCACTGTTAATTGGAATTAACTCATAAAAATCTTAGCAGGCTTTTAGATTTAGCGCGGTTGCTTAGCAACAAGAGATAAACAGTTGCCAATAATTGTTTTCCTTTATGGCTCCTAAGCAAAAATTAGATTTTTGAGTTTTTGATCGGATTTGTCAGTCGGAGTTTAAGAAACAAACGAGGTTTATTAATTTAACATTTCTACAGAACATTTTCAAATATATTTCCTTGCATCTCGATGCATTTTTGGCAACATCGAATGAAATTTCCGCGTATCCTCAAGAACACGCCCGGCAAATTTCTGTGGTATTCGGCAGCATTTAAAACTCTCTGTCTTAATTCTTCAATTGTGTTCACTGGTGTAGCGTAGACATGGTCTTTCATAAAGCCCCAAAACTCAAAATCTATTGGATTTAAATCCGGGGACCGGGCCGGCCATGGAAATGGTCCTGTTTTACCGATCCACCTATTTGGAAAGGTTTCGTTCAAGTGTTCTCGAATGATACGTGCAGTGTGCGGACCAGCCCCATCCTGCATGTACCACATTTGTTCCCGTACATTCAGTGGAACATCTTCCATGAGTTCATTCAGGTCATTATTTAGAAACTCTAAGTAGTCGACGGCTCTTAGTCGATTTGGCAAAAAGTGAGGTCCAATGCCAATCTTCTGCAACTTATACTCGGATTCTCCCTTAGGCCGTTCAGAATCTCCTCTTCAATTTCTGGAAGTCGAGCGCCTCTGGGGACGACCCCCATCAACATTTTTGGTTCGAAAAGTACCCATTTCACGCAGTCTTCTGTCAAGCGCAGGGAAAAGTTTCCTACTGGGCTGCCTCCGTGCCGGAAATTTTTCAAAATACCTTCTGCAAGCTTGGCGAGTATTTTGGCGGCATTCTCCATACGTTAAGTGCATATCTGCCATCTCAGAAAAAGAAAAATCGTTTCTGGCGGCCATAACTAACGTAGAGATCTTACAAAACAAAAAGAAAATAATTTGGTGACGGAATTATTGGCAACTGTTTATCTCTTGTTGCTAAGCAACCGCGCTAAATCTAAAAGCCTGCTAAGATTTTTATGAGTTAATTCCAATTAACAGTGATACATTTAAAACTGTTTATCTCGAAAAGGGTGTGTCTGATCAAAAACACAGGAGAGACAAAAAAGTAGAGCTTTTACATTCTCTACATTCTCTTTGTAGAAATGCTATCAAGATGGCAGCTTAATGGGCCAATCGTTTTTTTTTTGCGAGTTTTGTAGTGAACTTTTACTAGTACGGCCCTGATAGGCATCCGGCATTAAAAATAAGTATTTAGCGTTAAAGAGCGTAAAAAACTATGGGAGGACACCAAACCTCATGTCATTCGGTTGGTCGGTTCAGATTTTATGCCAAAAAAACAATTATTTTTCTTCAACTTTGAGGGCCTCTAACTTTGCAGGAGTACACTGGAGTGAATTTTGGTGCGATGCTCGAAGTTTGGTTTCATGTGGCGATTAAGCGGTTAAGTGTTGGCACCATGTTTTTGAAACACCCTGTATACGGAAGTGGGGTTAACTTTAAAATTTTGAATGGCAATTCCGACTATTGCAAATTCGGATAGAGGAAGACAAATATTAACACCTATATTATATATATTATTATTATTATTATTATATATTAACGCCTATATTAACACCTAACATGTACCTAACTTGCTGCACCACCCGCCTACATTTTTTTACGTTTAAAAAAAACATCCGTACGTAAAACAGTATACCTTGGAAAAAATGGTTATTATAACTTTGAAACTGTGGGCGGTAAGAATAAGAATGACACTGTTGCAAAGCGGAAATAATGTTGTTTTCAAGCAATTGCAATACTATGCAGTTCCACAGCCTGACATGACTAGGTTTTTTAAGGTACATTCGCGGTATTTTTATCGCTCACGGTTTAAAACTTAGGTCCACCACACCACTGCTTTGCGCATTTTTCCCCAAAAAAAAAATAAAACATAGGCCACTGCTGCTGAAAGCAAGTTACATGTTAGGTGTATTATATTCCTCTATATTTAATCTGCAATGAAAAATAGCGATTGTCATTCAAAATTTCATAGATGGAAATTACTTCCGGAGTGCCGGTGTATACCTAACCGGAAGTGTCCCATAATATTGACTTATTCTATATGTATCCCAAATTTTATAATCGTAGCTTTGCTTATGTCCAGAGATACCGGCGATCCTGTTTGATATTCGTAAGACCCTGATGTGTACTATAAAAATTCGAAATTTTAAATAAAAATATAGAGCATATTATAAGTAAGCACCACCGAAGACTAAACGGAATACCTATTCATAATTTAGAAAACATTTTATACCCAGCAGGTAGATTTACAATTACATAGGTACATACAAATTCACAGAAAAATATTTTTTCATATTTTATTAATTAATATATCCTAAACAAATACCGTTGAAACTATTCTCTAGGCGATAATGTACTAGCACGCACAGCGGAAAAGAAAAAATATCGCAGTCTAATTACTCATTTATTAAACGTCCATTTTTAAATATTTAAAGGTCATAACAGAAATCCCAGACATACTTGTAAGTGCATACAAAATCACAGAAAAACATTTTTTCATAGTTTATTAATGAATCTATCGTAAACAAATCCTATTTTGAGTCTACCGTTATTGTAACTTCCCTAACGCGCTGAGACCGACGCGCACAGCGGGATAGGAAAAAAATTGCAGACTACTCATTTATTAAATGTCCATCTTTAAATTTTTACAGCAAATAAAAGATATTTCGGGCAAGGCCTGAGAATTTTTTCAGATTTTTAAAATCGTGCCCACAGAGTTTTTCTTGACCTTGAAAAGTTCACGAGCAGTTTCCAAGCCGTATAATGATTTTCACAAAACTCATAATACCGTGCCCTTAAACGGCAATGGCGTCGGAGTTATTCAAAAAAAAATTATGCAAATAGGACAATTATTTCAGGAGTTATGCAAGCATTATTGGAAGCGCGCAGGAAGAAACTGTAAAAATTAAAGTGGCCGTATTTTAACAAATAGGCGTTAGACAGCGAAACGCCTGAACACCTATAAGCTATTTTAGGTTGGACTACAACATACAGGGTGTCCGAAAATTAGAGGATAATATCTTAAGGGTGTATTCTACGATCAAAAATATGAAGAAAAGTTTTAATAAACATGGGTCGAAAAATGCCTCCTAATGGAGCTAGGGTCCCTTAAAGGGGTCATCACTTTGAAAGTGGTTTTTTCTAAATTTCCTCAAAACGGTTAAAAATAACAACGTGAAATTGAGCATCTTTAGTAAGTTTTTGAGGCAGGATTCACTACCGTGGTAAAAAGTTTAAAGTTTCGATCATAAGCGTCCCGTACAGGGGGGCTTAGGACTAAATTTGCTCAAATAATTTTTATAACTTGTTTTTTCTCAAATTTAGCATCCGAATCTGGATGACTGAAGTTTTGTACGTAAAAATGATGCTCTTGTTCGGAATCGCTGGGGCGCACCGTTTTCGGATAAATTGACCCTAGTGGTTTTAGAGCACGAAAATTTTACATTCACAGATTTTATTTAGTTATTTACCAAATTATCAAAAATTTGTTCAGGTGTTGATTCCTTGTGTTATTTTAGGAAGAAAAGTTCGCATGAACATATGGCGGAAAACGCTTCTTAAGGGAGGTATGGGGGTACTGAAGAACGTCAGCTTCCCAGGATCTCATAGGTCCCATATGAAACATTTTCTGCCATATGTCCATACGAACTTTTTTCCTAAAATCACCCAAGGAATCAGACCCTGAACTCGTTTTTGATAATTTGGTAAATAAACTAAAATCTTCTGCGACAGATTTTAGCGCTCTAAAACGACAAGGGTCAATTTATTCGAAAATGGTTCGTCCTAGCGATTTCAAACAAGAGCATCATTTTTACGCAGAAAACTTCAGATGTTCAGATTCTGGTGTCAGATTTGAGAAAAAACCATTTACAAAAATGTTTGAGCGAAGTTATTCCTAAGCCCCCCCTGTACGGGACGTTTATTATTGAAACTTTAAAATTTTCTCCACGGTAATGAATTCAGCGTCAAAGACTTACTGAAGATACCCAATTTCGTGGCGTTATTTTCAACCGTTTTGAAGAAATTTAGAAAAAACCACTTTCAAAGTGTCGCCCTAGCTCTCTTAGGGGGCATTTTTCGACCCATGTTTATTAAAACTTTCTTCGTCTTTCTGATCGTAGAATACGTTCTTAAGATATTATCCTCTAATTTCCGGACACCCTGTATATTAATTTCAACAAAATCCCTGCAATTCGCACTTTTTTTGGTCGATTTGACGTGGAATGCGCCCTAAGGAATCTCTGGTTAGCCGTTGTCCCTATAATTCTGAGTCACCGTGTATACCTACATTCGGGTTTTTAAATGTTTGCCCTAGCGAGCGCCATTTTGAGTCATTAAATGAAGAACCGTGATGTCAATAAAATTTGAATAAAGTTAATTAAAGTGCCAATTTACAACGTAGTTAATGTAGCGATTTTTTGGAGGCGGCAGATTTGAACTGGATGGAGAGAGTGGTCATATATATTAAGAACGGGGGACATAAGGGTGCCAATCTGAGCCGTTTTTAACGTCTTCAGTGGTCGCTAAGAGATTGCTGAGTGCAAACTCTTGTTAACTTCCCGAGTTATTTCTCGAGCTTATAATCCTTATAGCGCAAGGGGAAACGAGGGTCATGGCTAAACCTGGGCCGGTGCTCCTAGCTATTTCTTCTTTCCCAACGGGTTAACCCGCTCGCTAATCTGAAATCTAAGACGACACGTCGTGTTGTTTTGCACTTGCTACTTATGTGCCAAAACCACCAGCTAAGGAGGTATTAAGAGTTGACTAAAGTTGTACCGAACAGAGATGGTAAATAGTCGGCTAGAGACGTTTTAGTGGTGGAATTCTGGTCGTAAAAACTTACGTTAACAACATCATTTGGTAATGACGCATCGGCGGCGGTCTTAAAAAGTTATTAGCCGGTGGGATCTCAGCCCTTATTCGATTAGGCTCCCTCAGGTATCTACGTTAGGTTGGCACTGTTTGCATCCTCATCCCTATACGAAGACTTGGAGCTAGCACCCCGCTCGACTCCTTCGAGATGCACGCTACGACCACCCAGGGAATCGGACCGACACGATTCCCGATTTATTGCCACATCTCCACTATTTATGAATACTCCTGAAATTGCAATGATATGGATACGTCGTTGAAAAGACGAAACGTATAATCTGCCAGAATTGAGACAATGAAGAAATGAACAATAAAGAATTAGGGACAAATTGATTTCGACCGCATCTACCGAGACTTGGACCTTATTTTGGTTTATAGCCCTAAATTATATGGTCCGCGTGTGTAATTGGTTGACAGCGAGCGGACGACGGTAAGTGACGGCCTTAGGCTGATTACACACCACCGATCCAACTCCAGTCAGTGGCAACTGGTTGACGATAATCCGGAGGGGCATCGGCTATCGGTGGCCCACTTCCCGCAATATGGGACCGACCGACACCCGGTGGCCGAGCGGCAATATGTTAGCCTCCATAAATCATTGTTAGGATGACTAACAGCCTTCGAAGACGCGTCTCGCAAAACCCTAGCTGCCGCCCTTCCTTCCAGAAATATGATGTAATTTATATGGAAATGCATCGAAATCTTTGTCATTTGGAGATATGAATGAAAAATTCAGTGTCCTTCTGCGGCCGAATTCAAGCATGTGTTTGCGCAGATAGCGGCCGTATACTGATTTGTCAACTTATCTGCCTTCGCTGTTGATTTTGCGTACGGAATTCCATGATTTATGCGGTAGACCTCTTGTCCCATACCCATTCTCTCCTTTATGAAACATAGCCGGCAATAAATGCGTTCCTCAAAGGCAGTTTGTCACTCCGAAGTGCGAACTGGAATTCGTCCATCACTTCAAATGCAATGCAAGAAAGAATTCTACAAGCGCGCTCCCTAATTGCGCCACCCCATTCTTATTCATTCACATTCTTCGCACACCTCGCAAAATGTGAACCTAATAAGATATGCATGTTGGAGACTTTCGAGACAGACCACGGCTTCGTTCCCACCGATATCTCATCAAAAGCTCTTACGCAACTTTCCATTATCATATTCACGTCTTATCATACATATTAATAATAAAACTACGTTCTCCCTGACGTCTTCAGGTATCTTATTCCATCAAAATTTACAAAGAAATTAATGGGGACTTTTCTAACACGAGGAAGAATCTCAGCTATATTTTGCAATTTTACGATCTTTTTAATCTTAATGAAAAAAGTTCAGCATATGTCTTTATTTCGTAAATTCCAAAAAATAATCCATTATTAATTGAATTTCTGATTGCCGTTGGGTCATTATTTTTAGGAATAAAACGATATTAAAGTGTTCATCAGTTATAATCTGATTCAAGATTGGTTATAACATACTGTTGTCACTTCTTTTATTATAAACATTTTTGGTTGGTTGTTCCTCTTTCTTTTCTGAAGCATGATGCACTGAAAAAAGAGTTATTTATTATTACATAATATAGTACCTACATATCTAAATCCTTAATTATAATAATCAGCCCGGCTTATTAACTGATTGATGATAGGGAAGAATTGAATTATTTAAACGTATTAAACATAAACATTATTTATTTGCTACCTAAGTATATCATCTTCTGAATATTTAATTGAATTTTAATATACCACGAACGTCGCACTTGTTTATAGTCAATAAATTGTCAACATCGTCTAAAGAAAAAAATTGG
The DNA here is from genome assembly GCA_963924575.1 of Pycnomerus fuliginosus. NCBI lineage: Eukaryota > Metazoa > Arthropoda > Insecta > Coleoptera > Zopheridae > Pycnomerus > Pycnomerus fuliginosus. The sequence continues at coordinate 299,821 of OZ004626.1, read as the reverse complement.
CAGTCTCGGAGACGGTAGAAACTTTTTACTTTTTTTTTACTTACTTTTTACTACTTTTTCACAGAATTTGTAAATGTAGCATTTAACTTTATTCAACCAAGGTCGGGCGTGCGAAGCGGTTGGATGGCTGATGCACCCCGGCGCTCATTTACTGAAATCTAAAATACAAATGTTTTTCACTCCTAAAATGGACATTTTTCGAAAAAATGGTACTAAGGTTTTCGATCCGGCAATGCAACGGTTATCGAATTTGATAATGATAATATGCCCTTTTGCTAAAAAAAACTCAAAAATGGGCCTTTTTGTCCCTAAAATGGAAATTTTCTAAAAAATTGCACTAAAGCTTTTGATCCGGCAATATAACAGCTGTCGAATCCGATAGTAAGAATTTTTTTTTTTGTAAAATAAATTGAAACAAGGGCCCTTTTGCCACTAAAATGACATTTTTCGGAAAAATGGCACTAAGGTTTTCGGCTTAGAAAAAAATCAGCTATCAAATCCGGTAATAAAAATATACAGTAATGCATAGGTTTTTTTTTCCGGCACCATTTTTTGGCCAAAAGGGTACAAGTGTGAATACATTTTTAGAAGCAGAATTCGAAGAGCATTCATATGGTAACGCGAAAAATGGTGGTTTGCATTTAAATTTTTAAAGTTGATGTGCCAAAAAGGCACTTTCCGTGAACCGATGTGGCCCAGATTCTAATCAGCACCTACAAATCTCCCACTGAATATGTGTCAAATTTCATCTCGATACGTTCAGTAGTTTGAGCTGCAGCGTGATCACAGACAGACAGACCGACAGACACAGACATTTTTTCAAAAAACACTTTTTTGGGTTTCCAGGACCCTGAAACGTAAAGATTTCATGTTTTTTGAATAAAGGGCACTAAGTTTGATTGAATTTTAGAAAATCTCTCGTGTGCTGATAAAAATAAATGGTGGTCATCTTTCAAATTTCACAGTTGACATGCCAGAAAGGCCGATTGCCACCAAACTAAAGTAATTTTTTTTACTTCCTTTACACCTATATTTTTTCCACCAACCCTTTCTCAAAACTTTACGAGTTTTTGCGAAGTTTAAATACATTTTTGGAAAAAGAAAGGCTTTTCATGTGCTGATAAAAAAATGAGAGTTTTTATTCATAACTTTCAAAATTGATATTCCAAAATCGCACTTTTCGTTAGCCGGATGGCGCCAAAATTAAGTCAGCTCTTCGTTGGATTATGGTATCTCTACAGGTATACCAAATTTCAGCCAAATCGATTCAGACCTCGAAACGTGAAGATCTGGTGTTATCTAAATTTTGAATTTTAGAGTGATTGCAGTAACCTCCCATTTTTATATTGATTGTGCGGGGAGGTTAATGAGGCGAAAACCGGAAACAACTTTTTGTCCTATAAAATGGATTATTTGGGAGTTACGCCCCCGCAAAAGGGTACCCCACAGATTTGATTTTAAAATTTGCAGGGTAACTTCCTATCGTATAACTGGTTTTATTGTGATTTTTTTCGGGTTTTTCATTTAATCAGAGGCGTGCCTTCTTTGGGGGTGCCTTAACATTTTCTGCATATTTTTTTCTGTAAGCTCGTTTTTTCACAAAATAACAGTGAGAGTGTCATGGGCATTTATTGTGACATCAAAATGTGCTTTCGTTGGATTTCGCTAAGATGCGTGGTTTTCGAGTTAAACGCTTCTATTTAATTTAGTGCAGGAAAATAAATACTTTTTTGTTTCTTATTTCTCGACTTGAAATCAAGTTCTAAGTTTTATTTAAATAACATCAAACGTTAGGAAGATATTAATTTTTCTTAAAATTGGCAATTTTCGGATTTTTTGTGGTAACTCAAGAACCAATCAAAATATAGGGAAATTCTCTTCAGAATCTTAAAACCGCAACTTTTCTCCAACTTAAACTATACTCTCCATCTAAATATTATGGTTTCTGCGCGAGATACTAATGGTGAACATCGAAAAATTACCCACCCTGTATTCCTAAATTTAACTAGTTATGTAACTAATATCCTAATATTATACTATGACTATTGAATTTGTGATTAAAATTTAATTAGGTAACAACGTTTCATTTACTAGTATTGCATAGTTATTATCGTAGTAAAATAAGTAGTTAGCAATTTGTCATCTACTTAAAGAAAGTAAAACAAAAGACCCAAGTAAATAATTATAGATACTTAAATAATAACGTTCAGGGCGAATGTCATCTAAAACCGGATAAAGTGGGAGACTTTAATGAAAGTTTATGTCATATGGGGGTATCTAAGATTCAGCTATATAGGAAAAACGCGAATCGATAGATAGGCAGGGACTGCTAATTTCGTAAAGCAAATCTCATAAACCGTTGAGGGGAGGATCTCTATATCATTTTCTATTAGGTACCTTGTGAAGACATCGCCGTCCTGGCTTATACATATTGCAATTTGCATGTTAACTAGATAGCATCTTCAAATATCGACAGGAACAAGGGCACGGCAAAGACGGGAAGTTGTAACATTGTCGCTATCTTGTCAAGACTCGATGATCTGGTCTTGAACAAGATAATCATATGCATAACCAATTTGATAGCAGCCAAATTATGCATATATTCGAAAAAATTTGCAATCATTAATTTTACTCTGGTCGATTATGTCGCTGACACGATATCTAAATTGATGCATATGAAAACATTTAGTCAGAGCTAATTTGCATTTAACGCCCCCTTTCGGCTGTCACTCACTATCAGTTAACACGATGTTCGGCACAGGGTTTCCCATACTTCATGACGAACTCATGAATTGGGCAATGAAGCCCGCACAATTAGCAATATGCTCCCAATTATTCAACTCCCCTAGATTTCCATCAACTTTATCGCGAGGGAGCTTTCGACGGTTTCAGTCTTCCACTATTCCATTAAAACCCCTAATTAACATTGCTTATAAGGTGGAACTATTGTGGGAATTTAAAATGAAAGCTGGCGCCCTCAAACAGTAGTATCTTGAACTGTGTAGTTGAGAGTAACCGAACGAGGTGGCGCTTCTAGCCTTCATTTCATTTCAGCTTCTGATCAATGGTTCTCCCGGACACAAATATCTACTTCACACAATTTAAAAGAACTCAAAAGTCAAAACGCATTTATGATATGATTTAACTTTTTCAAATAGTTATAATAATGTTACCTATCTACTTTAGCAGTGGCATGATTCAGCATTCTCCTGATGTGCTCAGGTAAATAGGCTGCTATAAGAACCGTTCCTGAAGTTTTATGACCTACACTTGCAATCCCTCAAGAGAATAACATACACTCCTGCTTATTTCGACAATTTCGAGATCAAAGCAGATCTACGGTGATTTTCTTTATTACTACATTTACATAGGATTCAGATTCTGAATAAAAAGCTGACGAATTGTAGGTTTAGGTATTTATGACGAAACCCTTAGAGATGGCATGGATTTGGATTTCAAGTTTCAAGAAACGTATAGTTATTATTTACGGAAGAGCGTAGGGGTCACGTCACGCTACTCTTTTATTCATCTCAATATATTGAGATAATAAATTAATAAGTCATTATATTGAGATAAATATTTCAATAGAATGAAATAATATCAAAATATAATGAGATAATATCTCAATATAATGAGACGATATCTCAATATAATGAGATAATATCTCAATGTAAAGGGATAAATTATCTCAATACAGGGTGGCCCACTGAAAAGGGGCAATCCAGATCGTTTCCTTTCTGACTCATCTGAAGAAAAATCGCTCGAACAGGTTGATTTTTATTTCGAAGGGGACACTTAAATCTTTGTTTGGTGATATTTTATAACACTCCCCCACCCCGGTCAACCCCAACTTTAAAATTTTAAATGGCAACAATCATTAACAGTAATAACTCCGTACATTGAATGTTTTTTTTATTTTTTTTATCATTGCGTCACCTAATTTCATAAACAAAATAAAATCTCTCCACAACGTTTGCCATCTTTGAAACTGTTGAGAACCATTTTATTCGAGGCGACTTCGAACAAGAGTATATTCTTTCCGAGGGGGCAACCACTCACAAAAAAATGTACCACGGACTGGGATTATGCCAGACTATTTAAGGACTAGCAGGACTAAATGGACGAAATTAAACTAGACTGGAGTAAATCGGACTAAATTGAACTAAAGCTGACTAGACTGGATTAAAGCGGACTAGCCTGGGACATATTGAACTGAATTGGACTAAAGTGAACTTAATTGGACTAAATAGGACTAAATTGCCCCATGCGGTTCCCGAAATGTGAACTCTACCGCGTCCAAATTTCAGAGATGGGTGCGGTTTAGTTCGATTTAGTTCAATTTGTCCCAGGCTAGTCAGCTTAGGTCCAATCTAGCCTGCTTTGGTCCAGTCTAGCCTGCTTTTGTACAGTCTAGTTCACTTTAGCCCCGTCTAGTCCAGTTTAGACCATTTCATCCTGCTAGTCCTATAATAATAGCCCTAGTCCATTTTTGACTCTCAATTTTCCAGTAGGTAATTGATGACGAAAACGTTTATTCTAGCGGCAAGAGGAATGTTCGCCCGTATGCTACAATATACTAAAATGGCAAATTATGAAAATCTAAATTTTACAGAGCGCCACTAACAAACAGTATCTACCTACCTAAAGCACCTTCCAAGATGTATGCCTGTGGTGAAAACTAAATTTTGAAAACAATTCATATAAAAGTTCCAGAATCCAATGGCCCTTAAGTTATAGGCGATGTGAGAGGATTTTATTTGTCTGCATTCTTTTTATATCAAAATTAGGCACAAATTAGTTATTATAGTCTAGTTAGAACTTAGAAGCTGTTAGAACAGATGGTTTTCGAATACAATTACTCTAGTTGGCTTAGAGAACGAACACAGTGAGGAAATATTTTATTTTATTTCTGAAATTAGCAATAATAAATTCAGAGACTGATTCCCTGTACCCTCACCTGTACCATTCTGGAAAGAAAATTTCAACTGGACATGACGGTAAACGCTTCCCAAGGCACCCTATTTATCTCATTATATTGAGGTATTTATCTCATTATATTGACATATTTATCTCATTATATTGAGATAAATACAAGAGTGGCGTGACCCCTAGGCTCTTCCGTAGTTATTCCTAGATATTCCTACCTAAATGAGAATTATATAAGTAAAACCTTTACTTATTTCTATTTGCAAGAAGTTTTGGAACTTAAACATGAACCGTTTGAAGCTTCAGCAATTTATACAAATGATGTTTTATTAGTTTTAGTTATTTTTGGCACTCGAGAGCAATCTCCGGTTGAAGAAAATTGCGGGATAGTCTCCAGTGGCCAATATACATGCATATTTAAAACGAAACTGCTGGTTTAAACCGTTGGTAATTTAAAATTACCGCGAAAAATCATGCATTGAGGCGAATAAAACCTACCCTTTTCTGCTTCTTACATCGGGGCGTTATTGTGTGTGAAATTAAAACGTAACTTTAACCCTTTAAAAGACAAACAAATGTACTCATTTAGAGTTAATTCTGCATCTCGAAGTCAGAGTATCCGACTCCTTTATGACACTTCGCCGCCCCCATCCGAGTCGCTGGGAATTATTTCGTCGCTAATCCCAAAGCTCGATATGAAACAGGCTAGATTTATGAAACACCGCATACTTCAGTTACTTTCTTCCAAGGTAATGGTGCGAGCGATTTAACGTCCCCCAGAGTCATCCCCTAATTTCATATATTTTCTTACGGTACATCTTTTCTGTCACATACTCGTTACTTTTTATTGTTACAGATTGAGAATTTTTGCATGGAAATACAATTTTAATGCTCAATTAGCCGAGATTACCTTTTTACATAATAACAATCTACGGGAGACAAAATGAAATTCTAATCGCACCATAATAGCGCTGTAAAGGGAGCTCCACGCATCATAAAGTAAGTATGTGGTTGAGTTCCTCGACACCTTTTATTAAATGATTTGCATTTTAGTGCGATACATAGAGAACTAGCGAGATTACAGCAGTTACGTCGTGTTTTGTAGATTTAAATTATCTCTGGGACCCATAAGAGTAGTGGAGCTGAGATGGGGTCTGGATTACATATACATTGCCCGACGTAAGCAGGCATAATTTGTACAAAATGACTGCTATTATCTCCCTTCGTTTGTTTTATTATCTCCACTTGCTTCTGCTGTAATTTCGCCAGGTTTTTCTGGACTTAACGAAGACATAATGGCTCACTGGAAAGAATACTTCGAAGTCGCAGGCATGTTAAACACAACATGAGAATACAGAAAATAAAGAGAACGAAGATGACAATATAGAACAAGTAGAACAAGGAAGATTTGAAATAGAAGAAGTAAAAGAGGCAGTAAAAACATTAAATAGAGGCAAAACAGCATCAGAAATGCTATTACTCCTAGGAAGATACCTACTTAACGAATGTCATCAGCAGAATCTCTAAGGGATGCCACATACTTACCGTGTGAATTTTTTTGGATTCTGTTTGAGATCTCCAGGTCTAATTTCCCATCTTCGATATAATGCTTCCCAGGTATTCATAGGACGTTACCACTTCTATCTCTTCTTCTCGAATATAGATTTTCCTGTCCCCTTCCTCTGTTTTCCCGTTTATTGTCATCGTCTTGCATTTATCTGTATTCAGTTCCATTTCCATATTTCTTATTTCATTTGTCCATATTTATACCAGTTTCTGCAAGATATTGCGGGTATCTGCTATTAGTACTATATCATTTGCATACAAAGAGCCGAACTTACATATTATTTTAACTAACACATGGTCACTTCTTGTGAGGCAAAATTCAAGAAGAAATGTAACAATAATAACGCAGCCAACCAATAAGCCTTGACCATCGATTAACGTTGTGAGGGAGGGTTGAAATTAATTTCTCTTACACGATTGCTCATGCCCTTCCCCAATCAATGGTGTAAGTAGGTAAATAGACAGCAATCATAAAGTTCATTAGATAGTCCCCGATTCAGTCCAACCCCAAGTTAGAGTAAATTATAGCCCTTGCGTATCGCCAATGTAAGCAAAAATTGGGAATTTCTGAATGATTTGATTCGGTGAATGATTTCAGTATGGTGACGTGAATGTCGGTTCATCTGAGCCCTCCAATTTTCTCAAGTGGCATCTTGTCTTTATTCCCTCTTCTCATTAAACGATTATAATTGCATTTGTCTTTCCAATTATGCGTGACACTGAAACTGCGATGAGGGGAAGAAAACTCCCTTCAAGTTTCATTTTTAAAAACACAAGTTGATCAATCCCTCGTTAGGATTAGTTTAACGACAGTTTCATCTGAGTGCTCCATTAATTAACAATCGTACTCTGAATCAGAGTCATAAATGAAGATGTCGGAAGTGGCCCCATAACGCTGTAAGAAGTTGCCTTTACCCTTTACTTGGGCGGAAATTGCACGGAAGTATTAGAGTGTGTATTAAGACAGTTGCCTTGCCTCCCGTTTCAATAATGTGAAATGTTTCTGGTCATAGCACCATTGTCATTTGCACAAAATTGATAGTCTTGATGATGGACAGTCAATTCAGCGAGAGGGTAAAAATGCAATGAGGGCAATGCTCTGTGAAATAACCAATACATACCACAATCGAAGTGTACGAATCTCGTTCAACCCCAACGTGGCAAGGGTGATTGATCGGCCCATCACAGGACGTGAAGCTAATATTACATATTGACATCTTACCTGATACGATTGACTCTTTACAAACATCCCTCGAGACACCTCGGGAATGGTAAATGGGCCCATAAAGATAATTGGAGTAAAATTTTGCATAGGGTGAGGATGATGCACAATGATCGCTTATTCATGTTCCTCTATAATTTAGCAAATCCACAAATAGTTTTAATAGCATTTCGCGAATGACGGAGGAACGAGAGAACTATATACTTCGCATCGTGTTGTATTCGCTTGAATGAATACGTAATGCAATTCACATTTGTTTTTGTCGCCCCCCATTTCTTTAATATTAGGGTCGTGCTTATTCGCATTATCTCACAAAATTGCATTTTAAAAGATGTTCCAACATATGTTTCTGATAAAAAAAATCTTCTGATCACATAATTCGTTGAGGCTATTTGATTGCTTCTGGAAGGGTTTCATCTTTATCGACGTTGCACAAAATAATTTAGCTTAACAAGAAAAATAAAACAATGACAAAGTGAAAGGTCTGAAAAAGGATGGAAAGAGTCGGACTGTTGGTCTGATGTACGTGCTACTGCACAAAACTTATCTCCGTCTGAAGACACGACAAGAATATTTATATGGCGCAGGAGGGTTCGCTATTAACTACTATCACTATTCCTTCGATGATAATAAAAATGAATTAGCAAAGAACTAAATGTTAATAAGTAGGTAGGAATAGCAGTTAGAAATTTATTCTGTTTGGGACATTGCAAAAATTTGTTAATAGATAAGGGAATCAATTTTTTCACGCATCAAAAGGAAAGTCCGAGTATTTACCCGGCGCATCCACCATTTTTGCACTGTTCTACTACTTACTGATGATAGCGAAACATTTTCGTGCGAAGTAGAAATAGGCAGGATAAAAATTATAACTACAGCTTATTATAAATATCTAGGACAGTGAAAGAAGACAAAACCGGAAATATTTGGAAGAATATGTAAACATTTCATCAAAATCTTAGGCTGCCGAATCGTTGAAATTTTGGTCTTAGACTACCTATATGAGATTCTGACAATACTTTAATAATTGTTGCACTCTTGGTGAGCTTATGCAAAGAATAACAGAAACACACGGAAATATTTTAACCAAGTAGATAGATAACTTTATTACTACCTTTCGGTTTGTAATGAACCCTGCCCTTTTACATACTAATTTAATACATATTTACATGTTTTGGTCTAGTTTTCTTTTTTTTCTTCTTCGGCTACTTCTTTCTCTCTCGGTTGTCTTCTGTTTTCTCTTCTCCCCCTCTTCTTTCTCTCGCTCTCTCAACTTCCTTTATCCATTCTATTCCCTATCCCCATCCGTTCAGAATACTCTTTCTCTCCCTTTCCTCCTCTCTCATTCCCACACACTCTTTCAGCAGGTGATCTACTGTCTCTCTCTCCTCTCCACATACCTGCACTTTCTCTATATGATGGCGTTATTGAGTCACATTAAAGACTGCTTTGATTAGATGAAGTACAAAATTAGGGCCAAGGGCGTGTCCAATTGATGGCAATTTGAAAGGAAAGAAAGGCCCAAATATGAGACACAAAAAAGCTTCTAAATAAAATGGTTACTTAAAAAAAACACGTTTCTCATTGTCGATTTTCATAAAAATTTACGTATGATTACGTCTAATAATAAGTTTTAGATGTTCAGCCAAGAAATCATTTATTAATTAAAATCAATTCCGGAGTGATTCTAAAAAAAAACATCCGCCCCACCACACTCTGACCAGCCCTATCTCCTTTAATACTGACTTTAGGAGAAACTTTCTCGGGAATTTTCATCATGTTTTTGTGTGACGAATACCTGGATTAAAATGTTCCCCTATATGCATTTCTGTTCTGTATTTGTAAAGATGCGAAAGATAAATATTTTACAAACGACGAGGCAATAAACAAGCGAGTTCACCGAGGTTCATTAATCACAAAGTCCCCGACACGATTCAAGATTATAATTCATAATGATTTTTTAATTAAAATCTCGATAAAGCAAGTGAAAAATGTTTTACAAGATGCGAACTGTATGATAGGACGTGCCGGAGAAAACGGAAGAAAGAAAACTGGGGCTAAATAGGAAACAGCGAAACGTTCTCGCCCAACTTCATTAACAATACAGTATATACGGCTTGCTCCGATAGAACCTCACAAATGTAATTTGCTGGATATTTAGGGCAGTTTCAGAGAATTCTTTTCCTTAAATGAAATTTCTGCACATAAAATAACTCATCAGCCAATCAACCCTTCTTATCTAAGCAAGAGAGTAGTTTTGAAAAATATGACAGGAGATAGAATCTTCAACCCCGTGCTCGGTTCAGGTAGTTAGAAAAACAAATCAAAGAATAATTATTGTGGTTTCACCGGGACTGTAAACAAACCATCTCGGGGAATTCAAGCTCACTTTGCATCTTGTAATCTAATCAGGAACGGATTAACTTCCAGAGTGCCTCTCGTATGAACCATTAGGATGTTGGAGTAAAATTGCTATAAATTAATTCCATATCGAGAAACGCCAGTCTCAATAGTAGCTGATTAGGTTTCCTGGCTAGCGAACAGTATTGAATGTCTAGTCCCTAGAGGCAGTTTCGCGCCTGCAGCTAAAGCGTCCGAAAACTGGAGGGTCAACTCAGCTTGCTTGGACGCTATGAGCTTGAGCCATGAGCCACCCTTTTTTCTAACCAGATCTGCACACCCTCGCGAATTCCTTGTACGGGAATGATTCTCAATCTGCATTACAAACGTAAGATGACCGTGAGTGATAAATCGACTTTTTTATAAACCCAAGTAAACGTGTCATCATCCCTTTCTATAAATCTGGTGCAACTTGGTGAAGACATTACCTGTGTAATTCGGAGGCGGAGGCCATTTCAAGGAAGGACCATGAAGGAACATTTTGACGGGTGCAGTGTTTTTTCCAGAATTGTACAATTACTTATCAGATAATGTTTGCTTTGACAGATATAATGTTTTAGATGAATCACGCGGAGGCATCAGGTAACGCGAGGGTTGTGTCGGTTCTCACTTGTAAAGGCTCATCCGAGATTTGGCTGCAAGCCGTTCGGTACCCCGCTTGTCGCCATATATCTCTTACTCTGTTACTTTCTCATTTTAACGACTGATCCTTATCGGTTATTTGCCCATTTAAATGAAAACATAACTCCTGTCCCTCAGATCTTATATATAAATAACTACTTGATATTAAATTGCTCCTATTCTGATTTGCCCTTTGATAAAAACGCTACTTTTGCATTTCAATTACCATTAACCCTACCGCCCCAGTATAATAATAAATGTATTACACAATCGGCGCAAAGAACACTTCAGTCTTTTACATACAATTCACCCTGGAACACAATCAATATAGATATATGGGTCATTCTTCGGAAAAACGCAGAACCATTCTCCATACTCATATATAAAATATGAGTTTAATAGGCATGCACTTTTTTAATTAATACAGATTAGATAACTTTATTACTATACCTTGCGGTTTGTAATGAGCCCTGCCCTTTTACATACTAATTTAGTACATATTTACATATTTACATGTTTTGGTCTAGTTTTCTTCTTTTTTTCTCTTCTTCGGCTACTTCTTTCTCTCTCAGTTGTCTTCTGTCTTCTCCACCCCTTCTTTCTCTCGCTCTCTCGACTTCCTTCATCCATTCTATTCCCTCTCCCCATTCGTTCAGAGTACTCTTTCTCTCCCTTTCCTCCTCTCTCATTCCCACACACTCTTTCAGCAGGTGATCTACTGTCTCTCTCTCCTCTCCACCAGCCAGAACTTGTTTTCCCTCTCCTCATTCCCGCATCTGAATCTCGCTATCATTCTTTTTTCTTTCCCACTCTCTCTCTTCAAGTAACTTGGTAACCCTTCACTTATTATATTCTCATATTTTGCGTTATATCTTGATTCTCTGATTTTTGTTCTTCTTTCCTGTACATCAGTACATCTATGTCTCTATCTATTTCCCACATCGCTCCATTCATCCTTCTCCCCTGTTCCCTGCGCTATTATCACACTTTTTGTTTTTCCTATATGGTCTTCATATTCTTTTTATTTAATTATTTGTTCAGTATTTCTAGGTCTTCCTCCGTTTCCGCCAATACGGCCATATCGCCTGCAAAAGGCAATTACGTTAACTGCATTCTTTCATCTTCTAAAGTTCTAGTACCTCAGTTCTAAGTTTCTCATTCTTTTCGTTATTGCTTCTTTGCCTCTTTAATCGCTTCATGTATTACAAGTGAGAACAGTAGTGGGGTCAGCACACATCCTTGTCTCATTCCATTATCTGTTTATCCACTTTCCTCTTTTCAAGTAGGTATGCAGGGTGGGCAATTTTTCGATGCTCACCATTGGGATCTCCTGAACGGTAAAAGATACGCGGTATCGGTTAAATTAGAGAAAAGCTGTGCTATTTCTTCGCGATTAAGAATCTGAAGAGAATTCTCCGATATTTTGATTCGTTCCTAAGTTATCACAAAAAATCTGAAAATAGTCAATTTAAAGAAAAATTTATATCCTCCTAACGATTGATGTTATTTAAATGAAACTTGGAACATTTATATTTTTGACAGCTGTCAATTGAATGGCATTGTCAGAAAATTTCCAGGCTTTCTAGATTTTGAATAAAGACAGTCAACTTTTCTTTTGCTTATGGGCGCCATATTTAATTTTAACATAACCGAATACACAAAAACATGGACGTTTTTGAAAAAATATGCGAAATCCTGAGTCACATGAGTCACACGACCGCAAGGCGTATTTTATTACCGTTGAATTTAATTGTCTTCACATTTTACAAGAAATTGAAGAAGTCAGCGTATTTTTTTGTAACTGTTTTTCATCAAGTTTAGGCTGATTTTACGAATTATTTATACCAATTTTCAAACTCTGACATGTCAAAAAAGTTCATGTTGACTATATTTTTGAAAAGCCAATTTTTTTGTGTATTTGATGTTGTCGAAATTCAATATGCCAGCCGTAAAAGAATCAAAAGTTGACTGTCGTTATTCAAAATGTAGGCCTAAAAAATTTCTGTCATTGCCACTCATTTGACAGCAGTCAAAAATATAAAAATTCCAAGTTTCATTTAAATAACATCAAACGTTAGGAAGATATTGTTTTTTCTTTAAATTGGTAATTTAATTTTTTGTAATAACTATACTCCTTCCCTCCCTAAATTCGCATTGTATATCCTCTATCGTTATTTAAATCTTTTCTCTTGTTCTTCTTTCTATTATTTATACTTGCAAAGATCTTTCCAGGTATACTCAATAAGGTAATATCTCTACGTTACTGCAATCTCTCTTATCTCCTTTTTTATATCCCTATAAGGGTAAAACCATGCCTGTATTCATCTTTGAGCGATCTTTCCTTCATTACGAGATTCATTATTTTCCTTAGGTCTTTCGTTTTTGTCACCTAAGTATTTTATTATCTCTAAGGTTATGTTATCTTTCAGAGTCGCTTTTCCTAATTTTAATCGTCTCATCGTCTGCATTATTCTTTTTTTACTATATATTAATTTTACTACTATTACTATATTTTTTATCACAGATTCTTATTCCCCATAAAAGAACAAACAAATCTCATCTAAACTATTTTTGGATCCGATGGATGTAAATTTTAACCTTTTTCGAAATCCCTAGACATTCCCTAGTAACAGCGGCAAGACAAAACAAATGAACAACCATTGTAACTTAGCAACGATAGATAAATAAACCACAAAAATTGTTGTAGATTTTGTTTTTGCCATGCCGCTGTGGCAATGGATTTCGAAGAAGATTAAAATTTTGATTTAAATATCTGACAAACTATCCATCGGATCCAAAAATAGTTTAGATGAGAGTTGTTTGTTCTTTTACGGGGAATAAGAATCTGTAATAAAAAATGTAGGTTTCCATTTAAAAAAATGAAGTTGACCTTCATTTGACTTTGAAAATGACCTTGAATCAAAATGGCGTCGATGCCATCTATTTTCTCCCTCGAAGTCATAAAACTTTTATACAAAACATTTTTTTCTAAAATGCTTCCTTTCCGAGATATTTGCCAGTCTCAAGATAAAACGACCATACCCTGTATTATTGTTCCTTTTATCCTTTTCTAGCTTCTCTATTTTTATATGAAGTTCGCTTATTGTCCCATCAGATTTTGATTTTATAGTATTTTGTAGAACTTCCAGGTTTCAGAAGGTTTCGGAAGAAATAAAGCGATTATAGTGATTTAAGTGGTGAGTAGGTTGCCTCAAATTTTCCGCCTGATGAGGCAAATGTGTGTTTGGTGAAGTTGAGCCGGAGTGTTGTGAATATCATGCGCTCGTCTTATCTCACGTATCACCATAATTATCGTCGTAGTAATCAGGACAAATAATAAAAGAACACGCCATCTCGCATACCAAGTAAGATAGCTTACGTACAGCATCATAGGTGAAGTTTGTGATGCAGCTACATATTCGAAGGGATGCACCAAGCCACCAAGGCAATAAAGTGTTCGCTTGAGAATAGATAAGGTTATCTGAGGACCACTAATTGAAAGCTAATTGAGCAACTCTCGCAGTTAGAAGTAAATGAGCACTGGCCCGTGGCGTAATACAGATTTACTAGCCCGTGTGTACCGCAACTTACTGGCCCCAGGCCTTGATAAAGTGTTAGTTACTATCGAAATTACTACCGCGATCTAATTGTCTGAAGATTTAACCGTTTCACAAATTACCCGTTTTTGCAGTTAATTTCACTTCGACCCTTTAGCTCAAGAACTACGTGATGTGGAGTTTTCAAATGTTATAACATTTGTTCTAAAATTAAAACAATAAGGGTAGTTTTAGGTACTCATTTGATAAATAAATAAATCCAGATAAAAAACTGCGTTAGCTGTTGAATGAAAGGTCGAATTTCAGGGTGCGGAGCTCCATTATCGATTAGCCCAACTGTATTGAGTACATTCAATAGGATTCGTTAGGGCCAATTTAAGGTTACTATTTTCTCGGCAAATAATAATAAGCTAGGGTCAGCAAAGAATCTTGACAAAAATTTACTCTTTTATTGAGTTTCAGGGAATTCAGTTAATTTCTGGTTGTGCACATCTACCAGATTAACAATGTAAGGGATATCATCAGATCTTCCAGTAGGATCCGCAGCAAATGAAGACCAGAACTAGGGTTGTTCGGGTTCTTGTTAGGCGCGCAATTAGAATATCTTAATTTGTATCTCAGTTATCGGCTTGACCCTCTCGCGCTTTAATATATTCCCTGACTTTTAATTCATTTCGTTGTGGTTAGTGAACGGCGACTGGAGAAACTCGGTCGCCTAAAATCACCCCCAAATAGAATAATTACTTCTTTTCTACCAACCAATTTATATGCATTGCTTTACCCTGCCGGGTCTCTTATTTCAACAAATGGCATGTTTGTTATTTTTTGCAGACCATTATTTTTTGTTATAGTGTCAGGAAATTTTGGAAATTAATATTTTGTCCATGTTTCTAAACCACTATTTTTATTTTGCTACAAATAGGTACTTTTTCCTATTGCTATACTACAAGAACATTATCTTAATTTTTATTAATTTTTTTAAGCATTTATTTCCCAGCACAAAACAAGATTACATAAACAATATAGACTAAAATTTTACAACATAATATTTGTTATTGTCAAATCTTAAGGAATTTGTTCAGCTCACCCGCCGTACAGGACAATTTTTACTCATGAAATTATAAAAACCTAAGCACCCAAACTAAAATGTAATAAATGTTCATACCTAAGGTGCATCTTTTGAGGTATAGCCAACTCGAATGTAAGTTGTAAACCTAGCCTATTACGACCTAGAGAATAGGGCCATTTTTCAATATTTTTCTTCGCGATCAAGAAATCGAAAAAATTCATACGAATAAATTGTTCGCAATCTTGTTTTGACCCCATATGACAAGTTTCAATACAAAATCCGAATTTTTAATAATAAACTGGTTTCTGAACAACTTTTTCTAATAGCTTTTTTTACACCAGCAAAGGCTGGAAATGGCAAGGGGTGCAAATTTTGCAAGAACAATGCAGGGTGTGAAAAATTGTGAAAATTTATACCTACCAACTTTTTGCGAATAACTCGAAAACGGATGAAAATAACCTTGTTACGATTGAAAAAATTGAGAAAAAAATGGGTAGTTTTTAAGTAGAGTGATGTAAACTACAATTCTTTCCTTCCAAACTCATCCAGGATTCTATAACACAGGCTCCTATAATATACAGTGTGTCTCATTTTAACTGGAACCAACCAAATATTTCCGTTAACATACCGTATTGAATAAATCAATTCGCTCTTTTTTTCTGCGTGCATGTAGAGCTCCATATCAAAATCTGCAGCTCTGTCTGCGATATTTCACCTTTTCCTTATCCCAAAATCTCAGCCCACTGATGCGACTAATTAAAAAGGACAAACATAACGAAATCGTATTATTTTCAGGCCAAAATAAAAATGTTGAAATTTCTTGAGGGAAAAATCAAAAATATCGAAAACTTCAATATTTTTGCAACAAAAGGGTTGAAATGAGTTTGTTTGACATTTGCTGTTAGCTATGATGGCTGGGCAAAATTTGACAATCAGAGAAAAAGTTGAAATTATAAGCTATCCATCATCACTTAATCTGCGATTGTTAAATTTTGCCCAGCCTTAGCCAACAGCAAATGTCAAACAAACTCATTTCAATGGATTTTCATCAAGTACACATCAACCCTTTCGCTGATGCAAAAATATTGAAGTTTTCGATCTTTTTGATTTTTTTCTCAAGAAATTCAGCATTTTTATTTTGGCCTGCAAATTCGCCGATTTACCCATTTGGAGTCATCCTGAGCATCCTTTCCTAATAAAATTTTTCGATAAAAAAATCGTTAATACGATTTCATTATTTTTTACGAAAGCGTAGAACTGCCACGATATTTGCTGAATTTTTTTATTTTGTAATTTGCAGAAAAAGTGTAAATTTACAGAAAAAAGTGTAAATTTATGTTTCCATTCTGAGAGCACCGTTACCGAGTTGTACAGAGTAGTTCAAATGTATTAATACACGACACTCACGGCCAAACAATAAGATAAACGAATAAAATAAAAAATCCATCAGGGTAAATTAGAATAAATTACCTTCATTTCGTCGCAATTTGGAATTTGCATAATTTAGCGATAAACAATGAGTATTTTTTTTGATGGCACCACCCATGTTTCTATTTTTTTGGATTCCCTGTGAGTCCTTTTTATGGTAACAGTAAATTTTAAAATTTTCATTAATTCAAATGCCTCCCACTAATTGTACACGCCCCCTAAACGATTTTAACGGGGCCTAGTTAGTTTCTTTACTTAACAAAATGACGCTTTCATTACAAAAGAAAAAATGTTTCTTGAAATTGCAGCATTACAAGCCATTTTGCTACATTTTTTATCGGGCTGTTATCAAGCTGTTAATTAATAAAATGACCAAAAACAAAAAATCTTGCATTCTGAAGAAACATCCTTAATAACGAAAATTAAAATTTAAAAGTTTAGTACTCAATTTATGTATCGGGTGTCCCAAAAAAAACCGGACAAAATATTTTTCGAAGTGAGTCAGCCATTTCTTAACTGATTTGGATAGACTTGATCTTAAATTAAAGCTAAAGAATCGGACTTTCGAACTTTGTAAGAAACATCGACAGATGGCGCTGCTGTAGCAGCCTTATTGATACCTACTTGTCTTTAAGGCTTATTTTAGGTGCGTGGGGATTTGTCGGACAACAACCAATGGTTATGAGACCCAAATAGCCTTGAAGATCTTTCTTTTTTCTTAAAAAATCTTTTTCCAGAAGTCCATTTGGCGTAAGCATTAATTTTTTGTGATTTTTCAAAAAAAAGTGTTTTTGCGTATTTTCATGCTTCCATAATCATGGTTAAAGTAACATTGATGCACATAGGGCTTCATTTTCAATAATAACTGTTCAGGTGCCCCCAACTGGCATCCGTGCCACTGTTTTCACCATATTCGTTCATTTATAACTGAAAATTAAGATTTATATGCATTACTGTTCTTTGGTCATGGCCTTTAATCCGTGAAAATACTCAAAAACACATTTTTTTTTTAAATTACAGAAAATTAATGCTTAAGCCAAATCGACTCCCGAAAAAGGGTTTTTGAACAAAAATGAAAGATCTTCAAGGCTATTCGAGTGTCATGCCGATTGGTCGTTGACTGACCAATCCCCATGCAGCTAAAATAAACCTTTCAAGCAAGTATCAATAGGACTACTACGGCAACGCCATCTGCCGTAGTTTCTCAGACAGTCGAAAGCCTGATTCTTTGGCTTTAATCGGCTAAGAAATGGCAGACTTATTCCCAAAAATATATTGTCCGGTTTTTTTTGGGACACCCGATACTTTTTGTGTTATTACTAAATTATACAAGCATTTACCATGGATCTTTTATTCTATTCATCTTAAAATTTGGCCGAAAGAGTCGTGGACTACCCTGTACAACTCGGTAACGGTGCTCTCAGAACGAAAACATAAAGGACCCCGCACCATCCTTATGGAAAATGGCTTTCTGTCGGATTGGCTGAAATTTTAGTATGTTGTAGATTTTGACCTCCTGATCAAATGTTATCATTGCCCCAAAGAAATCGTACGGACAGCTTTTGATATAGTCTGCCGAAGATAAACTTTTCCCCCATAAGGACATACACATTTTTCGGACCGTATAGTAAAAATACTTTTTTCAGCATAATAAGCAAACACACCCATAAGACTCCTATAAAAGCATATTAATATATACGCAAGAAAAGTGCCCCTGGACTTATCATGTGCTATTATGATGGCAAAAATGCAAATTAATTTTCGCTGCATGTAATTCTTATGGGAAAATTTTATCTTCGGCACCCTCTGGAGCAAAAACTGTCCGTACGATTGCTTTGTGGCAATGATAACTTTTGATCAGGAGGTCAAAATCTACAATATACTAAAATTTCAGCCAATCCGACAGAAAGCCATTTTCCCATAAGGATGGTGTGGGGTCCTTTACACTTTTTCTGTTTTACACTTTTTTCTGTAAATTTACACTTTTTCTGTAAAGGACCCTATACAATAAGGTGACCGCTTGGGCCCATCTCTACCAAATTTTAAATTTTGGTAAGCGAGGGATAGATGAATGTTTGGGGGAAAAATAAAAGTTTAGTATCTAGTAGTAGTAGTTTTCGCCGAGAAAAAAATTCGTGAAAATTGCCATTTTCTCGGGCCAAATGTATTTAGAGCCACATAAAAATATGACCGCCTGATGGGAAGATTTCTATATATTTGTATTCAATCTTGTAAGAACACTTTATTATACCTCCACGGGCTCCACGCCAAAAATCAAAGTTTAGTGTCGTACAGATCCTGATTTTCAATTTATTTCCTGGACCACTATCCTTTACACTTTTCTCTGTAAATTACAAAATAAAAAAAGTCAGCAAATATCATGGCAGCTCTACGCTTTCGTAATTTTTGGCCTCTTTAATAAGAAAAAGGTGTAGTATCACACAGCTGCAGATTTTGGAGCTCCACATCTAGAAAAAAAAAGAGCGAATTGATTTGTTCAATATTGACCGAAATATTTAGATGGTTCCAGTTAAAATGAGACACACTGTATAAAGGGGCTGTAACCTGTAAATACGATACTTGCATTTAAAAAAACTAAACTTTGACTTGTCTGGTCAATTTTTTTTGACCATCACCATTATAAGTAGGTAGTGAGAAATATTCGCTTGAACAAAATCCCTAACTATGGGATGGTTTAGGAGCTATGAACAGAATACAAACTTATTATGAAAATATTATGTAGCTACTGAGATGTTTACCCTATGTTTATAGGTCATTATTTAACCATTATCGGGTTCAGAATTTCTTTCTGTTAACTTCTGAATTTTTTGTGTGATCCTTTAAAAATGTCGAAAAACTGTATTTGTGTCATACTTCACCTTTTCCTTGTCCCGAAATCTTAGCCCACTGCGATTAATTAAAGAGACCAAAAATAATGAAATCGTATTAGGCATTTTTTTATCGAAAAATTTTGTTAAGAAAAGATGCTCAGGATGACCCCAAATGATGGGTAAATCCGAAGTTACAGGCCAAAATAAAAATGCTGAATTTCTTGAAGAAAAAAACAATAATATCGAAAGCTTCAATTTGCAACAAAAGAGTTGATGTGTAATAAAAATCTATTGAAATGAGTTTGTTTGACATTTGCTGCTGGCCAGGGCTGGGCAAAATTTAACAATCGCAGAAAAAGTTGAGTATTAAGATTTTTGGTGATAGCTTATAATTTAAACTTTTCTCATATTGTAAAATTTTGCCCAGCCATAGCTAACAGCAAATGTCAAACAAACTCATTTCAATTGTTTTTTATTGCATATCAACCCTTTTGTTGCAAAATTATTGAAGTTTTCGATATTTTTGGTTTTTTCCTTAAGAAATTCAGCACTTTTATTTTGGCCTGAAACTTCGGATTTACCCATTTGGGGTCATCCTGCGCATCTTTTCTTAATAAAATTTTTCGATAAAAAAATGCCTAATACGATTTCATTATTTTTGGCCTCTTTAATTAATCGCAGTGGGCTGAGATTTCGGGACAAGAAAAAGGTGAAGTATTCCAGAGATGCAGATTTTGGAAGATTGTAGAAGAAAAGAGCGATTTGATCTGTTCAATGTTAACCGAAATATTTGGGTGGTTCCAGTTAAAATGAGACATACTGTATAAGTATTGAGAAATTTTATTCGCTTGAACAAAATTCCTAACTATGGGATGGTTTAGGAGCTATGAACAGAATACAAACTTATTATCAAAATATTATGTAGCTACTGAGATGTTTACCCTATAGGTCATTATTTAAGCATTATTGGGTTCAGAATTTCTTTCTGTTAACTTCTGAATTTTTTGTGTTGATCCTTTAAAAATGTAAAAAATAATATTGTAGGTAATGAGATTGTTATCAATACAGCTTTAAAATCGATAAATCATTGTGGTATGAAACTATGAAGCCAGGAAAAGTGGGTGATGAGACGGACCGAGCGTCGCTGCATCTCATGGATTATCGGATACAGCGCCGAGGTTGCCGGTGACGGTCGGCGGTGGTGTATTGGCTACTTGTTGATATTGGCATCGAGTCTAGCGTGGCGACGGCGTGGGGGCGGCCCATCTAGCGAATGACTTTGCGATATATAGCACAGCTGCGTGGCTGTGACCAACCAGTGCTGCGGATCGACTGAAACACGGCTCGAAGGCCGCCCGATCACGCCCACAACGCCGTCACTCGTTACTAGTCATTAGTCACTTGTTGGTGGTAACAGCAATAGCTTAACACTGTTCTTCCGCGACAACTTCGCGACCTCGTGTGTTGTGCTGTGCTGTGAGTGCTTCTTCCATAATGCTGCCATATCAGGCCGTTGCGATGGACTATGCGGTCTCTTCTGGATTCCAAAGGCACCAGGCTCCCATCGGCATCGGTGTCAACATCAATCCTGCCTTCACCCACTCCTGGTTCGTACCAGCGGATATGTGTGTCTCCTACAAACAGACTCCTCTCCTCGAACCAGGGCATGTCTACTTATTTTATTCGTTTAAACACCCTTACACGATTTTGACCCATTTTTATAGCTGAAAATTTTATGTATGGCCAGCTATCTCATCTTAAACTGTCAAACTAACTTATTGTAGACGATCTGTTCAATTTTCTAAAAATTATGTACATACTTTTCGGTTGAATATAGGACCTACTTATGTCTGTGGGAAAAACTTGCCATACCGTTTCCCAACGTAACGTATTGTTGTCAATTATGTACATCTTCAGGATTCTGCTGCATTGCTGCCTAAAAGATCAACTGGAAAAACTGACTGCAAATTAACATATACCGACCTATCTATCATAAGGGAAAAAGTTATTCAGTATACTTAGTCAATCATGTACCACATTTAGGTTAATTTTAACCGAATCAATGCGTTCTTTTTTTCTGCATGTAGAGCTCCAAAATCTGCACCTGTGTAATACTTCACTTTTTTTATAGACCGAAATCCCAGCCTACTGCGATTTAATGAGGCCAAAAATGACGAAATCGTATTAAGCATTTTTTTATCGAAAAATTTTATAAGTCAAAATTGGCTCAGGATGGCTCCAAATGGTTAAATCCGAAATTTCAGGAAAAAATAAAAATGTTGAATTTCTTAAGGAAGAATCACAAAATAACGAAAAGGTCAATATTTTTGCAACATAATGGGTGCTGTGAAATAAAAAAACAATTGAAATGAATTGATTTGACATTTGCTATCGGCTATGGATGGATAAAACTTAACAATCGCAGAAAAAGTTGAAATTATTAGGATAGTGTAAGATTTTCGTTTTTCTTAACAATTTCAAGGGACACCCCAATGTTGCAATGTGCCACAAACAGCAAACATATGCGCTTCCATTGTTTTTTTATTTCACATCACCCGTTATGTTGCAAAAATATTGACGTTTTCGTTATTTTATGATTCTTCCTCAAGAAATTCAACATTTTTATTTTTTCCTGAAACTTCAGATTTAGCCATTTGGAGCGATCCTGAGCAACTTTTCTTCATAAAATTTTTCGATAAAAAAATGCCTAATACGATTTCGTCGGTTTTGGACTCTTTGTTAAATCGCAGTAGGCTGGGGTTTCTGTTTATAAAAAAAGTTGTGTATTACACAGGTGCAGATTTTGGAGCTCTACATGCAGAAAAAAAGAACGCATTGATTCGGTTAAAATTAACCGAAATATTTGGGTGGTTCCAATTAAAATGAGACACACTGTATGTATTCGTTCGCCAACTTATAGCAACTATAGCCTTAAGGCCGTTCTCTTCGCCTGCAATCGGATAGTATTTTGATATTGATTTGATGATTTTGATATTTTGAATAGGACTGTGACTTGATGGATAGAGATATTGTCTCCAAATATTTTTTTTATAATATAATTAATTGAAATATGACGCTTTATAAATCGACAAAAGCTTGTTTTAATTTTTTAAAAATCCATCAAAAGTCCCAATCCTATATTTCAAAATTCGCCCTGATTACGGGCGAAGAGAACGGCGTTAAGGGGCAACGCCCAAGATCCTATAGTTAAATCTTTGAAAGAAAGTAGCAGCAATTTTTGACCAACCCACGTCATCCACTTCCACAACATATGTTTGGTTTATGTGTGTGATGCTTTCACCCACAAGAAATGTGAAATATATACAGGGTGCGAGATTAAAACTCCAAAATGCTATATAACATTGTTATTTGTGGTCCTATTTTAGTGAACTAAAAGCCAGATGAAATTGCTCATAAAACACTACAAACTAAAGATGGTTTTGATTTTTATCAACTTCAACTTGAATGTCAACTGGATATCAACTTTTCGGTTTCAAATGGACATACCCAATTTTTTTTACTCAGCTAATTTTTTTCTGCGTCTTGAGATGTACAATAAGTTGAGTTTGGTTTATAATAAATTTTGAAAATAATTAAAATTATTGTCAACATTTCAATCTTTTTATGCTAAATTTTTAAGTGTGCCGTGAAAAAAATTCTCGAAATGCCTTTTAAATGCTAGAAAATAAAATAGTGTAAATGCTTTGTTAAGTTTCTACCAGATCCACAGCACATTCGAAAATAACTTTTTGGTACAAAATACTCTAATTTTGACAAAAAATTATAATTATTTTCACGACTAATTGTAAACCAAACATAACTTATTGTACATCAAAAGACGCAGAAAAAAATTTGCTATTGCACTGAGCAAAAAAAAGATGGGTACGTCCATTTGAAAATGAAAAGTTGACATCCAGTTTACATTCAAGTTGAAGTTGATGAAAATCAAAACCATCTTTAGTTTGTAGTGTTTTATGAGCAATTTCCGAAGAATAAAAACCCTTCGAGTATTAATGACCTTCGTCCAATTAGCCTTTTATCTAACACCTTAAAGATAGCAGAGCGGGCCTTTTCAACACAATTTACAGATTTTTTATCCGCTGCCAACGATCTGCCTGATGTACAATCTGCATATAGGAAGGGGTACAGCACTACTACCAGTTTGTGTTCGCTGACGGACGATATATTGCGTGGTTTCGATGCCGGACATTTCACTTCGCTTACTTTATTAGACATGTCGAAGGCGTTTGACAGTTTGAATATCCGTCTTTTGGTGGCCAAATTAAAATATTACGGTGTTCGAGACGCAACACTGGACTGGTTAGTAGGTTATCTTTGTGATCGTAGTCAAGCGACTGCTTATGGTGATCAAGTGTCACTTCCCTTGTGCTTAAATTCGGGTGTCCCACAGGGGTCTGTTCTGGGACCCACTCTGTTTTCGGTTTATAGTGCTGATCTGCCTTTTGAGTTGGAACACTGCTCCTTGTATATTTATGCGGACGATATTCAAGTTCGTCTTTCATGTCAACCTGAGGCTTTACAGGAGAGTGTTGCGACTATAAACGCTGATCTTGGTAAAATTAGTGACTGGGCCAGAAAAAACTCATTGCTTCTTAATCCGGCTAAGACCCAAACTATCCTGTTTGGTACAGCACAACGACTTGGTCAGGTCAGATATACTTATAATATCAGAATTAATGACATTCCAATTCAGATATGTGATACTGTTAAAAATTTAGGGGTAATTTACGACTGCAATTTAAATTTCGTAGATCACGTTAATGCTGTTTGCAGGAAGACTTATTTGAGCCTTAAACAAATTGCACCTTTTCGAGAGTTTCTGGACCGACATGTGAAAAAGCTGTTGTGTGATGCAATGGTTCTTTCACATCTCAATTATGCCGACCTCGCGTATTCCTCTTGTCTGACAGAACAGCAAAAACAGAGGCTTCAAATGATTCAAAATTATTGTGTACGTTATTGTCTTGATGTTCCATTCGCAGCTCACGTTACCTCATACACTCGACAGTTGGGCTGGCTTAAAATGAATGAGCGGCGGATCATGCATTTTGTTGCTCTTGTATTGGGTGTTCTTTCTTCGAACCGCCCTTTGTATTTAAGAAATAAAATTCATTTCCGCAGTAGGATGCATGATCGCCTACTTAGATTCACGCAGTTTACGGTGTCCATACCCAGGCATACTCTGGCCTGCTTTAGGGCCTCTTTTTCGTTTTTAGCGGCTTATATTTTGAATTTCATTGCCTTCAACTTTGATAATGACTCCTCGGAGAGAGCAGTAGTAGGAACTTTGAGACAATCTTTTTTTGAGGATAGGGACCTACTGATTGATAGAAGTTTGTTTTAGTGGTTGCTTATTTGTAGACGGTTTCGACTTTTCATTGCTTTGTTGCTCTTTTCACTTTTTTGCGATTTTGTATATGTATTATAAATCAATGCTATTTAGTTGTACACTTCTCACTTTTTTATCACTTGGGCAGAATGTAAATCAGCACATGGCTGTTTCTGTCCTTTTATGCGGCATTTTATATTGAATTATGTAGTATTAGTTTTTTTGGTTTTGGTTCCTTAAAATATTCTTTATGTATTTTCATTTTATTTTCTTATGTTAAAAAGCCGCTTAATAAACTTTATTATTATTATTATTATTATTATTTCATCTGGTTTTTAGTTCACTAAAATCGCACCACAAATAACGATGTTATATAGCGTTTTGGAGTTTTAATCTCGCACCCTGTACATCTGATCTATTTCAAAATGTGGGGCGCATTTGCCATAGGTTTACACTATGCTATGTATATGTATAAATGACCAGAGATTTCGCAGAAAAATAAAGTTTTTCTTGCTAATACGACGCCTCCACCAATTTTGTAGATTCAAGTCAAGAATTTATCTCTTAGCAACTTAACAGTTCTGTTTCATCCACACTAAGTGTAAATAATATTGCTTTTAACCTACAAATAAGGTACTACTTTGATTTTGTGTCAATTTTCAAATGTTCTCCTATAGCGCCTTCACCAATTTTCTACATTGCTTCCTTATTTAAACAATATAAACGTTCAACTTTTTTTGTTATTGTCACGGCGCATACACCAATTTTACGAATTCAAGCCAAAAATTTATCAGTTAACAACTTGACAATTATGTTTCTTCAAGTGAGCATAATTTTAGTTATTTCCGGTTAACAGGAATTTATATTTTGGAACGGAAACACCCACAATTTCCTCGGAATTTACGATTTTGTAGACATGTATCATACTTGACCAGATCAATGCGTTCTTTTTTCTGCATGTAGAGCTCCAAAATCTGCACCTGCGTGATACTTCACTTTTTTTATAGACCGAAATCCCAGCCTACTGCGATAAATAAATTTTATCGAAAAATTTTATAAGGAAAAGTTGCTCAGGATGGCTCCAAATGGCTAAATCCGAAATTTCAGGAAAAAATAAAAATGTTGAATTTTTTGAGGAAGAATCACAAAATAACGAAAAGTTCAATATTTTTGCAACATAATGGGTGCTGTGAAATTAAAAAACAATTGAAATGAATTGATTTGACATTTGCTATCTGCTATGAATGGATAAAACTTAACAATCGCAGAAAAAGTTGAAATTATTAAGATAGTGTAAGATTTTCGTTTTTCTTAACAATTTCAAGGGACACCCCAACTAATCTGTTGCAATGTGCCACAAACAGCAAACCTATGCGCTTCCATTGTTTTTTTATTTCACATCACCCGTTATGTTGCAAAAATATTGACGTTTTCGTTATTTTATGATTCTTCCTCAAGAAATTCAACATTTTTATTTTTTCCTGAAACTTCGGATTTAGCCATTTGGAGCGATCCTGAGCAACTTTTCTTCATAAAATTTTTCGATAAAAAAATGCCTCATACGATTTCGTCATTTTTGACCTCTTTATTAAATCGCAGTAGGCTGGGGTTTCGGTTTATAAAAACAGGTGTAGATTTTGGAGCTCTACATGCAGAAAAGAACGCATTGATTCGGTTAAAATTAACCGAAATATTTGTGTGGTTCCAGTTAAAATGAGACACACTGTATATATGTATTCGCTCGCCAACTTAGCAACTATAGTCTTAAGGCCGTTCTCTTCGCCTGCAATCGGGGCGAATTTTGAAATAAGATTGTGACTTGATGGATAGAGATATTGTCTCCAAATATTTTTTTGTAATAAATTGAAATATGACCCTTTATAAATCGACAAAAGCTTGTTTTAATTTTTTAAAAATCCATCAAAAGTCCCAATCCTATATTTCAAAATTCGCCCTGATTACGGGCGAAGCGGCCTTAAGGGGCAACGCCCAAGATCCTAGTTAAATCTTTGAAAGAAAATAGCCGCAATTTTTGACCAACCCACGTCATCCACTTCCACAACATATGTTTGGTTTATTTGTGTGATGTTTTCACCCACAAAAAATGTGGAAACATCCATATTGATCATCGTCCATAAACCAACAGACATGATGCCAATAGAATATAAAATAAAGATGATAGCCTAAATGCGTGTCGTCGGTCATCATTAAGCCATATATTTCCCGTGATTTCTATAAAAGGAAATTCGCAATAAATTAAATCAATTGTAATGAGTAATTATAAGAAAATAGTGACGAAGACGCAATTTGTAAGGTTTATTGCTGTCGTTTTCTTGATATTGAAGGATCCTTACATCGCTGCAATCAAAAGAATTTTACGAGTTTTTTATCGCCGACGGTGTTTAACTTAAAATTGAGGTTTCCTGTTGTTTAGTTCAGCTTTTCTTGCTCTTAATACGGCGCCTCCACCAATTCGACGGATTCAGGTCAGGAATTCATCAGTTAGCATTTAGTGACAAAAGTAACAAAACCTCTGCTTTGATTCTGTGTCAATTTTCCAATTCTCTCCCGGCGCATCCACCATTTATCGCGATTGAGCTTCCCTATACGGTTTAATTCAGTTTTTCTTGCTACTGATACGGGCCCTCCTCCACCATCAATTTTACGGTAAAGAATAGCAACTTGACAATTCTGTTTCGAGAAAACTAAGAATAATATTGCTTTTAGTTAAGACATAGTAAAGTAAAACAGCCCTAAATATAGTGTCACAAAATCCAAGAGGTGATGCCTTACACTGTTTGAGGAAAATGCTTCATAAGGCGTACTCATCAAAAAGTCACTTTAAAAATCTGAAACAACTAAAAGACAGCTCTTTACGAGACTAGGGTTTCGCAAGACCAAGACAAGACGAGAGATGTGGTGGTCTTGGTCTTGCTGTAGTCTTCAATGTATAGTCTTGGTCTTGAGACCCCAAGGCCAAGACAAGACCTGCCTGGTCTTGGTCTTGTGGAGTCTTGGTTTTGTGAAGTAATGAAACAAATTTGGTAAATTTTGGCTCAAGTTTGTCTCAATATTATGTAATATTGAAGACTTGACTACTATATATTAGTCCATGGCTGTGATTCTATCATTTAATATAGGTTCGTTTTAAGAAACTACACCCCAAGGGGTGTAGCTCCCTTTATGAAGTATTTATATGTTCATAGAAACCTTTCTTACTGAAATAGTGTGAACAATCACTCTTTGCATTTTGTGGCACTATTTAAGAATCACTTTGTAATTTGAGAATTGCGAAACCTCAAGAGCTCTACTTTGATTTTGTAATAATTTTCAAATGTTCTCAAGGCGCATCCACCAATTTTGTAGATTTTCTATAAAGGTTTCTTATTGGCCTGTCTCAGTTATTGTGCTGTTAAGACGGCGCATCCACCAATTTTGCGGATTCAAGTCAATAATTCACGCATTAGGTGCTATACTTAATAAAGTAAAACCAAAAAATATACGTACCTACTGAACCAACTTTTAAACGCATTCCTGGAGCATTCACCATAGACACACGTTTTCTATGAAATTTGAAGAATGAACACCAATTTTTTTATCAGTATAAAATTATGTTTCCCTTTGGGAAAAAATGAATAATTTTGAAAAACCCCGGAGAACACTTTAAGGACTGCAGTGCAGTGGTTTAAAATTTATAGAAAGTAGGATTGAATTAAGTTTTTACAAAGTGGCGAGGTTCCAGCCACTTCCGTAGCTGCCCATCTCTTCATATAGGATTTTATTTTGGATAAGTATTAGGTAATTTTATGGCCGTTATTTTTTTTGCCGCTGAACGGAATTTATTACAATCATACTCTTGAAAAATGTTAACCTTGTCTGTTAATTTATAAAGGCGGTATACTGGTGATCAGGTTTGTTACCCACACACACTTAAAGTAAGTAGTAGTATATCCCACTTGCCTGTTACCTACGCAAGAAAAATATTCTATACCTACTCCTGCCGCTCCTCAAGGGTTTATATGAATTACTAGAAATAGAATGAAATTTTGAAGAATGCCTCAAATTATAAAACAAATAGATATGAAAAATGTTTTAAGGAGTTGAAACTGTTAATTTTTTGAAGGCCAACGGTTTCTACTTAATTTGTCTGACAACCAGTACTCTGATTGATAGTAAACTCAATAATTTATTATAGTCAGTAACAATTGAAGTCCAACCGTAAGAAATATTTTCCCGATGCATCCACCAAATTTGCATTTTGTCTATTTAAGGATGTATTGGAGGTGGAGGCAAACGAAAACGGTGCCAAGTTAATGAAAATTTTACAAATTACTCGTCATTGTTCTAAAGCCCTCGTTTAAATTTTGAATTGATTTTCTAGCCCGTTCAAAAATTTCAATTTCTGAAAATTTAACATATTGTCTTATGGAAACTTACACAATTTTGGTTATTGTGGCAAAAAAAGTATAGAATATATTAAGTATATTAAGTACATATCATATAAGAGCATAAAATAATAAAGTCTTAACGTCGAGATTAAAAAACTAGAGAATACAGTTTTGATTGAATTAAATTTAGATCGATTCCAATATTAAGTAATAAGTTTAAGACTATCTCTCTGTAGAAAAATTACCAACACCAAGACTTTTACAAGACTCTTGGCCCAAGAGTCTTGGTATTGTGCGAAACCCTAGTCCAGAGAGACACCCCTCAAGACCAAAGATGTGTCGTCCGCAAATAGGACTGTTTTTGAATTTGTTAAGGATGGTAATTCATTATTCATTGGTGTATGAACAACAGGGGACCAAGTATGCTACCCTGTGGGACTCCTCTGAGTACCGATCGATAAGTAGATATCAAGGTATCCCCTGATTCATTTATTATTTTGATACATTGGCTTTCTTTATTATAAAAAAGGCCACATCGTCCCAGCTTCTCCAGCAGAATATCCGTATCTATACACAGTCAAACGCCTTTGATAAGTCGAGGAACACGCCTGCTACCTCATCACCTTTATTTTTCCCATCTGCGATTTCCTGCAATCCCTGATAGATAGCTCTGTTTGTTGACCGATTTTTCATAAAGCCATTTTGGTTATTTGAAAAGATTTTATTGTGAGGGACTCTGATTAGCCATAACCTCGCAACCAACTTATTCCCGGCTTGCTAAAGTGGAAAGGGCGACTGCGGTTGAAAGTCCGATCTGATGAACAAATCTTTTTGTTTTGTCATTGTATATAAATCAGCGCTCCAGGCCCTAATGGCCCATGGCTTCCACTACTTTTCTCCATTCCTTGCGGTCCGTTGCTATTTCTCTCCAATTTGATATCCCCTCTCCTTTATGTCCTCCTCTACGGCCTCCATCCATCTTCTTCTGGGTCGGAATTTCCTCCTTTTCGTTCCTGCCCTTGTCTCCATCACTGCTTTTGCTACTCTCTCTGCTGGTAGACGGTGTATGTGATCTAACCATCTGAGTCTTTGCATCTTCGCTACCGTAGTTATTTTCTGATATCGATACAGCCGCATTAATTCCTCATTTGTCCTTCTTCTCCATTCGCCATCCTCCTTTATGCCGCCATATATTCTCCTGAGAATCTCCCTTTCCCATATTTCCAACATATCCTCCATGGTTTTTGTTAAGACCCATGTCTCACTTCCGTATAAAACGGTAGGCCTAATGACAGTTTGGTACAATCTTATTTTCGTCTGTGTCGCTTTCATCAATCTCAGTAGTTCTCCATACTTTTTACTTCCTTTTGTCAACCTATCCCGTATTTCCTCTTTCTCTTCACTTTTGTCAGTTATTTTAACGCCTAAGTAATTGAAAACTAATACCTTTTCAAAACTGTATTCTCTGTTGTTTGTTGTTCTTATTTTTAACTGTGGTTCCGTAGTAATGTTTCCTGTTGCCACTTCCATGTATTGTGTTTTTTCTTCAGTTATAGCCAGTCCAAAAGTCTTCGCCGTGATCTCCTTTTTCGACCTGATAATGAGGACAATATCATCCGCATATGCAATGCATTGATGCCTATTGTGGTAAATTAGTCCTTTTGTGCGAATGTTACTGTCTCTCATGACTCTTTCCAAAACTAAATAGAACAATAATGTGGACAGCGGATCTCCTTGTCGTAAGCCTCGATTTATTCCAAACGATTTTGATATGTTGCCTTCCAGTAGTACTTTACAACTTGTTCTTTCTATTCATTATAATTGTGAGTAAAATTCATGGACCGTTAACAATGCACAGTTTATACACATTTCCCAGTTTTTACCTAAACCTTATTTTGTACTCGGTGAAATTAGGACGTTCACTTTTGGTCAAAAAAACAAAAAACTGTCGGGCTCTAATCAAATTATTTATAAATCCCCAGATTCGAAGTCGTATAAAAGTTTTTGTAGAAAGTGAAAAATTTATTTGGAAGATATAACGTATTGTCGGTTGTTTTATTTTTGACCAAAGGCGGAATATTGCAGTGGGAATTGAGCATCAGGATCTGTGTAAAGAAGTGATTCATTTACATTTGGGAAAATCTCGATATGTGATTGAAAGGGCCACAAGGGGCCGAGCAAATTACGTCGAAGCTGCGGAATCAACAAATCCAGACCGTGGCAATTGTAGTTGTTTTCATTTTATTTTAGTACACCCCTATAAAGCTGAATTCCCAACATAATCGCATTATCTCACACTACCCTCCTTTAGTCCAATAAAACGAAAAAACTATAAGAATTGATCATAACGGAACCGCAGTGAAAGGTATGACAAGTAAAAGCGACCGCTTTGCCGGACTCCGGAAAGAGCGGAATCCGGTCTAGAGGGACCAGGGCCGATAATTGAACCAAAGAATTGTCTCTGTCGGCATCGCGTCTGCTCAATTTACGGCATTTGCGAGGGGGCAGCGTGTGAAAACAAAATTAAGGCGAACTTTCGGTAAAATTGGTAGAAATTGGCCTATGCTACTTCAACCGTCATTTCGGTCCTTAGGGACTCAGCCCTCGGTTGCCGATTATTAGGTTATCTATCCAAAGAGCCGCGCATACCTGGCGACACCTCGGCCCTTGTTCCCCCAGGAACATCAAGTTTTGCCTTTCATCTTACAGCTGTAACATCCCTTGTCCTGCCGATTGGGTTTCCGAATAGCCCCACGTTCCGGTCATGGTGAAAGACGTTTTCTACCCAGAGTGCTGACTGGCAGCCGCGGATGGTCCGCTTTATGGCCACCGTACGTGCGATCGTGTGTCGCGCTAATGACCGAGTCTCCCTTGGGAACCACATCCGGCCTGACATCAAAAAGCTTCCGGATCTAATGTCTTACAATGTTTACATTCTCCACCCTTAACAACAATTCATCTTCAAATTGTCCTGTGCCTTCATCTTAGGATTGGTTAATCATAGTTTTTCCATTATCGTTCCTGCTTTGATCAGAATGCGTTACTTTTCACTTTTATCCATCCTAAGGGACCGTTGTCCGGCCCGATTTCCGCCTCTTTTCATTCGCGTCTTATCCCAAAGGGAGCTCTGATTTCAATACTGAATATCAACGATAACACTTAACACTTAAATTAAGAGTAAATAACGGCAAAGAAAAACCGTTTTCAGCTACCTGAACTAAATTAGTTCTTTTGTTGCAGCATCCTCGAGCTTAGGAAAGAAAAAAGTAGGGACGCCGCCCGATCTAGGAGAGGAAAAGAAAATTTCGAATTTTATGAATTAGCCAAAATGCTTCCGCTTCCTGCTGCCATCACTTCACAATTAGATAAAGCTAGTATTATTCGACTCACAATCTCTTATCTAAAACTTAGGGACTTTTCTGGACATGGGGATCCTCCATGGAATCGCGACGGGTCACCTGTAAACAAAACTCTTAAAGGTAAGCATCAAATTTGAAAGCTAATTAATAATAAACACGCATTCTGTGTAGTAACTGAACATAATTTCGCGTACTTTCTATTTTGACATCAACAATGAGGTTACGACACTACCCTGGATCTAAGTTTGTGGCTGTAGAATAATAAAAGAGCCGGCCATTTTGTTTTTATGTAGGTAGTTGATATTTTAGTCCATTCTGCAGTACGTGATTGTGATTGTAATTTGAAATTTTGCTTAATGTTTACGTTGCTGACTTGCATACTTAACCATCATCAGGAAATCCAAGCACTTATAAATTAAATTAGAAGAAATAAAATATTATTGGTGATAAAAGGGATTTCTATCAGCAGCTCCCGGAGCTACATCTTTCACAAAAACAATATTGAGGTAGTCGAGGGCTAGTCTCGAGGGATTCTGGTCAGCCTTCCGGTTAACAAAACCCCCCGAGTTATACTTGCACCGGTCACTATAATTCAATAAGACCTTTTGTGCCGTTAGCGCAACTTGAAAAAATTCTACTCTAGCTATTAGGCAAATTGCGGGTGAATCAAAGTTATGCAAATGCAATATAATATCGGATTTGTGTAATTCGCGGTTTGAGTTGTTTGAGGCATCGCAAGCAAAGCAAATTTCATTTGAAAACTGAAACAAAACACCCTAACCCTCTAGATCAATGTCAATTCATTAAAAGTGTGCAAGTAAGAATGTTCAAGCGCAGACTAATTCTACATAATTATTTCAGTTGGAACCCTCCTCGCCACAAGTACACGAATTACGGCTGTGAATTTTCCGAGTTTGGTTTACAATAAGCACCACCTAATTTTATCATTCTCGGCCGGGGATAGAATTGGATTTGCGAGTTTAGCAGCGAGGGTTCATGATTAGATTTACATGTTGTAGTTAGGGGCCTACCGCTCTCTAAGCGGGACCGAGTTAGCGTGATGACACACTTTCAATCAAGCCTAACATACACGTCAGATTGTCAGAGTGTTAGTTAAATGCAACCCCTAAAATAAAACGGCTCTAAGAGAACCCGCTACACTAAACGCTACCTTTCTATATTTTTTATATCTGTTGTTTAATGCAGAGAATCAGTGATAAAATTAGCC
This sequence comes from Pycnomerus fuliginosus, assembly GCA_963924575.1. Taxonomy (NCBI): domain Eukaryota; kingdom Metazoa; phylum Arthropoda; class Insecta; order Coleoptera; family Zopheridae; genus Pycnomerus; species Pycnomerus fuliginosus. The sequence continues at coordinate 265,876 of OZ004626.1, read as the reverse complement.
GTTCACAACTGGCCCCACGTTGGGCGCTAGTTGTGAAAGGCTAATTTCACTTTATATTTATGTTTTTAAGAAGCTCTAAAAATCAACAACTTTTATTGAAATGTTTGACATTAGATAACAAAATAATCTCCGCCTCCTATGAAAGATAGATGGGTTGTTATAGAACACCTGTTAAAAACCGTTCAAACAATCTATTTTCAAAGAAAAATGCAGCAGAGAAGCGGCTGGCACCTCCCCATCGCGTGGATCTTTGTATTCTGTGTAGATAGTAGTCAATTCAACAGAATTTTTTTAATCCTTGACTAATTTCGCAATTTTCTGACAAATACCGACGTCACCTCGGACATCACCCATCACATTTGACAATATGTTCCTTTTAAGGTTAATCTTTTACCACCTTTTTGACAATAACTGCCACTTTATGTCATCCACTGTCAGCCCGCTCCCTTCTAATGAGAAAGAATTTTTTCTCTATTTTCCACTGAAATGGCAGAAACTGTGAACACATTTTTAGAATCAGAATTTGATCGCCTTTCTAATGGCGACATAAAAAAGGAGGTCTTGTACTTAAAATTTTAAGTTGATATGCTTAAATGGCACTTCCCGTGGGCCAATTGCTTTCAAAAGCCTTTCAGGTCTTCAATGGGTCACCCAATCTCCATGTACCAAATTTCAGCCAAATCGATTCAGTAATTTGGGCTATAATGTATTTCTACTGTTACTAGAATATTTCGATTTTTTGAACCAAACAGCGCTAAATGCGAATTAATTTTGTCCTATTTAAAACCAGAATTTCAAGCCCTTTCTGGTGGTGACAATAAATCTTTCAAAAACTTGTTTTTAATGGTTAAATGAGGGAATAATTTTAAATTTGGAAATTGGTGTGCTTCGACGTGTAATACAATCCCCATGTGCAAAATTTCAGCCAAATCGGTTCAGGGGCTTGGGCTGTACCGCGATTTTAAAGTCCGATAAAAATCAATTTTTTTTTTATTTTTGGTCAAAAGGGCACTAAGAATGAATGCACTTTCAGAAGCAGAATTTGAAGGTCTTCCTTATGGTGACGTGAAAAATGGGGGTTTGCATTTAAAATTTAAAAGTTGATGTGCCAAAATGGCATTTCCGTTTGCACGATTGGCTCCAAAAGATTTTCAGATCTAAGTTAGGTTACGAGATGCCTATGGCTGTGGCGTGATTACAAACGAACGTACGTACGTACACACAAACACATTTTAAAAACCACTTTTTTGGGTTCCTGAGACCTCAAAACGTGAAGATCTGGTGTTATCTTGAATTCGAAAATTTTAGTGATTGCAGTAACCTCCCTTTTTTTTTAAGTGGTGAAGTGGAGTGGGGAGGTTAAAATTGATAATTCAATATCTCTAACGTGCTTGATTATTATTTTTAACTAAACACCCATTTTCAACATCCTCCCACGTTGATTGAATGAAGTCTGTGACTCTATCAATCAATATTCAAGCCTTTTGGACTCCTTTATATTTCTTCCAAATCTGCTCTTCTTAATAGTTTCATCTTTTCGTTCAATTTCTGTGCCTGATCCATTTTCTCTCCTGTTCATCTCGTGCTCACCAATTTCGAACTCGTAAAGTCTACGCGTAAGCGTAAGCCGTCTTATTTCTTGGACACGATTCCAGACAAAAAGTTTCCATTGCTCACCACCTTTAATCCAATGTAGAATAGTGGATGAATCCGTCCAAAAATAAACTTGAATATTTGGATCTGTATTCTCTAAAACCATTCTCGAAATTCTAGTTCCTATGGCAGCAGCCAATAATTCCAAACGTGGAGTGCTTAATTTCTTCACAGGAGCCACCCTAGTCTTGGCCAAAACTAGTTGAACAATTTCGGGACCAAAGAAACAGGAGAAGAAAATCTCCCCCAAACTTTCTAAATTCAAGCTCATATTTTATAAGTAAGGGGATTAATAATGAAGTATGAAAAATAAATTAAGGTGAGAGTTTGTCCGATTGAGATGAAGGGTTGCTCTATACAGGTCGTGCCCCGATTCAAGTTAGAAGGAAAACTGTTGATACTTGGGTTCAAGCGTCGGCAGTTTCAATTTCTTTCTTGAAGCAGATTTGTCTGATGATGACGCATTGCTCGATGTATCCTCACGTTTAGTTCCTAGTTCCTCGACGTACATTTTGAGTTTGTAATATTTAGCAGACAGTTCATCAGAAATTGTTATTTCTGCATTAATTTGTTCAACGCTTGTGTCAGACGATAGGAGAAAATCCAGAAGTTGTTCGTTGAGATCGCTTAAAATTCCTGTTTTGGTTTCCAATACTTTTAGAAGACCACGTACTTCTGATACATAGATTCTGATTAGATTGCGCTTTTTGAACTTCTAACGCTCTTCTAATCTTTTCCACTGGAATCACTGATAATCTGTCCTGTCACGGTCGTCAAATATTGTTTAATGGAGAGAATCACTGATAAAATAAAAGAACACCTTTTAAAAACCGTTCAAACAATCTATTTTCAAAAATTGACAATTCAATATCTCTAACGTGCTTGATTATTATTTTTAACTAAACACCCATTTTCAACAATATCGTAAAAAGGAACTAATTATCAATTCGAAATTATGGCTTCCGTTAGTTTCAACGTTTGGCAAGTTCTTCAACCTTCTGCGGAAGTCGAAGTGCATTGTACTAATGATTCATTCTTGAGTCAAATAGCGGGATGACAAATCAATATGTACAAGGTGTACCTTAAAAAAAATAGTCATGTCAAGCTGTGGAACTGCAAAACACTATTTAACCCTGACTTTGGTTTTTTTGAGCGTCTGTATAATTTCTTCTAATTCTTCTTTAGAAAGTTCTGCAATTTGGTTCTCCTTTTCAGCTCCTGTTATCCTTTCCTCCCCTCCTCTATTATTCCATTTAGCATTTCTTGGAAATATTCCTTCCATATTTCCCTATTTTTCTCTTCTTCCCTTATTCAGCTTCATTCTTTGTCTTTAATATACAGTATATTTACTCGGCGAGGTGTCCATAGGGATTTACGTGGGGAATTCGATTTAATATTTTTCCTGCTTCCCTAATTAATTTAATGGAAATTTTAGGTTTTAGATACCGATAGTCTATACTGTGGAAAAATACTCAGCGAACAGCTCCCCGGGGTTAGTTCATAAACGAAGGCAAAACTGTCCGTTGTCTAAATTTCCCGCGAAGACGAACGACCACGATCGACAGTTCGTTAAATATCGAGTTGATATATCGTCAAGGATGTTTGTGTACCGTGCTCTGATTTGCCGTAGTTTTGTGTTTCATAGCAACATTCGTGGGAAATTCAAATAACGGCCCGTTTTACCCTCGTTTATGAACTACCCCGGATAACTGTTCGCTCAGTATTTTTCCACAGGTAGAGGGTATCGGTATCTAAAACCTGATAACCCAAAATTTCCATGAAATTAATTAAGGAAGCAGGAAGAAAATAAAATCGAATTCCCCACGTAAACCCCTATAGACACCTCGCCGAGTATAATTTCTAAGTGGGTCAAAAATAGTAGACAGGATGAAAGTTTTCTTTCAAATTCAGGAACCTACAAGATTAAGTTATTACTCATCCCATACATTCATCCCGCTTCTTATCTTGATTATTTTATTCATTAAGTATTGATCCAATCCAAAGCTAGATTTTGTTTACCAATCAACCCTAGATTACAGTGGTAATACTACGAAAACTGACATTTAATGAAACTGTCATTAAAAAATTACAAAAATAAAAATATACCAGAAGTAAAAATTTTATCAGATTTAAAAAAGGATACAGTTGCGTATCTTGTTATCATTATTACAACCAATTCACTCGACGATCTCGGAATGTAGGTAATTTTGTAACACTTTAATATTCCCCTAAAAATCACGAGCAAACAAAAGGAACTTAACATTATTTTAAACACTTATCATATTATACCGTACAATTTTGCGGCTGATAAACCCGATGTAATAATAATCGGTCATCAATTTTAATACTCTTCCTGTCCCAGTTCGACGATTCCGAACTTCATTAAATCAAAGAAGTCAACAAGATTTTTGCCAGTTCCAATACATTATCTTTATCTGGGATCTGGGACTAGAAACCCCCAAAATAATATAAATAAACGATTTATTCATTGATAAAATCTCAACTATAAGATTAGTCTATCCATGATTGAGATTAAGACTGGAAACACGAGAATCACACAAATTAAAATTACGAATCTCTAAAAATGGTGGAAGGACCATAATCAAAGTACATCAGGTTGCAAATAAAATTAAAAAGTTACGAAGTACCTATAGGTACCTACGTAGATTTATAGATCTGCAAATGTGTATCAGAACACATCGCATTCAAGCCTTAAGTATTGCCCCTACAGCTTTGTGTCATTGTTATTCGAGGGGTTGCCAGTTGTCTGTGCTGAGTACGAAGTTGCCCCTTTCGTAGTCAATTATCTCTAATTTCGAACCAAACCTAGTTACTTCAAATGCACCTGTTTACATTTCTCAACAAATCTGATTAATATTTCATTTTGTTTAACCAGATTGTTATTCACCCCTATCAATGACGGCAAATGTTTACAAGTTATGTAATTACATTAAAGTCTTGCCAATATGATAGAGAAAAATGTTGACTAAATTAGAGAAAGTTTCCTTATCAGCACAATATTGGGGAGATATGTCAGATAGTGCATTTCGGCGGCTCTCTATAAAGTTCTGGAGGGAATGTAATATTTTACAGATGACATTATACCCAATTTGTTACAGGTTTTGAGCGTGTATCAGACGGGGAACGTCTATTTCCGTGCGAGCCTCATATGTTATGTTGCAACCATAGATTGTAAAAACTCCAATATACGAGAAAATATATCACGAAAATTAATATATCAGGGTCGTTCTTCAAAACTATCACAACAATCATTTATTTTGTTTTATATACAGGCATCTCACAAATATTTACACCCAATATTGACAGTCAATTCGAGTAAATCCCAATCCCATTGATCCTGATGATATTCATAGCTTTATTACCCCTTGCCTCAAGCTGACTCATCCTTAACTCTGTTACAGCAGGAAGGACCCGTTCGGCGGGATTAGCCATGGACATGTTCGAGCAACATCAGGGAACACATATCCTGCAGGTAAGCTTTTTACGCTAATGAATTCGGTCTCCTCTCTTTAAGTCTTTCTCTATCAAGAATCGACCAAAATTGAACAAAAATATAAATAATCGCTAAAAGAAAAGTCTGATGGACTCGGTGTCGCATCATTTGGTGTAATGCGACATTTCGTAAACTGGAGGGGTTCCAGATATTGTAACTTTTTAATTTTACAGTATATCTTGACAACATTTTTGCCCAAGGGTTTTTTAAAGATGCTGTAATTTTCTAATTTTACAGCATGTGGAAAAAATATATCGTCCAGTTCATGAACTACTTTTCCCTGATACTGGACACTTTGGATGTCCGAAAAAGTTCTACCACTCTCTTTTTTATAACTCGCTAAGGTCGACTGAATTTTATATTAAGTTAATATTATCACGTCCCAAAGAGCATATCCGGGTGGCACACCCTCCAATCGCCGGGAACTACTCCCTGACACTTCGAATCTTCGTGAATTTTACTGAACGGCCAATTTTCGACAGCTGTTGGTTAAAATTAATCCAACATCCCTCCAATAGACCTCAAAAGGCTAAATTCTGGTTCCAATACTCTTCAACCCCCGGAAACTACCGCCTGACACTTCGAATTTTGCTGAATTTTGGTGAACGGGCACATTTTTGGCAACTGGTTGTTAAAATTAGTGCAACGTCCCTCGAATAGACATTTACAGGGCATATTTTCGACAGCTAATCGCTAAATTGGTGCAACATCCCTCGAATGGACCTTAAAAGGGCAAATTCTAGTTCCAACACCCATCAACCTCCGGAAACTACCCCGTGACACTTTCGAATTTTGTTAAATTTTGATGAACGTACACATTTTCGACAGTTAGTTGTTAAAACTAGTGCAGCATTCCTCGAATCGAGCCTAAAAGGGCAAATCCGGGTGCCACCACCATCCATATGCCGCTCAGCGTCATTCGAAGTGTCACGACTGTCACGGATTACTTTCCTGGGGTTGGAGGGTGGTGAAACCCTAATTTGCTCTTTTAAGGTCTATTCGATAATAGTTGGATGTCGAAAATGTGCCCGTTCGGCAAGATTCATCAAGATTCGAAATGTCATCAGGGGGTAGTGTCTGGGGCTGAAGGGTGGTAGAACCAGAATTTGCCCTTTTGGTCTACTCGAGGGATGTTGGACTAATTTTTTAACGCCCAACTGTCGAGTATGTGGCCGTTCAGCAAATGTAGAAGTATGAGGGGATAGTTTTCGGGGTTGGAGGGTGGTGACACCTGGATTTGCCCTTTTGAGGTCTATTCAAGGGATGCTGCCGAAAATGTGACCGTTCAGAAAAATTCGAATTGTCAGGGCAGGGGGTAGTTTCCGGGGGTTAACCAGAAATTGTCCTTTTAAGGTCTATTTCAGGGATTTGGGCAAATTTTAACATCTAGGCTAGGTGGTTGAACCCGAATTTGCCTTTTCTACAATATCTGTGGGACGTTCTGATAAAATTAAATCACTCAAATATTTCGGTTAATGTAGAGCTCCATACAATTTATAAATATGTGATTAGGTAAGGTGTGGTAAATGCGTAGCAGAATATTAACAGTTCATGTAGTTTTAGTTTCTCTCGGCAGAAGATACCTACAAGTATATTGTGTAGTCACATAACCGCGTGAAATTCTTTAATGTTAAAGTTTGGGCAGATTTTTGCGACTTTTTCAAAACAATGTGCACACTACCCCCAAAAAAAAGAAGACAGTGTGTATTTTGCTTATCTTTCTGTTGCTGATTATTTTTTCTACTAACCGTTATTTTACTAACGCTACAAACTTTTTATTCAACCATTATGGGCCGGAACTTCAATAGAAGGTTAACTTATGGTTAACGATGGTAAAATCCATTCATTTTCTATTGAAGATCTAAAATTTTTCTGGAACTGTACAACCCTAATTTGTAAGGGCTTGTACTTTTGACAATTTGATAGAAAAGCGGGAAAGCAAAAGCATTGCATAACCCAAATCTTCTAGGGTTTATTTTTATTGTTAGAAGCAGTGTCACGGATAAACGTACCTGAGGCTTTTTCGTGAATATTTTTCTTTGCACTTTGCTCAAAACTGCACGCACACAAAGGCCATTTTGGGCTAATCCAGAGAAATTGCAAAATTTTGGCACTTGTCATGTTTTCTTCAAATCGCTTCTATCAACTCGCCTGTTAGTAAAATTCCTTGCACCCGTTATCACATATTTTCTGAATAATAGGTTACGGTTCATCATTATAGGCACAGTAAACTAAAAAACCCATGTATTTTTTATTGAATAAAAGAACAGAAGATTACTGGAAACGAGCGCTAACATGCCCGCAAAAAGGAAATTATTTTATTTTCAACCCCAAACAGCGCCGCAAACATCCGTCATGACGTCATATGTGATAAGCCGCGTGTGCTTGCACTTGGAAAGCATTGGCGCTGCATTAAAGCATTTCCTAATTTCAAGCGGCAACCCCTCACTTGCAATACATCATTTGAAAGCTAATTTCAGTACCAATCCAATGCTGTAAATATTTTAATATCCGTCTACCTTCCAACCCGATCAACATTAAAATTTTAAATTCCATTTGTACCTTTTGTGATGCACCATTTTAAAGAGTAGGTATGAAATCATCTGTAAATCAATGCAACAATTTTTGAAATGCAACCACTCGTTCAAGAGTTACAGAAGAAACAATAATTATTTCTACGGCGCGAGATGCATAAGATCTCACTGCAGGCTGGCAAGCACGAGCGGGCAGCTGTATCACAAATGACGTCACGCGCCTCACTCAAACCGATTCTAGCAGCGAACTGAAGTTCTTTGGGGCAATTTTATTTACGGCAACATTTGTAAAATGCTATAAACTATCAATTAGACTAATTTTTGAAAAATTAATATTTTTAAGTTTACTGTGCCCCAGATATTACAATTTTTGAATTTTACAATGGTACAAAATTTAGACGTGTTTTTTAGAAATACCTACTGTATTTTAATTTTACAACATGTGGATTACATTATATAACTGACAAAAATATAAATCCAGGCATAGACAAATCACTGACATTCCACTACGTCATTTTGACGTTGACGACTTGATTGAAATTCAACGTGTGCTGGTCGATGACAATGACTACTCGCCAAATATTCAGAGAATCTGCCTCAAATTCAAATCAACCTCGATGGTCAGAGACAAGAGCTGCACGTACAAAATTTCCATTGATTATCACATATCCCAATTTAAGTCGTCGTTTCAGCTAGGGCTGTACGGATCCAAATTTTTTCCAGATCCGGATCCAAAATCTTGGATCCGGATCTTAAAAAATATCCGGATCCAAATCCGGATCTAGATTCGCATCCAAATCCGGATCTGATCTAGATCCGGATCCAGATTCGGATCCAAATCCGGATCTAGATATTTGTACCTTGGGACGCCCCAAGGTACAAACATTTTGTTGTTCCAAGGTACCTACACATTGACTCAATTTTCTGAATAACGTGATGATATGTCACGTTTTAGGGTTAGGCGAATTTCGAAGACGATGTGTGTGATATTCGGCATTAAATAGTTATCGAAATGTTACAAAAAGAATTGACTCTCCCCTATAATAAATAAACTGACTGATATCGATCAAATCTGTATATTTGATTGGATCCAGATCACAAACTGGATTGCGGATCCGGATAACAAACTGGATTCGCGAGTTCGGATCACAAACTGGATTCGCGGATCAGGACCGCAAACTGGATCCGTGGATCCGGGTCGCACACTGGATCCGTTGATCCGGATCTCAAACTAGATCCGGATAAGATCCGGATTGGTGGATCCGGATATTTTTTTTTTACAAATTCGGATCTGATCCGGATTGAAATAAAAATCCGGTCGATCCGCACAGCCCTAGTTTCAGCGACGACTAAAAAACCTGAATATTGAGACATTTTCATAACAGCGTCATTTTAACGAAGAAGTTGCAACTTTCAAAAAACGTCATTTTCACGTTGAAAAATGAACGTCATTTTTTAAACCAGTAACGTGAAATCATACAGGGTTGGCAAAAACCCGGGTTTTTGTGTCATCCCCATGGGTTTTTGTGTGGATTTTTGGGTATTTGTTATAATTTTGACAGTTTTGACACTTTTTTAATCTGCAATGACATGTTTGACACACCCAACACACCCTATTTACTGGCTATTTAGAATTAATTAAGAATAAAGTAAGTACTTAAGGGGCTCTATTATAATTTTTGTAATCATTATTCATTCTGCAAAAGTCTCTAGTGAAAGAAAACGAAGAGAAATTATTGTTGAGACGGTAAATGATAGTATTTTTGTGCATTGTACGGAGCATTCCTCTCTCTTGGCTAATTTGTGATTTTCATTTTTAAAAAATTGGATTTTTGTCTGTGGGTGGGCTTTTGTGTTTTGAGGTCTGGGTTTTTGTGTCAAAAACCCACCCAAAAACCCAACTTCTGCCAACCCTGGAAATCAACCACCCTAACCCTGAGTTCGACGTTGAAAAAACATAAGTGTGCCCGTTGGGCCTTCAAAAATCTTGTTCATCGATTATTAACATAATCGAATCGAACTCAAAGAGAATCTTTCCGAAACCGACTGAGCACAAATAATTATTGTAGAAGCAATGCGTAGTTGTAATTTGAGCACAGGCAGTGCCCAAGCTGTATAAAAGTCTGGGAGCGTTGTGGGACGATTTAGTTATTCCTGTCATGTCTTGACGGTCATTCTTTATACACCGAAGGGATCAGACTTCAGTCGGGGAAAATTGGGTGGAAGGAAGTAAAAGGCTTGACGATCAGCGATATACGACACGTATAATATATGACTAACGAGGATTTTTTTGCAGTCCTTGGATGGGTTCGCTCTAGCTCTAGCGGCAGACGGTCGATTCCTCTACATCTCCGAAACTGTGTCGATATACCTCGGTCTTTCACAGGTGAGAAAATGATGAGCTCTTCATAGATCTTGCCATGTTCCCGATTATCCCCGTCATATTTTAGTAATATTACGTGTTAGTGGAGTAAAAGTAAGTTGGCGCGACTGTCGACTAAACCCGCCGCCTCCCGATGCCGACCGCCCCGTTGGCGAATGCTCCTCACGTAGTCCTCTGCAGCAGCGTGCCTGCCATTCATAATGGGACTGGCGGGTTCCACAATCAATAGGGTATTTGCAACTGCGGGAACATGGCAGAACACGTACGCGTTATCACCTCGGACATTTATTCGAAATATTGCAAAATTTCAGGTGGAGATGACAGGGAGCAGCGTTTTCGACTACATCCACCATTTGGACCATTCCGAAATGGCTGAGCAGTTAGGTTTAGGTTTAGCGCAAGGACAAAATTTAGCGTCGCCTGGGAGTGGTTCGGAAGAAAGCGCTTCCGCAGCAGGTACCAATAATCCTGACGGTAAGAATGATTCGCGAACAACTAGTTTGGATGATTTACAGTTCAGTAATGTAGAATTCAATTTTTGAGGTAGCTTCACTTCTTGAATCGATGAAATCGTATGATTCCGACAGGAAATAGTGGTTAAGCATGCAGAGGCTGCCTCATGTACGTGGTCAATTGTTATTCTGTGGTGATGTGTGTCACGCCCAGGAATGCTGCGGCAGTCTGTGTATACCACTAGATTTCATTCAATTGCCTCAATGGACATCTAACTATTAACTTGTTAAATCACCAAATAATAATGTTCTCTGGAATCCATCAGTATATTTAACAGGTTATTTCTAGTGTCTACGGTGATGTCTATTGCAACGAATCCACCTTTCAAGGGTTTAGATCGAGCTTTCTGTGTTAGAATGAAGTCAACTTTAACCAAAAGAGGGTGTCACTTCAAATCGTCTGGATATAGGGTATGCAAATCACAACTTTTGACAGATCGCTTAAGATCCCGCTCCTTTTCACGTCTTTAGGAATATGCGGATCTCTTTACACTTTACGCCACCAAAATTTTAAAGGCTTTCAAAAATCCAATAAGTATACGTATTGTAGGTAGGTACATTATGTATCGTGGATTCAAAACAATGGATGGATAGATTTCTTTACGTCCACCAAGTTCCTGCATATACAGGGTTGAGTCTGAAATCATAGTAGTTACTGAAATGTGTGATATTTATTTATTTTCATCGCTCAACAGGCCTTGGAGCCCTAGGGCATTGTTAATTTACAGATTTCCATTACTTTATACATTATAAACTGGCGGCCAAATGAACCTTTCAGGCTAAAATTCTCCCATCTGTTCAAATCACAATAACTTTTGACACAGCCCCGCAATTGTGAATCGCTTTCTTACGTTAGAAAGATCGTTTTATTGGCTTCATTCCAGTGTTATCACAAGAGTGTTGGTGTTTTCATCCATGGCTCGACATTGGTTTCCAAACAACTTGCAAAAATGTGAAGTTTTAGACCATCCCCAATTCCAAGAAAAATTTTTTTGATTTTTTTTAATGAGTGGAAAGGGTGCCCAGAATCAATATCTCGAGACGCTTTTGTCGTTTTTTGCCGATAACACTTCATCCCCCAGGAATTAAAAAATTACTCTTTTTTCTTTAACTCCCTGATAACTTCCTCATTCATCAACTAATTCTCAAGGTCGTGGGCTCTTTGTGACCATAAAGGATTGGCTAGACAGAAAACCCCCAAAGAAGTCTCCTAGCACAAAAATGCAAAATGGTAGGAAGTAAAGAAATCACCATAAAACTTTAAACACGTTTTATGTGAAACATTAACAACGAATCCTCTTTCTCCCGTCTACAGCTAGAAAGAGCTTTCTCGAGGAGTATTTTGATGCGTCATTTGAGAATGTTACGTTAACACTTGGTCAAAAAGAACAAGAATTTTGATTCCCGTTCTGACAGATAAAACACAAAGTTTTCACATGAATCTGATTTACCTATAATTTAAGCCAATTGCTGTTGAAAATCATCTGAAGACTACCCTAAGAGAATTTTAATTCTCAATAATACTGCTCGTGCAAGTTTTTTTGCCCTTCTTAAAGAGCAAGAGAAAACCAATGGTCTTAAATTAATGCAGTGCGTGTGCGACCCCTTCATTAAGTTTCCATAGCGACATTATGATAGTGTGTATTCGATTCAAAAACAATAATGCAATAATGACACTTTAATTGTCACATCCTTGCATTGTCGCCGTATATCGTCATAGAAACTAATGGAAGGGCCGGCTTCATTAATTTAAAACCGTTGGCTTTATCCTTCAGAACGGGAATCAAAATTCTTGTCCTTTTTTGACCGAGTGTTCTATCTATCCATTCGTTCAAAAGTTACAGCCTAATCTTGAAGGATTCCTAGGCCCAGAAGCAGCTCATGTCTTTCAATGTAACTTTTGAACTAGTGGGTGGATTTCAAAAATTCTTGCATCAGTTTACAGAGAATTTCAAACCCTTTCAAATGATGTATCACAAAGGGCCCTAATGTAATTTAAAATTTGACCAAAGAGGGCGCTAGAGTTGAACAAATATCAAAAATTGTTGCAGCGTCAGATTGGCAATGAAATTAGCTTTCAAATGATGTATCACAAGTGGGGGGTTGTCATTTAAAATTTTGAAGTGGGGGTAGGTGGGGGTTAGGGAGTGAGTTTTAAAATTTCGCCAAGCATGAATTTAAGTGTCCCCCTCCAAATAAAAATCGACCTGTCCGAGCGAATTTTCATATTTTATTTGGTTTACGAAATATTTGGGGTGGATACTTTTCGTTGGAACACCCTGTATAATTTATTATATTTCTTGCATGAATTCATAAACCGTCCTTCTCCATTCGCTTCTATTTCTTGCTGTTCGCTGCCAGTCCGTTATTCCCATACTGCTTAGGTCTTCCTGCACCTTCTCGTACCACCTTTTCCTTGGTCTACTCTTTCTTCTCTTCCCGATTGGTTTCCTGTTAAGCACTAACTTTGGCATTATTTCGCTGGTCATTCTTTCAGTGTGTCCCAGCCAGCTCCTCAGCCTTTGGGCCCTTACATCTGTTGTTATTGGCGCTTGTTTATATAGGTCCTTTAGTTCCATATTTGCCCTTCTTATCCAACCCCCTTCTGTGCTCTTTCCTCCAAAAATGGCTCTTAGAATCTTTCTTTCCCATCTGTCTAGTGTCTCCTCTTCTGTTTTGTTTAACACCCAGGTCTCGCATGCATAAGTTACCGATGGTCTGATTACTGTCTTATAGATTCTTTTGAATTTTGACTTTATTAGGGTTTTCAAGCTACCAATTTTTTGTTTCCTTTTGTTTGTTCTCAGTTCTTGGCTTTCGTGCCCATTTTCCTCCATTATGACTCCAGATAGTTGAAACGGCTTACTTTTTCGAACCTATCCTCTTCCCTTTTGGCGACTTCTATCTTTAATTCTTTTGCCTTTTCTTCTACACCGCCCCCCATCTCCATGTATTTTGATTTATTCTGGTTAATTTCCAATCCCAATTTTCTTGCTTCCTTCAGTATTCTTGTTGTGATTTTCTCTAGCTCTTTTTTTGATTTTATTATTAGGGTTAGATCGTCTGCAAAAGCCAAGCACTGGTGTTCGTTGCTGAAGACTGTTTCCTTCATTTTTAAGTTACTTTTCCTTATAATTCTCTCCCGTACCAGATTGAAAAGGACTGTTGACAGCGGAAATGTATGATAGCCTATCCAAAAATAGAGGAAAAAGTTCCTATGGACATATGTCCGGAAATGCTTCGGTTTTCTTAAAGTTAGCCCGAAAGTACAAATGATTAGGATTTCTCTTCACTTTTCACCTTTCTTCCAAAGTTTTTGATTTCTCACCCCAAATGATAAAATCTTAATCCGTGATTTCAGTGTCAGTGTAAAGTCTGGAATAAAATTCCTTAAATTTTTGCCCTTGATTTCTGGCAAAAATCCTGGAACAGTTCTAGTTTAACCGGAAATGGCCTTAACTTTGTTTTCTCAAACAGAATGACACTGTTTTTCTCAACGTATTCGGAATCTACGATTTTTTCGATTACACAGGGTGTGTTCAAAGTCTTGTTCCACAAATTGTACTTACTGTTTATAGGACGCGTTTCGGAGTAACACTCCGAAACGCGCCCTAAACAGAAAGTACAATTTGTGGAACAAGACTTTCATTATACCCTGTGTAATCAAACATCAGTTCCTCTTTGAAAATGGACCAAGCTTTCAATATACGATTTTTTCTGAGTTGAAAACATACTTGGCCGGAAGTGCAGTCACGGCCATCCTAAATTTTCAAAAACATCGAAGAAATCGGTCAAAAATCAAAACTATTGAAAATCTCAAATACACTCCAACCTTAATTTTAACTGCTGCGCTCGCGAAGCAGTTACTGGAATCGATCAGAAAATTAAAAAAAATCGAATCGCCAAAAACATGAAATCTTTACGTTTCAGGGTCCTGGGAACCCAAAAACGTGTTTTTGAAAAATATAAATATATAATAATAAAATATATAATAAAAATATAAATGAGCGCCGGGTGCATCAGCCATGCAACCGCTCCGCACGCCCGACCTTGGTTAAATAAAGTTAAATGCTACATTTACAAATTCTGTGAAAAAGTAGAAGTTTCTACCGTCTCCGAGACTGCCAATTTTTTTGATACAAATTCAACAGAGCAATTACATTTCCTTTTATTAGTTTTTGCTTCTTTTACATTTTTTCACTTTTCACAATCTGCTAAAATAGCAAGAAGAATTTAAAAAAAATGTAATCGTGCCATTGAATTTGTATAAAAAAAATAAGATTTAGGTACGTGTACCTATTTACGATTTACAAAAATCTTGATTTTTGACCGACTTCTTCGATGTTTTTGAAAATCTAGAGGTCGTGAATGCACTTCGATCAAGTACATATGATACGATACAAATCGTAGATTCAGATTTACCGTCAATTTGACAAATTCTCACAGATTGTCATTAAGGTAAAATTTTTACAAAAGAAAACACCAAAAATATTTGAATATTTACCAATTTGAAGTGATTAACGTATTGAAAATGAATATTTTGAAGAAAGTATGAAAGATATGTGCTATTTAAGTATCACAATGGAAACCTGGACAACTTCGGTGAAAAAATGCACTATCACTAGAAACACCCCACTACACCGAAACACTTGATTTTCACTACAGACGTGTTTCGAACACAATGTGCTCATTATCAAAGCCGTAGCTGGTGATAGTGCTATTTAAGTATGTTTAAAGTGATAAATTTAGTTTACAGACCCATTTAAATACTATGGCAGACACGAGGGTTGTGTAAAATTTATTCCACCGTTAAATATTCGCAGGAATTGAGCTTTTAACATTAGGAAGTTTAGATGAGGATGCATAAATCACATTTAAACAAGACTTTTATTATTCATCGTTGCAGTGGTGGTAAAGAGAAGCAATTAGACCATCCTCATTTGTAGAATTTTGTGTAAAATCGACACAACGACGTACCCTGCCGCAATCAAACTGCTAAACGCATCAGTCATTATTATTTTGTATGCACTTCTTAAATGTATTTCCTAACCCAAATTGTTACTCGTTAGAACCGTTAGACATTGCTACACTTTAATTAGGTGGCCAAGCACCCAAAAATAAAAACTTATTACCAATACCGAGTGTCTAAACAGTAACGAATAGGTACCTCTTGATGCCCGTCCCGTAATTCTTGAATCGTAAACTTTATACAGAAATCCTCGAATGGGTATAGGTTTTTTAACTTCTACGGAGCGCGAAACAGGTACTGGAATCGATCGGAAAATTCAGAAAAATAGTATCGCCAAAAATATGAAATTTTTACGTTTTAGGGTCCTGGGAACCCAAAAAAATCGGTTTCATTAAAAATGAAGAACTTTGGCGGCTTATAATATCAAGAGGAATCACAATTGAATCACAATTTGAACAGTAGATTATGTGGTATGAAGGATGTGGTGTAGTTCAGACTCACCCTATAAATACCTATAATGCAGTCGCGGACTTTTTGTAGATCTTTTTGTAACCAACAATTCTTCTATTTATGATTTTATTATTTTGTTATATCTTCAACCGTTTACTCAGGGTTCACGTTTTAAATTGTTAAAGCGGGGTTTTTTCGCGGACTTGCAGGCAACGAATAACTGAAACGTTTTAAATAGGGTCAGGGGTTGACTTTTATTCTATTTTTATTTAAATTTAACATTATGGTTAAAATCCAGCGAGTAAATTCGGGTAATTCCATGCTACTTTAAACTTTAAAACACAAACGCGACAAAACACTGTTCTCGTCTTGTGCAGTCAAGAGGTCTGACTGAGTGAGTCCGAGGCTCAAAGCCAAAAGAGGGAGCAAGACGTGAGCAAGTTTCGGACGTATACAGAGTCGTGTCAAAAAGTGACTAAAAACTAAAGCGATTTAATTTTTTTGTAATAATGGCGATAAGGTGAATAATAGGGTCGAAAACGAGTTTTTCACAGACTATCTGAATCGATTACTGATTACTTTAGTTACTTTTTGTTTTTTTCAAAAAGCTTAATTTGTCGCTAATTTCTTTAAAGGTCTCGAAAATCTAGGGTGGCCGTGACTGCATTTTATGTCGAGTGTGATAGGTACACGTTTTTGATGTTTCATCCTAAAAATTATCGTATATTCTAAATTAGTTGACAAAAAAATAAAAGCAATCATGCCGTCATTATGTCAAAAACCACAACATAGAAAATCGGCAATGGCGTCATCGGACGCAGAATGCAAAAAAAACCCTATACCTACCTACCCCTTCGAGGATTTTTAGATATATGTTACGCAGTGGTCGGAACATTACTTTTAAAAAGTAATTCATTACCATTACACATTACTTCGTCGAAATTGTAATGCATTACAATTACTCATTACTTTTTTCAAAAATTACAATTACTTAATAAATGTAATGCATTACTTTATACATTACTTTTAACGTGACATTTCTTAAATTTCTAATTGTAGCTGACAGATTTTGAGATCTGCAGTAAATTGAAACATACGTCATTCCAGACACGGCCAACTCTAACTGGAATTTTAAAAAATGCCACGTTATAAAAAAACTGTAGGTGTATTATTTTAAAACAGTAAATTTATTATTTAATTTTAATTTAATTTGAATAACAATTGCGTTTCAAAACTTACCACTGCTTGAGATGGCTAAAGTTAGTTTTATTTTCTTCAGCTAGGAAATTATTTCAATTCTGTAGAAATATTTAATCCGGAGTAATTGCAGAGAATATCGCTACTAAAAATAGCAGGAAAACCTGTTCAGAATGTATCAATGTTTGCTCGGGAGGCGGTAGGTAAACAACCCCGCTGGGTTAGGGTTAACTCTGATACCAGTAGTACCTAGCTACTTCCTGTGATGGTTATTTCATTTCACAGAATTACATTTTTCATAAAAGTTTTATTTTTGCGTTTATCAATTAAGGGTAAAAAAAGTAATGGAAAAAGTAATGGTTTTCCATTACAATTACTAAAAAAATGTAATGCATTACAATTACCCATTACTATTTAAAAAAAGTAATGCATTACAATTACTCATCACCAGCTAAAGTAATTTCATTACAGTAATGCATTAGGGGAGGAGGGGTCTAGTTGTCTCAAGTACTAGTTGTCTCAGAGGCCATAGTGCTACCTTCCGGTATAAATTTCAAATAAAAGGTGACAGTTTCCCTTAACTTGCACTAATCTTTAATACCTTAAGAAAAGACCCCGCACTTTTCTTATGGAAATTGGGTTTGGGTCAGATTTTTTTCAAAAAAATATATGTTGTAGAGCACGACTCCCTGAGTAATTGTTACCATTGCGCCAACTTTGTGGACCTCACCGTTTCTTAGATATAGAGGTTTGAAAATGAGAGGGTGGTAATGCATAAAGTTAAAACGAATGTGAAGGCCGCTGTGTTGGCCATGGTCAACGTTACATATTGTCGTAACATTAAGCGGGGCATCATTTAAAACTCATTGAAGATGGCCATTGTTGGTATTTCTTCAGTATATTCAATGCTATTTTAACACCTTCTGGGCTGTAGTTAATTTGGGTCAGATTTCTTTTATTTTTTAATATATCATGCCTGTATACATCTAGTTTCTGGAGAATTTTTCAAAAGTTTTGTCGTCCTTACCTCTTCAAGTAATTAAGGCGTAGAGTGAAGGTATGACCTACATACAAAGTGTGGGACTTTTTTAGTGGTACGCGTATTGAAATTAAGAAAGGAAATATTTTTGAAATTGCTATCATAATATATTACTTCTTATTAAACCATGTCCAAGCATAGAAGTGTTTGAAAACGGTGAAACTTTGCTTAGTTGAAGATTTTCTCCAGGCACAACAAATGTAGAATTTGCACCCTACTCCTTCGAAGAGGTAAGGGCGAAGTAACTTTTGAAAAATCATCGAGATACTACATGCATTGAGGTGTCATATAATAAAAAATAAAAGAAATCTGACCCAAATTAACGACAGCCCAGAAGGTGTTAAAATAGCATTGAATATACTCAAGAAATAACAAGAATGACGATCTTCAATGACTTTCAAAAGATGTCCTGCTTATTGTTCTGACAATATGCAGCGTTGGCCATGGCGAAAACAGCGGATTTCACATTCGTTTTAACTCTGTGCCTTACCACCCTCTCATCTTCAACCCTCCATATGTGAGAAACGGTGAGGTCCACAAAGTTGGCGCAACGGTGAGAATTACTCAGGGAGTCGTGCTCTACAACATATATTTTTTTGAAAAAAATCTGACCCAAACCCAATTTCCATAAGAAAAGTGCGGGGTCCTTTCAACTCATTTCTGTCATTTCTCTAGAAGTGACCACGATTTGAAGAATTTGTTGCTTGTAAGTAAATTATTTCTTTTTCATTATGCCCTTATTAATTGCGTTTTAATTAAGCTGATATAGTTCATTTGCGTACTAGGTCACTTTTTGATCTCTACTGCTGGGCTCGCCATATATTTAGAGGTTGCAAATGGTTAAACTTTTCCATTAGGTCAAAGTTAGATCAAAAACTATAATGGGGTTAATTGTCACACAGTGTTTGGGTCAAGTTGTCACATGGTGGACCATTAGTGAAATTACGGAAACATAAAAAAAATTAGGAAAGCTCAAAAAGACACAAAAATTGACAGATTCTGACAGCGATTCTGTGGCTAGTAAGACGATTTGCGGAAATATAGGAAAATCCTCGGTAAAATCGATGAACCAGGGGTTCGGGTTCTAAGTACCTACCATTTTTAGAAAATTGGTTCATGACAAGTGTGCAGGGGATGATACTAAATTCTCTGTGTGTCTGAATTGCAACTCGGATGAAGACGTTTAACCTTTATGTTACGTTATGTCCAAGTGGCACAACTGTGACAACTTACCCCAACCTTTGAGACAACTAACCCTCTACTCGGGGTAACTTGTCACAGTTGCATCGCTCTATTTAGAAATTAATAAACATGACTGTTTCAAATATTTCTTAATTTTTTTAAGCTCATATTGTAGCTAAATGTTTCTTGGTCAGAATAAAAATTTAGTTGTGCATTATATCGAATTATACCAAAATATAATTGTTGTTGAATGAAAATTGAGACAATTAGACCCCCCCTCCCCTACTTCCGACCACTGATGTTACGATTCAAGAATTACGGGCAGTATTCGTTGCTTTTTACACACTCTGTATTTATTTGTACCTATAGATCAGATGCTTAGGAATTATGCAAGCTCAAGCTGTATGTAGTCTCGATTGAATTTGTGATAGGGCACATAAAACAAATAAAAACAGACTTCCTTAAAATATTGAATTTCCATATGTTCATTCATTGCCCATCGAATGAAAATATTTTCAGCTCTGACGCACTTCCGGTTATACCAGAAGTGGCCTCCATCTTTGTCATTTTAAATGGAAAGCCTGTGTTTTGACTCTAGATTCGGATTGGCCTCTTAATTGTGAGTTTATTGTAACTTTTGCTTTACTGGCAAATTTATTGCTAAAAATGGCGCATTTGGGTTATTCTAACGAAGATTTTTTAAATTTGTTGTTGAAGGTGAATGCAATATTGAAAATAAGTCTAGGGGATGCTAACACTAGCCTAAAGAGAATTTAATTTTGCATCTGTTGGATACCTAAACAAAATTATGGTACTCGAATTTGAAAAAAAAGAATTGTGGTTAATTTCGTTACGCCATTTTTAAAAATTAATTTCCGCCATATTGTCATGTCAAGAAAAACGAGTAAGTCATCCGCCGAAAGTACAGACCTTGTAATTTCCACCCTCTAAGTTAGGTCCCTTAATCTTCAACCGTCTGGAAAATACAAATTTTTCTATTGCCGGATAAAAATCAATTTTTTTAAACAAGCTTTGACATACAGTGCGAATGTTGGGTGTGGTTCCGGTTTAACCGAAAATGACCTCAACTAGGAAATTTCTGCCAATGCCATTGACTTGACAGCTGTCAAAAACATAAAAGTTCCAAGCTTCATTTAAATAGCACGAACTGTTAGGAAAATATATGATTTTTTCTTTAGAATAACAATTTTCAGTTTTTTCGAAATAACTCAGGAACGAATCAAGATATGGAAGAATTATTTACAGATTCTAAATCACCTTCAAAAAGAGCAACTTTTTTGCAATTTAACCGAACTTCTATCTCTTATAGTTTCCGAGATCCCAATAGTGAGCATTGGAATAGTTCCCACCCTGTCTGTATACACCCACTTCAAAAAAGTCGTAATTAGGAATCTTTTACAATTCACCTAAGGGCTGGTTATGTGTTACAAAGGAATGAAAATGAAGATTCTTGCTTAATTTACAGGGATTATTTTTTCTTTTTATGTGACAATGGTACCTACATAGCTTAGGTGGCTTTCTCTGCGGATTCATAGGTGACAGCAGTAGTACATTAACGAGTCACGAAATATCTTCAGTTGAACCAAATGAAAGAGAAAGAGCTATTTTTACCCTTTCAGATGCTTTTTACTGCCGTAAATTTCGTTGAGAGGTTATTTTTCTACAATTTTCAGAAAAAAGTCTGTAATGCGTCTTAGGAGGAGGCAACAGAAAAATTAACCGCTGTAACTTCAAGGTTTATCGCATGGTTGAAAACAAGGGGATGTTTGGAGTGTAGGAGTGCATACCATCAATTTTGAAAAATTAAAAAAAATCGGTCAAAGAATAAAAAAGTTATTGTCAAAAATAGTGTTGGGAAAGGTTATTTAACCAGAAGTTAAATTTACTTTTTTACCGAAATTTACCCGGTACTAAAAAATGTTTATGATACATTTAGGTACCTACTCGAAACGCACCCAGATAGCACAAAATATTCCCTGAATATTAAGAAAAGGTGCATTTTATATCCACAATGACCCCAATATACCGAAGATTCACTGTATTTTCATAGAATATCGGACGCCGGAGGGCTAAGTTCAGATCATCTCCAGGAATATTCTAAAATACATCTGAATGTCATATGAATATGTGAATATTTCTGGAGTTATTTCGTCATATTTTCACATTAACGTTTTGCATGTAATTAAATGTGTTATTCACATTTGGAGTTCGCCTGAACGTGCAATGTAGCCCACATGGCTCTTATTACGATGCATATCCAGTGTATATACAATGAATATTCATAATATCCAGGTTCAATTTTCAGTTGATAGATGGCGCGTATGATACAACTAACAACTTATGATAGCTCTGAGTGGTATAAAACCTACTGCAAGTTTCTCGTTGTCCAATAATGTGGTCTCATGTGGTCTAATTCCAAGGGACTTCAGTAAAAACCACATACCATAACTCATTACAATCAACTTGGTGGGAAGTTGTCTCTGGTAGCGTATCGTATCCTGAGGCTTTCTTCAAGTGGGGTACTTCAGAGTACTTATGCGATGAATATCCTCGTATATTCATGGAATATACGTAGCATCAAATTGCTTAAGCAGCTGAACATTACAGGATTGTGCATGAATGTCCCTGTATATTCATGTGAAAAATGGACATCCCATGAATATTCTATGTATTTTCATGCATGGAAATTATTTATCTAATATCCATATGTACTTCATAGGTATATCAAATTGATATTAATATGAAACTCGAGTGGATGTATTTTGATGCTACCAGGAACCAAAAAAGCGACATTTTGGTTATACACAGAATGTTCATGGGTCATTCACAATGTAAAGCGTGTATATACAGGCTAAGTTCACATATTCATGGATGAATATCCATGTTTATTCACACTATACTTAGAAATTCACATGAAAAGTCACATAGAGCATAAATCATTAATGTAAATAAATAAGAAATAGGAAATAGGTACATTAACAAACGTTTCTTAATTTAAATTTTGTCATTTTCCAACAAATATATGAGCAGGGTAGGTAAAACCTATGCATATTTGGTATTAAATTAATGGTCATACAACGACAAATCCAAATCTGCAAAAAAATCCTAATTTCTCACCAGTAAGATTGACCGGTTAATTTACCAGTAAAGTGTTGCTAATTTACCCGTAATTTCCCAACACTACAAAAACATTTTATCCGTGTTTTTTTGAACCACCCGTTACTTGTACTTGCACCTACTTACTTGCCACAAACTCAGTCACAACTGAACTTTAGGTAGTTTAAAAACAAAATAATTGTCATTTATCGCATTTGCTTCTGTATAAATTAAATGTCAAAACAAACCACCAAAGCCAGTTGCGAAGATACAATCATTTGTAACAACCCTGTACCATACTTGTCACAAACTCCGCTAATGTCGAAAATCGAATGGTTTCATTCTTAAAAGTGGTTGTTGGAACCCCGAAAATGAAAGGGTTTCGTTTAGGTTCCGGTTCCTTGCCCACATTGCAAAAAGGGTTCAGGTCCACAGAATAAAAGGGGTTCCGGTACGGTTCGGTTCCGGGTTCCAAAGGGTTAATGACCAGACCCCTGATGGCCAGCACGCATTTTCTGTTCCCTGACCATTCTAGACTAGTATTTGGTTTTAATATTATTATTATTATTAATGTTTTTTGAAAGTAGGTATTGAAAAATTAAGAGTGCGCCGCAGGCGAAATTGTTTTGAAAATTTCAAGGTCACGCATTCTCTAATTTTTATGAAACACGTATTTATTACTAAAAAATCTCTGAAGCATATAAAAGAGGATAATTACCTCTAAAATAAAGAGTATCAACATTGGTTCGACAAACTTTTGAGTTATACATATAGCGATATATCATGAACAAAGGCAAAAAAGTTGCATTTTTACATACTTTGGTACAATGTACAATCCATTTTTTTCCCCAAGTGTTGCACATTTAGGGTTAGGCACAAACTATTATAGGTAAGGTATAGGTTGACTGTTTCACGCGTCAAATTCAAAGTTTTTATTAATTTTTAAAAACAAAAAAATTATTATTATTAAAAGAGCGAAACCTCGATTTTTCGCTTCTGTTTTTGGATGGACTATCACCCATTTCAGTAGGTAACTACTATGTATTCAGACTCACCCTGAGCATATTTACGATTGAAAAAAATTTTGGTGGCATAAGAACAGCGGACATGGATTTATTTATCTGAAATTTGACAATCCGTTGCAGGTTGTGCTCATGCTGGTCAGGCTGCGACCTCAGTACACATTTTCACATTCGCGGAAATCTCAGCCACCCCTACTAGGAATGGTGGCCCTAGCCATCGCCCTCCCTCCCCCCAGTGTACATGAAATTCGACTGGAATCCGATATGTTCGTTACTAGGATTAATTTCGACTTTAGAATAGCTCATTGTGAACCAAAAGTGTCCGACCTGTTAGACTATACCGCTGAGGAACTAACCGGCAGGAATTTATATACGCTGTGCCATGGAGAAGATGCCAATAAATTACGAAAATGTCACATTGACTGTAAGAAATATGATAAGTCGATTGATCCTAACGCATTTGTTCCAGTAATAAACAAAGGACAGGTACTAACACATTACTACAGGTTAATGAATAAAAGTGGGGGATATACATGGATGCAAACTTGTGCCACGGTTGTGTGCAACACGAAGAATGCAGACGAGCAAAATATAATTTGCGTAAATTATGTTATAAGGTAACTTTGAGGGTACTGTTGAAGATATTGAAGTATTTTTTCAGCGCTCGAGAGTACGAGAATTTGATATTGGATTGCTGTCAAATGGAGGACAATAATCACACGGTGAAGAGGGAGGAGGCGAACAGTAATGATCCGGAGAATGGTTCGCCTGACGCCGATCGTGGAGGTACGTTAACGTACCACCATTGCTAGTTATATATTGTATTTGAATATAGTGTTAATCTGATTCTGTGGTAAGATGGCCGGAACAGCGGAGGACCACCCAAACCACCCCAGGATACAGCGCAGCAGAACTTGGACGATGCAACAAGCAGCGCACCGGGTAATGACACCACCCCCATCGAGGAGTCCGGTGATTTGCGAACGCGGCGATTGGAGAACGTCCCAATTCCAGCGGAGCAGAGGAAGCCTCAACGTCGAGCCTCCAAGCGCAAAGCTTCGTCAGACGACGATGAAGAAGAAGAACAATCACCGTCTCGTAGGAATACGGTGATGAGTCCTGCATCCTCTTGTCATTCCATCAGCGCCCATCCTGTTACTTCAGACTCTTCCGGTACGAGTCCAAAAACTATGGATGAAACTGGCAGCAGCGGTACTTCGGTGAAGGATCTTGAAAATGCCATGTCGAAACACTTGCCTTCGTGTAAGTCCCCAGCGCATCAACCGACTGATTTCAGTACCGATGCGTTGCTTAAGCAGCAGCAGCGCACCACGATCCAGTGGATTGGCGCACCCCACCAGCAGCTTCAGCAGCAAGGTCCCTTGCCAGCGTCGGCGTTATTGCGACAATTGTACGCGAATAGAGAAAGCGTGATTCGAGCTAATGTTCACGGAATTACCAGTGCCAGCAGTCGGTCTACGAGTTCAACTGGGTACTACACGGGAGACGGACAAGTTAACGTCGGTCCTTTACCGACGCCTCCCGGAAGCGAAGGCTCATCTTCTTATAGTGAACATCAGTTCCTGTTGTCGCAACACCAAAACTATCCTACTAGTTATTCAATGGACTATCACTCAGCTATGACACCTCCGTCCAGCGTGTCACCACGCGATAAGCATCAGCAGATCCATGGAGGAGTTTCTTTCGAAACTCCAGTCCCCTACCAGGAGGTCTTACGTCATCAATATCCAGACAGTCCGCTTCCACTAAAACCACAAGTCTACTCTTACGTTGACCAGCCTCAGTTTTACCATCATGGTGCACCTGGAGCAGGTTTTCACCTCTACCATCCAGCCAAAAGTACTCCCACAGCTCCCACCAACTGGTATCCTCCTTCATAGTGTAAATACGAACTCGCAGTGAATTTGACTATGTTCCTCATATTTATGTGAACGATTTATTGTTAATAATGATGTGGTACTATTATTTTTACCGCTAGCGTAACATTAGTAGGTACTGTTATTGTATTTTTTATGCAACAAGCTCAGTCTCAGTACTTTTTGAGAGGCTGGACTAACAAAGTGCTCGTTTACTACTTTTAAACCAAAGAGGATAATATGACATGATTTACTGAAATTCAGACATATCAATTATTATGTTTCCTATCATGTTGTGTATTATTTACCATCCAGTGTCATTTGTGAATAACTTATTGAAATTTATTATATCGGAGTTTAGATTATAATTTCGAGGTAAACCTAATATGTCGATTGACTCCTATATAGTAAATGTGTTGTATAATAATTTCATAATGCTGAAGCAGCATACATTAATGTACATAATTTCTAGATAGCTGTATGTATGTTATCTTTCGTTGGGCATTGGTGACAGTATTTGGGCTATTTAAATTTGCAACACTCATATCTACATTCCAATCGGTATTATTGAAATTTCGAGTGTTACTGCCTAGTGGAGAACAAGAAAAGGTGCTGACAATGTAGGAATGTGATATTCTCTTTAATTTGTTAATTTTTATTGTTCCAGCTGTTAGAATTAGTTGTGTTATGTTGTCACATGGTGTTCAGTACAAATTTAATATGTCAAATATGGCAGCTTCATGGATATGTAGCAACATATTTATGTGCAATATATATACTTAATTCCAATTCTGTTTAATGAATTACCTTCACAACTTTGTAATGTGACTCGGTTAAATAAATTCAGCCATTTTGTTTGTAACCTATTTGTATTTATCATTCCCATAATACAATTTACCACGTGAACGGTGCCCTTTCTCTCAGTACTCGAACTCCGCATTTCTCCCATTCCGAGGCGAAAATCCACAATTCATGAGCGGTTTCAAGGCAGGACATGATGCACGCTCCTTTCCACGCTACCATCGCTGGGTCCATGTCTCGTGGATTTGTAATTATATCCAATTGCTCTGAAACGAATTTTAGGGCACTTGTAATGCAGGACTTCCAGTGCAAATAAACGATAAAAATGACTCATTGTTCTCGAAAAAATTACCAGATATTAAAATGAAACGGCAAACAATTTCTAAAATTATGTAATTTTTAGCATATTTTTTTGCATAATTACATCCATTGCGTCTTATTGATTAAACCAGATATTCGTGATTCTAATTTTTGAGACTAAATATGTGACGTCTTCAGCGTTTCTCATTGGTTCCTTCCCCCTCTATAACGTCACACAACTAGTGACATGAAAGCCTTCCCCCCGCTAAGAATTGCGAATTGTTTTAATAGAGTATTATACTCAAAATATGAAAACTTCCTAAACAACAGTTTTAATTTTAAAAAACTTGGTCTATTCTTTTGTTTTTGCGAAAACGTTACAGATAGCCAGAAAAAAGATAGACAACTGAAAACCGTTAAAAACGCTCTCGAATGCTTCTCT
This sequence comes from Pycnomerus fuliginosus, assembly GCA_963924575.1. NCBI lineage: Eukaryota > Metazoa > Arthropoda > Insecta > Coleoptera > Zopheridae > Pycnomerus > Pycnomerus fuliginosus. Next base: position 238,884 of record OZ004626.1, on the reverse strand, counting down.
AACAATTTACTCCACGCATCAACTCGGTCAAGACGAAATATTATTAATTTTATGAGAATACTGACCTCCATAAAACATAAAAGACAAAAAAGTGTATCGCATATAAATTCATATTATACGGTGCTTCACATGATTACCAAAATAACAAAATTAAATACAAAAGATAAAGAACGATCAATAAAAAAGAAAGCCCTTAACGCACACTTGGATATTTGCCTCATCTTATGGATCAGTTTTTCAAACTAGATTTAATAAACCCTCGACAAAAGTATTACCAACTTAAAACTTAATAGAGAAGTAAATTTTTAGATGTTTAATAATACAGTGTTGCCAAGCACAAGAAAAAGACGAAATCGAATTCGTACAATGTAAGATTAACAAATTCGTGAGTGGCAACACTGAAAAAATTCACAGTGAACGAAACACCATCTTTTTACATACTTTAAAACTTTCTATCACTTCCGGTTTCGCCGGAAATAGTCTAGATTTTGAATTTTTGAATGGAACACCCGGTACAGTTTTATATTGTTGTGGTGCGGTGGTAATCACTTTTTGTGGACAAAAATGACAAGTTGGTAGTATCATTGTACGCAGAAAAAAAAATGTTTTTATGGCTTAGGTGCACCGGCATGGTACTATTTGAAAAAATTTAGTTATTCGCAAATAACGTATTTCCATATTTTGAAACTCGTCGAACAAAGCTTAAATCAGTGTAATATTATTAATTTTATGAGAGTACTGACCTCCATAAAACAAAAATGGGCAGCTACGGAAGCGGCTGGAACCTCCCCACTTGGTGAATTTTCCAATCCTATCACCAATATCAAGTAAATGTTACTATTTACTATATCTAATAGTTTCACTCCACCAAACCTAAGGTGCTTTCTGTGATTTTTCTAAATTTGACGATCTTTTGCCAAAAGGGCACTAAGTTTGAATACAATTTTGAAAACAAAATTTGAAGACTTTTCATGTGCTGATAAAGAAAATGGGAGTTCATTATTCAAGTTTCAAAGTTGGTATGCCAAAATGGCACTTGCCATTCGCCGATTGCCACCAAAATTAAATCAGCTCTTCGGCGGGTAATGGTATCTCTACATACCAAATTTCAGCCAAATCGATCTAGTAGTTTGGACTGTAGCGTGTTATTTAATGTTTCTTCGAAATTTCGATTTTTTTGATTTTGTGCCAAAAAGGCGCTAAGTATGAATACATTTCTAGTTACAGAATTTGAAGACCTTTCATGTGCTGATAAAAAAAAATTGTGTTCATAAGTCAAATTTCATAGTTAGTGTGCCAAAAAGGCACTTGGCGTTTGCGGATCGGCAAGAAAATTAACTGGGCTCGCCAGAGGGCCAACACTAAACCACATTCCAAATTTCATTCAAATCCGTTCGACAGTTTCCGAGAAATCGTGCTCACATACGTACATACGTACGTACCGTTCGTTTCATTCCAGGCGCCGTATAGGGAAATAACACGGGAAAAGTGTTTTTATTTTTTGTTTGCTCCTGAAACTGGTTCCGGCCAAATCTGAGTAATACGGTCAGTGTCCTCTACGCATGAAAAAAAAATGGACCTGAAATGCCCCCTTCTTAAAACGGGAGGACCGGTTGAAAATTGGAATTTTAAATTTCGCGGGCGTCAATTCAGCGCTGTTTGACATCTCCGAAAACTAAACTTCCAGTGGCGGCTTTCACAATTTCTTGAGTTTTCGCTAACGTCATTTACTTACTTTTTTGGAATTTCTACAAATTATTGAGTGAATTCTGAGACGAAATAAACCGGCGCATTTTTGCAATAGTCCCAGAGAGTCTTGGTGTCAGAAACTTTACTAAAGAAAAGACACTATGAAGGTAACCTCACAAAAATTTTGTCTTTGTTCGCTACAACCAGGCCGCATTTATTAACATTTTAATTCTCGAGGTAAGTCTCTGTTTATAGTTAAAACTGTCTTAATCGTTGTTTTGCTTCAGTTATGAATATTTTCACTGGAATATCACAGACTACGAGAAGGGTTGGTTGAATGAGAAAATGGCCAATATTCAGTTACCATGAACCTGGTACCAAATTCTGTTAAAGAATAACAATATGGAGAGCCACTAAAGGCTAGCTAGCACAGAAGGTAAGGCGAAGGTCTTGCTTAAAAGTTGGTGTGTCGATAGACCTTACGAGTCACAGCGAAGACAAGGATGGTTCTGATATTTAGGGTGGATACGCCTTACCAAGCACCTGTAAGGCTGATGGAAAAGGCACCTGCAGTCTCCACTCCAAGGCCTGGAAGCTGGTGGTGATGGCCTTGCCTAGACTAGTGGCTTCGGCTGTGCCGAGGAATCTGTTGCAGGAGTTACCATGCCCTGCTTGTCCCCTGGGACAAGATGTGCCTTTGCCCCAACAGTTATTTAACCGCGGAGTGCGTGTTTGGAGTGTGGACGAAGAAATGTAACTGACTTGCCAAATTTTAATTGTTTTATTCTAAAAATGTTAATAATTAATAAAATAGCATACCTAGGTCTTATGGGCCTTATTTTCTAGATATTTTAGTTGATAATTCACAATTTAATGTTGAAATTTTGAATAAATTCTTGAATAATCAAATTAGCGATTTTATGACCGCTATATGCTGTACCGACTGCTCATATAAATGAAACAATATAACTTAGATAATTATTGTCACTAAGTACAATATCTCTTGAAGATAAACACATCAAAAATATAAGCAGCAAAAATTTTATTATTTACTTACTATTTATTTTATTTGTTATTAGACTGGACTGTAAGGTGAGAAAGTAATAAAGTTCCTCGCGAGGATTCAATTTACAAAACAAATATAGCAAAACATAATTAAGGGGACGGTGGTAGGTTGCAAAATGTTCATGAATATTGGCCATTTCCTCATTCGACCAACCCTTCTCGTAGTCTGTGCTTCCAGTGAAAATATTCATAACTGAAGCAAAACAACGATTAAGACAGATTTAACTATAAACAGAGACTTGCCTCGAGAATTAAAATGTTAATAAATGCGGTCTGGTTCTAGCGAAGGAACCAAAGACAAAATTTTTGTGAGGTTACCCTCATAGTGTCTTTTCTTTAGTAAAGTTTCTGACACCAAGACTCTCTGGGACTATTGCAAAAATGCGCCGGTTTATTTCGTCTCAGAATTCACTCAATAATTTGTAGAAATTCCAAAAAAGTAAGTAAATGACGTTAGCGAAAACTCACGAAATTGTGAAAGCCGCCCCTGGAACTTTAGTTTTCGGAGATGTCAAACAGCGCTGAATTGATGCCCGCGAAATTTAAAATTCCAATTTTCAACCGGTCCTCCCGTTTTAACAAGGGGGCATTTCAGGGCCATTTTTTTTTCATGCATAGAGGACATTGAGGCCCATTGACCGTATCACTCAGATTTGGCCGGAACCAGTTTCAGGAGCAAACAAAAAATAAAAACACTTTTCCCGTGTTATTTCCCTATACGGCGCCTGGAATGAAACGAACGGTACATACGTACATACACACAGACATTTTTTAAAAACCACTTTTTCGTGATCCTGAGACCTTGAAACGTAAAGATCTGGTGTTATCTCAATTTCGAATTTTGGACTGATTGCAGTAACCTCCCATTTTTATATCGGTTGTGGGGAGGTTAATAAAAGACAAAAAAAGTGAATCGCAGCCCTCTAGTCACAAAATTTTTCCAAAAACAAGAAAATGACACTACAACACTCAGAATGACCCCTAGCTTCCAAATATATGAAACTACACCGGGTGTCCCATTTAAAAATTTAAAATTAAAACCATTTCCGGCGCAACGATAAAAAATTGTACAATGTATGTCAAAAAAGCCAACGAAAGATGTTTATCAATGCGATGTGTGTATGTGCAGGTGTTTGTCACCCTAAATCTAATGTTTATGCACTGATGGCCCAGATTTGTTAGTTATACCGCGGGTGCGGACAATCCGCACCTAAAATTGAGGCCCTCGCTTTTCGCAAAAAACACCCTTCGGACATGGAAACGTCATATTTTTTGTATTTGGGGCTTGAAAGGGGTGAGTTTCTGGGGTGCAGTTTTTAGCGTTCAATTAGTCTCTTTCGGTTGTAGCGAGTTCAAGGGATAAATTTCCTCCAAGTCTTATTTTTTGTGTTTGGGGGTTGAAGGGGGTAAGTTTTGGGTATGAAATTTTCTGCGTTCAATTAGTCTCTTTCGGTTGTAGCTAGTTCAAGGGCAAAATTTCCTCCAAGTCAATTTTTTGTCTGGGGGTGTTTTGGGGTGCAATTTTTTTCGTTCAAGTCACATTTTCGTGTTTGGGGGTTGACGGGGGTGAGTTTCGAGGGTGTCATTTTTTGCGCACCATTAGTCTCTTTCGGGTTGTAGGTAGTTCAAGGGTTAAATTACCGCCATGTGAATTTACTGTATTTTTGGGGTTGAAAGGGGTGAGTTTTGGGGGAAAATTTTTTTACGTCCATCGTTCATTACAATTTATATTTAGATTATTTTTTATGAGGTTCTGGGTAACTCGAACCGTTGAGAAAATACCACACGAATTTAAATCTCAAGACATCAAAATTTAAATGCACTTTCACCCCTTTCTCTTGGGCCTATTTTGCCCATGTACAAACTTGTCCGAGATATTCAATGTACCTATCTACCCCTCAAATTTCAAGTCGAAATTTCAAAGATTTCAAAAGTTATCGCCTTCGAAAGCAAAAATGGTGAAAAATGGGGGTTGCCGAAAGCGCTACCCCCGCTGACCCAAGGCGGCCGAAATTCTTGCAAGTGGTCAGTATTGCCATTTCTGTAATACCTTGAAAAAATCAGGACTGTACGGTAAAGGGTTGATGACTTATGGCCAACTTTAATTTAATTTTTGGACGGTTCAAAGGGCATTTTCGGCCCTTCCGAAAAAATTGCAGTAAGGTTTTCGACCTTGCAGGATAAGGGCTATAGTATACTGCAATAAAAAGGTGGGGTTTATGTGTTTTTTTTTCAGCGGTACTGTTTAGATGCCCTTTTGACCCCTTTCCCGAATGCCGATTGTGCTCATTTACGAACTCGTCCAAAATATTCACGGTACCTACCCGCCACCCAAATTTCAAAACGATATCTCAAAGTGTTCAAAAGTTATCGCGTCTTAAAAAAAAGTGAACGGAGGGCTGAGCGAACGAGCAAAATGACCTTGGAATACAAAACAATAGTCAAGAAAGTAAAACTCGGGCCTAAAATGACGTCTGGTGAGAATAATAAATTTATTATTACTATTATTATTAATGTTCACTGTGATTTTCTTCAGATTTCTATCTTGATAATAGAAAAAGTTATTGGAGCGTGCATGGTCTCGTCACGCGGTATAATTTCACTGCAGCTTTATTATTTCTAAATCAACGGACGATTGGTGACACTGATTTCTAAACTAAAAAACTAAAATTTCAAAATTGGAAATTAGGTTGGCAAAACTGAAGATTGATCCTATCAGGTTTCAGCGCAACTATGTTCTAACCTTGTTTTAGGGTGTAATTCCAAGTCAGTTTATGTCAGTCACGTGATGACATAAGTCTAGTTAGGTGCACAAGTCAGCAGGGGACGTTGCTTACAAATTTTTGCAGATTTCTGCAATATTACATCTCACTGACAACTATTTTCATCCTATAAGCATAAATGTAAGCTCACACGATCGATCAAGGAACCTGCGTGTATATATGGTTATAGAATGAAAATAGTTGCCAGTGAGATGTAATATTGCAGAAATCTGCAAAAATTTGCAAGCAACGACCCCTGTTGAGTTGTGCACTTAACTAGACTTACGTCATCACGTGACTGACATAAACTGACTTGGAATTACACCCTTACTCGCGATAAATAAAATGGAACACTGTTGCCAACATGATAAAATGTAATGTCTTCGAGGTATGTTCAAAGCCATGGTAAAGTTTTTAGTGTAGTTCTTTTTTAACGTTGACGGCACTGCTCGAGTAAAATTTTTATAGGAGTACAACTATCACAAGCTAACAAAGGCCTAAAATGACCTTTGTTAAAATACAAACTAAAATTTGGTCGGCAACACTGATAAATGACAATCGATTGCAGTACTGCCTGTCTTAACTTCTATTCCATGTTCAATATTGCTAAACCAAATTAAGAATTAAAATTTTTAGTTTGTCACTCAACATCACCCACTTTATTACAATCGACTGTTCTAAGTACGCAGTGCGGCCAACGTAAACACACTTTGAAGTAAGTCGAACTACTAGAAATCAAGTTGGCAACATTGCCTATGAGAAAACTATGAAACACGAGTCAAAGGCGAGTGCTGTAATCATCCGAAACAATGGTCAACAACATGGCGAATAAATGGAACTTCACATCATTTGATACAAAAAATTTAACTTAGTCCAAACAAAGACAATAAATGACTTAAGATGTTACAAGAAAATACTTTTGATATCTGCTACAAAAACTAAAAACTATTAATGATTTAAATAACTTCACTGGAAGCCCTGAATTGTATGCCAGAAAAATTTCAAACGCTATCTCTCACCTGCTCTGTATAAATATGGAATTTGCAATGAAATTCTGTTCTGAAGCCACGTTCCTATGCCCGAGAACTTCATTCCACCACCCACGATTAGAACGCAACCATACATCTTTCTCTTTAAGTCTTCATTAGCTGCAAATAATATTAGAACTCCGCTTACATCAATACTATGAAAAAAAGAAAGAAAGAAACTGAAAGTAAAGGAAGAATTTTTCTTTCATTGGGCACTTACGGCATCTATCGATACTCTGCAACACGGCCTGGTCAAGCCCCAAAATCTGTCCAGGTGCAATCACAAACTCCTTATCACAACTAGGAGCACCAGTATCAATTGCATCAACAACCACATCATCTTCATTAGTTTGATTCTGGTTTTGTTCCATGTACGACTCATTCAGAAGATCAGAAGTACTCGGTTCCAAATTATCCTTCATTCCTTTTCTCTAAAATGTACCACTGAATATAACCGTTAATAGAAGTAAACGTACTCTAATTTCTCTCAAATAATTCTCATCATGTGAATCCTCAGGATCACCAGTCGATTGCTTTTGTGTATATATCGTTTTAGAGCCAGTGATGCCAAATAACTCTGGACTGAACAAGCTCAAAGGTGCCACTATGCATTCATCCCCCACTTGAATAGTGTACCTCAAAATCGGTTTTCCGGGGTGTTTCAGAACCAAAGTTTTTTCCTGAGAGCCGCAGATATCCTAAAATTTCGCTTACAGTAACAAATTGCGACGATTTTTTTCCAACCAAGTTGACGTGACAGAAGTCTTCTTTCAGCTTTCTGAGCAGCATCGCGTCGAGTTTGTTTTGATCACTGCACTCTTTGTAGGGGAAGGCACATTTTTGTAGTAACCAGTAGAAGATCTGAGTGATGTCGCCCCCGCCATACTCCAGACGAACCTATGGGGGTCGGTCGTTTGAAAATGGCAACACTGCAATTTCGTCTAGTGGGACAAGCACTGCATGTTAAAGTTTCAGGAATTGTTTCGTGCCTCGAGTGAATTAAGACGTTTATGAAGGCCCTAATAAGCAACATACCTAGGAACGATGATAGCACAGGATGGAAGTTTAAAGGAAGAAACAATGGAAAGAACGGGAGCAGCAGGGAGGCTATTTAATGGGATAAAAAACTCCTTTCTGGCGAACAGAGAAATACCGAAACAAACGAAAGTACAAATTTTTGAAAAAGTATCAAAGCCAATCTTAATCTATGGTTCAGAAGCGTGGACGATAACTGAAACTCAGAAAAACAGAATGCAAAGCATGGAAATGAGCTACCTAAGGAAGATAGAGGGAAAGACAGGATTAGATAAAATCAGGAACACAACATTCAGAGAAAATCTCAATACAAAACCGATTAGCACAACAATAGGACAACTACGATGGTTAGGTCATGCAATGCGAATGAACGAGAACAATCTGGTGAGGAAAGTGTACGAAACGCGAACTGAAAAGAAGAAGCACAGAAGAAAAACATGGACAGAGGGTGTTACAAGTGCAGTTGTAAAAAGAAACATATAACGCAAAATAGGAAAAAATGGAGGGATGCATGGAGAACAACACCCAACTAACCGACTCAACCCCGCCTTACACCCTGTAAGGGTAGAAAGGCGCTAGAATTAAGTAAGTAAGACTGTGTAAAACGATTAAAATAATAACACGCAATCTTATGACGAATCTTAACTTGTCCGACCAGACGGCATTACGACGTTGCAATTTTCAAACGATCTTTTGTTGAAAGCTGGTCCATTTTCAAAGAGGAACTGATGGTTTGATTCAACTTCCTCTCTTGCACAAAAAAACAGACTGCACAAAGTTAGAGAAAGAGACAGTCTGAAGACAGCAAGGTTCCTATATTCATTATGAATAGATTATCTAGTAAGAGGTGTCATCCAGGGACGAGGTTATTTGTGACTACCTTTAGCTACACTTTACTCAGATAGGACAGAAAATTTTACCCTAGTGTTGGGGTGACAAATCCCATCTTCCACGCATGAAACTGAGGTCTTTTGATCTCCGACATCCACCACACAAGCATAACTTAACCCAGAACCAAAAGTAGCAGCAACATGATCCTGAAACCACCCCTTAATTAAGAAATCACACAACCTTGTCATACTTGAACCAAAAAACAGCTCCCAAACCCCATTTTAGTCAACAGAAGATACATCAGCTCCCTGAGATAAGTTCTGTTATAAACATCGGGAATAATCAACACAGCCTTGTGGTGTTCAAAATCCTTTCGGTCGATCTGGAAGTGATTTTCAAGCACATAGGTCCAAATAGTTTCCAAGTCCATTAAAACAGCAGTCATTGACCCACCCGGCCCTGGGTGAATGTTAAAGTCGCCACGTTTAAACGGAAAGTGAATATTGAACTTCTCGTTCGGATCTAGTTTTAGAATCTGCAAAAACTAAATAACACTTGCGAAAGTTTTCCGTTTCATACATCATTTCCGATAACAACATCAGCATCAGGTTTCAGCCAGTCTCCTCCACTAGACCCGATAATTTCAGGAGTAGCTCTTCGGTTAAAGGCTGAAATTTGTTGAGGAGGAGTTGCATACCGTCTTCGACCATCTGATTGTAAGCAAGACTGTAGAGTGTGCGAGACAGATAGTCGAGCCTCTTCAAATTCTTGAGGTTGGCTCTAAAAAAAACATCGTTAAATTTGTTTAAACTGTAATAAAGATAATTGTTTCATATGCGGTGAAACGTTAAAATATATGCATTATTTTAAACAACTTTTAACTGATTTTAGTTTAGCTTGTGATGATTGTACAGGGTCACCACGTGGTAACCTGGTAACGGGGGTGAATACCCAGAGAAACACAGTTTACTCCGTCATGACGTTTATTGAATGTTTATGGTACAACGTCGCTGATATCACTGTCCCACAAGAAGTTTAGAGTTAACATGTAAAAATTGATTATTACATCTTGTCAGCAATAATTTGATGATATGCATTTCCTTTGGCTTCGACAAAAATTGAAACAACGATGTACAGCTTATGCTTACGCAATGAATGAATTATTTCCCTGCATCTCCCTAACGGGGTAAAAAAATAGAAAATTTCCTAAATTTCACTTTTTTTTTTCTTTGATTTTTCTTTGTTTTTACCTAACATTAATGTGTCTGCCTAACTATAATACTAACCTATTAATCAAAATCAAACATGTATTCAATTTTGTGGGGATTTACGTATGTGAATTTTTAACATCACCTAAGGCTAAATTTACAATTATTGTTATGTCTTTGTTTTCAACACTTATAACACTAAATTAGGATGTTCGTCTCTTATTACGCTATATGGTCCTTTGAATAGTTCGTCCATCTTACTTGTTATATTATTTTTTACTAAAACTAAATCTCCATTCTTATAACTAATATTGGGTGTACTTCGCCTGTCATATATCTCTTTTCTTTTAATTTTGGATTGAATTAAATTTTCACGAGCATCAGCACTAGCTTGTTGTAATCTAAATTTGAGTTCGTAAGGATAATTTTCGAATGTATACAGTGGGTCAACATTTTCATTGATGTTAGATGGTAATCGAGCAAGTCTCCCATATACTAACTCGTAAGGAGTGTATTTTGTTTCTGTGTGTACGTTTGTATTGTAGGAAAAACACACCAAAAAGATAACAACTACTCCAAGAAGTATTATGACGAGCTACTTGCATTCTTAAATAAGCACCTGGGTTTTTGTGAGAGTTTTCTAATGCACCTATGATTTCGTGATGGTACGCTGTTGAATTTAAATGTTTAATATTTTTGAATTTTGCATGTTTCCATAAAAAGTGATGACATGAACTCTTTTGCTTGATCTGTGACAGTTTCGGCTGGTATACCATATCTTAAAATAAAATTATTTACTGTGCTAGCTTCCTTATTATGCAAAGGGTAAACTTCTACGAATTTGGTTAAGTCACATTGAATGGTCAAAATATATTTGTTTCCATCAGAGTCTGCATCAAGAGGGCCGACTAAATCTAAGAAAACTTTTTGGAAAGCGGTTGGAGCTGTTGAAGTTATTGTAAGTGGTGCTATGTGAGGTCGCGAGTGTTTGTATCGTTGGCAATCGTCACATCTCCGCACAAATGATTCTACATCTTTATAAAGTCCATTCCAAAAGTAATATTTTTTTTATTGGATTCTATGGTGAATTCCAAGTAACATTCATTAATCATGTTTTCGTCTGAAGCGAATGCTTTAGAAGATATTGGTAATTTTGTAGGAAAAATTACTTTTGCAGTACTTGTTTTGAAAAATCACTCCACAACCAATTTTTAACCTTTGGTTTTGTAAATTTAGCATGTCAGTAAGATAGCTTTGGGTTATCTTTCAAGCGCTTGAAAGCTGTCTTAGCTTATTAAGTTCGCCTCCAGTAACATTATGAACCATCAAAAATGTAGAGGTTTCAATTTCGAAATTTTTAAATGGCACCACTATCAAATGTTATAGCCATAAACTGTAACATTAAATTTGCTTTCGTTTGATATAAGCAGAACATCGGAATTGTTGGTAGAGCGTCCGATAATTGGCTTTGTAAATGGCTTGTTCGATTTCTTACGAGATTTAACTTCAGTCCAGTTGTCTTCTTGATTCTCCTGAGAATTTGGGATAGTACCTGTCTTGAATAATTCACTCAAAAGCGGTTTCATCAGCTGTTTTGTTTCCTCAACAGTCACGGGTTCATTGATATTTACTTGTTGTTGTTGGGTCGGGATTGGCTTCGCAGACTTATCAGCGCTGTTTTTGTCGCTCTTTTTTTGCGTCGTCTTGTTGTATGAAGGGAAAACGCTTACTAGCAATTTGGTGCCTTAATAGAAGGATTTGCTGACGTTGCTCTTCGATGATGTGGTCCTTTTGCTTGATGATGTAAGCCAAGAATCTTACATTCATAGTAGTGGCGGACTCTTGGGATAGCTCCTCCATTGCGTCCCAGAACTCAATGTTCGGCACGAATCTCGGGGGGGGGGGCGATCGCTCCCTCGCCCCCCCCCCCCTAAATCCGCCACTGATATATTGCTCCTAATCGCCAGGATTTGCAAATGCGGGTCGTGCAACTTTCTTCTTGCTTTGTCAACATCTTTTTACTGCTGGAACAGGAGTTGAAAAATCATGGAGGGAATAAAAAGACCAAGACAATGAAAATTTACTGAATTTGAGTAGAAATAATTAACCAAAAGTAACACGGAAAATAAGCTTTAAAATTTGGAAATTAGCACGAGTTTGGGAGAAATTTTCTAAATTAACGTTCGGGGGTTGAAAAGTTGCGAATTGCGAAGAGGGATGAAAGATCTAAGGGAGCGAAAATCACTGTGGTTACGTAGCATGATGCAAATTATTAATTTTAAAGAAAAATGAAATTCTGCGAATTTTGCAAAATTAACGCACTGGAGAATGAAAAATTGTGAAAGGAATGCAAAGTCAACGAAAATAAGCCTATTACGCAAATTTAACTCTTGAAAGAGTTCCAATGGATACACAGTCATTGCCTGGTTGCATACAGGCTGTCCCGAAATTAGTGGTCAAAACTTTACCAGATTCTTCTATGAAAAATATGAAAAAAAATCCGTATGTCGAAAAATAAGTATTAAGGGAGCTAAAGCCCCTTAAAGGGGCCACTTTTGTAAGTTTTTTTTTCTAAGCTACAGCTTCTCAAATGTGTTCCATCGGGAGAAGTTTTTTTCACATATCCCAGGAACGGATCGTCGGATTATAATAAATTTTGGTAGCTATTGGCACTGTATGAACCTATGTCTATGCTATGAATTCTATCGAATTCTAACAACGCAATCCTCAGAAATCCGCAATGACCTTGATTTTTCTTCTTAAACATGGTTCAAGGTCATGAATTTTAAATCTGATGGTATTAATAGTTAGAAGCCTTTTTTTTATTTTAAATCTGGTGGTATTAGTTAGAAGCCTTTTTTTGGAACGATTAGATATCCAATGATACCACTTTTATCTCTCTAGTATGTATTTTAAGCGTTTCACTCTATAATAACTGTAACCTTATTTAGCATTTAGCTATACAGGGTGTTTCACGACGAGCGGCATTTAGCCGTATATCGAAAAGTACTTCGATTGGTGTGGAGAAAATTTGCACACTAAGGTTTCAGCGGAAGCCGAATTCAATGAAAATATTTTGAGTTTGATGGCACTTCCGGTTTTACCGGAAACAGATACAAACTTTGTTATTTTAAATGGAACACCCAGAATATTATTGCATTTTTGGATTCTTTGTTGAATTTTAGGTAAAGTTTCATCAGAAAGTGGTATACCTAAAGTCAGCCGTTCTTGAGAAAATTAAGTCTTTCAAAAATTCTTACCAAAAACAATGTTGACTTCAAAAAATTACATCTTCGCTGCGGTGCCAATTATGGAAACGAAATTACACCGTCCTTTAAACCAATGCATGTGCTAACTAATGGTGTATTGCGAACTTCCTTTTCTCAAAGAGGAGGCGAGGCGCCTCACGATTTTTTAAATTTCAGGAACTTCGATCATAAAAATCTCCGTTTTTCTAAATGGAATGCCATAGAAATTGAGTATTCATAAGAAAGAGAATTTAATTCTCTTTCTTTTGATTATCTCATTGCTATACCTAACTATCTTAGATTTTCCCTTTAACAATCTCACAATCATGATTTCTATAGCAACGGCTTTGTTTATATCACCAGTACCTAATAAAGAACACGTCATTAGATCTTATTGTTTCATCCCTTAATAAAAAAATGGCCCGTCTGGGATATACGAATGAAGATTTTTTAAATCTACTAATGATACATGGGGAATGTGGACGAATTTCTGCGAGAACGTGTAGAACGTTTGCGGAAAGGTAACCAATGAAATTGCTGAGATTAAGTGAGTGCAACAAGAATGCTTTAAATTACGTACATAAACTACAATTAAAAAAGGTTTCCTTACGACTGGTAACAGTGGCGTTGCTATAGAAATCATGATTGTGAGATTGTTAAAGGGAAAATTATTGAAAAATGCAGCAAAATGACAAATAATCTAAAATAAAACAAAATCTAAGATAGTTAGGTATAGGAACGAGATAATCAAAAGAAAGAGAATTAAATTCTCTTTCTTATGAATACTCAATTTCTATGGCATTCCATTTAGAAAAACGGAGATTTTTATGATCAAAGTTCCCGAAATTTAAAAAATCGTGAGGCGCCTCCTCTTTGAGAAAAGGAAGTTCGCCATACACCATTAGTTAGCACATGCATTGGATTAAAGGACGGTGTAATTTCGTTTCCATAATTGGCACCGCAGCGAAGATGTAATTTTTTGAAGTCAACATTGTTTTTGGTAAAAATTTTTGAAAGACTTAATTTTCTCAAGAACGGCTGACTTTAGGTATACCACTTTCTGATGAAACTTTACCTAAAATTCAACAAAGAATCCAAAAATGCAATAATATTCTGGGTGTTCCATTTAAAATAACAAAGTTTGTATCTGTTTCCGGTAAAACCGGAAGTGCCATCAAACTCAAAATATTTTCATTGAATTCGGCTTCCGCTAAAACCTTAGTGTGCAAATTTTCTCCACACCAATCGAAGTACTTTTCGAGATACGGCTAACTGCCGCTCGTCGTGAAACACCCTGTATGTATAAAAAGATATAATATTAAGAATCTACATTAATAACAATTGTCCATAAAAAATTTAACATACCTAAGTATATGTCTTATGACTATGAGTACCTACTGATTGAATTACAATTCATTTATTTCAGGTACTTTCGCTTCTATCTCTAATTATTTAAGTAAAGCCGCTTAACTTCTACCTTAAATCTATCTATGTTATTCAATTGCCTTCTTTTATTTGGTAATTTATTGTATGTAATTAAAGTTTTTAAAAAAATCGTATTTTGAGCCCTTTTGTAGTTTTTATGTTCCAAGATAAAATTATCCCTGTTTCTGGTGTTATGTCCATGTACCTCCTCAAAAGTTTTCAGAATAGATTGCAAATATGCTGGTAATAGTCCGCTTTTAATTTTGTGTACAAAAATTAACGCATTAAATTCGCATAACTGTTGCACATTTAGCCACTGCAGCTCTTTCAACATTGATACATTAGGAGTGTACTTGTCACGTTTTAAAATGATCCTCATTGCCTTATTTTGAAGTATCTGTAGCCTTTTCACGTCAGTTAGTCTGCTCAAGTGCAATACTGTTCCCCCAAATTGCAAGTGTGGTAATATTATGCAGTTATATAGTTTTTTTAGCCCACAATGAGAGGTAGTTACTACATCTATCCAATATTCTCAACTTTTTTACAATCTTTTTGCGAATGTAGTCAATGTGTTCACCAAATTGTAGTTTTCTGTCAACAATTATCCCTAAATATTTATATTTTTCAACCCGCTCTATTATCTCACCCTCAATTTTGATTTCATTCCATTTGCGATCCATTCCTGTACCAATTTGTCGCTTCCTATTACCATTGTCTTACATTTACTTATATTTAAAACTAGTTTATCATACATCCACTTTACTAAACCCTCCAAATCATCATTTAACTTATTTTTGATAATATTGTTATCCTTACCCGCTAAATAAATTACTGTATCATCAGCAAATAAGTGAAACTTACAATGCTTAAATACACTCCCCATACCATTAATGTATAATAAAAATAATAGCGGCCCCAGTATGCTCCCTTGAGGTACGCCATTCTCTACCTTAATTGTATTTGACACGCATTCACCACATTTAACCCTCTGTTTTCTTCCTTGTAAATAATTTTCAAACCATTTAAGTGTACTACCAGTAAGATCAATGCACTGTAACTTCATTATAAGTCTTGTTCTGTCTACTGTTTCGAACGCTCTCTTTAGGTCGAGGAACACTATAATATTAAGCTCATTATTATCTACGGATTCTTTCCATTCCTGTAGTATAAATTGAAATGCTGTTTCGCAAAATATTGTTTGTTTGTACAAAATCTAAAAGCTGCATATATACTACCCTTTCTAGTAACTTTGCTATAGTTGGTATTGTGTTTATCGGCCTAAAGTTTTCCGTCTTTTTTGTAATTTGAATTTTCTTGATTGCAACTATGGTTGAAGTTTTTAGCTTTTCTGGCACTACCCCTAATTCTAATGAGCAATTGATTGTATGCACTAATTTATCCGAAACTTCACTAAGTACTAGTTTCCATACAGGGTGTCCCTTAATTAGGCTGCAATATTTTACCAGTGCGTTATACGATCAAAAGTTTAGTAAACATTTTTCGAAAAATCCATCCTAAGGGAGCTAGGGCCCCTCAACGGGGGTAAAAAAAATAGTTATTTCTTCAATTTCTGAGGAACGTCTTATGACAGGGTCACGAAACTTTGAACTTTGTCGTAGATTTTTGTACTGAACAAGACTAATGTAATGGTTTTTGGCAAAAGCTTCAGGGACGTGCGTGAGTGGAACATTTTGGTATCGAACTTTTTTGTACGACACCTTGGGTCAATTGTGAGTACAAATTCCCCGTACATTTTTACGTAAAAAAGGTGCTCTAGTTGAAACTCCATAGCTCAAGGCGTTTTCGAGGAAAATCGATTTGAAAGTTCAATTTCGTGGTATAAAAGTGAGTAACTGTGGCACTCAAAATACCTAAAATTATCAGATGCTGCGTGATCAGCAAAAAACAAACAAGTTTAACGTACTTGCATCTCATACTTTTGCTTATTGCCCTGTCGATACCGACGTCATTTTAAGCTTCATCCACAAACAGAAACCGTATGCTGAGGGATATGATGGTATATCCGGTAAAATGTTACAAATATCTGCCAACTTTGTATGTGAGCCCTTAACCCACATAATTAATTTTTCGGTAGAGACAGGCAAGCTCCCCCGCTCTTGGAAGGTGGCAGCCGTAACTCCAGTTCCCAAAAAAATGAACCCGGACAGCCTTGCGGACCTTAGACCAATCAGCCTGCTAAGCACTACATTAAAAATTGCCGAGTGTGCAATAACAGAGCAACTACAGGCTCACTTGGAGAGCAGCAATACCCTGTCTCGCTATCAATCTGGTTTTCGGAGCGGCTATAGCACTTGCACCACATTGTTATCATTAGTAGATGACATCATAACAGCAAAAGATAAGGGGGAAGTGACATCCTTAATCCTGTTAGACATGTCAAAAGCTTTTGACTCTATCAACCCTGCCCTTCTCCTTGCTAAACTAAAATACTACGGTATCTCAGGCAACACTCTAGAGTGGTTTCGCAATTACCTCATAGATCGTATTCAGGTTGTACGTGTTAATGGTCGATGCTCCGACCCAGTCACATTAAAATCGGGTGTCCCTCAAGGCTCAATTCTTGGGCCAATTGCCTTCAATATAAGCTTAGCTGACTTACCGAAGATACTGTCTCACTGTTGCGTAAAGATATATGCTGATGATATTCAGATTCATCTTTCATATGATGCTGACAACCAGCAAAATGCCTTCTCTGTTATCAACTCCGAACTCAAGAAAGTCCAGCACTGGACGCAAAAAAATTGCCTTTTAATAAACCCATCAAAATGCCAAGGTATTTCATTCGGTACGACTTCCAAGTTAGCCCGATTAAGTCAGGAGGCTATTTTGAATTTGGGAGACATGCCGATTCAATTCAGCAATTCCGTAAAAAATCTCGGGGTCGTATTGGACCCCACTTTAAAGTTCGATAAACATATCCCCAATCCACTTCACCACTTATAAAAAAAGGGAGGTTACTGCAATCACTAAAATTTTCGAATTTGAGATAGCACCAGATCTTCACGTTTCGAGGTCTCAGGAACCCAAAAAAGTGGTTTTAAAAATGTGTCTGTGTGTATGTGCGTACGTACGTACGTGCGTACGTTTGTAAACACGCCACAGCCAAAACTACTAGACCGATTTGCCTGAAATTTGGTGCATAGGCATCGCATAACTCAACTTAGATCTGAAAAGCTTTTGGAGCCAATCGTGCAACTAGAAATGCCATTTTGGCACATCAACTTTTAAATTTTAAATGCAAACCCCCATTTTTCACGTCACTATAGGAAAGGCCTTCAAATTCTGCTTCTAAAAATGTATTCACTCTCAGTGCCCTTTTGACCAAAAATAAAAAAAATATTGATTTTTATCGGACTTTCAAATCGCGGTACAGCCCAAGCTACTGAACCGATTTGGCTGAAATTTTGCACATGGGAATTGTATTGAACGTCGAAGACCTGAACAAATTTTGGATTCAATCGGCCCACGGAAAGTACCGTTTTGGCACACCAATTTCCAAATTTAAAATTATTCACTCATTTAACCATCCAAAACAAGTTTTTGAAAGATTTATTGTCACCATCAGAAAGGTCTTCAAATTCTGGTTTTAAATAAAACAAAATTCGTTCGCATTTAGTGCTTTTTGGGTCAAAACATCGAAATTTTGTAATAACACTAAAAATACATTATAGCCCAAATTAGTGAATCGATTTGGCTGAAATTTGGTACATGGAGATTGGGTGACCCGTTCAAGACCTGAAAGGCTTTTGGAAGCAATCGGTCCACAGGAAGTGCCATTTAAACAAATCAACTTAAAATTTTAAATACAAGGCCTCCTTTTTTATGTCGCCATTAGAAAGACGATCAAATTCTGGTTCTAAAAATGTATTCACAGTTTCTGTCATTTCTGTGGAAAATAGAGAAAAAAATCTTTTTCACTAAAAGGGAACAGGCTGACAGTGGATGACATAAAGTATCAGTTATTGTCAAAAGGATGGCAAACTGTTAACCTTAAAAGGAACATATTGTCAAATGTGATGGGTGATGTCCGAAGTGATGTCGGTATTTGTCAGAAAATTGCGAAATTAGTCACAGATGATAAGCACAAAAAAAATTCTGTTGAATTGACTACCATCTACACAGAATACAAAGATCCACGCGATGGGGAGGTTCCAGCCGCTTCTCTGCTGCATTTTTTATTATATGCTTGAAAATCCAAAGAAAATCACAAGAAAATGGATTTTCCATAGTCTATCCCATCAATTTTGCACATTTTCGGCGTAGAAAAAGATTTTTTTCAAAAACGGCCTGAGCTATCGAGTTTCAACTAGAGCACCTTTTTTACGTAAAAATGTACAAGGAATTCAAATTTGTGTTCATAATTCATAAACCATTACATCAGCTTTGTTTAGCACAAAAATCTACGACAAAGTTCAAAATTTCGTGACCCTATCGTAAGCTGTTCCTCAGAAATTGAAGAAAATAAATATTTTTTTTACTCCTTTGAGGGGCCCTAGCTCATTTAGGATGGATTTTTCGAAAAATGTTTACTAAACTTTTAGACCTAATTTTGATCGTAGAACGCACTGGTAAAATATTGCAGCCTAATTATGGGACACCCTGTATATCACCGTTTATGTCCTCTGGACTTCGTTTATTTTTTAAATCACAGACCAACCTGCCTAATTCTTCAACAGTTATTAAACGGAAATTTTCTAATTTGTTAATAATTACTTTTGGTATTAAGTTTCCTTGTAAATTATTACTATTTGTGTTGAATTTATCCATAATTTCAATTATACTACTAACAAAATATCTGTTAAAATTTTCTGCTATTACTAGATGGTCACTATATTTTACTTACTATTTTACTATACGAAACTGTTAACAAAATACATACCAAATCAACGCGTCGAGGTAGAAGACAGTCTTGATGCAAATACTTTTCATTAGAGCACTTCCGAGCAATTGCATGTAGTATTGTGAGAGGGTTCAAATCAGAGGCCCTACCAATTCGTAAATTCAGCGAGCCAGGGTGGATCACAATGATGGTTTTGGATTGAAGATGCTGAAAATGATTTGTTAATTAAAATGCTTAGAATTACGAGATTACCTCTGGTGGGGTATCACAATGTGCAGGCATCATTAAATTTGCGATTTCGTGTTGCCGGTTTATTTGTGATCTAACCTCACATGTAATGATAATTTTGCTCACACAGAAACAGATCTTTGTTCACATTTAATTATTATTTATTAAATGTTAAACACATTTGGATGGATTTGTTGCTGACTTTTAGTTAAGAATCCAATTTCGCTTACTGTTAAAATATGCTAGGTTATGTTTCTTGAATTCTTGGTCTTCTGTCCAGACACGACAATTCGACGCATGCGTGTCGTAAATGATAGAAGCTTTTTCGCGAGCTACCCAGCTACTTGGTTATGACGACAGTAGTAAGCTTGTCATGGTTGAGTTAGGAGATGGTTATCTGTAGTGATGTTAGCAGGAAATGTTTTCCGGGAAGAAATTTAAACTGGGAAGCCGAATCCGAATCTATAATTAAAACGAGGGCTTTCCATTTAAAATAACAAAGATGGCAGCCAGTTCCGGTAAAGCTGGATGTGCTAGGGGCTTGGGAATATTTTATTTTTGGTGTGCTTGGGCGATTATATTATTATTATTATACAGTATGTACCAAATTTCAAAATTCTACTACCAATGGATCCCCAAAAGTTTCTAATGAACGGTCTTCGTGAATCACCCTGTATAAGACAAGGTGTAACAGAATTGTGTGCAAAAAATTCTGCAGGTGATTTGAATTTGGTCAAAATAAGATAAAAAGTAACAGTAGGTAACGTAATTTAATCGATCTTCTAACTCTTTCTTACCTATAATTTCCGAGATCCCAATAGTGGGCAATGAAATTGGCAACAACCCTGTGTATACAGGGTGTTTCACGACGAGCGGCAGTTAGCCGTATCTCGAAAAGTACTTCGATTGGTGTGGAGAAAATTTGCACACTAAGGTTTTAGCGGAAGCCGAATTCAATGAAAATATTTTGAGTTTGATGGCACTTCCGGTTTTACCGGAAACAGATACAAACTTTGTTATTTTAAATGGAACACCCAGAATATTATTGCATTTTTGGATTCTTTGTTGAATTTTAGGTAAAGTTTCATCAGAAAGTGGTATACCTAAAGTCAGCCGTTCTTGAGAAAATTAAGTCTTTCAAAAATTTTTACCAAAAACAATGTTGACTTCAAAAAATTACATCTTCGCTGCGGTGCCAATTATGGAAACGAAATTACACCGTCCTTTAATCCAATGCATGTGCTAACTAATGGTGTATGGCGAACTTCCTTTTCTCAAAGAGGAGGCGCCTCACGATTTTTTAAATTTCGGGAACTTTGATCATAAAAATCTCCGTTTTTCTAAATGGAATGCCATAGAAATTGAGTATTCATAAGAAAGAGAATTTAATTCTCTTTCTTTTGATTATCTCGTTCCTATACCTAACTGTCTTAGATTTTGTTTTATTTTAGATTATTTGTCATTTTGCTGCATTTTTCAATAATTTTCCCTTTAACAATCTCACAATCATGATTTCTATAGCAACGCCACTGTTACCAGTCGTAAGAAAACCTTTTTTAATTGTAGTTTATGTACGTAATTTAAAACATTCTTGTTGCACTCACTTAATCTCAGCAATTTCATTGGTTACCTTTCCGCAAACGTTCTACACGTTCTCGCAGAAATTCGTCCACATTCCCCATGTATCATTAGTAGATTTAAAAAATCTTCATTCGTATACAGGGTGTTCGGTAGAAAACGCCCCACGCCATAGCTCCCTTATTTATGAACCGATTTTAAAAAAATAAAAAGCATTTCAAATGGCTGCTAAAATACTACCATCTGGGCGTATATCCGAATTTTTCCAATGTCAACAAAAATGACTAACGACTACCAACGTTTGTTTTTCAAATTGCGACCTGCATATTTTTTGCTCCCATTTGATAGAGGACTTTTTTCTGAATTCATCCATACCATACAAGTCTTTTTTTCTACAGCAATTTATGAGAGAAAAAATTATCAAGTACTGAAATAAATAAATTAAGATCATTTGAAAAATTGCAAGTGTGCCATGAAACAATGAAAATGACGGTTTTCAAACTAATGTCATTTAAGCTATACCTACCTCAAAACATGATACTTAACGCCGCTTGCGAAGTAAGAATGTGAGCTGTGCATCGAACATGAAGGAGATATCTTTGAGCAATTTTATTTGTAAAATAACTCATGCAGCGTTTTATAAAAAACTTTGAAATTTGGTTTTTTGTATTGTTTGTTTTTCCTGCAGATAAATTTTAGAAATTACTACGCGTTTTTAATCAGTAAAGCTATTTATGTACAACTATCCCCCTGTGATGTTACCATATTTTCGATTAACAATGCCCAAAATGTCAGTAATTGTCTCGCTGACGCTTAAATGACATTAGTTTGAAAACCGTCATTTTCATTGTTTCATGGCACACTTGCAATTTTTCAAATGATCTTAATTTATTTATTTCAGCACTTGATAATTTTTTCTCTCATAAATTGCTGTAGAAAAAAAGACTTGTATGGTATGGATGAATTCAGAAAAAAGTCCTCTATCAAATGGGAGCAAAAAATATGCAGGTCGCAATTTGAAAAACAAAAGTTGGTAGTCGTTAGTCATTTTTGTTGACATTGGAAAAATGCGTATATACGCCCAGATTGTAGTATTTTAGCAGCCATTTGAAATCCTTTTAATTTTTTTAAAATCGGTTCATAAATAAGGGAGCTATGGCGTGGGGCGTTTTCTACCGAACACCCTGTATCCCAGACGGGCCATTTTTTTATTAAGGGATGAAACAATAAGATCTAATGACGTGTTCTTTATTAGGTACTGGTGATATGTATAAACAAAGCCGTTGCTATAGAAATCATGATTGTGAGATTGTTAAAGGGAAAATTATTGAAAAATGCAGCAAAATGACAAATAATCTAAAATAAGACAAAATCTAAGATAGTTAGGTATAGGAATGAGATAATCAAAAGAAAGAGAATTAAATTCTCTTTCTTATGAATACTCAATTTCTATGGCATTCCATTTAGAAAAACGGAATTTTTATGATCGAAGTTCCTGAAATTTAAAAAATCGTGAGGCGCCTCCTCTTTGAGAAAAGGAAGTTCGCAATACACCATTAGTTAGCACATGCATTGGTTTAAAGGACGGTGTAATTTCGTTTCCATAATTGGCCCCGCAGCGAAGATGTAATTTTTTGAAGTCAACATTGTTTTTGGTAAGAATTTTTGAAAGACTTAATTTTCTCAAGAACGGCTGACTTTAGGTATACCACTTTCTGATGAAACTTTACCTAAAATTCAACAAAGAATCCAAAAATGCAATAATATTCTGGGTGTTCCATTTAAAATAACAAAGTTTGTATCTGTTTCCGGTAAAACCGGAAGTGCCATCAAACTCAAAATATTTTCATTGAATTCGGCTTCCGCTGAAACCTTAGTGTGCAAATTTTCTCCACACCAATCGAAGTACTTTTCGATATACGGCTAACTGCCGCTCGTCGTGAAACACCCTGTATATTAGGGTGGAGCGTCGCTATTGGTGGAGGTTTTTTTTTTTTTGCAAAAATGAAAACGCCTGTGCGCATAAAAGTTGTCTCTCAATAAGAGAAGTCAACTGTATTTTTTTTGAAATTTTTCGCAATCCCCTTCCACCCCCCACCCCCCCAAAACCTTCAAAAATTTGCAAATTCAAAGAAAGTAAAAAAATGCTTCATGATATCAAAAAGTTATATTTACTTAATTTTTTTGTGAAACACGACATTACTTTATTATAAACACTTTTCATTTTGGATAAAAAAAAAGAAACGAAGCAAATACACTAACCAACAAAATCTTACGTAGGTATCTTATTTTAGGACTGCATATGTGGCAAATGTCTGTTTTTATTTTAAAAATTATTAATTATTTCATGTATAAGCCTTAAAAATTTTACAGCAGACATAAAAAAGGCGTTAAACAATAAAATATTTTTATCTGTGGAGGAAGATGTATTGTTAATGAATTGAAACTTTTCGTGGCTTAAAATGTTGGCATTGTTGGTCCTGAGTCTATGCTTAAGATCAAATCGTGCGTTTTAGGTTTACAACAATGCAAAATCGAGTTTTTAAAGCTGTTGACAGTGCAAAAACGTATTTACGACTATGAATAAGTGTTTAACCGCTCAAATCGTGCATTTTGATCTCATAACAGTGCAAAATCGCGTTTTTGATTGCGTAAGCTAGTTTTCATGACAGGGTAGAATCGTTCTCTTGACGTCGCTTTAAACTCGAATGGTGCCACACTTGAACTCAGAATAGGATAAACACATGTTTTTGACGCTGCTTAAGCTGAAATCGTGAAATTAGAATCAGATCGTGTGTTTTGAGTTTAACAACGCGTTATTAATGCTTTTTGAACTGAAATATTGCGCTTGTTTCAAGTTGGTCAGTTTGGCGGTACATAACTGCATCCTGCATCATAGATGTGCTTTTGATGCTGTTAATATTGATCAATATTGTCTACGAAAAGTTCTAGCAGTTTCTCATCGAATCTAATATTTTTTACTGTACATAAACGAGAAATTTATGTTCCCTGTTAAGTTACAACACAAAAATACTTACATGCATATTACATAATTTTCCTATGATATTCTCTTTTTTTTGGAAATAGAAAATGCTTGACCGCCAAAAAGTTGCTAACAGGAAATATAAGCCTTTTATTTAAGTAAAAAAAATCGTTGCATTTCATTTTCAACCCCCCCAGAGCGATTCTTTACGTCGTAGAATTCAGGCCTTGGGGGGGTGGAAACGCAAACCAATAAAAAATTTTCATTAAAGTAATAAAATAATATTAACAATTAACAACTTTTTCGCGCACAGGCATTTTGAAATTCCAAAATTAATGACGCTCCACCCTAGTATGTATAGGGCGTTCCAAAATTAGAGGATGTAACAATACCTATCCTCCCCGCGTCACTTATTGTTTTTCATTATTATTAGAGTTGAGCTCTTAATCTCTAATTAATGGTCACAACCATTTGTTAAAACTTAATATATGTTAAAATCATAATCTCACAGCCATCTCGTTCAATTTGATGTAAGTCACATGATCTCTTACGTCAAATTGAACGATATGAATGCGAAAGATGGCTGTGAGATTATTATTTTAACATAAATTAAGTTTTAACAAATGGTTGTGATCATTAATTAGTCATTAGTTATTAATTAGTCATTACAATTTAATTCTTTTGTTGGAATCTGTTCCCTGATGATGCCTTAACGGCGAAACATGTCGGAATCGAATAAAGATTAATCAAAAAACGACAATTTTATGCACTACAACCACTTCAATTAGGTATTACTCATCTGTTTCCATACGTATGCATACTCTCCGGATTCAACAAAATTATCATTAATTTTTTGTATCTGGCGACCCTTTTTGAACAAGAATTCGTTGGTTAAACGGAAATCTCCTGAGGAGACGATGGCAGAGATTTTTTTTCATTTTTAATTTCTAAATTTTTTTGAGTTTTTGCTGGATACTGGTTTTTAAAAGTTTTTATCAAAAATGCGACGGAAAAGTTGTTTTATTGTTACTATGCAACAGCGAGACCGCAGCCCAGCATTTTTTGTGATGTTCTCCCAGATAGCACAAAATATTCCCTGAATATTCAGAAAATGTGCATTTTATATCCACAATATACCGAAGATTTATTATATTTTCACAGAATATTCCGACGCCGGAGGACTAAGTTCAGATCATCTCCACGAATATTCTAAAGTACATCTCTGTATGTCATATGAATATGTGAATATTTCTGGAGTTATTTCGTCATATTTTCACATTAACGTTTTGCATGTAATTAAATGTGTTATTCACATATGGAGTTCGCCTGAACGTGCAGTGTAGCCCACATGGCTCCTATTACGGTGCATATCCAGTGTATATGCAGTGAACATTCATGATATCCGGGTTGAATTTTCAGTTTATAGATGGCGCGTATGTTACAACTAACAACTTATGATACCTCTGAGTGGTATAAAACCTACTGCAAGTTTCTCGTTGTATAATAATGTGGTCTCATGTGGTCTAATACCAAGGGACTTCAGTAGAACTCATACCACAACTCATGACCCAAATTGGTGGGAAGTTGTCTACTGGTACCGTATCGTATCCTGAGGCCTTCTTCAAGTGGGGTTCTTCAGAGTATTTATGCGATGAATATCCATTGCATCAAATTGCTTAAGCAGCTGAACATTACAGGATTGTGCATGAATGTCGCTGCACATTCAGGTGATAAAATGGACATTCTATGAATATACTTGGTATTTACATGCAAAAAGGATCTTATTTATCTTCCATATGTACTTCACACGTATATCAATTTGATAGTCATATGAAACTCAAGTGGATGTATTTTGATGCTACCAAGAACCAAAAAAGCGACATTTTGGTTATACATAGAACGTTCATGGGTCATTCACAATGTAAAGTGTGTATATACAGACTAAGTTCACATATTCATGGATGAATATGCATTGTTTATTCATTGTATGTGTTTGTGCTATCTGGGTCCAGCGACCAAATGGTGGCACAGCGCCAGCGGCTCAAGGTGCTAGACCGATTTTTTGATGTCCGTTCATCCACCAGTGCCCTTTATTGCCAAATTAAAGAATTAAGAAATCCTCTGTAAACCGATGCAAACATAATAAAAAATTATTAAATTTATTACAACATTTAACTCAATATGAGTCACATACAGTATGTACAAAATTTTTTGGTTAAAACGTGTTACCAAGTAACAAATAGATAGTGTTAAAAAACGTGGCTCGAGTTTCTGGAAGACAGGTACAAAATTTTAACTATTTTATCACAATTAAAATGAATCAGTAATAATTCTCGTCGATAGTTTGTTTAGTGTGTCCATTGTTTAAGTGACTATTTCTTTTAAGTGTATTTTCAAAATCAAACATTGATTTAATAGTTCCGTTGGGTACGTTATTTAACACAGAAGAGGAGGTGCTTCGTTTTTTATTCTTCCCAATTTCGTGTAGTGGAACTTGTATGTAGGGGTTTTCCGTTGAGCCCATGTAGTGGGGTGAGCTCGGGATTTTTCTGTGTTTCTTTCTTTTTTCGTAGAAATACATAAATGCTAGTCCAATGGCAGCACCAACACATATACCGATAATTGTACATAAAATCACTGTAGAAACAGACGCTGACACTACAACACTATCTTGACTCATGGCACTGATGTCGTCAGGGATGCACATTCTAGTTTCTATCGTCCCTCCCTGGCACATATTTGGTCCAGGATTCAATGTCCGGCACTGTCTTTTTCTATGCTGCTCGTTGTTTAAGTCACATAAGGACCAACTTGTCCAATTTCCCCAACCCAGAAGTGCTAGAAATTGAAATAAATGTACATTATGCCGGTGTTTGAAAATAATAAATAACTCTTAACCTCGATGGGTTATTTGTTCATAATTTTTAACTTCGCAAGTTACTGGAATCGATCGAAAAATTCAGAAAAATCGAATCGCCAAAAATATCAAAAATTGTGGTTTTTGAAAAAATGTCTGTGAACACGCTACAGTCCAAACTGCTGGGCCGATCTGGCTGAAATTTGGAAAGTGGATACCTTATGGATCTGGGATTAAGAAAATGGAAAAAAGGGAAAACGAAAATACAAGAAGAAATGCAGCAAAAGAAAGAAACAAATGAAGGAAGAAGAAGAACAAAAGGTAAGAAGTGTAAAAACAGAAAAAGAAGCGTGGAAATCCATAAACCAGGAGGAGGAGAAAAAGGGGAGGAGATGGAATTGGAAAGATAGAGATACAAGAATGGAGAAAGCATTTCGTAGAGTTGCTAGAGGGAGAAGAAGAAAAAGAAGGGGGAGAAGAAGACAGAGAGAAGGAACATGATATAGAAAGTACCGAAATAACAAAAGAAGAAGTGAAGAGGCAGATAGAAAAACTAAAAAAAGAGAAAGCACCGGGAAGGGATGGGATAAGAAATGAAGCGTGGATTTACAGTACGGAAGAGATGATAGAGAGATTAGTAGAGATTTTGAATGGAGTATGGAAGGGAGAGGGATTTCCCCGGCAATGGAGGGAGGGCGTAATCTGCCCTATATACAAGAAAGGAGATGCAAAAGAAGTAAATAATTACCGGGGAATAACCCTCCTGAATACATTACACAAATTGTATGCAATGATAATAGGAGACAGAATGAAAGGGAAATTAGAACGGATGAAGAGCTTGCCAGATGGCCAGACAGGTTTCAGAATGGGGAGAGGTACCATGGACAACGTGTACATATTAAGCCATATGGCAAGAAGAGAAATAAAAAAGAAGAACGGGAAGATGTACGCGTTGTTCGTGGACCTCAAAGCAGCGTTTGATAGTGTAGACAGGGGAAGATTGTGGGAGCACATGAGAGAAATAGGATTGAATGGGAATCTGGTAAGAAGAATAAGAGAAATATATGAGGAAACAAAGAGTGAATGGAATAGAGAGCGAATGTTTTTGGACGAGAAAAGGTGTAAGACAGGGGTACCCACTCAGCCCAACGTTGTTTACAATTTTTATAAATGATATTGATTGATGAAAAGGGGCAGGCAGGAGGTATTGTGGTGGGCAAAGAGAAAGTGTGGTGTTTGGCGTATGCGGATGACCTGGTGATTGTAGCGAATGATGAGAGAGGGATGAGAGAAATTATAAGAATTGCAGAGAAGTATATGAAGAGAAAAAAGTGGAAGTAAATGTGGAAAAAACCAAAATAATGGTTTTCACGAAAAGAAGAAGGAGGGCAAAAGAAAGTGAATGGAAGTGGAACGGAAGAATAATAGAGCAAGAAAGAGAATTCAAATATTTAGGGTATGTATTTAATGAAAGAAATACAACGAGAGCGCATGTTAAAGAACTGGTTAAAAAAGCAAATAAGATGGTACGAACGATCTGGGAAATAGGAGAGCGAAAGTTTGGGCATGATTTTAAGAGGAGGGGAATGATGTTTGATAGTTTAGTGAAGAGTATGTTGATGAATGGGGCAGAAATATGGGGGTGGGAAGAACAAGAGGAAGTGGAGAGAGTGCAGGAAAAAGGATTTCAAGTTGGTGCTGGGCGTGGATAAAGAGACACCGGGGTATATAATAAGAGAAGAAACGAAAAGGAGCAAGTTGAGAGTGGAGACAGGCAAAAGGGCGGTGAAATTTGAGGACAGAATGGGAGAAAGATTGGATTGCATGAATTACAGGAGTGTTGTAAGGAGAAAAGGAGAGAAAAAGAAGAATGGAAGGAAGGACAAAAATACTATGAGAGAAATGGGTACGCATGGGAACATATAGAACGACGCAGAGAACAAGGGAGATGTATGAATGGAGCGATGTGGAAGAGATATAGAGATATAGTTATACAAGAGAGAAGAACACGGATAAAAGAATCAAGGTATAATGCAAAGTATAAGGACATCATATGTGCGGGGCTACCGAGTTACTTGAACAGAGTGAGTGCGAAAGAAAAAAGAATGATAGCGAGATTTAGATGCGGGAATGAGAAGAGAGAAAACTGATTCTGGTTGGAAGAGGAAGGGAGAGTATGCAGAGTATGTGGAGAGGCAAGAGAGACGATAGAACATATATTGAAAGAGTGCGAGGGAATGAGAGAAGAGGAACGGGAGAGAAAATGGTTATTGAACGAAAGGGGAACAGGACTAAAATGGATGAGGGAAGTAGAGAGGCAGAGGGAAATAAGGAGAGGGGAGGGAAGAGAAGACAAAAGTGGAAGATAGGAGAGAGAAGAAGGACCTTCATTTCATATAAATATTTTTGTATATATAATTTTGCTTCTAAAAATGTATTCACACTCGGTGTCCTTTCTGTGAAAAAGTAGAAATTTCTACCGTCTCTGAGACCGGCAATTTTTTACATTGGTAGGGGAAGTAGGTAAAAGTACTTACAATCGCAGGAAGGTTTTTCGCACGGCTGCTCTTCTCTGTCAGAACCTCTGCAGTTGTGACCCAAGCATTTCCGACGCCTGGTTTGAACACCCCATCCGCAGGAGACGTTGCAAGGCGACCAATCTGACCAACACCCCCATTCCTCACACGAATGTCTGTTACACTCCCTTGTTTGCATGGGAGGTCCCTGACAACCCCTTCCTTCACAGTACCTATTCCTAGTTTGCTCTCCACCTCCGCAGGTTACGCTACAATCACTCCAGTTTGACCACACACTCCACTTGAACAATCCACTTTCGTTAGTATAGCAGTCGTTGTTGCTATTGCAAGTTTGCATTTCTTTTTTCATAGATATTTTCACCATGGAGTTGTCCTTAACCGGTGCCTTGCAGGTGAATCTGTAATCATTCGGTAAGAAAATAGACAGTTAAAACTATTCATACCTGATTCTGGATTTGTGGTGTTCTCCAGATGTTGTATTGGAATCGTAGATCCACTCAGTATGTACAGTTTTCTTCAGTTCTTGGCAGTCATTACAAGTTCCTACGTCAAAATTATTTCCGATACAGTATTGCCCTCCGTTGGTAGGAGCAGGACTGTCACAGTACCTAAACCTCTTTTTGAATCCTCCACAATGTGCAGGACACGAACTCCATGGGCCCCATTTCCCCCAATTTCCATCCTGGGCTAAAGTTGGACAAGGAGGAATTTCAGCGTCACAAAATGCTTCCGCACGGTCTTGACCCACACAAACCCTTCCGCCATGAGCAGGTGCAGGATTAGTACAAGTACGACTTCTTGTTTTAACAGCAGTGCCACAAGTTGCTGAACAGGCCGACCACGCTGACCAATCCGACCAACCACCATGAATCGTGCAATTAATTACAGCCACTGAAGGTCCTTCGCAGAGTATTCCACCATTCTGAGGCGCAGGATTATTGCACTCGCGAGTTTGACAAAGACAACTATCCGAACTATCTCCGGTTGGAGACGTGCGATGAAGGCAATAGTGCCATTCCGACCAACTGCTCCAACTTCCGTCAATAACAGCGTCTAGAATTGGGCAAGAAGTTACACTTTGTTTCCAAAGCTTATCCAAAGGATTCAAGTGTGGGGCTGTTGAACAAGATTCATATCTTTCATCCCATCCGCAATAAGGGTCCATAGCATTTGCACAACTGTCTTCTGATTTATGCCTTCCACAATGTTCCGCAGGAATTTTCATCACCCCTGTATCTGTAGTAACGTACACTGAATTCGTTTGCTTCAAAAATTGCAAACTTCTAATAGGAGAAGCCGCATCTGGTACCACTTTCCATACTTCAACCACGCAAGTTTCCAGGGTTCTGGGTAGTACTGAAATCTTCTTGATTAAACCTTCTGTGGTTGCAACGTAAATAATATGAAAATAGGTGTGTAATTTTGTAGATAGGACATCAATTGTAATGTGTGTAAACCTTTCTAACTGGGCAACATGTAATGGACTCAAAGTGGTAGCTTGGACTGCCTTGTCCATTAATTGGTACTTTGAAGTTTCTAATAAATGGTTGCTTTGCACCGATGATTTACACTCAAAATGATCTCGGTGTTGCATTGAATGCCTGCCCCAAGCACTCTCCATATTTTCTTGATACTTAACAGGTCCGGCGAATGCGGCGTCAATTGCAGTTAAATTAAAAGCGCAAATTGCTGAACCAGCAATGCTGTTAGTAGGTGTGGTAAATGTTGCATAAACGATGTGTTCGTCAGGTACATAAGACATACTTTGAATTTCGTCAAAGTAGAACGGATATTCACCGCTGATTGAACAATTTAGACGCGCTTTCAAGAACGTCGTCCAATTATCTTTTAACATCGTATGACCGCCAGGATCATTTTTACACACGCGACCGATCCTTGAATAAACTATCTAAAAGGAAGAAATTAAGCTCCTAATCAACGGGTACCGAATAATACCTTGCCACAATTGATGTATTCAACAGCAACTTCACGGAATAAGAAATAGACAAATTCATCAGTCTCGAATGATCCAACAAATTGCGGGTCGTTCAGCCACAAACTGTTGTACTGCGTAGTCCTAATAGTACTATCAGTTCCAATAGTTTTTGATATTAAATAATCAGTACTAGAAAAATCTGTTGGTCCTCCAAAATAATACTCTCCACCTTCCGTCATGAATCCTGTTATATTAGCATCTGGACTGTATGGACACTTTGCTAAGCCATCAACCCATTCTGATACTTCAGAAATATTTTCAATCTACAAATAAACATAGAGATAAAAATCTAAAATTTTCTTGTTTACTTTTCTGTAGGAACATTGAGGCGAAAAAGCATTCGTACCACAGGCGAAGAGGTATTTATTGTTTGTGACAAGAATTTTAATGAAATTATGGCAGAATTCATCCGATTGCCCCTTGTTGATACACTGGGTCCGTTTGTCTTTCGGTGCCTGCCATTTTGTGTACTCCAACAGTTGCAATTTAGATAGAGAAAGCCGTAATAAGAAGTCTCTGAAAAATCATGCCATTAGTACCTACAGCGAAAAACTGAATAAATACTGCCGCACCCCAGCTAGAGTCTATCAATTCAATAAAGGATTACAATAATAAAGCGCAGACAAGCAATCAACCAACAATTGAGCCCTTGTGCGATTTGCATGCGCGGTCATTATTTCTTTTTGTGTTGGTGTTGATCACATGTCTAACTGTGAAAGTTTCTCACCTAGCGCCAACCAACACTTGGTTTCTTGCCACATCAAACAGCATTTGCGAGTATGAAACAACGTCATGCTGTGAAAATTTATTCAGCGTCTGTTGCAAATCTGAAACAATTTAAGGAGGAATTAATAATTAAATAGCGACAAGTAATTTAATCGTTACTTATATTTATTATGGTAAATATACATCTGTAAGTTGCTGGCTGTGATTCATCCATCATATTGCATGTGTGGAAATGGTTGTAAAATTAGGCCACTAAGGCAGAAGTTCTTGAAAATGATACTTAAATGGTTGGGCAATAATTGCTGACTGGACATCCTTCTTTTTTATAGGCAGATTGAAGATAATTAATTGATCAAAAAATTCAATATACCTGCTTCTTGCAGGTTTGCAGAAACAGGAGAATTTTTAAAATCTTTGAGTAATGCATTTAAAAGGACCCTGGATACGGCAAGACTGAATTTTCGGCCCAATATTTTTTAACTTCTACGCTTAGCGAAGCAAGTTAATAAAATCGATTGATTTTTCAAGGACTCATTAATTGAGCTTTCCTCTTTCCAATTTTTTTTTTTGCTATAAAATAAAAATAAACTTGCTTTAATAGCACTACAAGAAAGCCATATAACAGGCAGAGACAACAAAACTAGATGAATATGTGTTCTTCACGAACAAGAAGATACGGAATGGGATTCCTATAGTATAAGTAAAGAAATAAAAGGAAAAATAACAAAATTCGTGCCCCTATCAGATAAATTATGCTACAGTGAAATAGGGGACGAAACAGAGAATAAAACTAATATTTAAATTATAAACGTATTCGCACGAACTGAAAAAAAATTATGGGGTTCGTCCCCGGCGGATTTTCATTTTCGTTAGAATTCCGTCAACTGTTTGCCGAAAGGTTTATTGCGTATTTTTTTTTGTAAAGTTAAAAAAGGCTGCATTCTACAATTTTACAAAGTTATATTAAGCAAGTGAAATTTAGGAACTTGTTACATTTGAGAGGTTTTATAGATCAGGTATCAACTGTATACTTTTAGATATAAGAGTAATGGCTCTTCATTGGTTCAGGGCTCAAAGATTTGTGATAGAAGTCATCAAAATACCGTAAACAAGTTCATGGGAGGGTTCTTTACTTTATTCTAGAAAGAAAAGTTCTTATGGACCTGGGTCGAAAAATGTTTCCTAAGGGAGCTATGGTCTTTCAAATGGGGTCACGTCACACAAGAGTACATATTTTCAGATTCTGGTGTCAAATTTGAGAAAAAACAACTTAGATGTTTGAACAAATTTTAAAATTTTCTCCACAGTAATAAATTCATCATCAAAGACTTACTAAAGATACCAAATTTCACGTTGCTATCTTTAAATGTTTTGAAGATATTGAGAAAACACCACTTTCAAAGTGGCCCTTTAAAGGGTCCTACCTCCCTTAGAAGGTATTTTTCGACATATTTTCATAGAAACTTTTTTCATACATTTCAAAAATTTTTCAAAATGCACCATCAATCACTTCGTTAAGCCAATCGTAGCCTCCTGTAACCAGGAAGTGTGTAATAAACAACTATCTACCTATTTCTGTTCTTTTTGCAGTTTTAAAAACTCCATCAGTAACAGAGGGAAATGAAGGAACAATTTGATATTTGGATCGCTAATTATATTCGTAAATGGTATAAAAATCATAAGTACTTACTGATACCGAGAAATCTTTACTTACATTTAAAATTACTGTACATAAAAGTACATAAAATGGGTGCTGGGAGTAGATCGGGAGACAACCGGATACATAATAAGGGAAGAAACGAAAAGGAGTAAGTTAAGAGTGGAGACAGGGAAAAGAGCGGTGAAATATGAGGACAGAATGGGAGAAAGAGGAGAGTGTAAGATATTACAGGAGTGCTGGAAAGAGAAAAAGAGAGAGAAAGAAAAAGGGAAGGAAATGCAAAGATATTACGAGAGGAACGGATACGCAAGGGAGAATATAGAAAGACGCAGGGAACAGGGGAGATGGATGAATGGAGCGATGTGGGAAAGAGATAGAGACATAGATGTACAGGAAAGAAGAGCAAAAATCAGAGAATCAAGATATAACACAAAATATGAGAATATAATAAGTGAAGGGTTACCAAGTTACTTGGAGAGGGAGAGTGGGAAAGAAAAAAGAATGATAGCGAGATTCAGATAAGGGAATGAGGAGAGGGAAAACAAGTTCTGGCTGAAGGAAGCAGAGAGAAAGTGCAGAGTATGTGGAGAGGAGAGAGAGAGACAGTAGATCACCTGCTGAAAGGGTGTGTGGGAATGAGAGAGGAGGAAAGGGAGAGAAAGAGTATTCTGAACGAATGGGGAGAGCGAATAGAATGGATGAAGGAAGTCGTGAGAGCGAGAGAAAGAAGCGGAGGGGAGAAGAGAAAACAGAAGACAACCGAGAGAGAAAGAAGTAGCCGAAGAAGAAAAAGACCAAAACATGTAAATATGTAAAAGGGCAGGGCTCATTACAAACCGAAAGGTAAAGTAATAAAGTTATCTAATATATTTAAAATTACTGGTTTTTTGGGAGGCACAAAGGGGATGATTCTTGATCTCTAAATGATGGACGTCATCCTCGAATTTAATAAAGCTCGTGTTGCAATGAAACTTGTAAATTTGGACGATAAGATTAATTTATGGTACAACGTTCAAATAAAACAAATGTTTTTACTTTTAAGGCAACATAAATAGCACCTATCTCTATTTTCAGCCCCATTAAACTTATTTGCGGTGGGATTATAAAATCTTATCAAATGTCAGATAAATAAATTGATATACCTAAACATTACTCAACAACTTCTTCAAAATAAATTTAAATTCTCGGAAAAGAGGAAAATTATAACGCGCAGCTCGAGTTTTTACTTCTATAGTAATTATATTTGAAAGTGTTGCAATGATTAATTAATAATTATTTAGAATTGTTGTGGCTTACCTTGGTAGGAAATGTAGCGAAAATCGTGTTTGGCCGAAGCTGAAGAAAATAAAAGGAATAGCCAAAGCAGTGGTGCAAATACTCCATAGGGCCCCATCCTTGCATGTTCTGCAATGAAATCTCTATCAAAAACTGAAACTGCAATAACATGGAACAAAATTGAAACGAAAACGGTTTGTGTGAAATTGCACGTTTTTATTAAGTAGATCATAGTTCACAATTTAGTAGACTTATTGGCGATATGTTTTATCTCAGCAATTGGCGTAATTTGGCGTTGCGAGATAAATTATTTTATAAAAATTATCCGTTACTTATATTTTATTACAACAATTTATTGTAATCGTGACATAAAAAAATCAGTGAAGGCTGAAGATGATGCAGTACCTAGTTCCTGTTTGAGAATTTTCAGATTCGTATCCTGTTAAAAATGCTGTTTAGTGACCCCGAATCAATCGTGGGAGCAGTTTGGAAAAATAGTAAACAAAACTAATTTATTGTTCACCGTAAAAATTTTCACAAATTAGTTGATCCAAAAACGGCAATCCAAGGTTGTATTTTGTTACAAAACCAGCAAAGGCGCCTCGCATAAATTTATTTAATTCTTGTTATTTCACCATAAGTTAATACGTATAATTATTATATCACTCGAAGAAGTTACGTCACATGTCCAAAGAAATAATTTCGTGTTTGTAATTTGTATTATCAGGCTATCCAATTCGGCTTTTCCAGCCCAGATGGTGCGAAAATATCGGATTTCAGGATGCGATTTAAACTCCATTAAGGCGTTACTTGCAATTTACATAATTTACCATAAAGGTGATCGCGCTCTTTTTCGCAGCGTAGGTGTAAAGAATTTTATGTTTTTTGAGAATAAAAACCTGACCTAATGGTTTATTGTTATTAAAGACCGCTCAAGGTAACTTGTGTACAATGAAAAAAATTACTTCTAATAATTTCTTTAGAAATGCTTAAACATCATAATGGACACTACAAAGACGCCATTATTGTGTTCTTAAGCGAACAAATATCTGAGTAATCACAACACTACTCAGATTTCTTCGTCACACTTCCTATTAAGCAGCCTCTTCATTAGAGTTTCTCGGTTCAATCTTCTCTATTCACGTGGGATAAGTAAATTTACGGTGTGGTTGGTTTAATATAAAACAAACCTACCCAAATGTTTAAATGGTTTTTAAAAAAATTTGCTGTCAAGGAACGTCCCTCTCAATGACAGCGGCACCTCCTATGCTCGAAGTATATACATAAGACTTTTTTTCAATGGTTGACCGAAATCTATCGAACTCCATAATTTTGTTCCACCCCTTACATGAAAAAAAATCCAGTTTCAACCCTTAATTTTGATCCCCCTCGTTAGATCATAATGAAAATTTGCCCATCTAGAGTGCCGCTGTAAAATTAACACACCAAATTCAGCTTTGATACGTTGAGTAGTTTTTGAGTTCTCACATTTTTTGTGTTTCGGTACATTAGGGGTTGTACCGCCTGTAAGGGTCGTTTTTCGCGAATGATTAAGGCCCCTCTTGTACTATCAATACAAAGCTATCGAATGGTATTAATTTCAACCCTTCATTATTCAGTGAAGATTCGAGTTTCCACTCTTTCCTAAAATTCTCCTAAAATTCACTCCTCCTTTCTCGAAGATGCAATTGTAAGATCTACCAGTTTCACAGAAGATGTTGCTTCTCTGTGTCAAATTACAGGACTTCATGGATGTTTCAACCCCTAAACTTCAATCCCCTATTTCACCACCCCCACACGCTCTAAAGAAAGTTGTGTTTTCAATTTCACCACCCTAATTCAATTCGTTGAAAAATTGGGAGACAAAGCCGCACACCAAGTTTCAGCTCGATATTTCAATCCGTTCTCAAGTGAGCGAATAATCAAAGACAAAAGTATCTCCGCATTCTGCTACAACACTAAAACCGACTCAAATGTTTAACAGCGTCAATAAGCGTCTTTTAAGAAATCCGTAATTGCAGATATTTTTTCCGTAATTACGAAATTTTTTTTCGTGATTGCAGATTTTTTTCTGTAATTACGGAGTTTTTCCCGTAATTACGGATTTCCTTCCGTAACAAATTTCCTCAATTTTGGATACCAATGCTTTTTCCTTTCTTTACAGATTTCAAGTGCCGACCGATAGGGGTAGGTAGGTAGGTAGGTAGATTCACAAAAAATTGTCGTGTTATCCTAGTTTACTTGTCTGTACCTATGTACAACAATAAACAACCCCTTCCAAATCTATACTTTCTGTAAAGTGAGTGTGCGTGTAGCTTCCGCAAACAGATATTGTTAATTTTTGCAAAACCTTCTCCTCGGTACCACTACCAGCTCGAAATCTTTTCTTTTCTCTTTCATGCAGCGATTCCTGGCGTTCGGTACCATTAAACATCAATTTAACCGTTGAAAGATAAAATTAATTCATATCCAGCAAAACAAATTGCACTGAAGGTTGAGTTAATGTGCATTTGATTGTTCTATAAAAACGACTATCTGCTGCGAGAATACCATTAAGAACTTCCTTGCCAAGAATTTTACAAGGCTGTATAATTTGTTATGTGTAACGAAACATTGTAAACTAGAGATGGGTGCGTGTTATTTGCTCTTGCAACTACACGAGATGAATAATCTTTAAATGCAAACAGGCACGTAGCTCTTATCGCAGATTAAGTACCTAAGTATAAAAAACGTTTCTAAGAAAAGAAATAAAAAATTTAAAACAATACCTAGTTAATTTTGTAGAGTGGGTACAAGGACAAAGGAGTAGCAATAGCAACATTTTATTCAAATTCCATAGACCATATTTACTGTTATTTACACCTTGTACATCCATTACGCGAGCTATCAGGAAAAATATTCTTTCATTGACCTTATCAAAGAAATGCCAGATTTAACCCCACGACCTAACTGCTCAGAAAGGCAATTAATGCAATTACTATTGAAGTATGGATGAGTTTGGCATAATAATAATAGCTGGGTCAACTCTCACATTCTATGGTTTGTCCGTTGTTGATGCTTAGCGGGGCGTGTACCTTCTCTTTTGGGTCACAAAACACCTGTCATTTTATTATCCAAAAATCTGTACGAACGATCTGCAGATCAGGGTTCAAAGTTAATTTTCCATAATTGATATTATTGTTTTTAATTTTTTTGGTCAAAGTCGGATTGTATTGAAGTTCCGCGAAAGATGTCAACAACTACTGATGGTCAGAAAAACTTTGATAAGATTTTCAATTGAACATCTGTTAAGTTTCGTAACTGGTCTGCAATAAAATTGATCTCAAAATACAAAAATTAATTGAAGCGCAGTTTCTAAAATGATCTTTATCTAGACTTGTTGGGCTTATCTAGGTGCTGGATGATAAATTGGGGCAATATTTTTCATTATGAATTGTTTAGATATCAAACATCTTACACAACTTGATAAGGATGCAGGTTTATAGTTTTATTTTCTTGGGAGCTGTAGGATGTCTCAGGTCACTCAACCCTAAAGTCGAGGAACTCTTGTCTACCAGTTACATTATGCATCTTGATTTCTTTCTTTATCATATCAATGAAATTATTGCTCTTCTGATCCTGAATTTCCTCATTCTTCATCGTTGGAATCAATTTTTGCCCTTCATCAAAAATAAAAAAGATAGAAATGAAGATGAAAAGGTAAATTTTGACGAAACAAGGCGAAAAGATTCAAAATGAATCAAAAATAATGGAAAAAGACATAAATAATAGGTTAAAGAGAAAAGTTAAGCTTTTTATAGATGATTAAAAATCTGCAAGGAATTCTCCAATATCTTGTCTCGTTCCTAAATTATCCGGAAAAATCTAACGTGGACTTTTTTGAAAGAGCGCTAGTTTTTTTAAATTTGTATGAATAATTTTATTTCAATCCAATTACGGGAATAAAAACCAAGAAATAGAGTGGGGAACAATAAGAAAAGCAAGAGGCAAAAAATGGGCAAATGGTTAACCAACGTGTTACATTTAAATTAGAAGCAAAAAGCCAACAGAAGATGTATATCAATGCGAGGTGTATTCCTGTAGATATTTATTAACCGTGAATGATTCATATATCGAGTTGGACTTGGTGGTGGTGGTGGTGGTTAGTAGTGCCGAAGCATATGCTCATGATAAAGAATTCGTAAGGGTGTATCAATTGATGATTTTTTTTTGGGTTTAATTAGTATCTTCCGGTTGTAAGTTCATATAGGTCAAGCATCAAATTTCCACCAAGTCAATTTTTTGTGTTGGGGGTTGAAGGGGGTGCAATTTTTTCCGTTCAATTATTATCCTCAGGGGTTGAAGGGGGTTTCGGGGGCGCTTACTTGGTACCTATCCTCCAATAACAGTGGTCCAAATCTTAAATTAATTCGCGCTCATTTAGTATCTTCCAGTAACAAGTAGTCTAAGGGTTAAATTTCCACCGAGTAAATTATTTATTTTTGTCAATTTTTCGTATTTGGGGGTTGAAGGGGGTGGCTTTCGGGGTTGCAAGTTTTTGCGTTCAGTTAGTCTGTTTCTGTTGTAGATAGTCCAAGGGCTCAATTTCATCCAAGTCAATTATTTGTGTTCGAGGGTTGAAGACTGTGGGTTTTGGGGGGTACAATTTTTTGCGTTCAAAATAGTCTCCTGCGATAATGAGTGGTAAAAGGATTAAATTCCGTCCAAGTCATTTTTTTGTGTTTCGGGGTTGAAGGGGGTGTTTTACGGGCGTAGTTTTTTTGTTCAATTCAACTCATTCGGTTGTAGGCGATGCAAGGGTCAAATTTCCTTCAAGTCAAGTTTTTGTGGTTGGGGGTTGAAGGGGGCGAGTTTCAGGGGTGCAATTTTTTGTGTTCAATTAGTTTCCTCCGGTAATAGGGTTACATTTCCTCTAAGTGAATTTTTTGTTTCAAGGTTGAAGGGGTTGAGTTTTAGAGGTGCAATTTTTTTCTCTTTCTGTCGTAGGTGATCTTAAGGGTCTAAGGACTAAATATATGCTCAAAACTTTTTCTGGGCCATTGATTAAACGTTGTCGAATTGCTTCAATTTCAAGCAACACATGTGAAATTTCAAGTTTCAACCCTTAATTTGCACCCCTTTCTTTCATCTTGCAGAAAAAAACCATCCCTTATCAAATAATTTTAAAATATATGTGGTTTCAGAGCTAAATGTGCAAAATATTTGAGAAGTTTTCGTATTTCTGTGATTTTCAACCCCTAAATTTCATCCCCCAAAATTGACACCCCCTCACCTTCAACAGACTTGTACGTCAAAAACGCATATCAAGTTTCAGTAAAATATCTCCACCGGTTCTTGAGTTATTACAATTAATAGTTTTTCGGTCCCGAAGAAAACCTCGCATTCTCGCGCTTTTATTGCGAACGCTGCCTAAACGCTTGAAGATGGTTTAAAATCGTATAAGGAAGAAATGTCGGCAACGGATAGACCTACCAAAAAGTCCGCGACAGCATATAAGTATCTGTTACGGATAGTCGACAATAAGCCACTGAAGCTATTTTCGTCAAAAATTAAAACACAAAAACGATCTCGGTGGGCTACCCATTGTAGATAGCTATATGCCGTTGCGGACTTTTTTGTAGATCTTTTCATTGCCGACAATTCCTCCTTACAAACTTTTGCTCCAGCTTCAAGCGTTGAGGCAGCGTTTGCGATCAAACGTCGAAAATTATAATTTCTTTCAGTTTTTCACCCCTAACTCTCACCCCCCTGGTCCGATATGGCCCAAAAATAGTCCCCGCCGAGATTTTCGGGGTATACAAATGTGTACAAAATTTCAGCTCGATACCTGCTTTCGTTCTCAAGTTATGCGATGGGCAGAGTAGACGGACGGCCGGTCGAGCGAGCGAGTGAGCTAGCGAATTCACTAAAACTACACTACACACATATGCTTCGGCACCAAAAACACTATTTTGGCGGGAACCGGCCGAGGGGCCGCCTTAACTACGATTAATCCTTACCGCTCCTTCGAGTTTTCATCCCCCTTTACAATTTTTCAACCCCCTAAATGTTAATTTTGCAAAATTCGCGTAATTTTGTTTTTCTTCAGTATAAATTTATTTGGATTCAGTTTACCTTTTACAATTCGGCCCCCTTCGCAATAGGTGTAGGAGTATTTCAACCCCCACAAAAGTATAATTTGCATAACAACAGTTAATTTTCACCACTTTCGACTTTTCATCCCCTTTCGTAATTTTTCAACCCACTGACCGCCATTTCGCAAAATTCGCTGAATTTTTTGATAATTCTACTCATTATTTACTTATTTGGATTATATTTTGACTCTTTACGACTTTTTAACACTCTTCACAATATTTCATCCCCTCCAAAATATAAATTAGCAAAATTGTCTTATTTTCCGTGTTAACTACCGTGTTGGTACCTATTTCTACTTAATGCAGTAAATTTTCTCGTCTTGGTCTTCTCATCCCCTCTAATATTTTTCTACCCCGTAGAGTGCTAATTTTACAGACTTTGGCAAAATTTTTGTGCTTTTAACTATTTTTCAATAATTCCGAGAATAATTCGCCTTTTTGCGGAGGCACTACGATTCTCCCAATAAATCTAGGTGGCCCTACATACACATTAACATGATAAGCATCTTCAGGAATACACATCGCACTGATGTACGTCTTCCGGCGGTGGCTCTTTCAATCGACTTTAGTAACTATATTCCGCAAAGCGTAACGTTAAAAAAAATATATTTCCCTAATTC
This sequence comes from Pycnomerus fuliginosus, assembly GCA_963924575.1. Classification (NCBI taxonomy): domain Eukaryota; kingdom Metazoa; phylum Arthropoda; class Insecta; order Coleoptera; family Zopheridae; genus Pycnomerus; species Pycnomerus fuliginosus. Next base: position 197,138 of record OZ004626.1, on the reverse strand, counting down.
TTTATTTTTCCTTTAAAATCGCATTTAAATCTTTATTCTTATTTCTCCTCAGTCTTATTCGTATTCCTCGAAGGCATTAATACAACGTAAACAACAACAAAGGTCCCATATTCTACAAAGCCTTGAGGGATGCTACGCGTACCTACATCAAAGACCTGTCTCGATTTTTACCTGCCAAAAACTCAGATTATTCCAAGAACACGTTTACTGTGCTAATTTTACGACAATAATTCATCATAAGACAACTGCATACTTAATGCAAGTTAAAGTCATAATTCGTATACATAGTTAATTAATAGCCCGAAAAAACAAATTACACAGCGCTTATTAGTTTGAGGATGATCACTGTTAAGTCACGCAACATAAAAATGAAAATTTTCTTGCCCAATTTCTGGTAACATTGTCTATTTAAAATTTAAAAACAAGTTCACTGACTTGGCCGATGAATTTGTTCATTTTGCAACAAAAAAACGCCAAAACCGGCAATAAAAAGGAAATTAATTAGTGGTACTGTAACAAACAACTTAGTGTTAAGTGTTGAAGGAATTCATGTACCGCTATAATTTATCAGTGCAGCGAACATAAAAGTAAACAAAACGACATTGCGTCAAACATTAAAAGTAATTAATGAAAGAAGAGCAATTTGATTAATTGGCGAATTGGTGTTAAAGAAGTACTCGGGTACCTACTGCCCCAAAATTTGAGTAAACTACTTTAAGTACATCAAATTTTCGTAGTTAAGATGCTTATTTTTAATTGAAAATAAACCAAATTAGATTTAAAATACTCTGAAGTACTTACAAATATTGTGATTTGCTAGAGTTCACTCATGAGGACAGGTCAGTGCAGAGGGGAGAGCGTCCAACTTTCCATCACACCAAAAATCTGTTTATAAATCTGCAAATATCACTGAAAATGTCCATTTTAACCACGAAACGCACTCGCTGATTAAATTGTCCACACGAAAAATATAGTAAATGAACACAAAAACACTAGCAGATGAGAGAAAATAAATAAAACTCTTAAACGACCTTGACTAGGTTGTTTGGGTATAAACACTCGGTTGCCTTTCTGTGGAACGAAACGTTTGGGTTCATTGCATGAACGGTATTCGATTGCAAGCAGTGTGTTTCTGAACTAAAGAAGTCTTCCACTAGCTGAGCAGGTAACTTGCAAGTCTATTAGACTGCGCAGCGCAGGTCTACTTAAGTCTTCGTTTGATGTGGTTTGATGAAAGCCGTTTCTATTGAGCGACTGACTGTATTTTATCGGGTTTTATTATTATTATTTACTGATAAATGATAAATAAGCCTCGAAAGACAATTTTGCTATTGATTGCTAGTAAGTATAAGTACTAGAGTACCTACCTACCTACCTACTTAATGTGTGATTGTGTGATCGAACTCACGTTCACAAATTGTAGGTAGGTACTCACTTATTTCAGCAAACAAATCCGATTATTTGCAAAAGATAAACAGACGTAATTTCCTAAGAGGTAATTTCCTAAAAGGTATTTTTGAAGGTTCCAATAGCTCTTATCTATATTTATGTTACTTATAAGTGTTACTCTGCTCCTATATTATACACATTTGGATCATTGAATTAAAAACTTACAAATCGCTGACTAATGGTTTGTTTGTCTATTCTTGTAAAAAATGATTTGGCAACTTCAAAATGTAATTAGATAGCACCTCTTGTCGTATGTAACCTACCTATGCAAATTTTAATGTCTCAATCGCTTTGGATTTGGATAACGGAAGTAAGTAGGTACCCTAAAGTGGGGTGGCTTTTGATGTTTATTATTTGGCAGTTTAAAATATTGTAGCATATAGGGCAAAGCTTCCTCTTAAATCACCCCCCTGGCTCCTAGAGGGTGGCCAAACTTAGACCGACATTTTCACAGGTTGGGAGGGTAAGTTTGGCCGCCCTAGGAGCCATAGGGGGGTGATTTACCCCCACTAAATTTGATTGGTACTACAGGGGGAAAGATGTACAATCACAAGGGCGGTGAAGAATTTCCGCTCCAGTCACTTATTTAGTGAAGTTGAGACAGAAGTTGGGAATTAAGTTTCAGAGAAATTTGTTTGTTTTTATATGAATATTGTCTATTTTTATAAATAAAGTATCTTTTTGACGTTCAGTAGAATATAATGCATTTATCACACAGAAAATATACGTTACAAGGGTTTTATACCCTACAAAATTGGCAAATGCTAAAAAAAAAAATTTTTGTGGCCAATCCTAAACGGTTTAAATTGATTTAAGATGCAAAATGAACACGTAGCCAATTTGACCCCCACTTGCCAGGTAACATTGGCCACCCTATTTTTTTGGAATATTTTTGTGCAAATAAATTAAAATATGCATAGCACACTCTGAAATTAGGCATCGAGACCCGTATATACACAAAATTTGGAATAAATCGGCCAACTGTGTCAAAAGTTACAGCCTTTTAAAATTGAAAAGTGGCCAATTCGACCCCACTTTACCTACAGAGTTGTTACAAATTATTTGTACAGGATGATCCAAACTCGACGCCCAGGCCATTTTTCCTGGAATGTTTTTTTCATGATTTATTTATTATTAATAATTATTAATAAACCATTGTTTCCTGTAGTCAGTTTTTAATCAATTTTTTATGGAATGCCGTTTTACTTTTTAATGGAACATACACGCTGTGATAGCCAAAGTAATAAGATAATTCAAATTCAAATACTGTTAAGAGAAAATAAGTCTATTCTTATTATCTGAAATACAATTTCTATTATCACTCCCAGAATTTCTCTTAACACTAATTCAATTTCTGTTAACAGTAATTCAGAGAGATAATGGAAATACGTCTTCCTTCTCTCTCGCACCAGTTGAAATTATATCTTCTGTCTCATTCGCTTAAGCGCAGTCGTGATAATGGAAATTGAATTTCACTTAACAGAAATTCATTTACTGTTAACATTAATTCATTTTCACTTAAGAGAAATTCTATTTCAATTATCACTGCTTAGAGAAAATAGAAAAACAATTTCACTTAACAAAAATTCATTTAGAGATAAATTGAAATAAAACCGTAATTTTAGGAGCCGTTTTACTTTTTAATGCAACCCATACCCTATGCATTTCAAAAAAATTCAAACATTTTAAATATATACAATAAAAATTAAAACGGCTCGTAAGATCAGTGTAAATCACCAAATTTATTTCGATTATCACGGCACGAATTTTTGTTAAGTGAAATTGTATTTCAATTTTCTCTAAAGCGAGATAATAAAAATTCTATTTCTGTTAAGTTAAATTGAATTTCTCTTAAGAGAAAATGAATTAATGTTAACAGTAAATGAATTTCTCTTAAGTGAAAATGAATTATTGTTAACAGTAAATGAATTTCTGTTAAGTGAAATTGAATTTCTATTAACACGATGCCTGGGATTGCATTTCTTTGGCTACCACAGCGTGCTGTTGCATTAAAAAGTAAAACGGCGTTCCGTACATTTCTTTGGCTACCACAGCGTGCTGTTGCATTAAAAAGTAAAACGGCGTTCCGTACGAGATAGATATCGTGTTTTTAAGTGGTACGAGAGAGAAAGATGACAACCCAATGGGCCAATGGCGTATTTTCATTATCTCTCCGAATTACTGTTAAGTGAAATTCAATTTCTATTATCACGACCGCGCATGTATGAACTGCGAGTGCGACAGATAATGTATTTTCAAGTGGTACGAAAGAGAAAGATGACAACCCAATGGGTCAATGGCGTATTTTCATTATCTGTCCGAATTACTGTTAAGTGAAATTCTATTTCTATTATCACGCCCACGCATGCTCGAGTGCAACAGAAGATGTAATTTCAATTGGTCCGAGAGAGAAGTAAGACAGTCCAATAACGTATTTTCATTATCTCTCCGAATTACTGTTAAGTAAAAATAAATTATTCTTAAGAGAAATTGTATTACTGTTAACAGAAATTGAATTAGTGTTAAGAGAAATTCTGGGAGTGATAATAGAAATTGCATTTCAGATAATAAAAATAGGTTTATTTTCTCTTAACAGTATTTGAATTTTAATTATCAGTACTTGAATTTTAATTATCTCATTTCTTTGGCTACCACAGCGTGCTGTTACATTAAAAAGTAAAACGGCGTTCCATAATTTTTTGATAGAGAAGCCTGAGATGGCATTCCTTTTTTTAGAAAACAAAATGAAAACGGTTCAAATTATGAAATTTTGGCATTAGCATTTTTGAATCGGCAGAAAAGGCCCCACCATTGGAGAAATGGTGTATCGCAAGTGGGGTGTTGCATAAAATGTTCTATACTATATGCACCCCTAAAGCTTACATTGATAGTTAAAACATGGAAAGTTCGTCCAACCATTTCCAAGAAAAATGACCTAGTCCAGTCAAGTTAGGTTTTTTAGAAGAAATAATTTACATATTTTTGAAATTTTGGCTACGGACTCCTGATGGTACCTGAAATGAAATGCCGAAAAGTTCCCAACACCCAAGTGTGCGCTTCATCCCTTATTTGGCGAAAACTACCCCCAAACGTGACATGGCGCTAGTTTTGAGCATTTTTCGGCGAAACTATCCATCTGACAAAAAAAGTATTCTAATCAAAAACATTCCTTATGAAGTTCTGTATTAAAAAAGTCATTTTAATTATTTTGCTTATCCTCACCTAATTCTCGCAAACAACGTCCGAAGTTGTAGAACAGTCAAATTTTTGAGTAGAACTTATTTATACATTTATGAAATTTTGGCTACGGAGTGCTGATGGGCCCTGAAATGAAGGGCCGCAAACTTAACACCCCCCAAGTGTAAGCTTCATCCCTCTTTTGGCGAAAACCTACTCCCAGACGTGGACATGGCGGTAATTTTTAGCATTTTACGACTAAACTATCAAACGGACAAAAAATTAATCTAATCAAGAATATTCCTCGTGAAATTCTACATTAAAAAGTTCTTTTCATCATTTTGCTTATCCTCACCTAATTCTTGCAAACGACGTCCGAAGTTGAGGGTTGTTTTTCGTTCGCACCGAACTTCGGACGTCGTTTGCAAGAATTAGGTAAGGATAAGCAAAATGATGAAAAGGACTTTTTAATGCAGATTTTCACGAGGAATATTCCTGATTAGAGTAATTTTTTGTCCGTTTGATAGTTTAGCCGAAAAATGCTAAAAACTAGCTCCATGTCCACGTCTGGGAGTAGGTTTTTGCCAAAAGAGGGATAAAGCACACACTTGGGGGGTGTTAAGTTTGCAGCTCTTCATTTCAGGGCCCATCAGCAGAAATACTTTTGGTTAGAATAAATTTTTTGTCAGATGGATAGTTTCGCCGAAAAATGCTAAAAACTAGCGCCATATCACGTTTGGGGGTGGTTTTCGCGAAATAAGGGATGAAGCGCACACTTGGGGGGTAGGAACTTTTCGGCCCTTCATTTCAGATGCCAACAGGAGCCGTAGCCAAAATTTCAAAAATATATAAATTATTTCTTCTATTCGTCTTTTTTAGATCAAATATGACTGGACTATACTAGGTTGGTAAAAATCGATTAAATTGATAAAATCTACACCCGATTCCACCAGTAAATCCAGCCGGCCTCTACAGACACATCAATTAACTTGATAAACATCTGCAGGAATACACATCACTTTGATGTACATACATCTTACGTTGGATTTTTATTTTATTTCTGTTTTTACGCCGAATTTAAAAAAAAACATCTCGGGTTCCCAAACCCAAAAATCTCAGTCGCGAAAGTTTAGAGAAAACGTTTTTTAAAAGTCAAAGCAATTACGCTGACAACTACTTCATTGTTTAAATTGCTGATTAAACAATTAATCGACAATTCAATTACCAGTTCATAAATCGATTATTCCAATAAGACAGAAATTTCACCGCTGGAATTTATTTTTAGAGCAGAGATTTAAAAAATATGAATTAGTTAATCGCCTTAACATTCCTGCCTGTTATATTAATTTTATCATCTTCAGCACTATTAGAAGCCCCGCCCTCCGAAGTGAATCGTACTTTAAAAAGAAATTGACGGAACTCCTAATGGCAAAAATTAGCAAATAAAAACAAAAACGGGCCAGTGCGAGGTAATGAAAGAAGGTCGCCTACACCTACTCCATCACCAAAGGTCTGGAAATAATTTCAAAAAATTAACCCTCTCATAAGGCATTGTCCAGAATAAGTTTTTAAACGGCAGTGAATTTAATGTTTCAGGAAATCGTCCAAAACAAAGGATTTGCAACAATATGGTTAATAAACGAGCCATGTGTTTACTGTCGCGAATTGAACGTGGGATTGAAAAAAACAAACCAGTTGGATGGAATAAGGAGTACCTAACAAAACCTGTAACTGTCGACTGACTTATTTGATATACTCATGAGGCGGTGCATGTGCTAAAATGAACTCTTTATTGTCGTTATGTGTAATAATTTATTGCATCTAAGTATATTTGCGCTAATTATTCCAAAAAAGCTTAATTCTGCGTGAAATTATTGTCAGTTCATGTCACAGATTTCACTAAAATGGAAGGTTGGAGCTGGAACTAACTGTACTCAAAATTCTTAGGTATTATTATTTCATATTTTAGTATGACAAATGATTCATTTGTTTAATAGATTTATTTTGACTATGATAAATCGATATTTTAAGCTCCTTTCGCAAGTCTGCCCACATTTTGAACATTTCCCCATATTTTGAGTCAACCTTATTAATTTAAGGTGGAATTTAGACAGTGGGAAAAATAATTTAAAAAATTTTAGTGAGCTAGATCTTAGTTTTAAAGGAATGAATTAGGTAATTATAGCGCCTTTAAGGGCGTTTTTTTTGCTTCGGTCCCGGTCTTCCCAATATTCTCCTAGTTCCTTTAATCCTTTTCTATACTTTTTTCCATGTTCCTATGGGTTTCCCTGTTTTTCTTTTTCCGCTGGGTTTATAGTTGAATACTTGTATCGCTACCTTTTCTTCAGGTTTCCTTAATGTATGCCCAATCCATCGAAATTTCCTTCGCCGTATCGTTCTTTCAATGGGTTCCTGCCGTTCTTCTCCACAATTCCTCGTTTCTAATACGATTCATCCAATATATTCCCACAATTCTTCTTGAACATTTATTAACGAATACCTGTATCTTATTTGTACTCTTCTGCGTTACTTAAGTACCAGGTTTAGGCTCCATATACAAATGGACGCTTTTTACACTTACCTATGTTGAAGAGTCTTATTTTCGATTTTTTCCGACATTTCTTCTGATGCGCATACTACTTGTCGTAGATTCGCGAAAGCTCTGTATGCTTTACTTATTCTTGCGTCGATGTCTTCGTCTGTTTTTCCTTTTTCATCTACCATTAGCTGCCTAGGTAGCAAAATCCGCTCACCTGCTCGACCTCTTCTCCTTCAATGCTTATTCCCAGCTCTCTTGGTGTATTAATTTTCATTATTTTTGTTTTCTTTACGTTTATTTTGAGCCCAAATTTTTTTGCTCTAGATCTTCTAAATGGTGGAACACATTCCATCTTATTACTGTTTTGTTGTTTATTGGCTGCACCATGATCCAATCGACTATTGTGAGGAAAATCGGTGAGCGTATGCATCCCTGTGGGACTCTTGTTTCTATATTAATCTAAATTAAAAATATGAATAACACCTTTTTTCAGTTATTGATGGAAAGCCATATCGAATTAAGCGGAATTTCGAGTTGCAACCCCTAATTTCCACCCCATATGTCAGATTTTGGGAAAAATGGCATCCACCGCAACATTTCATCGAAATGTGTGTATGTTCGGTTTCAAAATATTGCTGCGCGCAAACTTTGAGGAGTTATCGTATTTTTTGTGGTTTTCACCCCTCGAAATTGACACCCCCTCACTTTCAACAGATTTGAAGATCGAACGTGCATACTAAAGTTTCAGAAGGATACCTCGAGTAATTGCAATTAATAGTTTTTCGGTTCTTCACCCCTAACTCCCACTCCCGTGGTCCGATTTGGTCCAAAACAAACCCCGCCGAGATTTTCAGGTTATATGTATACACCTGTGTGATATTTCAACCAGTTTTCCAGTTATCCGACGGCCAGACTAAACGAGCGAGCGAATAATCAAAGACAAGAAGTACCTTATTCGCATTCTGCTACGGCACCATGTTATGTGAACTATACGCAGAGCTGGGAAATAACTTCAGATTTTAGTTACTTTTAGGAACTTAGTTATATTTAGTAACTAAGTTACTACCTATAACTTAGTTACTTTACAAATTAGTCTGAAAAGAACTGCTAGTAACTCAGTTACTGTGGAAAAGTAACTGTAACTTAGTTACTTTTATTAAGAATTTAGTTCCTTTTGGTAACTAATAAGTTACTTGAAAGGTAACTAAGTTCCTTTTTTAAACGAGTTACTTACTTTGTCTTCTTTTTGCAAAAATCGACTCTATCCTACGTGCACATTGTAGAAGTGAGGGCGTATTATTTGCATCATTATTATGACCATCTTATTGTGTCTTGTGTTTGTCTTAGTTTTCCATTCCTTTGCCTCATTTATTCTTGCACCAAGAAGACTTGGTGCACGAATAATGAGGCAAATGTCTTCATAGTGTTTTATCTGACACGAATATTGCAAACTTGGTACTAATGCGCGCCAACAATGCCTTAAACCAATTTTAGACTTAAGATTTATGATAAACACGAAAAGTTTGGATCTTCTATCCCGTTTATTAACACTAAAAATGAAAAGTAACTAATTAAAGTAACTGTGTTAGAAGTAACTAAGTTACTAGTAACTGGAACTAAAGTTACTGTCACGAAAAGTAACTTGTTACGTAGGTAACTTTAGTTACTTTCTATGAAGTATGTAACTATGAAAAGTAACTTGGTTACTATACAAAAGTAACTTTCCCAGCTCTGACTATACGTACATTAAAAAAAGTCAATGGAAGATGTTTGTCAATGCGATGTGTGACTATCTGTAGGTGTTTATCATCACCGTAATGTTTATGCACTGATGGCCCAGATTTTGTGGTTGATATCTCGATTTGTCCTGGAGTTATCGTCTAGACAGAGTTGACGAGTGAGCGAGGCACAAATTAAAGACAACAATACCTTCAACTTATTAACATTTTATTAGAAACTACAACTAATTTAACTTAAAAATAACCTTTAAAATAACTGCAACACATTTAAAGTATTGATATGATCAGCCATTTCACCAAGAAAGAAATGGGTCAATCAACTTTAAAATGAGTGGAAAGTAGACTCAAAACTTGGGAGTATCAACTATCAAGTTCCAAAAACCTTTCCACAGGTCATTTTTTATACTTTAACATAGCCATGAGCATTAAGAAAACTGCACTATGTATAAAAATTGACCTGTAAGGATTTTTTCAAACTCCCATCCTTGCCTGGAAGAAACTAAAAACATTAACATCTAATATCATGTTTGTATCGTTCAACAATTATTTTGTACTATTGATAAATTTTGAAATAAATAAAAGCTGTACTTTCACTGATTTGCGTGTTTAAATGACAATGATAATTAAATTTAAGAAACCTAAATCATTCAAAAGCTCTACTATCACAAACATTATTTACAAAAATTGGAGATTTCAAGTTGAGTGAACAAAATTATGCTAGTCTGGTCTATATATAGGAATTTTTGGTAAGAATTCTATTAATATAACATACTCCATCATCGAGGATGAATCACATTGTTGTTTCGTTAATCGCCAGTGCAAGCCCAACTTATTGTACAGGTAACTATTCTCCCACTCTAGAAGCTTATTCAAGGAATGTTGTGTCTGCAAAAATATAAACAAATGAAATAAACCAAGGAATAAGGCATTTTTTTCGGTTTTATGTATTGAAATACAAACTTGATTGGAACGTTACTTTTGAAAAGTAACTGAGTTACCGTAACTCGTTATTGCAGAAAAAAGTAACGCGTTACCGTTACTTTTGTCGTTACCTACATAATCGGTACTTGAAAAATAGGAAAATACATTTGGGCAACAACCAATGGCAATGAGACCCAAATAGCCTTGAAGATCTTTCTATTTTCTTCCAAAATCTTTTTTCAGAAGTCCATTTGGCGTAAGCATTAATTTTCTGTGATTTTTCCAAAAAAAGTGTTTTTGCGTATTTTCATGCTTACATAACCATGACTAAAGTAACATTGATGCAAATAGGGCTTTATTTTCAATGATAACTGTTCAGTTGCCCCCCACTGGCATCTGCGCCACTCTTTTACCATATTCGTTAATTTATAAATTATAACTGAAAATTAAGATTTATATGCTGTTCTTTGGTCATGGACATTAATGCGTGAAAATACTCAAAAACACATTTTTTTAAAAAATTACAGAAAATTAATGCTTAAGCCAAATCGACTTTTGAAAAAGGATTTTTGAACAAGAAAGAAAGATCTTCAAGGCTATTCGAGTGTCATACCGATTGGTCGTTGACTGACCAATCCCCATGCAGATAAAATAAACCTTTAAAGCAAGTATCAATAGGACTACTACGGCAGCGCCATCTACCGTAGTTTCTCGTACAGTCGAAAGCCTGATTCTTTGGCTTTAATTTAAGAGCACGCTCATCCAAATCGGTTAAGAAATGTCAGACTTATTCCCAAAAATATTTTGTCCCGTTTTCTTGGGACATCCGATATATCTAGTATTTAGGCTGCAATATTTTACCAGTACGTTCTACGATCAAAATTAGTACTAAAAGTTTAGTAAACATTTTTCGAAAAATCCATCCTAGCTAGGGCCCCTCAAAGGGAAAAAAAAAAGTTGTTTCTTCAATATCTGAGGAACGGCTTACGATAGGATCACGAAATTTTGAACTTTGTCGTAGATTTTTGTGCTGAACAAGACTAATGTAATGGTTTTTGGCAAAAGCTTCAGGGACGTGCGTAAGTGGAGAGGTCGCGGACATTTTTGTATCGAACTTTTTTGTACGACACCTTGAGTCAATTGTGAGCACAAATGTGAATTCCTTGTAGATTTTTACGTAAAAAAGGTGCTCTAGTTGAAACTCGATAGCTCAAGCCGTTTTCGGGGAAAATCAATCTGAAAGTTGAATTTCGTGGTATAAAAGTGGGTAACTGTGGCACTCAAAATACCTAAAATTATCAGATGCTGCGTGATCAGCAAAAAACTAAAAAGTTTAACCTACTTGCATCTCATAAGCTCGAAATTCCAAAGAAAATCACAAGAAAATGAATTTTTCATACTCTATCCCATCAATTTTGCACATTTTCAGCGTGGAAAAAGAACTTCAAATCGATTTTCCTCAAAAACGGCCTGAGCTATCGCGTTTCAACTAGAGCATCTCTTTTACGTAAAAATGTACAAGGAATTCAAATTTGTGTTCATAATTGACCCAAGATGTCGTACAAAAAAGTTCGATAAAAAAATGTCCGCGGCCCCTCCACTATATCCCCACCATTATATCACTCTTGTTCAGCACAAAAATCTACGACAAAGTCCAAAATTTTGTGACCCTATCGTAAGTTATTCCTCAGAAATTGAAGAAATAACTATTTTTTTAACTCTCTTTCGGGGGTTCTAGCTCTCTTAGGATGGATTTTTCGAAAAATGTTTACTAAACTTTTAGTCCTAATTTTTATCGTAGAACGCACTGGTAAAATATTGTAGCCTAATTACGAGGGTGTCCCGTCTCAGAGTGCAAAAATTTCAGCCAGATTCCTTGCATGAAAATAAAAGACCCGTATTTTTTTGTTTCGCTAAATGGGCCCCCATTTCGTCACTAGGGCTCCTCAAAAGTGAGCCCCAAAAATCGAAAATTAATTCCCACGTCTTAACCATTCAACCGATTTTGCTGAAATTTTCCACAAGACCATTACGAACGATGAAGATTTCAATAATGTAGCTGATGATGTCGTGGTGCCCACCACAGGCGCCCACTGGCCCACTGGCCCTCGACATTTTCGGCCCATTATCTTTGTTAATGTAATTAAATTTCGTAATTAATTACACACCATCCGATGGTCGATTGAATTTAGAAACTACGCTACCTCTTACACTTTTTCTGTAAAATGCACCATTTCCGAGTAAAATTAAGGAATGTGGAGCCATACACGTGCTTATTGGCAGACTTTTCAAGATAGTTATAGCGCGATTAATGTCAGGGCTTTGTTAAAGTTTTAAATTATTGTCAGTTTTGCACCACTGTGGCACTGTGTTTGTTTTTTTTTTGTAAATATTATAATTGCAGCCAATTTTGCAAATTCGGAGTATACAGATATGCATTTAATTTACACATCCACATTTCTTAATTCTACTTGGAAATGGTGCATTTTACAGAAAAAGTGCAAGAGGTAGCGTAGTTTCTAAATTCCATGGAGCATCAGATGGTGTGTAATTAAATAGGAAATTTAATTACGTTAACAAAGATATTGGGCCGAAAATGTCGAGGGCGGCCCCGGGGGCGCCTATGGTCCACGAAATGATCAGCTACATTATTGAAATCTTCATCGTTCGTAATGGTCTTGTGGAAAATTTCAGCAAAATCGGTTGAATGGTTACGACGTGGGAATTAATTTTCGATTTTTGAGGAGCCCTAGTGACGAAATGGGGGCCCATCTAGCGAAACAAAAAATACGGGTGTTTCATTTTCATGCAAGGAATCTGTGGCTGAAATTTTTGCACTCTGAGAAGGGACACCCTGTACCTATAGGGTGAGTCTGAAAGACTCCACATCCTTTATACCACAGAATCTACTCTTCAAATGATGAAGATTGGTGCAAAAATTATTGGTCAATTGTGATTCCTCTTTATGTTATAAGCCGCCAAAGATTTTCATTTTTAAACGTTCTTTTTAAATATCTTTCGAAAGGTGTATCGTAGGATTTTGAATTTTTGCACACAATTAATTGTTACAGACCAAGATGCAACTACTGATGGACATTGTCCAAAAAGCGGATCCCTGTTATACAGGGTGGCCCCTATGTTATTTGTCCTTAAACTGTTTTATGTTTGAAAATATTGCTAATTTGCGTATGCGGGATTTCCCGTTCAATTCTAAAACTTTTTTGGCTCTTTAAAATTTTTCGAAAAAACTAACCACTCACAAGAAAAATTGAAAAAACCGAAAACATGATGTAGGTAATCACCTTAAAACCAATGATGAGTCTACCTCATAAAAAAGTGAAATTACCATCATGTTTTTTCTTCAGTTCAATGGTTCTGGGCACAGATGTAGGACACCTTCAATGCAAAAAAACAGTTGAAATGTGATGCGTGTCAACGTACACTTTGATTTTTATTGAAATTGTAAGTTTATCACGATGGTCATGTTTTCGTTTTTTTCAATTTTCCTCGTGAGTGGTTAGTTTTTTCGAAAAATTTTAAGAGCCAAAAAAGTTTTAGAATCGAACGGGGAATACGGCCGCATAGGCAAATTGGCAATATTTTCCAACATAAAAAAGTTCCAAGGGCAAATAACATCGGGGCCACCCTGTATAACAGAGATCCGCTTTTTGGATAATGTCTTAAGTACCATCAGTAGTTGCATCTTGGTCTGTAACAATTATGTGCAAAAATTCAAAATCCTATTATACACCTTTCGAAAGATATTTAAAAAGAATGTTTAAAAATGAAGATCTTTGGGGGCTTATAACATCAAGAGGAATCACAATTGACCAATAATTTTTGAACCAAGCATCATCATTTGCACAGTAGATTCTGTGGTATAAAGGATGTGGAGTCTTTCATACTCACCCTGTACTTAAACAATGGTATTAATTTGTATTCAAATACACAAAATCGAGAAAAATCGCCTTTAGAAATAATTAAACTCACCCTCTTACTGAGACAAATAACAGGCCATAACGAACACCCTAAAGTACAACAGCAACACAAACAGCCACAAAAAAGCCATTTTACATTAACAGGAAGGGTCTTTTTTAAAATTGCGTTAATCCTCATGACGGTCTCCTTGAATTCTTCCGGAGCCACCCTTGAGACCAAACCACTGGGGAATTCAGTGCTAAATCGGTTACTAAGCCCAAAACTAAAACAGACCATTAGTGAAGGTTAAAAATTTTTTTCAGGTAAGTACTTACACAGTCATGTTTCCCGCCCCACGTATCACCACTGGGTCTGGGACTAAGGAAACGTCTGCTGGCTCGAGTTCTTCCTGATTTTCTTCTTCCTCTTCATAATAAATCGCATCAAAACCTTCCATGTGGGTTAATATTTCACACTACGATGACAGGCACATTAACCTTGCCTGTTTCTATTCTAAACTGAGAAGATGTTATGTCCAAATTTATGTTGATCTGTTTTAGTAATTGTTTCCTTTGTTTATCACACTATTAACGGGTGGCTCTTATTTATTCTTCAGTTCGGTTGTTGACAGAATGCTCATCAAAACATGCTGGTAATGTAGGAAACTGCAAGTTGCTGTTGACATATGTCATTTCATTTGTATTTACCACCGGAATGACCGACTTGCCATCAAACAGTTCTTACGATATATTAGCCATGACGTAAAACCGCCATCTTTGTTGTGTATTGCCTCCCACTAAAGCCAAACAAATCGAGATTTCACTGTGCAAATTCAAGGAAATTGCATTTTTCAACAAATTCTTTATTTACAGTTGTGTTGCGTCTTAAGACATTAATTAATATTAATAATTTGAAAAATTGTGGACCCATACAAAAACATCCAAAATAATTGGATCCAAAATAAAAATATCTTACGTAAAAACGTCCAACTTAAAATTATCCAAAAGCAAGGTCGATGCTGTCAAACTGTGGCACTAGAATCCGCATAAAAACATCCAACGTAAAATTATCCAAACTCAAGGTCATGTTGTCATTTGTGGTTGACATACAGACAAGCTGGGATGTATTCTTGGATGCCTATCCTATCCACACAGTTTTCACCAGTGAACTCTGTTTTCACAAATACCTTAACCTTAAAAAATTTCGTCACTGATTTTCGACATTTTTAAAAATAAATGGGGGCTAGCTCCTCCTGCACCCCCTTTTCCTTTTCAATCGTGGACTGCAATCATATGTAGGCATCCAGGAATACAAATCACCTGTGAAGTGATTTGCGGCGAACCGTATTCTATGTGGTGCGACGGCGCAACAGTCTAACATCAGCGACCTTGGTTTTGGACAATAGCACAGTGGGCCAAAATTGTTCAAACTTGGCCAAAAATCTGAAACTTTTTAAATGAACTGCTACTAGGTAGCTGATCATTGAAAAAATACTAAAAAAATTTTTCGTCGCAAGGGTTGAATTGTAGGGGCGGAAAATCTCTTTGTTTTCCAAAAAATCCAGAAATTTCGTATAGTGTTCAGTTTGCTTCACAGATTACCAGAAAAATACAAAAAAAAATTTTTTCATCATAGGGGTTGAATTATAGGGGAAGAAAAATAATTTTTTAGCCAAAAAAATTCAATAATTTTGCATAATCTCTAATTTGCTTCACAGATGACCGAAAAATACTTAAAACAAGAATTTATCGTCATAGGGGTTGAATTATAGGGGTGGAAAAATTATTTTTTCTACAAAATATCCAAAATTTTTGTGCAATGCTCAGTTTGCATCACATAGGTATTACCTCGCATATTATACTGAGAAAAAAAAAATTAACGGCTTCATGAACGAGTTCAAAGGTGTGTAGGGGGTGGACCTGGGAAGCATTTTAGGTCACAATATTGTTGACAAAACGCAGGTAATTATATTACTAATTAAATTAGTCTTGAGTAAATACCGCACTGCAGAACTGGAAGACAGTTTCTTTAAATTTGGAAATATTCAACAAGATTCTCTGTCCTGCTGGTTCGCCCTATACTCTATTTTTCGTATAAAACGTCGAAAAGCTACCTTCTCGTAAACATTTTACCCATAGGCATCCATAGGAAAATATTCTATTAAGAACAAAAGGTCTTTACAAAAAGAAATAAATAAAGAAATAATTTGTCTAGTAAGCGAAACTAAAATGTCTTATATTCATACTAGGTGTACTCCAAATTATGCTTACATAACTTTGAATAAAAAATAAACAGTTTTAGTAGCGAGTATTATTCGCTTCTGCAGTAACGAGCTACCGAACCGTACAGGAACGCTGGTCTCGCTGCGCGCATCGCCGCAGAAAAACAAAAAAATCTCGAAAAGGCACTTGAACGCGCAAATGAAATTCAACTATGTTATAAAGGAATGTTTAGGCTATTTTTTGCAATTTTTTCCAAAGCGGGATCTCGTGGCGTACTTTTTGTATCTCAACACAAATATAACACATTAAAAAAAATGTTCGTCTGTGGTCACTAACATAATCGGTCAATTTATTTATGTAAGTCCATCAATGTTTGCCCCCAAACTTTATATTGCCTAAAAGTACATGCCTTGAAGAAGTTTGTTGAAAAATTTCAATCTTCTGTTAAACGTTTTAAGCACACACTGACTTCTTGAAATTCGATGAAGAAATTAACGATGACAAGTGTCGTTCGGGTGCTATTTAATTAGTTGACTTTGGGGGGTCGGTAGATGGATTAAAGTTCCTCATACCTGCCTGGGGTTTTGGATCTGTAAAGATCATCTATTCTTTGAAGTGCCATCAAATTTTCGCAACAATATGATGACTTTTATAAATATCGATTTTTGGCCGCTTTCTGGCGTTCCCGGCCCACTGTGAATAGGCATCTTGCACATTTCCTAATTTCGGGTTATTTTAATGTAAATGCATCAATAAAGATACAAGGAATCGTCCGCGAACATCAATTTTATTTAAAAAACGTTTGCTTATTTATAAATAAATAAATAATTCGGAAACGCCGTTGTGCGACTTGGGACGTCATATATCGTACAGCCGATGCGATCTGGCAACAGTTTATTTGAGGGTGACGTTTAATAATTAATTTGAAAAGTCAACCTTGACAGTTGACAATAAGAGGGGTCAAAAGTAACCTCTAACGTTGAAAAAGGCGGTAAGTAGAATGTTATTAGTTGCTTGGGTTCAGAGCTAAAATTTAAACCCAATCCCAACTGTTTCTATAACATGAATGAAAGTAACTAAATTACGGCAAGAGTAGCCAAAATACTGTATCTATAGTTACTTACAGAAGTATTTAGTTACTTTTTAAAAGCATCTAGATACCAAAAGTAACTAAGATACTATGTAGGTATATCTAGTAACTCTAGTTATTTTTTATAAGTAACTTGTAACTAAGTCCTTTTTTCAGTAAAGTATCTAGTTATACTAAGTAACTTAAGTTACTTTTATGAAAAGTAACTTGAAATGTATCTAGTTACTATTTCAAAATAACTTTCCCAGCTCTGCTTGGATTGGCATTTTGTACCTTTGTACCTACTAGCAAATAGTACTTGTGACTACTATCAAATATTTAAGATTTATGAATGAAAGACGTCGGGTCAGGTTAGACAGCGACGTTGTCACGTAAGAAAATTAAGTTTGAATGGCTGTGGGGGTTTTTTGGCGCGAAGTTTGAGAATGCTATTTTTAACTTCTACGCTCAAGGCGGAGCAGTATATAAAATCGATCAAAAATTCGAAATTGAACTGACATCAAATCTTTACGTTTCGGGGTCCCAGGAACCCAAAAAACCTATTTTTGAAAAATGTGTGTCTGTGTGTCTGGCCGTGTGTCTGTCCGTATGTCTGTGGACACGCTACAGCCGAAACTACTGAACTGATTTTGATGAAATTTGGTATATAGGTATTGTCTGTGCGGGAGAGGAGCTGATTAGATTTTGAAGCCGATCAGTCAACGCGAAGTGCCCTTTTGGCATAGCATCTTTCTTATTTTAAATATTTAAAAATTTAATAAATGCTGCTGTTATTAATCCAATGCAGTGCGGCGTAGAAGTTCCTGCCGTCTCCGAGACCGCCTTTTTTTATTTTATTTTTAATGTCAAGGACAAGATATTGGAAGTTAAGGTATCTGGGAAGATTAAATACAGGGTGTACTGGAATTCGTGGTCAACACTTTACCAGTAGATTCTTCTATGAAAAATATGAAAAAAAATCCCTATGAACATATGTCGAAAAATAAGTCCTAAGGGGGCCCTTAAAGGGGCCACTTTGAAAGTGTTTTTTTTCTAAATATCTTCCAAACGGTTAAAGATAGCAACGTGAAATTTGGTACCCTTACTAAGTTTTTGATCCTGAATTTACTATTGCGGAGAAAATTTCAAAATTTGGATCATAAGCGTCTCGTACAGGAGGGGCTTAGGACTAAATTTACTCAAACATTTTTGCAAGTAGTTTTTTCTCAAATTTGAATCCATAATCTCAAAAGCTGAGGTTTTTTAAGTAAAAATCGTACACGCTTTCCAAGACCCCATTTGAAAGACCATAGCTCGCTTAGGAAGCATTTTTCGACCCAGGTCCATAAGAACTTTTCCGTCTAGAATAAAGTAAAGAATCCTTCCATGAACTTGTTTACGGTATTTTGATGTCTTCTGTCACAAATTTTGGAGCCCTGAACCAATGAAAAGCCATTTTTTTCGAAAAGGGCTCATTCTATCGATGTTAAACAACAGTACCATTTTTACTTAAAAGACCTCAACTTTTCAGATTCTGGAATCAAATTTGAGAAAAAAGTACTTACAAAAATGTTTGAGTAAATTTAGTTCTAAGCCCCTCCTGTGCGAGACACTTATGATCCTAATTTTAAATCCAGGTATCCAGGTATTTCTTGAGAGAAAAGAGTACACATTATGCTCAAATCTGAATGCGTTAAAACACTAAATGGATGACAATATGATTCGCGCGCAATTGGAGGCGATCGACAGAGACCGATATCCCTTTCTTTAATGGGCGGGAGAGGGAGAAATATATTTTGTGCCTCCAAATGGTCGTCGCGTGACGTCACTCAAGGTATAGGTCCATTACGTAAAACTGCATAACTAACGGGTGTCCTAAAGAAAACCGAACGAAATATTTTTGGGGACAACTCATCCATTTTTTAATCGATTTGGATGAACGTGGACTTAAATTAAAGCTAAAGAATCAGGCTATCGATTAATTCAAAAGACTACGACAGATGGCGCTGCCGTAGTAGCCTTAGCCATGCTTGTTTTAAAGGCTTACTTTACGTGCATGGGGATTGGTCAGTTAACAACCAATGGTTATGAGATAAAAATAACCTTGAAAACCACAAGCGTATGTGAACTGGAGAAAATTTAAAGGTTATTACTGAGAATTAAGCTCTTGTTGCTTCATTGTTACTTTAGTCATGTTCATTCTTCATGAAAAAATGTGAAAACACATATTTTTTAAATAATCACAGAAAGTCAATGCGTGAACCAAATTAACTTCTCAAACAAGATTCTTAAAGAAAAATGAACGTCCTTCAAAGTCATGTGAGTCTCATAACGACTGGTTGATAATTGACCAATCCCCACGCCCCTGAAATGAACCTTTGAGACAAGTATCACTAAGAGATCTATTGCAGCACCATCTGTCGTAAGTTCTTAGACAGTTCGAAAGCCTGATTCCTTGGCTTCAATTTAAGGCCAGGTTTATCCAAATCGGATAAGGAATGCACGAGTTATTACCGAAAATATTTCGTTCGGTTTTTTTTAGGACACCCGTTATATGCATATTTTTAGATAACGGCATATGCAAAAAGTTATTTTGCATATTTTTTGGTTTTTCAAGCTTATTTATCAAAGATCATCAGGGTCCAGTTACCTATGAGCCCACCATTCATTTGTAAATCCCTCTAATCATTGGCGTAACTAAGATTATTTTCTGGGGTGGGCCTGGCCCCAGGGCTCCCTGTATGAGTTTGGGTAGGGTGTACATAAAAATTTGTCGACTCAAAAGTCAAAAAGATTAAATTTTTCAATTGAAAAGGCAATGAAGCGCTGCAGGCGAAAGTTTTTTAAAATTTCAAGGTCACGCATTTTCCCAGCACTTCAGACGTTCGTGTACAGACGCAAGGAAAACAATGAAAAACTAAAAATTAATAATAAGACAGATGCCCCTGAACTTCGGCCCTGCCTACCTCCCCCCCACCTTGCCTTTCGCGAAAAAAATTATTTCAAATTTTTTGTCAGTGCTATACAGAGTGGGTAATTTTTCGATGCTCACCGTAAACCGTAAAAGATACGGGGTCGGTTAAATTACAGAAAAGTTGCGCTATTTCTTGGCGATTAAGAATCTGAAGAGAATTCCCCGACATTTTGATTCGTTCCCGAGTTATCACAAAAAATCCGAAATTTGTTAATTTAAAGCTTTTCAACCATTTTGTCTGTGTGGGCGCTACGCGCCATATTTTTTTAACCTTGGCGCTTGGCTTTTCAACCATTTTGTCTGTGTGGGCGCTACGCGCCAGATTTTTTTTAACCTTCGTGTTTGGCTGATTAACCATTTTGTTTGTGTGTTTAACCTTCGCACTTGGCTTTTTACCCATTTTGTCTGTGTGGGCGCTACGCGCCAAATTTTTTTGACCTTCGTGTTTGGCTGATTAACTATTTTGTTTGTGCGTTTAACCATTTCCTTTTGGGTGGGCGCTACCATTGATTAACCATTGTAAATTTTTTAAGAAACCTTGGCGCTAAGTAGTCTATTTAAACTTTTTGTCTGTGCGGCCCGGCGGAAATTTCTTTGGCAAAAATGTACCTATATTGAGTAAAAGCAATGAACGAAAAGATCATATTTATTATTTCTAAAAAAACTTTAACATTTCATTCAATAAAAAATACAAAAAAAATTATCTTAATTCTTTTCACCACTTCGTTGTTAGAACTTCGATGTAATTATTAACAATCACCGTTTTCAGTTTTATTACTCGACAAATGGATTTCCATTAAAAGTGCCTAAAAATTGCATATAACAAACAAAATCTATATTAAGTTAATTTAAAAAGATTACCTGCTGGTGGGTCTCCCGACCAGAAATTCCTGGGATTTTTGCCCGATTTTTGAATAATTGGGCTCCAGATTTTCGCACGGGGCGGTTCTCCTCGAAAGGTTATAAGCACGGCAAATTATTATTGTTTGTTGCAACGGGAGACATGGGGAGGAACGGAAGGGGCATTTTCCACATAAATCCAGTCTGATTTCGTCTAATTTCCCCGTTTTTCGTTAGATTTTTCACTTTCACTGACACTGACGCATCTGTTGGGTAACGAAAAACCTCCTTCCTTTTCATGGCAATGAGATAATGGCCTGAAAAAATCCTAAATTTCAACAAACTTAGTATGAGCCCTTGTCCACCTTCTCACCTTTTTTGGCATTTCAAATCAATAAAATTTCTGTTTCTTTGCGTTAATTGCTTGCAACAGCACCGCACATTCTCCATTTTATAAAAAAATTAATCCATTGAAGTCTGTTTTGTTTCATCACTCGTCGAACGGATTTCCATTAGAACCCTGTTGCAAATCACAGTAGAAACCATTGAAAAAATTTTCTTGTGGATTCTACTGGTTTCAATGTGTGTATTTGCACGGGTAATTCCCAGTACAAACCAAGAGAAAACTGCCCTGGTTCGCACTGGGCAGTTCCAACAGACACCAATGAAAACCAGTAGAATCCACAAGAGATTCCCATAAAAACACTATAGGATCCAACAAAAAATATTTTCACTGGAAATCCACAATACAAATATTAAAGGTACGCTATTGGCTCTGCGTATGATGGCGTGACTTTCTTTTCTCGCGAAGTCCATTTCCTGCAGCCAATGTTGAATGATCTGTAACGTAAAAGTTTGGTTCTCAGAGTGAAAAGTACAAAAAAGAGTTCAATAGCAGGTTTTAGAGATAGCAGACTTCAGGATCGCAATATTTTAACTTTACCCGCTAGGTACCTAGTGAGGAGGATTTTTCTCTTCCACGCATTCTCTCGATCATTTGATAGTTTCAAGCAATTTGAAGAATTTGAGAGGTTATTGCCAAATAACATACCTACCTAACTTTTACTTCAGGCTTTTGTCAAAGCAAGATGGTGGTTTTTTGTTGACTTCGTTGGCGGGCTGACGCTCATCCTGAATCCTAAACACTCTAAACTGTTCCAAATTGTCGTCAACGTTACATTGTCCACACTTCACCAAAATCTCCTAAACGGAATCAGAAACTCACGAAAATCTTGCAAGAAAAACATTGCCAATGACTAACACCAACCGCATCAAAGATGGCTACCTACTAATACGAAAGATGATATGAATTGTAAACAGGCAGGACTTCCTTGATTCCTATTGGCTCAAATTCTGCAACTGGCGCCATCTACTCTAATTCTAATGGATTTTCCCAGTACGAACACAAAGCCAGTACAATCCATTAGATTTTAGAAGAAATAGTTTTGTCATTTCTACTGGTATTTCCAAGCAGTCTACTGGACCAGTAGTATCCATTAGAAATCATTATAAAATTCAATTCGTGGGGTATTCCAAGTACATTCCAGTTGTATCGTTCCAGTACAGACCAGTATACACATTAAATACCAACACAAACCAGTGGCAGTTTCTAATGGTTTCTATAGCACTTCTACTGGTCATTTGCAACAGGGAAATACACTAAAAATTGCCTTACAAACATAAATATTCATCGATAATATTTAAAAGGTATTACCTTGTGGTGTTCTGACCGGGAATTTCCGGGATTTTTCAATAAGTGGAGCCCCGAATTTTCGCACCTGACAGCACTCCTCCAAAGGTTATAAGCACGGCACGATTATTAATGTTTTTTGTAACTGGGAGTTCGGGAAACGACGTAAAAGACATCTCCCATGTAAATCCACTCAAATTTCGTGATATTTCCCCGTTTTTCGCAAGAATTTTCACTTTCACCGACACTGACGTTCCGCGTTTTCTGACGTTTCGACGCCCAGCGAATTTGTCATTTTTGCAAGAGCACCTACGATTTTTCGTCGATTTCCGATGACCTGTCTTTGGGGCCCCGGTGCGCCCCCACGAAGCGGAAGATCGCATCGCCATATAGCTAACGCTACAAATACATATTTTTTCTAAATGCGCTTCGCGAAATAACGGCGAAAATTCCTCGATGCTCGGAGGAGTTCTGTCCCAAAGTTCCCCGCGTTTCAGGGTGTTTTAGAGTGAAAAAGATAGCTTGATTTTTCAGTCGGAATTTAATAGTATATATAATATAATAATATATAATAATAATAATATATAAATAAATATATAAATATAGATTAATAACTTCCTAACGATTGATGTTATTTAAATAAAACTTGGAACTTTTATATTTTTGACAGCTGTCAATGCCATCAATGCCATGGCACTGACAGAAATTTTCTAGACCTTCTAGGTTTTGAGTAAAGACAGTCAACTTTTCTCTTTTTCTTATGGGCGACATATTGAGTTGTAACACCGCCGGATACACAGAAAAATTAGTTTCTCAAAAATGTAACCAACATTGACGTTTTTGAAAAAATGTGTGAAAGCCTGAGTCACACGACCGCAAGACGTAATTTATTACTGTTGAATTCAATTGTTTTCACATGTTATAAGAGATTGAAGAAGTCGGCCTACTTTTTTGCAATTGTTTTTCATCTAAGTTTAGGTTAATTTTGCAAATTATTCCTACCAATTTTCAAATTCTGACATCTGTCAAAAAACTTCATATTGAGTACCTACATTTTTGAAATGCCAATTTTTTTGTGAATTTGATGGTGTGAAAATTCAATATGGCGGCCATAAAAGAATCAAAAGTTGACTGTCGTTATTCAAAATCTAAAAGTCCTAGAAAATTTTTGTCAATGACATTCAATTGACAGCTGTCAAAAATATAAAAGTTCCAAGTTTCATTTAAATAGCATCAATCGTTAGGAAGATATTAATTTTTCTTTAAATTGACAATTTTCATATTTTTTGGGATAACTCAGGTACGGATCAAAATTTCGAGGAATTCTCTTCAGATTCTTAATCACCAAGAAATAGCGCAACTTTTCTCTAATTTAACCGACCTCGTATCTTTTACAGTTTAGGAGATCCCAATGGTGAGCATCGAAAAATTACCCACCCTGTATCTGTACCCCAGAATAATAGTGTATTAAGTCCAAAAATCAAGTTTTGCAGGAGAGCTGTTTAAAGATTTTTTTACAATATAAATTAGTGAAGGTCGCCACTCGAAAAAGTGGCAGGTCCCTATTTTTTGGAAAATGTATTGTGACTAACTAGCTTCATTTTGCACATATTTTGAACCATGCCCATCTAAAATGCAGACCGCCAGATTTTTTTTTTGACTTTTTTGTGGACTTAATACCGTCTTATTTTGAATATAATTTCAACAACTGTACTTAATATTTGAGTAAAGAGGATTTTTGGATTTCGAACAGATCAATAAATATCAAATAAATACAGAAATGACAGTCATTCTCCACTGTTTTCAATTATAGAAGCACTGTAAAACATTCCCTCGAAACATGCACGTTACTTGAGCAGTTCTTACGGACTTAATACTCTCTATCTTAGGAAATATTTTTGGAAAAATGGACTTAATATCTAACTAATGAAAATAATTTTGGGAGAAAAGTGTAAAGTTCCGTTTGGTAGGTACTGTTTTATTCCAAATAAGGAAAAGGACTTAATCTTTTTTAAAAGGTTCTATTTTCTATGCCGGTCGAGATGTGACTTAAAACAATATCGCATTGAAAAGGTGACTTAATATTATGTATTCCCATGAAAGAAACCTGATTTGGCTAAAAATGGACTTAATACACTTTTATTCTGGGGTACAGATATATTGTCCAGACTGAAATGTTCCTACTAGTGCAGTGCGTCCAATTTGCGTAAGAAATATGTTAATTTAAATTATGAATCCGTGTTAGCGAAAATTAAGGAATGTAGCAATAATGCCCATCCTCCCCTCACCTGTTTTTCATTATTATGATGGTTGTAATTCAGACAAAATAAAAAGTCATCTCTCCGCTTCCACAATTGAATTTTATCTTCTCGAGAGTTAACCCCAACCCCCGGATATTCCTGTTTGTTACAGTGGCGCCCAACGTGGGGCTCGCGAGTTGTTTAAGACAATCAGTGGAATTTTTCAACTTCTCATGCCAAAAGTATTTTCGAGTGTCTTATACTTGCAGTGCAAACTCTTTGGCTTTCATATCGTCCGCCTCGGGTTGAAGGGGTTGAGTTTTAGAGGTACAATTTTGTTCTCTTCCAGTCGTACCTAGGTGGTCTAATTGTTAAAAGGCCATTGATAGAAAGTTCAAGCAACACCTTGTGAAATTTCGAGTTTCAACCCTTAACGTCCACCCCATCTGTCTCATAGTGCAGAAAAAATCATCCGCTCATCAGATATTATCGAAATATGTGTGTGTGTCGGGTTGCAGACCTCCACGTGCAACATATTTGAGAAATTTTCGTATTCTTGTGATTTTCAACCCCTAAATTGAATCACCCAAAATTGACACTCCCTCAGATTCAACAGACTTGTATACGTCAAGAGCGCATACCAAGTTTCAATAAGATACCTCCACTGGTTTTCGAGTTATTTCAATTACTAGCTTTTCGGAGATGTGGCCAGGTATGAGAAATCTAAGGCAAATAATGTCAAAGTAGGCTACCAGAAACTGACTGTCAACGGAGAGCTATGGAAGTAGAACTGCAAGAATAATAATCTAGATGAGGGCAAAACTAAAACAAATGCCGACCAAAAAAACTGAATAAAGTTAACGACAATAAGGAGTCAACGATGACGACATTGCAATGAAAAGGAAAACGACTAAAGAAACAAGGAACATGGAATATAGATAAAGGGACAAATGACGAACCAAAGAGACGGACCACAAAAGAGAAGATATGGAAAATAGCAACTTGGAATATTAGAAGCATATTAGGGAAAGAAGGCTTTTTTCGAGGAAGTGAAAAAATCGGGTAAATTCACGCGTGGGTGTCCGTTTTCAAGGCTGCAAGGCTGTTCAGTGTTTATTTAATCTCAATATCTTTTTTTCATCCAAAGATATTTATGGTGGGAAGTTATAAAAAACACCCTGTATACTGTTGAAGTACATTTTTTGACGACCCAATTCAAAGCCTTTTTTACAGGTAAGGAGCCTATATTATGTATATCTTTCATATTTATATTGAAAAAAACATCCAAATTAAAATACTTACAGAATTTAATAAAACTTTGTTCATAAAGTCCATTTTGCATGCTCCTTTAGGTTTTGAAAACCCACAGACACGTCAGGTCCAAGTTAAATATGAGACAAAAACGCAAACATCTAGTCGCCTATGAAATTAGGTTAGTGGCAAATAGGCTTTAACCGGAATATTAGTTAGTTAGTTGAAGGAAAAAGCACCCACGGTTGTCGTTACATTAAGCAAAAATAATTTTCTGCTGTAAATCAAGAAATTTTTCTGAAATTAGGCCCAAAAATCGACCAAGTTCGATATTTCTGAATTGCAATTAAACATTTCTCAAATAAAACTCATTAATCTCAAATACAATTGTTGGATTCGTAAAAACAATTGGAAAAGGTGTAGTAAACGATTCGCTCGATTGGTTTTCGACAATGTTTATGGATTCTAGAGATTGTTGTTTCTTCACTCTTGGACAGAGTTTATCTAAGTTTAGTGCCGTAGCAGAATGCTCGTCCGTCTACCCTGTCCGTCGCATAACTTGAGAACGAAAGCAGATATCGAGCTGAAATTTTGTACACAGGTGTATACCCCGAAAATCTCGGCGGGGATTGTCTTTGGCCCATATCGAACCATAGTAGTCAAAGTTACGGATGAAAAACCGAAAAAAATTGCAATTTTCGACGTTTGATCGCGAACGCTGCCTCAACGCTTGAATATAGATCAATAGTTTGAAAGGAGGAATTGTCGGCATGGAAAAGATCTACGAAAAAGTCCACGACGGCCTATAGCTATCTACGATGGGTAACCCACCGTGATCGTTTTTGTGTTTTAATTTTTGACGAAAATGGCGTCGGTCGCTTATTGTCAACTAGCCGTAACATATATTTATATGCTGTCGCGGACTTTTTTTTAGGTCTATTCCTTGTCGACATTTTTTCCTTATACGACTTTAATCCATCTTCAAGCGTTTAGGCAGCGTTCGCAGTAGAAGCGCGAGAATGCGAGATTTTTTTGCCGGGAGCGAAAAATTATTAATTGTATAACTCGAGAGCGAGTGGAGGTATCTTACTGAAACTTGGTTTTCGAGTTTTCGAGGATGAAAGTCTGGAACCCGATACACAAGAAAAAATACATTTGATTTATCTTTTCGGGTTTTTATGTGCTTCCTCAGTAGGTAATTCAAAGTCAGTTTAATTAACTTCACCCTCAAAACCCTCAAAAAGCTAAATTTACGCAGACCGCTTCTTTTTCTTGTAATTTTCGCTAGTTCTACTTAACTACAGTCAATTTTCACTCCCCTTGACTTTTCATCCCCCTTCACAATTTTTCAACCCCGCGAGCGTTAATTTTGTAAAATTAGCGCAATTTTGTCCTTCCGGGGTAATCAATTTTACTCATTTAGTTTATATTTTTTTTACTTTCACTTTTTCGACCCCCGTCGCAATATTTCGACCCCTCAAAACCCTAAATTTGCATAATTGGGTTATCTTCGTGTTGTTTTCTGTAATTCTACTTATCTACAATTAATTTTCATACCCTATAACTTTTCATCCCTCTTTACGAATTTTCAACCTCCTACCTAAGTGTTAATTTTCCAAAATTCGCGTTTTTCTTCGGTAATAAATTGATCTCATTTGGACGATGTTTACCTTTTTCACATTCTTTTAATACCATTCCCAATATTTCAACTCTCCAAACGCTAAATTTACATAATTGGGTTATTTTCTGTAATTTCACTTAACCACGGTTAATTCTCATACCCTTTGATTCTTCATTAGCGCAATTTTGTCTTTCTGCGGTAATAAATTTTACTCATTTAGAGTATTTAAACCAATTTAATTCCTGAATCTTTCGAGCCACCATTCAAAAACTTCGGACCGATTTCGGGTTATTTGACCCGCATCAGCAAAGTACATTTGAGAGAGATTCAGCTTCAAAGTCTTTATGCACTTCGCTGATGTGGGTCCAATAACCCGAAACCGGTCCGAAGTTTTTGAATGGTAGCTCGAAAGATTCAGATGTTTAAATTTGTTTAAATACCATTCGTTTGTCGCGGCTGGCAATTTGAAGATCTCGGGCTTAAAGTGAGTCGGTCACTGCAAAGTGCCCTCGCTTTTCTTGTGTTCATTTGACCATCCTTCCGGTAGAGGGCGTCAAAAACTCTGTATCACTTCTTCACTTAGAATATTTCAACCCCCCAAACTAAATTTATACTATAATTGGGTTATTTTCGTGTTGTTTTCTGTAATTCTACTTAAATACAGTTGATTTTTATACCCTTTGACTTTTCATCCCTCTTTACGATCTTTCAACCCCCTATGTGTTAATTTTGCAAAATTCGCCTAATTTCGTTTTTCGTCTCATTTGGAATTCAGTTTACCTTTTTCAATTTTCAAGTTTTCTTCGCAATATGTAGGTATAAGTAGGTATTTCAACCCACACAAAAGCTTTTAATGATGTGTTTGACTTGTGTAAACCCTTTTGGGTGTATTATCACTAGAGGGCGGATTTCTGGCATTTTGCTTTTTTTTAATATTGTAAGCAGAACGAAATGCTGTTGGTTCTTTCCGTTTCATAAAATTTCGAATCATTTGACACTAATTTTATTTTGCTTATTTTGCTAATTTTTGCCTAAAATTCGCGTAAGTGCTTATTTACGATTTTGTGAGCTTTTTTAAGTCTTTTGTAGCTTATTTAGTGCTTATTCTTGCTAGCTTACCACGTTTTTGGTCGATTTTTACTTATTTCGCAACCCTAATTGACTAAGATAAGGTACTGGCACTAAAATGAAAAAAACCTTAACTTAAGGTTCCTTTGTCTATGGTGACAAAGCCGACCGAGGAGTGACAGAGATGGGTGACCGCGCATACAATCGGAGAAACGTTTAACCAAAATTTAAATTTGTGATGTTTTTTAAAATCATGGTCGAAATTAACGTTTGGGGGGCTTATTCGACGCAGAATTTAGTGCGCTTTAATTTCGAAAATAGCGAACTTTCCGCTAGGAAGCACTGTTTAGAAATTATAAGCGAAAAACTGAAAAAAGTCAGAAAATTTCGGGGTTTTTTGGACACCCTATCATACGCACACATCCTGGGAAGTTGCAAAACTAGGATACTTCTATTAGATGCCTACTAAAGGGTTTAAGATCATCTCCCGCTTTCCAACATTTATTGTAACCTCCGGTCCCTATTTGACTGGTCCATTAGGCATTTCCTGCAATTAGCGAAAATGTAAATTTTCAATTTGCAATTTTGAAATAGTTGAACTTTTAGGTGCTTATTTTCACTTTTTTGTAGCTTAATTTTCGATTTTTGAAGCTTTTTATAGGCGCTTATTTCTGGAAAATAAATGCTTTTTAATCCGCCCTTTAATTATCACCAATAAATTTACTTTACTTTACTTTTGAATGTATAATTGGATTAATTGGATGATTTTCAACAAGAAATTTTTAACATTTCGCCTTTTTGACACATCTGCGGAGGCACTACTACCTGATTCCACCAGTACGACCAGCCGCCCCTACATACACATTAACGTGATAAACATCTACAGGGATACACATCGCATTGATATACATCTTCCGTTGGCTTTTTTTTTGTTAAGTACATCACTTTTTTCTGAAATTTAGCGTTATTTAGTGCATTTTTCCACCGAAGTTGTCCAAGGTTTCCATAGTATAATATAGTAGACTACACTTAACGAATAACTATAAGAAAACTGACTTTCTGAAGCTCCTTATGAAGTGTTTAATTTTCCTTACTAAAATGATGCAATGAATCACCAGCTTAAGACACCCTGCAGGATATATATTTCGTTTTACTTTCACTTTTCTTCAGTTGCTTTTTGAAGGCGCATGAATGGAATATGTCCACGGTGAAAAAAGTAGATTCCGATTGATAACGTGTGGGAATTTTATGGACAGAGAAAGGGCAGGCGCGGTGGTTGGTTTAAAATAATGATTCCTGCAAGTTGATGGTGGAGGCGACGCTTGCGCGTCCATGACACCCTGAAAAGGGACGCAACCTGCGCAACGCATATAATACAGTGGACTGAAGACTTTCAGGTCACAGTTCTCCAAGCTGCAACCAACGGGAAATCAATACTGAGCTTTTTTAGAAGTACCTAATGCCCCACATTGCAATCACAGTCATCGTCGTGTGGTGTCGTTGCTAACTCGCCGCTCCTTTTAGTCCATGGCTGATGCCTAGTGGCAAACTCGGGGAAGTGCAACGCAGGATGGGATAGCGGATCTCAATACTCTTCCCAGCTGTACTAATCAGGTTAGTTTAGCCTTAAGACATGTGTCTAACTTTATTTGAAAAAAAAAATTCAAGTAAAACTTGCTCGCCTCCACCAAAATTGAACACCAAAAACCCGACGCGCGCTTCACGATTCATTCATTAGGGTGTTTATTAAAAATTCATAAAGCCGCATTCCAATTGCGTTCCGCTCAATTACCTCAATTTATTAAACTGTTATCCCTTTACATTCAGGAATATTCAGGTAAATGCATTGACGTGACGGCACGTAACACCAAAGCTTTGTTTATTAAATGCCCAAAGCGATGTAACGCGGTGGTGTGAAGTTAATTACGTCAGTGCTTCGTTAAATAAATTGTTTGTACGTATATAAAACAAAATTTTACAATAGCCACTGGCGAAAATCATTTCCTTGATGTGCTTCAACACGGAATGGGTGTTAGACTTGCCAATGCACCTCTCACAACTTCCTTTGATCCAACATTTTCCTCTGTTGAATTAATTAAACTGATCCTAGAGAGCTCCACTAAATTTTATAGTTTGTCAAGTGATAAGCATCATTAATGAAATCGCTCGCCGAATTTATGGCACATAAATTTTTATCACATTATAACAAATGAGATCATAAATTGAAATTTTCTTCCACCTTTCCAACCAACGGCCTTAAATCACAGAATTCGTACATCGGATATAATTCAATGTTTTTTCACTGTTATTTTTATGAATATGGAGGTGACGTTAGTTGATAGAGGGTTGAGGTCTAGATAATCAGAAACAATGCTTTGACAAAAGACAAACTCATCATAATGTAGATAGATATAAAAAGCCACCGGAAGATGTACAGGGTCTTTTTTTATTATTGTCCCACTTTTAAATTGGAATATCTCCTTTATTACATGAGCTATTCGCCTGAAATAAAAAGAGGATGGTAGACCGTACTCCCAAGTTTTGTTCTGGAGCTTACTCTCAGCGATCACCGTCGGATCTTAAGCGCTGTGGATACAAATTGCTTTTTTTTTAATGGGACACCCGGTATATTCTTGCACGGATCGATAGTGTATTTTCTTCTGATTTCATTCATATAGGGTAGTTGATATCTGGGGTTGATAGAAAATCAAATTTGAAATAATCGGACCATTAGAATCTACGAGAATGTCTAAATGAAAATGGCCATCATTTTGAAATTTTTAATTTGTAATGTTTTAAGGCGAATAAATCAGTTACCTACTTTGTTGCTATGATACTAAAGAAGGTTACAATTTTCTTAGAATACTCAGACCTTCACTACATAGCCATAAGTTATAAAAACATTTATTTTCACGAATTTTTTTCTCGAAAACTATCAACCCCAGATATCAACTACCCTATATAAATGAAATCAGAAGAAAATTCTCTATCAGTCCGTGTAAGAATATACCGGGTGTCCGGTTTAAAAAAAAGCAAGTTGCATCTACAGCGCTTAAGATCCGACGGTGATCGCTGGGAGTAAGGTCCAGAACAAAACTTGGGAGTACGGTCTACCATCCTGTTTTTATTTCAGGTGAATATCTCAAGTAATAAAGGAGATATGATAATTTAAAAGTGGGACAATAATAAAAAAAGACCCTGTACATCGAAGCGATGTGTATTCCTTTATTATTACATTGATGGGTATGTAGGGACGGCTTGGATTTACTGATGGAATCGGGTGCAGATTTTATTAATCTGCACCTAGTAGTAGTGCCTCCGCAGACGTACAGAAGTGTCAAAAAGGCGAAATGTTAAAAATTGTTGTTAC
The DNA here is from genome assembly GCA_963924575.1 of Pycnomerus fuliginosus. Classification (NCBI taxonomy): domain Eukaryota; kingdom Metazoa; phylum Arthropoda; class Insecta; order Coleoptera; family Zopheridae; genus Pycnomerus; species Pycnomerus fuliginosus. The sequence continues at coordinate 165,050 of OZ004626.1, read as the reverse complement.
AGAATTAAAAAGTAGAAAATGAAAAGAAAGAACACAAAAATTTAGAGGGTTGAAAAGTAAAAACAATGAGAATATAAACCAAATGAATTGCCGGAAGTAAAACAAAATTTGCCCAATTTTGAAAAATTAGCACTCAGGGGGCTGAAAAATTGCAAAATGGGATGAAAAATCAAGAGAAATGAAAATTAACTATGATTAAGTAAAATTACACAATATAACACGAAAATAACGAAATTATGAAATAAAAACTTTTGTGGGGGTTAAAATACCTACTTATACCTTATACCTTATACTGGAAAATTGTAAACGGTAAACTAAATCCCAAGTGCGTTCAGTTTTATTACCGACCAAAAACGAAATTTTTACAAAAGTAGCACTTAGGGGGTTGCAAAATCGTAAAGGTAGATGAAAAGTAACATCAAAATAAAACAATTGTGTAAATCTAGCGTTGATAGAGTTGAAATTTTTCGATGGTAGTTGAAAAAAGTGAAAAATGTCCAAATGAGTTCATTTATTACCGAAGAAAAGCGAAATAAAGCAAATTTTGCAAAATTAACACTTAGGGGGTTGAAAAATCGTAAAAGGGAATGAAAAATCAAAGGGGATGAAAATTAATCGTAATTAAGTTGAATTACAGAAAATAATTACACAAGGTAGTTTCACAGTCTCGTTCCACAAAATTTACTTACTGTTTAGGACGCGTTTCGGAGTGTTACTCCATCTTCAGCTATAAAAGAAATTAACACAAAATACAAAACAGTTGCCATGAATGTTTGAGCGTCTTTCGATCAATTTACAGTGTGACCCAAAGGTGTTATTTTTCTTTGACCCAAACGTTTCTTCTTTTTCCAGGCAACTGTTTTGTATTTTGTGTTAATTTCTTTTATAGCTGAAGACGGAGTAACACTCCGAAACGCGTCCTAAAGAGTAAGTAAATTTTGTGGAACGAGACTGTGAAACTACCTTGTGTAATCAAACATCAGTTCCTCTTTGAAAAAAATGCAGCAGAGAAGCGGCTGGAACCTCCCCATCGCGTGGATCTTTGTATTCTGTGTAGAGATAGTAGTTAATTCAACAGAATTTTTTTAATCCTTGACTAATTTCGCACTTTTCTGACAAATACCGACGTCACCTCGGACATCACCCATCACGTTTGACAATATGTTTCTTTTAAGGTTAATCTTTTGCCACCTTTTTGACAATAACTGCCACTTTATGTCATCCACTGTCAGCCCGCACCCTTTTAATGAGAAAGATTTTTTTCTGTATTTTCCACTGAAATGGCAGAAACTATGAACACATTTTTAGAACCAGAATTTGATCGCCTTTCTAATGGCGACATAAAAAAAGAGGTCTTGTATTTAAAATTTTAAGTTAAATGGGACTTCCCGTTGGCCAATTGCTTTCAAAAGCCTTTCAGGTCTTCAACGGGTCACCCAATTTCCATGTACCACATTTCAGCCAAATCGATTCAGAAATTTGGGCTATAATGTATTTTTACTGTTATTATAAAATTTCGATTTTTTGAACCAAACAGCGCTAAATGCGAATTAATTTTGCCCTATCTAAAACCAGAATTTGAAGACCTTTCTGATGGTGACAATAAATCTTTCAAAAACTTGTTTTTATGGTCAAATGAGAGAATAATTTTAAATTTGGAAATTGCTGTGCCAAAACGGCACTTTCCGTGAGTCGATTGAATTCAAAATTTGTTCAGCTCTTCGACGTGTAATACAATCCCTATGTGCAAAATTTCAGCCAAATCGGTTCAGGGGCTTGGGCTGTACCGCGATTTTAAAGTACCAAATACTTTTTGAGCGAAGGCTTTAACTTCAAAGATAACTAAGATATCGACTTTTTAATTATTTGTCTCGTGGATTTCGGCCCCGCCTTTGGGGCGCTCTACCGGCCAAACCGTGGGCCCCACAAGGTTGCGCCCGTGAGACGTTTTAATCAGCATCGCCCTGGCTACAACATAGTAAAAAACAAAAAAAATCTATCGATCTAAATTTCCCATAAGAAGTGTGCGGGGTCCTTTGGAAATTGGTGTGCCAAAACGGCACTTTCCGTGAGCCGATTGAATTCAAAATTTGTTCAGCTCTTCGACGTGCAATACAATCCCCATGCGCAAAATTTCAGCCAAATCTGTTCAGGGGCTTCGGCTGTACCGCGATTTTAAAGTCCGATAAAAATAATTTTTTTTTATTTTTTTGGTCAAAAGGGCACTAAGAATGAATACATTTTTAAAAGCATAATTTGAAGGTCTTTCTTATGGTGACGTGAAAAATAGGGGTTTGCATTTAAAATTTAAAAGTTGATGTGCCAAAATGGCATTTCCGGTTACACGATTGGCTCCAAAAGCTTTTCAGATCTAAGTTAGGTTACGAGATGCCTATGTTCCAAATTTCAGCCAAATCGGTCTAGTGGTTTTGGCTGTGGCGTGATTACAAACGAACGTACGTACGAACGTACGAACGTACGTACGTACATACACACAGACACATTTTAAAAACCCCTTTTTTGGGTTCCTGAGACCTCAAAACGTGAAGATCTGGTGTTATCTCGAATTCGAAAATTTTAGTGATTGCAGTACATAACCTCCCTTTTTTTTTAAGTGGTGAAGTGGAGTGGGGAGGTTAAAAATGGACCAAGCTTTCAACCTACAGAAAATAACATAAAAACAAGCCAATTATACAAATTTGGCTTTTGGGGGTTGAAACATTGCGAAGGGAGTCGAAAAAGTGAAAAAAGCAAGAAAAATACATATGACTAAAATTTTATTACCAAAAAAAGGCAAAGCTGCGCGAATTTTACAAAATTAACGCTCGCGGGGAGTTGAAGAAAATGTGAAGGGGGATGAAAAGTCAAGAGGGGTGAAAATAAACTAGAGTTAAGTAGCACTAGCGAAAATCACACGAAAAAGAAGCGGTCTGGGTAAATTTTGCTTTTTGAGGGTTCACATATCATGAAAGGTGTTGAAAAATTATGGATGGGTTAAAAATGAATGAAAATGATTTTGAATTATCGAAAAATCACAAGCCCGAAAAAATAAATAAAATGTATTTACTCCGCTTGCAAGGGCTTAAGGGTTATTAGTAGTGTAGGGGTTGGTTTTAGGTTGAAAACTCATAAGACTTTTTTTCAATGGTTGACCGAAATCTATCGAACCCTATAATTTTATTCCACCACTTACATGAGAAAATTTCCAGTTTCAGCCCTTAAATTTCATACCCCTTGTTAGATCTTAGTGAAAATTTGCCCATCCGCCTACAGGGTCGCTGTAAACTACCACACCAAATCTAGCCCTGATACGTTGAGCAGTTTTTGAATTCTCGCATTTTTGTGTTTCGGCATGTTAAGGGGTTGTACCGCCATTAAGGGTCGTTTTTCGCGAATTATGAATAAGACCTTTTTTGTACCATCTAGAAAGCTATCGAATGGTATTAATTTCAACCCTACATTATTCAGTAAAAATTCGAGTTTCCAGTTTCCACCCCTAACCGTCATATTCCTCGATATATTTCTCCTAAAATTCACTCTTCCCTTCTCGAAGATGCAGTGTGTAAGATACATATTACAGTTTCGCAGAAGATATTGCTTCTCTGTGTCAAATTACAAGGCTTTATGGACGTTTCAACCCCTAAACTCCAACCCCCTATTTCACCACCCTCACATGCCCTAAAGGAAGTTGTGTTTTCAATTTCACCACCCTAACCCAATTCGTTGAAAAATTCAGGTGATTTGTAGATTCATGTTTTCAACCCCTCATGATTTCACCCCTTTATGATTTGCAGGGGTGTTTATTTTTCCGGTGTTACATAACTCCTTGCGTATTTATTAACTTATCTATAGGGTCTCAGAAAAAATACATAAAATATATTTATCCGCTTGCAAAGAGTTAGGGGTGGTTAATAGCTTAGGGGTTTGTTTTAGGTTGAAACTCATGAGACCTTTTTTCAATAGTTGACCGAAATTTATAGAACCCTGTAATTTTATGCTACCATTATTTGAAGAAATTTCAAGTTTCAACCCTTAAACTTCATCCTCCTTGTTATATCTTACTGAAAATCTGTCCATCCACCTACAATGTCACTGAAAATTAACACACCAAATTCAGTCTTGATACGTTGAGTAGTTTTTCAGTTCTCGTATTTTTGTGTTTCTGCATGTTAGGGGTTGTAGCGCTTATAAGGGTGGTTTTTCTCAAAATATGAACGGAAATAAGCCAACTATGCAAATTTAGGTTTTGGGGGGTTGAAATATTGTGAAGTGGGTCGAAAAAAAGGCAAAGATGGTAAATTTTGTTACTGAGAAAAAACAAAATTGCGCGAAAAAGAGGCCATGTGCGTAAATTTTGTTTTTTGGGGGTTCACATATCGTGAAAGGGGTTGAAAAATTGTGAAGGAGTTAAAAATTAATGAAAATGACATTGAATTACCGAAAAATCACATTTTTTACTATCAATCTATTAAATCATGTCACAAATTCTCCTTCTTATGCTAGAATCTACAGTATCAATAATTCAATCATACGTATTAATGTCTATGTAGAGGCGGCTGGTCGTACTGGTGGAATCGGGTGCGGATTTTATCAATCTGCACCTAGTAGTAGTGCCTCCGCAGACGCACAGATGTGTCAAAAAGCGAAATATTACATTTTTTTGTTGAAAATCATCCAAATATGCAATTAAAACATTTGTGGGGGCTGAAATACCTACTTATACCTATACCTAAAAGGTAAACTAAATCCCAAATGTGTTCAATTTATTACCGACGAAAAACGAAATTATGCGAATTTTGCAAAATCAGCACTTAGGGGGTTGAAAAAGCGTACAGAGAGATGAAAAGTCAAGGGGACTTAACCATGGTTAAGTAAAATTACAGAAAATGACATAAAAATTTTTTTTTTAGATTTAGCGTTTGGAAAGTTGAAATATTGAGAAGGGGGTTGAAAAATGTAAACATCATCCAAATGAGTTCAATTTATTACCGAAGAAAACCGTGAAATTTGCAAAATTAACACTTAGGGGGTTGAAAATCGTAAAGGGTGATGGAAAGTCAAAGGGTATGAAAATTAACTGTAGGTAGTTAAATAGAATTACAGAAAACAACACGAAAATAACCCAATTATACAAATTTAGCGTTTGGGGGGTTGAAATATTGCGAAGGGGGTCGAAAAAGCAAAAAAGGCAAAACATAATGTAAATGAGTAAAATTTATAACCGCAGAAAGACGAAATTGCGCGAATTTTACAAAATTAAGGCTCGCGGGGTTGAAGAATTGTGAAGGGGGATGAAAAGTCAAGGAGGGTGAAAATCTACTGTAGTTAAGTACAACTAGCCAAAATTATTTAATTAAGGGTTGTTAGCAGCCTAGCGGTTGGTACTAGGTTGAAGACTCATCATAAGAATCTGTTCAACGGTTGACCTAAATCTAGCGAACCCCATAATTTTATTCCACTATTTACCTGAAAAATTTCCCAGTTTCAACCCTTAAATTTCACCCCCCTTGTTAGACCATAATGAAAATTTGTCCATCCGCTTACAGTGTCATTGTAAATTGACACACCAAATTCAGCCTTGATATGTCGAGCAGTTTTTGATTTCTGGCATTTTTGTTTTTCTGCATGTTCGGGGTTGTAACACCTTTAAAGGTGGTTTTTCGCACCATCAACAGAAAGCTATCGAATGGTATTAATGTCAACCCTACATTATTCGGTAAAAATTCGAGTTCCCACCCTTAACATTCACCCCTGCTTTCTCGAGGGTGCAATGTGTAAGACCTCATAGTTTGACCCCAGATATTGTTTCTCTGTGTAAAGTAACAAAGCTTCATGAATGTTTCAACCCATAAATTCCAACCCCCTATTTCACCTCCCCCACATGCTCCAAGGAAAGCTGTGTTTTAAAGGTAAGCCCGATATTTTTAGTGCCGTAGCAAAACGCGGAGGTCTCTTGTCTCGCTCGCTCGTCTAATCTGTCGGTCGGATAAATTGAGAAAGGATTAAGCTATCGAGCTGAAACAGTTGTGGATCTCTAAATACTCCCAAGGGATTGCATTTGGGCCATATCGGAGCAAGGGAGTGGGAGTTAGGGGTGAAAAACCGTAAAACTATTCATTGCAATAACTCGAGAAGTAGTCCAGGAATCTTGCTGAAACTTGGTATGCATGTTCGACCTTCAAGTTTGTTGAAGGAGTGGGTCTACAATTCAGGGGATGGAAACCACAAAAATATGATAACTCCGCAAGGATCGCACGCTGCTTTTTGAAACCCGACGTATACACAACTAAAATCTTGCGCTAGATGCTTTTTCTGCAAAATTGGACTGATGGGGTGGAAATTAGGGGTTGCAACTCGAAATTTCGCTTAATAAGTATTGGGCGTTTTGCAAGAAAACACCCTAAGCCCCAATTGCACTTTAATTGTTTCCAAGGCTTCTAAGGGGCACTTAAAGTTAAAGGAAAGCGGTGCAATCGGGGCTTAAAGGCGGTACAACCCCTAATATGCAGAAACACTAAAATACTAGAACTCAAAAACTACTCAACGAATTAAGGTGGTATAAAACAACGGGGTTCGATAGATTTCGGACAACCATTGAAAAAAGGTCTAATGAGTCTTGAACCTAAAACCAACCCATAGGCTACTAGCAACCCTAACCCCTAACAAGCGGAGTAAATTCATTTTATTTATTGTTACGGACTTTTTTGTGATTTTTCTGCAATTCAAAGTCATTAATTTTTTCAACCCCTTTTGCGGGATATGTGAACCCTCAACAAGCAAAATTTCGTGTTACATTTTGTAATTCTACTTAATCACGCACAGTTAATCTTCACCCCTCTTGACTTTTCATACCCCTTGGCAATTCTTCAACCCTGAACGTTAATTTTTGCAAAATTGGTTTATTTTCCGTGATATTTTGTTCATTTTTCTACTGTAAACACTATAAAAGATCGTCTCAGGTTTTTCATCCCAATTCAGTTTTTAAATAATGTAAGGCAATTTTTCAACAATTCCCCTTTTTAACACATCTGTGCATCTGCGGCTTCCACCAGTAAATCCAGATGGCCCCTACACACCCATTAATGTGACAAGCATCTACAGGGATACCTACACATCCCATTGATATACATCTTCCGGTGGCTTTTCCAACGAATCATACTCAAATGAACCCCCCATTTGTGTTTTAAACACTTACTAAACATAGCTCGGAAACATTTTCAGGCTATTATGTGCTATCGCAAATTTAAAATCGGGACTGAATTCGCAGCTCAGTGTATTACATTCAATTCATTCAGATAATTGGATGCAATAGGAATTAATTTAAGCCCAGCTCAACATTCACTTGTATCCCACATTTTTATTTTACCTGCGGAATAAAATATTTTTGATGCAACCACGTCAGAAAATAAATCGATATTATGCAAAACACCTAATCATACCAACAGCTGAACACGCATATGGCTAGTTCTGTATGTTTGCTTGATTGTAGCGCTTTAGTATTACCTATTATCGAGGCGTAGCTTTTCAACACCACAATTTAGGTATTTCCAAATGTATATTGTGGATATTTTCATTTAACCATGGCCAATTATAATAATATTACTAAATTTTGTGTTAAATCCTCAAAAATATCTATTCCTACATATTTTCTTTCTTTTGACGAAAGTTACAACAACTAACTTGGCTGGTTTACTTTGAATCGATTTAATTATTGTTATGAGAAGTTCCTTTCAGCCAAGAATGAGCGCTAATGAATGCGTGCGCTATGAAATTTGATGAAAGATTGTATCTTTGAAAGAGTGACGTAATTATGTGGCCTTTATTAAAGCTAGCATTTTGTTTCGGAGAGCCTTTTCAAAACGAAAAAAAGCATTGAAAATTGTTTAGGTATTTTCGTCAGAAACAACTAACCAGGCAACGAACGCCTAAAATGGGGTTGTAGAGAACATGGAAGGGGGAAGAATTTTTCTCTTCGGGAATGTGTTGGGGGTAGTTAGGAAGTAGACATACTAAAAGTCCCCGCCCCTAAACCGTCCGCTTCAGGGGGGGAGGGGGGTGGAAAAGTCCCTTTTTTTGTTTTTTCGTTTATAACTCGAAAATGGTGCGTCGTAGCGAAAAAATCCTTGTATGAAAATTAAAGCCTATAAAATTTTCTACAACTCGGCTATTATACATTATTAACCGATGGTGTTAAAATACAATATGGCTACGATAAGAGAATAAAAAGTTGACTACCGTTACTCAAAATCTAGAAGTCCTAAAAAATTTCTAACGATGCCATCCAATTGACAGCTGTCAATAATATAAAAGCTCTAAGTGAAATTTAAATAGTGCAATATTTCTCTAATTTAACCGAGTTCGTATCCACCCCAAATATTTCGTAAACCAAATAAAATATGAAAATTCGCTCGGACAGGTCGATTTTTATTTGGAGGGGGACACTTAAATCCATGCTTGGCGAAATTTCAAAACTCACTCCCTAACCCCCACCTACCCCCACTTCAAAATTTTAAATGGCAACCCCCCAGTTGTGATACATCATTTGAAAGCTAATTTTATTGCCAATCTAACGCTGCAACAATTTTTGATATTTGTTCAACTCTAGCGCCCTCTATGGTCAAATTTCAAATTACATTAGGGCCCTTTGTGATACATTATTTGAAAGGGTTTGAAATTCTCTGTAAACTGATGTAAGAATTTTTCAAATCCACCCACTCGTTCAAAAGTTACATTGAAAGACATGAGCTGGTTCTGGGCCTAGGAATCCTTCAAGATTAGGCTGTAACTTTTGAACGAATTAATAGATTCAAAAAATTCTTGCATTAGTTTACAGATAATTTCAATCCCTTTCAAATGATGTATCACAAAGGGCCCAAATGTAATTTAAAATTTGACCAAAGAGGGCGCTAGAATTAAACAAATATAAAAAATTGTTACAGCGTTAGATTGGCAATGAAATTAGCTTTCAAATGATGTATCACAAGTGAGGGGTTGCCATTTAAAATTTTAAAGTGAGGGTAGTTGGGGGTTAAGGGGTGAGTTTTGAAATTTCGCCAAGCATGTATTTAAGTGTCCCCCTCCAAATAAAAATCGACCTGTTCGAGCGAATTTTCATATTTTATTTGGTTTACGAAATATTTGGGGTGGATACTTTTCATTGGAACACCCTTGAAGGAAATTTAACGCTCTAAAACTTTCTTCCTGACGACTTTTCTGCAAAATTAAAGACTGAGGAATTAGAAGCAAAAGTTTGTTTTGACAATTGCCGTCTTTTGAGAGCGGATGTCTCGAAACCGGTGCACTTTTCTTTAATAATGTATAATAGCAGAGTTGTAGAAAATTTTATAGGCTTTCATTCTCATGCAAGGATTGTTTCGCTACGACGCACTATTTTCGAGTTATAAGCGAAAAAACAAAAAAGGGACCTATTCACCCCCAACACATTCCTGAAGAGAAAAATTCTCCCCCCTTCCACGTTCTCTACAACCCCTTCGTTGCCTGAACTAAATATTAGTAGTTGTTCTAAATGGCTGCAATACAGGTGTCCTGAAAATTCTGTTTGAAAAATTTATGAAAACTCCCCCCTAATTCTAGCTTTCGTGTTTTTTTAAATTCCCCAATTTTGTTTATTACAGTAAAATCAGTTAAATATGCTTTCTCGTCAAATAAAGCCTATTAGCGCTAGTGGATTCTTTTACCAAGACAAGTGACAATCCACAGAAAACCTCAATTGTGTCTAAAACGGCTACTTAACTGAAAAATTAAGAAGAATAAGAAGAGTAGCAGTTTCAATTGTTCTTTTTAACTAACATCAATATATTTAAAATTTGTTTAAGGAGAAAAATATCATCGTCATTGCGGATTTCGGAGGATTGTGCTGTCGGAATTCGATAAAATTCACAGCGTAGATGTAGGTCCAAACAGTGTCAACAGTGCTCAAAATTCATTCAGATCTGACAGTCCGTTCCTGAGGTATGTGAAAAAAATTACTCCCGATGGAAAAGGGCGGTGAAATATGAGGACAGAATGGGAGAAATAGGAGAGTGTAAGATATTACAGGAGTGCTGGAAAGAGACAAAGAGGAAGGGAAGGAAAGACAAAGATATTCCGAGAGGAACGGATATGCAAGGGAAGATATAGAAAGACGCAGGGAGCAGGGGAGATGGATGAATGGAGCGATGTGGGAAAGAGATAGAGACATAGATGTACAGGAAAGAAAAACAAAAATCAGAGAATCAAGATATAACGCAAAATATGAGAATATAATTAGTGAAGGGTTACCAAGTTACTTGAAGAGGGAGAGTGGGGAAGAAAAAAGAATGGTAGCGAGATTCAGATGCGGGAATCAGGAAAGGGAAAACAAGTTCTGGTGAAGGAGGAAGAGAGAAAGTGCAAAGTATGTGGAGAGGAGAGAGAGACAGTAGAACACCTGTTGAAAGAGTGTGAGGTAATGAGAGAGGTGGAAAGAGAGAGAAAGAGTAATCTGAACGAATGGGGAGAGGGAATAGAATGGATGAAGGAAGCCACGAGAGCGAGAGAAAGAAGGGGGGGAGAAGAGAAAGCAGAAAACAACCGAGAGAAAGAAGTAGCCGAAGAAGAAGGAACAAAAAAAAACTAGACCAAAATATGTAAATATGTAAATATGTAAATATTAAATTAGTATGTAAAAGCGCAGGGTTCATTACAGACCGAAAGGTAGTAATAAAGTTTTCTAATCTAATCTAATCTAAATCTACTCCCGATGGCGCACCTTTGAGGAGCTGTAGCTCCCTTAGGAAGCGACTTCGACCTACAAAATTTTGTACCAATCGTCACAATTTTCAATTCTCTCAGGTTAAAATAGTGTCAAGCATTTTCGGGACACCTTATAGGTTACAAGCAAAAAACGAACACAATGAAACAACTGCCAATATTCCACTAATATCTCATTAAAATCTCATCGAAGTTAATATACCCTTCGCAAAGCTTTGAGCTAGGTAATTAATGGCTTAATTTATTATTACCTGAAGCTTGCAAATAGAAGTCAAAGAACAAATTGCAGGGATTATTACCTACGTAGCTACTCAAGAACTGCTGCCGCTAAAACAGAAGGATGCCTATTGATTTCCACGAGCAGTTTCGCTATCGCAATAAAGATTCGTTACGCTTTTTATGATTTTATGGTAGAAATAAACTTGATTTCAGATTGGACGAAAGAAGTAAGGAAGATCGAAGATGATTGATCCATCTTCGTCAGAAGAAGACAGCGATGAGGAGCACGGACCTCCGCACGCAGGACATCATCCCGCTGCCCACCACCACCACCATCCAACGCACCACCACCACCCGGTAAGGTTTTCAATAAAATACGAAAGTTTAAATTACTCAAGTTGCTGAAATGCATATACACTTTTGGTAGAGTTGTTTAACATAATTTCGGTTGCGGAAGGGCGAAGGGACTCGTATCTGAAGCTCAATTTATCAGACAGAGATGGGTTGAGTAATTAATGAGGGGCTTAGGGTCGGTGATTTATGGCGGCCACACACTCGCTTAGGATGGGGAACTTTATTTCCGCAACTGATTTATATAAAATATGTTTTTCGAAATATTACTTACATATTTACTATTTAAATTGGTCACGTCCGCCATTTTGCAAATTAGATGGGAGGTTGATGAGGTCATCAACCTCCCATCTAATTACTTATTTACTCTCAAGGCTTTCGATATTTTTTATTTTGCATAGCTATTCCAACACTTTTCCACTTTACGCCTCTCCTCTCTGCCACCTTCTTTTGAATTTATACCTTTATGTAGAAACGACTCCTATAAGAAAACGTTTCTAATTCTCTTATATAGTCTTCCTGCTGCCGCTATCTTTTCTCTAACTTCGCCCTCCTCCATTCTTACAACCTGTGCTATTATTGCCCTTAAGTACTTGAATTCTTGAACTTATTGCAATTTTTCACCTTGTAACTGTATTTCCTGCTGTTGTATTTCCTTTCCTGCTTCCATTGTTACCGTCTTTTCCGGCTTAATCTTCATATTTATATTTTCCAACGCCTTTCTTAGATCGCCACATTTTCATTATATTGTCATCTTTCGCTATAAGAACCATGTCGTCTGCGTAACATTCTTCTGACATCATTATCCTTTCTATGCTCGTACCGCTTGGCTCCCTGTTAACATTTTTAATCGCCTCGTTCAGAACCAGAGATAATATTGGACTTAGCATGCATCCTTGTCTTACTCCCGCTACTGTACTGTTTCAAACATTTTAGATCTTTCATGTCCTTGCATTATTCTTCGTCCCTATGTACAATCTCTGTATTCCGTTTATCAAATTTTGTGGTATTCCCCTTTTAGTGCCGAAGCATATGCGCCGGCACTGTAGTTTTAGTGAATTCGCTCGCTCGGCCGTCCGTCTACACTGTCCATCGCATAACTTGAGAACAAAAGCAAATATCGAGCTGAAATTATGTGCACATGTGTATACCCCGAAAATCTCGGCGGGGATTGTTTTTGGGCCATATCGGACCAGGGGGTTGGGAGTTAGGGGTGAAAAACCGAAAGAGATTACAATTTTGACGTTTGATCGCGAACGCTGCCTCAACGCTTGAAGCTAGAGCAAAAGTTTGTAAGGAGGAATTGTCGGCAATGAAAAGATCTATAAAAAAGTCCGCGGCGGCATATAGCTATCTACGATGGGTAACCCACCGAGATCGTGTTTGTGTTTTAATTTTTGACGAAAATAGCTTCATATATTTATATGCTGTCGTTTTTTGTAGGTCTATTCGTTGCCGACATTTCTCCCTTATACGATTTTAATCCACCTTCAAGCGTTTAGGCAGCGTTCGCAGTAAAAAGCGCGAAAATGCGAGGTTTTTTTCGGGACCGAAAAACTATTAATTGTAATAACTCGAGGACCAGTGGAGATATTTTACTGAAACTTGATATGCGCTTTTGACGTGCAAGTCTGTTAAAGGTGAGGGGGTGTCAATTTTGGGCGATGAAATTTAGGGGTTGAAAATCACAAAAATACGAAAACTTCTCAAATATTTTGCACATGGAGGTCTGAAACCACATATATTTTGACATTATTTGATAAGGGATGTTTTTTTTCTGCAAGATGAAACAGAAAGGGGTGCAAATTAGGGGTTGAAGCTCGAAATTTCACATAAGTGTTGCTTGAAATCCAAGCAATTCGATAACTTTTAATCAATGGCCCAGAAAAAGTCTGAAAGACATCCTTTATACCACAAAATCTACTGTTCAAATGATGAAGCTTGGTGCAAAAATTATTGGTCAATTGTGATTCTTCCTGATGTTATAAGCCGCCAAAAGTCTTCATTTTTAAATATTCTTTTTAAATATCTTTCGAAAGGTGTATCGTAGGATTTTGAATTTTTGCACAGCATTGTTACAGACCAAGATGCTTGATGATTGTTTCTACTTTTCGCCGTCGTCGTCGCCTTCTGAAAGGGGTGCTTACAAAGGAGTGCAGATGGATCATCAAAAGGACGATTCGGCCGTTTATTAAAACTGGCTTGGACTTTTTCGGGCCTATTGAAGTAACCGTTAAAAGGAGCCATGAAAAACGTTATGGCGTAATGTTTACCTCTATGGCTATTCGTGCAGTACACCTGGAAATCGCGAACGATCTGAGTACTGACAGTTTTCTTCGTCAAATTTGGTTGTGGCAGAGGCTTTCCAGAACAAATGTACTCAGATAATAGTGCCAATTTTAAAGCTGCCGACAAAGAACTTGCCAAGCCATCAAAGATTGGGACCAAAAAGAGATTCTGCACCTTCGGCTCCGCATATGCGTGGTCAGTCTTAATGGGCATTAATGATTTCAAATTGTTCGGGCGACTCGATACGTCTAAAGGAACAATTTTGTTTTCGAAGAAAGCAAACCCATATCCACATACACCTGTAAATTCGTGAAACCAAGGTGACGCAAGGCCAATTTTTGCTGACAAGGTAACGAAAGATTTTGGCATAATGTCGCTTAACCTGAACAACCGCTGCCATCTTTCGTTACCTTGTCAACAAAAATTGGAATTGCGTCACCTTGGTTTCACGAATTTACAGGTATGCAAAAATGCTGCTTTTCATTCGACAGGTACTGGTCAATGCATTGGTTTCAGCACCGGCCATTGTAATCCGACTCAAACGGAGATTATCTTAAAATTTGCCGGATCAATGGGCATATAAAAGCATTGTTTCAACTTTGATCTGTCTTTAATAAAAGATTACTTCGGAGGGAGCTAAAGTTTAGCTCCATTTCAACAGGCCCTCTTCCTCGAACAAACAGCTTTAGGTCAGTTTTGAACCCATTGTATTCTAGGGTGAAGTGATTACGTTACACTGCTTCCAACAAATAAAGGATAAACGAAAAATCAAAAGCGCTATTAACGATCAAAGAAAATCCTGCTTTTTTGGTACTGCACGCTAATTAGAGAAAATTGAAGAAAATAAAAAAAACGTCTCTAGATATGGGGGTGGCATGTTCCCTCAAGACCATGGAGTGGCTTAAACTTTTAACATTTTACAGTACTTGGATGCGACGCCTTGTCTATGAAATAGGGGTGCAGCATGCCCTATCGTAGCCAATGAAATCCGTCTACTCTTTGACACTTGTCAAAGATGCTTTGAAATTCAATCCAATTTTAGGGTGGATCGATTTTTTGCTCGGAAGTGTATTTTAGCGGTATTGTCGACCGGGTCGACTATTTTCAACTGTGAGTCAACATTTATCGATCGGGTTATCCGGTTGACAATTGTTAAGTGCCAGTCGACAATCATTGGAATTAATTGTCAAGATCGAGTCGGCAATTTGGGACTAAAAAATATAAGTTGTCGTATTGGCCCTCTTCTGCCTTTGTGTTTTTGACCATTTTCCACAAATTCTTATTTACTATAATAAAGTAGGTAGTTTATTAGCACATTGCTGCAGTACAACGGGAGAGAAAAAAACCACTAAAGCTGCTTAACTGCTAAGTAAATATTTACACAACTTATTTATGAATACGTTCAAGTTTGAAGATCTTTTGATTATGGATGGTAACAGATTAAATTCAGACAAACCTTTATAGAATACAGGATTATATCTCCTATTTGTTTTACAAGTATCAGTTTTGAAATTACCTGAATTTCTTAAGCCATTCATTGTTGTATTTTAATTTTTCTTCTAAATATTTTGGCATTACCTATATGATTTTTTATTTTGTGTTTAATTATGAATACGTAATACTGTAGAAAAGTTTTCACGTCCATTATGTTCAGTACATTTAGCATTGTCTCAATCGGTGTTTTGAAGTATTTGGAATTCCCTTAATGAACTTCTCTCTCTATTTCTTGACGTAGTATGGAGGCAAAATTTGACAATGATAGATTTTTGCATTGCTTTTACATACCGGGTTTTGTCAAATTTTGCCTCTATACAGGGTGATTCACGTAGACCGTTCGTTAGAAGCTTTCCGCTTCCCAGTGGAATAGAAATTTGAAATTTGGTACTCGGCCATTATCGACAATTCTGAATTCACCTAAAATATTGGCCAGATTTCGTCACTTCCGGTTTCGCCGGAAATGATACCAACTTTGTTATTTTAAATGGAACCCTATAATTTTCATTATATATTTAAGATCGTCTCTTCAAACTGAGTATTTCTTCGCTGGGTCATCTTCATCTACCTGTCATAGTTTTTGACTTATGGCAATTTTTTCGTTCAAAATGTCACATACAAGAGTTGCTTTAAAAAATCACAGCTCCTAAACGCTTGGCAATAATGAAACGAGTTTTTTTACAATCGATAGCGAAGGCATCAGAGAATCTTTTGAGTGGTCAACAGTCTACTAACTTAGCTTCAAACGTTCACAATTGCTATTCAAAGTTGACTATGACAAAATATGGGAAAGTCGATTTTTTCAAATGGAACGTACTATTTATGTCAACGGCAATCGATAGATCGCTAAATTTTAGGGGCAGTTTCATCAACATATCCTATACCCTCTACTTATCAATTCTGAGTTAATTACGAAAAGGATATTCTGAAAAAATTATTAGTTATCGGAACTTGAGTAGGCTTTGGAAAATTTGTTACATGTCAAAAAGTGTCATTTTCATTGTTAGTATTAATAATAGTTGGCTTAATGTTGGTCTTACAACAATAAATTGTGGGCTACACGAATGAAGTTGTTTTTGATTTATTTGTTTACTTATGATCAAAATGACCGAATTGTAGACAGAACTTGCCGAGCCATTTAACGCAAAGTATCCAGATTTAGCGCAGATGACAGGGTAAATTTGCTCGTTTGAAGACGAATTGTATTAATGTAATGAATGACAAAGCTTTGTTAAAGTCTGTTACATTTGTTTCTTTCAAAAGGGTTAATGTTGATAATTGTTAGTTCTATTGTAAGATTTGTATTTGTAAGTTATAAAATGAAAGAAGTTATGTCTTGAGAGTATTTTTTGTTAAACAATCGTTCTTATTTTGCTGTGTCATTTTGACCATAAATCACAAATAAATCAAAAACAACTTCATTCGTGTAGTCCACCGTTGTTGTAAGGCCAACATTAAGCCAGCAATTATTGACGTGACAAATTTTCCAAAGTCTACTCAATTTCCGATAACTCCTAATTTTTTCAGAATATCTTTTTTCGTCAATAACTCAGAGTCGATAAGTAGAGGGTATAAGACATGTTGATGAAACTGCCCCTAAAATTTAGCGCTCTATCGATTGCCGTTGCCAAAAATAGTACGTTTCATTTGAAAAAATCGACTTTTCCACATTTTGTCATCGTCAACTTTGAATAGTAATTGTGAACGTTTGAAGTTATGTTCGTAGATTGTTGACCACTCAAAAGATTCTCTGATGCCTTCGCTATCGATTGTAAAAAACCTCGTTTCATCACTGCAAAGCGTTTAGGAGCTTCGATTTTTTAAAGCAACTGTTACATGTGACATTTTGAACGAAAAAATTGACATAAGTCAAAAACTGTGACAGGTAGATGAAGATAACCCAGATAAGAAATACTCAGTCTGAAAAGACGATCTTAAATATGCAATCAAAATTATAGGGTTCTATTTAAAATAACAAAGTTGGTATCATTTCCGGCGAAACCGGAAGTGACGGAATCTTGCCAATATTTTAGGTGAATTCAGAATTGTCGATAATGGCCGAGTACCAAATTTAAAATTTCTATTCCACTGGGAAGTGGAAAAACTTCTAACGAACGGTCTACGTGAATCACCCTGTATTGTCTATCTCTTTTAATTGGAAACTCTAATTCATATTATAGTAAGCTGAATGAAAAATAATTAAAATGGGGTAAAATTGGGCAGCTGATCATACTGGTGGAATCGGGTGCAGATTTTATCAATCTGCACCTAGAAGTAGTGCCTCCGCAGACGCACAGATGTGTCAAAAAGGCGAAATGTTACAAAATTGTTGTTACAGAATTAAAAAGTAGAAAATGAACAGAAAAAACACAAATTTTGAGGGTTGAAAAGTAAAAAGGATGACAATATAAACCAAATGAGTAAATGAAAAGAATTGCCGGAATGAAAACAAAAATTTGGCTGAAAAATTGCGACAGGGGATGAAAAATCAAGATACATACTTACACCTAATTGCGAAGGAAACTGGAAAATTGTAAAAGGTAAACTGAATTCCAAATGAGTTCAATTTTGTTACCGACGAAAAACAAAATTATGCGAATTAGCATAAACCATTGAAAAAACGAAAACATGATCATAGTGATAAACCTACAATTTCAATAAAAATCAAAGTGTACGTTGGCACGCATCACATTTCAACTGTTTTTTTGCATTGAATGTGTTGTCCTACATCTGTGCCCAGAACCATTGCTCACAACTGAAGAAAAAACATTGATGGTAATTTCACTTTTTTATGAGGTAGACTCATCATTGGTTTTAAGGTGATTATCTGCATTATGTTTTCGGTTTTTTCAATTTTTCTCGTGAGTAGTTAGTTTTTTCGAAAAATTTTAAGAGCGAAAAAAGTTTTACAATTGAACGGGGAATACGGCCGCATAGGCAGATTATCAATATTTTCAAACATAAAAAAGTTCAAGGGTAAATAACATCGGAACAGCCCTGTATAACAGAGATGCGTTTTGTGGATGTCTTAAGTACCATCAGCAGTCGCTTCTTGGTTTGTAACAATGCTGTGCAAAAATTCAAAATCCTACGATACACATTTCGAAAGATATTTAAAAAGAACGTTTAAAAATGAAGATCTTTGGCGGCTTCTAACATCAAGAGGAATCACAATTGACCAATAATTTTTGCACCAAGCTTCATCATTTGAACAGTAGATTCTGTGGTATAAAGGATGTGGAGTCTTTCAGACTCACCCTGTATGTAGATTTAGTTTGTCCTCTCAACCAAACACAGAGGTATCAAAAATCATTTTTTTTAAGAATCGGAGTGGTATAAACTTTACAGTAATAATATAATTATAAAAGTCGCAACATCATCTACCTAAATAGGCGAAAACACACCACCGCGCTCTAATGTCACTTCCCGTATTTTATACGCCTAAATTCTTCACAATTCTCGGTTTTCGGCTTCTTACTACGAAATAATGTATGACCGATTTCTTATTTCTAGTTATTATTACTTGTCTTGTCATCTTATGAATCACTTTCTTTGAATTTGATTTATTCTCCATTATTGTTACCCACTCTCTCTTTATTATCATTTGCGTCAACCTCAGCTTGTAAGTTCCTAAGGAACTTATCGTTTTCTGCCTTCCTGCCCTCATTTGGTTAATTTCCTACTACCCATTATTTAAATTTTTTCACTGTCTAGTGTGCGAAAATGGTTTATTAAATGCAACAGAGTCACGACTAATGAAATTACTTATGTATCTACTTAAAACGTGTAAATGAATGTGTCTGAAAAATCTAAGGAATAGACATGAAGATTGGGGTTGCGTTGTGAAATTTTGAAAGTAAAATGTAAATTTTTGTCCATCCCGTGTTTCCTGAACCCATTTAATCTTTCAGGTAGAAGCTTCTCCTTACCATGCACACCTGTCCGACTCAGGCAGTGGAACTTTGGAAGTTCCAAATAATGCAGCGATCCCTCAACGTTCCTTATCACCGTCTAGTGCCGTATCTGCCGAAACTCTTAGCCACAGTATAGGTTCTTCCCGTGCAAACTCCCTCCCCAGACCAACAAGTCCATCTCCATCAGTGGCCTCTGAAAAAACCGAAGTAGATCTCCAAGAAAAACAAGAACGCGAAGAAGAAGAGCGAAAGAGGCGAATACAGCTTTACGTGTTTGTTTCAAGATGTGTAGCATACCCGTTCAACGCAAAACAGCCAACGGATATGACAAGACGTCAGACCAAAATTACAAAACACCAATTAGAAACTATCACCGCCAGATTCCAGGTAATTATCCTCGAAACTAATTACTATTTCCATTATTGTTTGGATTGATGCGTTTTAGAGTTTCCTAAAAGGTGAAACTCAAATAATGGCGGATGAAGCTTTCCAAAACGCTGTACAAAATTACTACGATGTTTTCCTGAAATCAGAAAGAGTCGTGAAAATGGTTCAATCTGGTGCTTGCTCGCAATACGATTTTAGAGAGGTCTTTAGGAATAATATAGAAAAACGCGTGAGGTATGACTTTATTGTGTAAATGTCGCCTGAAAACTTGTCTTAGATCTTTACCTGAAATGGAGGGATTAAGTAAAGAGACCGTATTTACCTCATGGATGGCGAAATTCGATTGTATTCTAAAAGGCAAGTTTATTTAACAAATTCCGAGTGTATGACGTACATCGTACTTGTCACCGTCAGAACGAACTTCAAAACCATTCTTGATTTTAAATTAACGAAATAAATGGAGTTTTCCGTCTTATCGACCGATCTTTCGTAGGATTGGGAGATGAGGATTCTAAGCGACCTTCTAGAATGCAACAGCAATCGTTAAATTCTGAACTAATTTTATCGAAAGAACAACTTTACGATATGTTCCAACAAATTTTGGGGGTTAAAAAATTCGAACACCAACTTCTTTTCAACGCTTTGATGGTAAGAATCACAGTGCTAGTTACAACTTAAAAGGAGTTTCAGCTTGATTCTGCTGATGAACAAGCAGCTGCCATTCGGAGAGAATTAGATGGCAGGATGCAGAAAGTAGCTGAAATGGAGAAGGTAAGCTGGCCGGTAGTTAAAAAAAAACCAAAGAAGATTATTTCAGAATCGTAAATTGATGCCGAAATTTGTTCTGAAAGAAATGGAATCTCTGTACATAGAGGAATTAAAGTCATCAATAAATTTATTGATGGCGAACCTCGAGTCGCTTCCCGTATCCAAAGGATCGATGGACTCTAAATATGGCTTGCAAAAACTAAAACGCTATAATCACAGGTTGCATAACCATAATAATCCGTATAATGTGAAGCATCTATTGATGAATTATGTTACTTCTTTTAGATCGCAAGGATCTTTAGCAAAATTAGAAGGAGACTCGGCCGACAGTGATACACAACTAACAAAACTAGATGTTGTATTGACTTTTCAATTAGAGGTAATTCTGTTCTCTCGCACTTTAGGAGTTCGCTATTTTCAATACTTTAAAAGCTTCACAAGTCTTCCGCTGCGGAGGGAGACCACGGGTTCTATTCCCTCAGTTAGTCTAAATTGCCGAATCTATCAATCGAAGAATTATTTGAACCTGTACTCTCGCCTCGGCTTAATTCTCTATTTGTTTGCCATTACCTGAATAATCTAACATTTAATAATATAGCTGGCGAACTACTGTGGATGTTAAAGTAATCGCTTGTTTTCCTGATACATTGCATCACCCTTGCCGACCGTTAATAGCACAATGTTTAGAGGAATTATTTTAGGTAGTAGTAATGGAAGTAAAAGGTTTAAAGTCTCTAGCACCAAATCGAATCGTTTATTGCACAATGGAAGTAGAAAATGGGGAAAAACTTCAAACTGATCAAGCTGAGGCTTCTAAACCGATGTGGGATACGCAAGGCGACTTTTGTACAACTCATCCCTTGCCACTTGTCAAAGTAAAACTTTATACAGAGAATCCGGGAATGCTAGCTTTGGAAGATAAAGAGCTTGGGAAAGTTGTCTTGAAACCAACACCTCTGTCCTCGAAGGTATGACTTTAATAACTCGGATTGTAGCTGACACAGCTGACGTTCCTCACAAAAAACTAACTGATCATAAGTACTAAGTACTATGATAGTGTGGATGTAGGAAAGTCGGGTGTGTTATAGTTCTTAGGTACATTATGGAGACGACAGTCAACACAAATCCACACCACCCCACACTAGGAGTATTAGTGAGATCCTAAAATCACCCTGAAATTTAGGTATGAGATTTACGTAATTGAAATGATGCAGGCACCGGAGTGGCATAAAATGACGGTACCGAAAAACCTACCCGATCAAGACTTACGCATAAAAATAGCATGTAGGATGGACAAACCGTTGAATATGAAACACTGCGGGTATTTGTACGCTTTGGGCAAGGGTGTTTGGAAGAAATGGAAGAAGCGATATTACGTCCTGGTGCAGGTATCCCAATACACATTCGCGATGTGCAGTTACAAAGAAAAGAAGTCGGAACCGTCAGAAATGATGCAATTGGATGGCTACACAGTCGACTACATCGAAGCCTCTAGTGGTAAGTTTCAGATTTCGCCATTGAGATCTTCTGTAACGATTCTCCTAACTATTTTCAAGCGAATCTAATGGTCGGAATGGGTAAGCGTAAGTTTCCTGCCTCCTCTCCGCCCGCCGCACGATTTAAAAGTACTTATTCGCGATTTTTTAGATTTGGAGGGTGGGAGATATTTTTTTAATGCTGTCAAGGAGGGCGACAGCATAATTTTCGCGAGCGACGACGAGAACGAGTGTCATTTGTGGGTTATGGCCATGTATCGTGCTACTGGGCAAAGCCACAAACCTACACCACCCTTGACTTCCCAAGATAAGAATTCAACTATCTCGAAAATTCAAGGAGGTATGTCTTATAAAATGTTTTTTTTTTTAACGAATTATACTAGACGCGGATCGGGCCAGAAAACATGGGATGGAAGATTTCATATCGGCAGATCCTTGCCAGTTTGACCACGCTTCTCTATTTAAACTCCTGCAGAATCTAACGTTAGAGTATAGATTAAACGATCCTTATTGCTCTTTGGTAGGTGCAAAATTGCAAAAGTTGCCCAATTTTGGAGATAACAATTACAGGGATGGTTCAGCCCAGGCCAAGTCTTTGTCCTCGACGAGTACTGCGCGAGATACGGCGTCAGAGGCTGCTACCGCCACTTGTGTTACTTATCCGACTTACTAGATAGGGCAGACAAAAACATTATGATAGACCCCACCCTCATCCATTACAGTTTTGCATTTTGCGCCAGTCACGTCCACGGAAACAGGTTTGTAATCTCTACTAGGGCTTAGTAAATCGCAAAGATTAATTGGTAACTTAGCAATGACTTTAGACCCGATGGCGTTGGAAGCGTTACCCACGAAGAAAAAGAGAAGTTCCAGGATGTCAAGGAAAGATTACGCGTTCTGTTAGAAAACCAAATTACAAATTTCAGGTAAAAACAACAGATTACTGTACAAATATGAACACACATACACAACCGGATCACAAAAGGGAAAGGATGCATCTATTTTCTATAGCAATTCTTAGCTTATTTAAGTTTCAATTTTTTTTTAAATTTCAGGTACACAGTAAGTAAACCGAATCTTAGTCAAAATATTAGATCTCGTCTTTAGAGAATTATTGTAAATACTTGATCCGTACCTTTATTGATAGCGCTGGCTTAAGTGCATGCCAATCTTCATTGGGTAGATGAGTTAACTATTCTTCACCAACTATACTCTTATTATAAAAGAGTTCATTTGAAACAAAATCTGAGGCACTGAAGTTCTTGCTTGATCTCAAGTTTCGTTCTACTTCTACACAACAATTCACACTTTCTAGCATGTTAGCTGTATATACAGGGTGGGCCCGTAAAAGTTGGAACAAACTTCGTCTGTTAATAAAATTTTTATTTATAATCCGATTTTAATGAAATTTTGTGAGGTTGTTAACTCAACCTTTCTACGTCGAGGCCAATCATTTAATGTACCAACACTCACTTAGTTTTTGAAATATTCTTCATTAAATGGAGAGGTGACGTTTAGGGTCGCTGCAAAATTAAATTAACGGTGATGGGCTGCTCTTCTTTATCTTAGAATCATATTTGGAGCTTTCTGAGCGGAGTAACACCGAAAAATTAAGACATTTTTTGTTCTCTTACTCAAAAACTAATTTAACTAAAATCTGCAATGTCTCTCGAGAAACCTGAAATTGCAAGTTAAGTTGCCCTAGGAATTTACTTTTGTCACATTGACAGGCAAATTTTAATCAGTTTAAGATGGCTCGATTATCGCTAGAAGAGAAATTTTAATCAAAACGCTCGAAAAGCGTAATTCTAGAGCCTTCAGAAAAGTTGCAGTAATGCACTAGATTCTGTTGGCTTCAAAATTGCGCTCGTGGAACTGGAGGAGATTAAAATTTTATCTTCTGGTAATAATCGAGCCATGTTAAACAGATTAATTTGCTTGACAATGTGACAGAAGTGAATTTTAAAAGGCAACTTGACTTACAATTTCGAGTTTTTCGTGAAACTGCAGATGTTAATTAATTAATTTTTGAGTAAAAGAACAAAAAATGTCTTAATTTTTTGTTGTTACTCTGCTCAGAAAACTTCAAATATGATTCTAAGAAGCAGACCATCACCGTTGATTTAATTTTGCAGCGACCCTAAATGTTACCTCTTCATTTCCTGAAGAATATTTCAGAAACTAAATGAGTGTTGGTGTATTAAATGAGTGGCCTCGACGTAAAAAGGTCAAGTTAACAACTTCACAAATCTTCATTGAAATCGCATTATAAATAAAAATTTTATTAGCAGCCAAAGTTTGTTCCAACTTTTACGGGCCCACCCTGTACAAGTTACACTTTTAAGATCGAAAAGCAGAAGAAAATGTTGTAGCAAGTGTAACTTTTAATATTGCATTTGTAGAAATGTCGAAATAGCTGCGAAAGAATACTAGAGTCTGTTTTACAGGTACTGCTTTCCTTTTGGAAGACCAGAGGGCGCCTTAAAAGCAACTCTTTCATTATTAGAAAGAGTTCTAATGAAAGATATCGTTACACCAGTGCCTCCTGAAGAAGTGCGTGGGATGATTAAGAAAAGTCTCGAAACAGCGGCTCTAGTTAACTACACAAGATTATCCTCCGAAGCAAAAATCGAAGGTACGTTTTTTGATCGCTTTGGCGTTTCTATTATAATTTGAGGGTTGAAAGTAGTTAATTTTGGCCATCCTCCTTTTTTCAGAGGATCTGCGAGGGGAAACAATGGTGCCACCGAGCAAAAAACTGGACGATTTAATACATTTAGCCGAATTATGCGTTGATTTGTTGCAACAAAACGAGGAACATTATGCCGAGGTAAGATGCCAATTTTTGTTACTCTGACTCTTTCATAACCAAATTTCAAAATTTGATCTTTTCGCAGGGTTAAAAAATATTTAACGAACATCCTTATAATATGTTAACGGCTTACGGACAAGTATTTGTCCTTGGGCTGTGAAATTGTTCCCTCTGTTTTTTAATGTTGTGTGTAATTTTGTGTATATGTAGCAACTGCGCAAGGCAGACCGGCAATCATCGCCACAGGCGGGCTCGAACTCTAGTTCGGCCGCTCAGGGTGCTCCGGGCACTCAGGGCCGCGATGCCAAGCAGCAAAACTCTGTGTACCGCTATTGCATGCCTCAGCATGCCACTTACACCCCACCAGACCCTACGGCACGTACATCTATCTCTTTATCTACTTTATTCTCAGGCGGTACCAATCAGGAATTCTCAAAAATTTCTTTCGTGATTGGTTCTGTGTTCTAGAGTAGTATCAACAGTTTCTAACTGCTGAGCAAACAGGTGCCGACTGACAAATATCCACACACACATACAAGGGAAGAAAGTGCTACTGCTTGCAGTGTCGTGTTTATGTTTCTGCTGTGTTGTGCAGTCAGCGCCTGAATTCCAACTTGCATGTTCTTTTTCAACGTTCCCTTATTGATGGAACTTGTGCACTTCATGGTTACTGTTTATTAAAACGGTTTTTTTCATACAGGCCTTTGCGTGGTTCAGTGATTTACTGGTTGAACATGCAGAAATATTCTGGTCGCTGTTTGCCGTTGACATGGACAGAGTACTTGCTGAACAACCAGCAGATACATGGGACTCCTTCCCGCTTTTTCAGATCCTTAACGATTATCTTAGAACTGATGGTGAGTACACTATGTTTTTAAGCTTCACTTAAATCATATACCAGCACTTCTTCCTTTGTCCTAATAACTGACTCACCCTCCTCATCTTTACATACGGTTCTTTGTCTCTCGTTCCGTTATCTTTATTTCTTTCTTGTAGATAATTTAAAAAATGGACGTTTCCATCAACATTTACGAGACACCTTCGCCCCCTTAGTCGTACGTTACGTGGACCTAATGGAATCCTCAATAGCTCAATCGATTCACAAAGGCTTCGAGAAGGAACGATGGGAAGTCAAAGGGTAATAAACAATACAGAGCCTAAATCTACTGACATTAACACAAGCCCGTCTTCCAGAAACGGTTGTGCAACATCCGAAGACCTGTTCTGGAAGTTAGACGCCTTGCAGTCCTTCATCCGCGACTTGCATTGGCCCGACGCCGAATTCCGACAGCACCTAGAACAGCGTCTTAAGCTGATGGCCTGTGATATGATTGAATCCTGCATTCAAAGAACTGAGTCGGCGTTTCAACAGTGGCTGAAGAAATCCGTTACTTTTATTTCAACGGACTATATAATTCCTTCAGAGATGTGCGCGATGGTTAACGTGATTCTAGATGCAAAAAATCAATCGTTCAAGCTGTGTGCTGTAGATGGTATAGATGTTCATCAGTATCATACTAAAATTGACGATCAGATTGACAAAACATTGGCAAACATGAACCAAGGGATGATTGGGAAGCTAATGTCGGTGCTGGAAGCGACATTGACGAAACTCTCTCGGTATGATGAGGGAAGCTTAATTGGATCTATTTTAAGTTTTACAGTAAGTATCGGAAATATTATACATACGTCCTAGAGGAAACCTTATGCTTGCAACAGGAATTCACAAGGGGAAGTCGAATTAATTTTTTCTGCTTCCGAAAGCCTTCTCCTGTGAAAAAATGACTCGACACTGGGGCTATACCTAAAGGAAACGAAACTTTAGTCGTACCCACAGATTAAATTTCAAAGTGAACTCTTAGTGCAATACGAATATCTACAAAAAAAAGTTTGAAAAATTACCTTTCTGATAGCCTACTACAACTGGTACTAATTGTGTTAGAAGTAGCAAAGATTTTAGTTATGAAGTTGACTTATGAACTAACCTCGACTTGCTCCAGATTATCTTGCACCACTTCAATGCCGACTCTGCAGCGCCCTAGATTTCCGGGAATCTAGGGACTGGGCTCAGTAACGCAAGGGGCTCAATTATAATGGGACCCTCCGGGAATGTGCCAATTACTTGCATGTGTGTCCAAGGCAGTATATGCTCTTGTCTTGAGGGGCCTTTGCATTAACTACAAGGTGGTCACTGGTTATGTGTTCGGCATATCTTCCCCTTGAGTTTTGCAGGTCATCAAGGGGTGCGATGCCAACTCTCACCATGTTACGTGGGAGAGTTTCGATGTTAATTCCAAGGGTGAGACCCGGGTAGCATATTTTCCAACCTACTTTTCAAACTACAACGAGAAGGGAAACAATCTCTTAACCGTAGGATCTTTAGATTCGCGAGCGGGCTTTCTCTGACCAACGATGCCTTCGCTTTGATTTGGGTACGGATCGGGTAGCGGACAACGCAACCGGAAGGAGGAGGGCCTTGGGATCAGGGCTCGAACGATTGTCAACACAGAAATTCTTTCTGAGAGCATTCAATGGGTCCATCTTGACTTGTAGGAGGAAAGCTGTCCTGTGCGGCAACCTCGTGTGTCCCGTGGTGGAATTCCAACCTCAATCGGTTGCTTAAAATGGCAAGGTGGCTCTGGAACAGGGGGCCAGGCTTGTAAACACTCCTGAAGCTTAGGGACTTCACATAAAGCACAGCCTAGAGGCACCTCTGAGAGGCTCCCACAAGCAGCAACTTCAAAAGGTTCTCTCGAAAGGAACGCCTTGCAGTGTGGGGTCTCTGCAGATGGCTTCACCGGCACAGAACGGGGCAACCTGGACCTCCTGCTGCAGACGCATTTTCCCATATTCATTCAAGGATCTGGATTCTGGATTATTTTAGAGGTGTGCAATATGCAGCCGGCACTCAGGCCACAAGTTTAGGCCCATTGTACCATCCCTCTTTGCTCTGCAAAAACTCCCAGGTCAGTCTAGTCCAGCCAGCCAATTGCATTGACCCGACGGAGGACCAGGCCCGGTGGAGCATCGCAGAGTTCGGCCATACTCGGCCAGAGTTTCCCCAGTATGGATCCTCGTTTTGATGCAAGTGCTGGGCATTGGCATAGCACATGCTCTACTGTTTCCTCTTCTTCTAAGTAACCTCTGCATATAGGGTCCGTGACGACGCCCATCGTATGCAGGTGCTTGTGCAGTCGACAGTGTCCTGTCCATATCCCTATGAGTCTGCGAAGATTAGGTCTACTCAGACCCAGGTAGATTTTGGCAGTTCCAGGGGAGAGAGCTGGGATGTTAGCTCTTGCCTGTCTGCAACCTTCTAGGTTTGCCCAGCGTTCTGTGTGACGTTCCAGGGTGTTTTGCTTAATGAGATTTTTTTGAGTGGACATAGACAGAGGTAGCGCAGGCTCAGGCCCCAGGAATGGCATGCCAGAGCCCCGCCGCGCCAGTCCGTCCGCCTCTGTGTAGATGTTTATGTCAGCCCTGTCACTCCTCTGACATTCTTCTTCCGTTATCTTTATGGTATAGGACCTTGCGAAGATGAACTTCGGTGGGACACGCTCAGGTTCAGCTGCCATTCTTCAAAGATACGCTGAACATCGCCTTCAACACAGCGGCCGGCTCGATGAGATCGCCCATGGGGGTCTACGCTTCTTGGTGACTGACTACGTGTCTCCCCCGGGGTTTAGTTTTTGGGCGCATACCAGAATGCGAGACACGTGGCGAAGGCACGTTGAAAGATTATTTACGGTGCTTTAGTATAGAACAGTACGTTACATAAATGGCGCCACGACCAGGCTCGCGTGCAGCGTCAGACCTGCCAGCTTATCAACTGGGACGCTCAAGTCACCAACGACCGCGGCTCCACCCCTTGCACCGAGCGGCGTTTCTGAAGTTGCGAGATACAGGTTACGGAGACCGAACCCACCTTTAAGATGTAAAGCGAGATGTGAGAAATAGAAATAGGGCGAGCTAGTCTGCTACACAGATGTCTGTCGCTGTAACGGGTTCTGGCTCTGGCATCTGGGGCAACGGGCTCGGTACGGCACTTTCAATGCCTCTGGGCAAATAGAAATCTTCGGCATGTTTTTAATAGGCCTGTTTGCATTTTCTCCGACAGCCAGCTGCCGTTAGGGCTCTGCACTCCAGCAGGTACCTGCAGGGCAAGTAGTGTTTTGTTCCTATTTGCAAGAGCTAGCAAAAAGCAACAAGAAATGTGTCCTTTGCTGGATGCCCAGTCACTTAGGCCACTCTGGCAAATGGTCTGGCCTGTGACGCCACATCAAGGACCTACGTTGAGCCTGAGCCTACCTTGTCATATTCTTAGGTCAGTTGGAAACCACACATGACTAGTGAGGACTCAAGACCCACCACTCAGAGGAATGGTGAAAACGCGATCTGGGGCAGTCCTCTGCTACAGCTTGAAACTGATGACCAAGCTCAGAGAAGTCTATCTGGGCTGCCCCTTTCTGGGTTGAGATCTCTGAGGTCACCACGGTTTGGCTCATTATTGGGCTCTTTAAAAAAAGAACTTGCGACCTCGGGGAGTTCTCTGGCCATTATTTTTCACAGGTAGATGTCGGTCAATAAACCCTAACTGTTTGAATTTTCTATTGAATTAAATACTCCCTAACCATCGCAAGCATAAGGATACTGTATAAAGAACTACTACTTGTACCGTTTTAGAACGTTTCTGGATCCGGTAAAGATATGGGCCAGGGTTACGTTAATTTCACACGTAACTGTATGGACCAAATCAGAGGTAAAGTAACGGATGAACTGTGGATATTAAATTTCTTCGAGCAATGGTATACAAACCAAATCAACATGCTTTGCAATTGGTTATCTGAACGATTGGATCATACCCTGCATCCATACCAATGTACGTGCCTTGCCCATATTGTAAAGGTAAGAAACAAAAAACATTTGAACAGCTCTCACAATTTCCCTTTAGAAAATCTATTCCGATTTTGAACTTCAAGGCGTAATGGAAGATAAACTGAACTCCAAAGCTTACCAAACGATTGCTCAGAGGATGCAGACCGAAGAGGCGACTTGTGCCCTAACCGTTGGCCAAGGAGAAGGGTACTTTTTTGGGTTATTTGTTATTTTTAATTTGCTTTTTCAGAGGGGAAGGTTTGGACGAAGACGCCGACAGTAGGAGTAAAACGAAAGTAACAATAATGGAGAGTCTAGGGGGTGAAGACGGTAACTACGTGTCAAATATTGGCAACATGGTGGCCGGTAGGGTTGGTAATATTTTTGGAAAAGGTTTAGGAGGGATCAGTACAAAATTCGGTGGGGGAACGAGTAGTTGGTTTTGAATAACCGCTTTCTATATAGCTTTTTCACGTGGTCACGTGAATGGTGGCACTGGCCTGATATTGTGATGGTCTGTTTTTTAAATAATTTCAAAGCAATTTTGGAAAAATTTTGTAAAAAAAGCTATACCGTTCCCAATAAAAATGTTCTAAATAATCAGCATATAATAATAAGCACCAAGTATTACTTTATTTACCACTTGTATCAAATTTATCACTTCAGTTACTTATGTCTAATAGCAAGAGAAGTGGCTGCAGCACTGGTATATAAATTTTAATTACATATCAGACCCCGATTCTTTTCAAAAATTAAGTCAAAATATAATATCGAATGCTGTGGTCAAAAAACATTTTCAGTATCTTGACGCACTTTGCTATGTTAGCGTTATGCATATTTTAGGAATATAGTAGGCATACATATAGGATACTGAAGATGTTCAAAAAATATGTAATTTGCTTTTTGTGCTGGCATCGATTTGCAGTTTCATTACAAAGTTACTATGTTGTTCAGTAAATCCTAGAATAAACTGGTTACAAGAGATAATTAACATCATTTATTGTACTGCATGCTACCTGTTATATTTTGAGACCTATCTGTAGCTCTTTCATCAGATGACAACAAGTACAAATTTATAACTCATATAAGTAGTTTAGGTATCAAAAATTTTTGATAAATGTGACTAGATGACGATAGTCTTAACTCTCACCTCTACTGTTATAAAAATATATACAATAAAATTGGTTGTTGAAACTTTTAAAATTTAAAAATATTTCCATATAAATGTATACCTATAGAAATACCAATGTTCGTATTTCACATTTTTCTCAACCTTTTTATAAACATCATAATGATGCTAATGTATTATTGTAGGGAATACCTATATACCTAGCTGAATTTCATAGTAACTTTTATATGATTCATTATACAAAAAACTTTCGACATTTATTATGTTATTAAAAACGGTCATGGCGATTTTAATACAGATTTGAAAATGAGTGTTGGGCCTGTGATGTCAACAAACCAAATGCGATGCTAAAAACTTAAGCCTATATAAATAAATTATCTATAGGCTAGATAATATTGTTATGTTTAACTTGTACTTACTGGTAAAATAAATTGTTTTAAAAGAGTTTGCCGCACAACATATAGCGACTTACCTAGAGAAAAAATTTTCTTCATCCTTGAGCCTTGCTTCCCGTGTAATGTAGAACATATAACTTGAAATATTATTTAATGAAAGTTAAAAAAGTCAATATCACATAGCTTATTTCAATATCTTGGGATTCGATACTTTAAAAATTCTTGGCAGCATTTCCGTTAAAGACTGAAAGACTTGACTTGAGATTCCTGATGGTAACATAAACTGCAGGTTTTTCAAGTCGGAGCCTCCCCAAGACGCCATTTCAATCATAAACCCTTTAACACATTTAAAAACAAGTTCTGCCCTTTTCTCACACCACGATATAGTCATTTCCTAAAAGAAAAAGCAAAACTCAAAAAACTTCAACTCAGAAATGAATACAAATACCTCTGTCATGTCGTATTGTAGTAACAAAGGTATTGTCAAAGAGGTAATATCGTTGGAACAAGCAGTTTTCAAAATGTTTCTAAGGCCAAGAACTACTGGATGCCGACTGTTGATATCACTACCTCGTAGACTATCATCTGAAACCATGTGATAAATCACATGGACTTGTGCTAGATTTGAATGTCTGGTGATGTAGAAGTCGCCTGGTTGCAAAAGCTCACTGTTGAGATTCCTATTGGAATTTTCTTTGGTCCGGTTTTTGAGATAGTGCTGGGCGGATGATGATACCTTATCTAACTGATCGTCTACATGTGGAAAGTGAAATTCTGTTGTCTTTTGGCAAATCTCCTGGAACTCTATCGTCAAAATAGTAACAATCTTATAAACCTGCCTCTACCCTGAGTCAATCGCGACCCGATTTTGTTGTCCGTCATTAGAACAAGCCCTGAGAGGTCGTTGGAGTACAGGGCTAAAGCTCTTTGCAGGACCTGCGGCTTTGGTTCCGAGCTGTAACAGAACATAACGGTCAACGAAACAACCCCCATCCTTCTTCTTGCAAGAGATAAATCAAAGCGTGTTATTTCTAGTGCAGCTGCAACACGAAAGAGGCATAAGTTTCGACAGGTTGTGAATAAAGGTTGTCTCACTCGTAATTCCATAATAATATCAATAGATTAATAAAAGTTGAATAACTGATTGAACAACGGGGAAAGGTTATGCAATCTGGCGGCGGCACTAAACATGGAGAGTGAGATGGCTAAAAACAGAAAAAGAAGAAGACATGGAAAGGCACAAGGAAAGAAGAAAAGAAGCAAGGACTGACGGATTGAAGCAGAAAACAAACATAATAATACAAGACCACTGTACAATTACCTAAAAATGGGGCAAATAAAAACGAAGACAATGGCAATTATTCAGGAAGATGACTGGAAGTCGCACTTTACAGAATTATACGCAGAACCAGATATAGCGAATCAACAAATGGAAGGCAACAGAAGGTGAAGAAGAGTACGAAGGGCTGAGATACGAAGAAGTGGTAAAAAGTATGAAACAGTTAAAGAATAAAAAAGCAGCAGGTAGCAATGGCATATGTGGAGAATTAATAAGATTTGGTGGAGAGGCGTTGTACGGAAAGATGTATGAATTACTATTGAATATTTGGAGGGAAGAAGCAATGCCGGAGGAATGGAAGACAGGGATAATAGGGCCAATACCAAAACAAGGACCCCATCACAATTTAAAAAAGGCGGTCTCGGAGACGGCAGGAACTTCTACGCCGCACTGCATTGGATTAATAACAGCAGCATTTATTAAATTTTTAAATATTTAAAATAAGAAAGTTGCTATGCCAAAAGGGCACTTCGGGTTGACTGATCGGCTTCAAAATCTAATCAGCTCCTCTCCCGCACAGACAATACCTATATACCAAATTTCATCAAAATCAGTTCAGTAGTTTCGGCTGTAGCGTGTCCACAGACATACGGACAGACACACAGACACACATTTTTCAAAAATAGGTTTTTTGGGTTCCTGGGACCCCGAAACGTAAAGATTTGATGTCAGTTCAATTTCGAATTTTTGATCGATTTTATACAGGGTGATTCACGTAGACCGTTCGTTAGAAGTTTTCCCACTTCCCAGTGGAATAGAAACTTGAAATTTGGTACTCGGCCATTATCGACAATTCTGAATTCACCTAAAATATTGACAAGATTCCGTCACTTCCGGTTTCGCCGGAAATTATACCAACTTTGTTATTTTAAATGGAACCCTATAATTTTGATTACATATTTAAGATCGTCTCTTCAAACTGAGTATTTCTTATCTGGGTTATCTTCATCTACCTGTCATAGTTTTTGACTTATGTCAATTTTTTTGTTCAAAATGTCACATACAAGAGTTGCTTTAAAAAATCACAGCTCCTAAACGCTTGGCAATAATGAAACGAGTTTTTTTACAATCGATAGCGAAGGCATTAGAGAATCTTTTGAGTGGTTAACAGTCTACTAACTTAGCTTCAAACGTTCACAATTACTATTCAAAGTTGACTATGACAAAATATGGGAAAGTCGATTTTTTCAAATGGAACGTACTATTTTTGGCAACGGCAATCGATAGAGCGCTAAACTTTAGGGGCAGTTTCATCAACATATCCTATACCCTCTACTTATCAATTCCGAGTTATTTATGAAAAAAGATATTCTGAAAAAATTATATACAGGGTGTCCCAATTGTCTGTATTCGGTCGATATCTCCATTGCTGTTAGAGATAGCGAAAAATTGTTAAATACAAAGTTGCAGAGGGTCAAACAAGGCACACTTTAAATATACACTCCTGTATATAGGTTGTCCCACTAAGGAGTAAGAATACAAACATAGGTTTTTTTAAATGGAACACCCTGTATTTTAATTTTTTATTGGATTCTATGATGAATTCCAAGTAACATTGATTAATCATGTTTTCATCTGAAGCGAATGGTTTAGAAGATATTGGCAATTTTGCGGGAAAAATTACATTTGCAGTACTTATTTTGAAAAATCAGCCCACGACCAATTTTCAACCTTTGGTTTTGGAAATTTAGCATGTCAGTAAGGAAGGCTTGGGCTATACTTAAAGCTCTTGAAAACGGTCTTAGCTTCTCAAGTTCGTCTCCAGTAACATTATGAACCTTCAAAAATGTAGAGGCTAATATTTCGAAATTTTTAAATGGCACCTCTATCAAATGTTATAGCCACAGGTTGTAAAATTAAATTTGCTTTCGTTTAATATAAAATGCTCCTATATCCAAGTTTAGTATTTTTCGATTTATTCAGTAAAACGTAATTTTCATCTTTTTTTCCTGATGTTTTTAGACGGTTGGCCCTAACTACATTTCATTATAGGTGTAAAACGTGTTATCAGTCGAACTACAATTTCTATAGATTTAATATTTAAAGTTGCGTTTGATAATTTGTCCAATTGCCTTTGGGCTACAAACAGGACCTGCAATTCTGTGTCTGTAAAAACAAAGCGTAATTATTATAACAATCACCAGAAACGCCCACTATACCGTTTATTTCAACAGCTAACGTGTTTCGAACACAAACTGCTCATCATCAATGCCAAATCATTGGCATTATAATCACTTTATTTTAACAGAGTACCTATCTGTTGTTTTTTAAATGACCCAAAAAATTAAGTCGGTAAGTAAATAATTAAAAAAGTACCTACCTATTCTAAAAGTGCACTTTTTATCTATTTATTTCACTTTGGTAAGTACCTAAGGGCTGAAAATGCTGTAACTTTTTTGAGTAGGTACAGTCTTGCGTTCCATAAATGAACATTAAAAAAAACACTTGATCACAATTTATGGTTAATTAACGCAGGATTCCGGCTGACAGAATTTGTGACACCTATTGTGACATGTGACCCAGCAGGTTTTCAAAAACATTATTGTAAGCTAAAAATGGAAATTCCTAAAAATCATAATTTACTGAATAAAACGAAAAATTCGAGACTTTGATATAGGGACATTTTATATCAGACGAAAGCAAATTTAATGTTACAGCTTATGGCTATAACATTTGATAGTGGTGCCATTTAAAAATTTCGAAATTTAAGCCTTTACATTTTTGAAAGTGATGATGTTACTGGAGACGAACTTAAGAAGCTAAGACCGTTTTCAAGCACTTGAAAGATAAGCCAAATGTACCTTAATGACATGCTAAATTTACAAAACCATTCCATTTAAAAAAACCTATGTTTGTGTTCTTACTCCTTAGTGGGACAGCCTGTATACAGGATTGTATTTTTAAAATGTGCCTTTTTTGATTCTCTGCAACTTTGTATTTAACAATTTTTCGCTATCTCTAACAGCAATGGAGTTATCGACCGAATACAGACAATTGGGACAC
This sequence comes from Pycnomerus fuliginosus, assembly GCA_963924575.1. Taxonomy (NCBI): domain Eukaryota; kingdom Metazoa; phylum Arthropoda; class Insecta; order Coleoptera; family Zopheridae; genus Pycnomerus; species Pycnomerus fuliginosus. Next base: position 129,827 of record OZ004626.1, on the reverse strand, counting down.
CCTGTATATACCGGGTGGACCAACACTATTGCCCACCTCAATAATTGCCCTTTACCTTGAAGCTAGAGTTTTGATTTTTTTACAGGATGTATGGGTACTAAAAACCCTTCAGAGGACGTAAAAATTTTTTTGATTGGCCCAAAAATGTGACGTCACGAAATTTTCAATGGGGCTATTTTCATGAAATAAATAATTTTTGCCCACAGGTTGGTTATTTAGGGCCTTAGGATCACGCTAAACTGATTATTTAATTTTTTGGACATCAGGTTACCAAACTGCAGAAGCTAAAAATCACGTCAATTTTTCTCACAAGTCGCCCATGAAACAACACCTAATCATTGCGAGGTATGTCCTTTATCGATCGGCGGATATTCAGAAATGTCAGTGTCAGCTTGTCATGTCGGCAGGGTCATCAAACCACATTATTCTTAATTTTCGAATTCATTCAATTAATCAATTAATTTTCCCGGAAAATTATTCAAACAAAACGCCCAAAGTTTGTTTAAGCGCGTGCGTAGTGTTCCACATTGCGCGTCAAATTAAATCAGACATAACCTCGTTTTGGAGAAATTTATCCAAATTTAAATTACAACCAGCACCAAGTACGTTTACCCATTACCCATTTGAAGGGCCTTCTGATTTGGTAAGTTTTTGGAATTTCGGTCGATTTATTTAATTGTAAAATTGAAAATTTTAGGTGACGAAGATGATATGTGTGAACCCAAAACCTAGTAGCTGGTAGCATTGTTGGTGGTATCTACTCTGCAGAAGGTCCATTAGATAATAAAGAAGCTTACTTTCAAGTGTGGAAGATTGGTCCACTGAAATTGTTGATAAAATTGAGACTGTTCCTGTTACGTTGTTAGATTTGACTCCTGATAATAAAAGCTATTCAAAGTATTTTGTAACTTAAGTAAATTGTTGAAATTCATGATGTGACAGTGCTCTGGATTTACTTAATTTCATAACGATGGGTAAGTATTAACCTACCTCCAGAAATATCAAAAATTAAGACCACACGACAGATTTTTTAACAATTTTTATTATTTTATTAATCAATTTAATCAGACAACTTGCAGCTTTGCTGTGTTTACGGACAAAGCGTCACTAATTTGGCACTGTTCATAGGTGGTACACTTGCACTGAGAAGAATAGTCCTGGTTTGTCGATTAGCTGACACTCTCCGTGATAACATTTTTGAGAATCAATTATTATGTTGCAAACAGGCTGTCTGATGAGGCTTGCAGAGAACCTACCAACAGGCCAGACACTGCCATTATTAGATTTTGGGTTCACAAAAGGGCCCCATCGTTTTATTAAACATTTTTGGTCTCCATCTAAAATTTTCAATTTTACAATTAAATAAATCGACCTAAATTCCAAAAACTTACCAAATCAGAAAGCGTACAATGGGTAAACGTACTTGGTGCTGGTTGTAAATTACATTTGGAAAAATTTCACCAAAACGAGGTTATGTGCGTTATGTGTCATTTTATCGATATGGAATTACGCACGCGCTTGTCTCACACAAACCCTATGCTTCAGGGGTTTTGTTTGAATAATTTTCCGGGAAAATTAATTGATTAATTGAATGAATTCGAAAATTAAGAATAATGTGGTTTGATGACCCTGCCGACATGACAAGCTGACACTGACATTTCTGAATATCCGCCGATCGATAAAGGACATACCTCGCAATGATTAGGTGTTGTTTAATCGGCGACTTGTGAGAAAAATTGACGTGATTTTTAGCTTCTGCAGTTTGGTAACCTGATGTCCAAAAAATTAAATAATCAGTTTAGCGTGATCCTAAGGCCCTAAATAACCAACCTGTGGGCAAAAATTATTTATTTCATGAAAATAGCCCCATTGAAAATTTCGTGACGTCACATTTTTGGGCCAATCAAAAAAATTTTTACGTCCTCTGAAGGGTTTTTAGTACCCATACACCCTGTAAAAAAATCAAAACTCTAGCTTCAAGGTAAAGGGCAATTATTGAGGTGGGCAATAGTGTTGGTCCACCCGGTATATATAGTTATCGGAACTTGAGTAGGGTTTGGAAAATTTGTTACATGTCAAAAAGTGTCATTTTCATTGTTAGTATTATTAATAGTTCACTTAATGTTGGTCTTACAACAATAAATTGTGGGCTACACGAATGAAGTTGTTTTTGATTTATTTGTGATTTATGGTCAAAATGACCGAATTGTAGACAGAACTTGCCGAGCCATTTAACGCAAAGTATCCAGATTTAGCGCAAATGACAGGGTAAATTTGCTCGCATGAAGACGAATTGTATTAATGTAATGAATGACAAAGCTTTGTTAAAGTCTGTTACATTTGTTTCTTTCAAAAGGGTTAATGTTGATAATTGTTAGTTCTATTGTAAGATTTGTATTTGTAAGTTATAAAATGAAAGAAGTTATGCCTTGAGAGTATTTTTTGTTAAACAATCGTTCTTATTTTGATGTATCATTTTGACCATAAATCACAAATGAATCAAAAACAACTTCATTCGTGTAGACCACCGTTGCTGTAAGGCCAAAATTAAGCCAACAATTATTAATGCTAATAATAAAAATGTCACTTTTTGACGTGACAAATTTTCCAAAGCCTACTCAATTTCCGATAACTCCTAATTTTTTCAGAATATCTTTTTTCGTAAATAACTCAGAATTGATAAGTAGAGGGTACAGGACATGTTGATGAAACTGCCCTTAAAATTTAGCGCTCTATTGATTGCCGTTGCCAAATATAGTACGTTCCATTTGAAAAAATCGACTTTTCCACATTTTGTCATCGTCAACTTTGAATACTAATTGTGAACGTTTGAAGCCATGTTCGTAGATTGTTGACCTCTCAAAAGATTCTCTGATGCCTTCGCTATCGATTGTAAAAAACCTAGTTTCATCATTGCAAAGCGTTTAGGAGCTGCGATTTTTTAAAGCAACTCATGCATGTGACATTTTGAACGAAAAAATTGACATAAGTCAAAAACTATGACAGGTAGATGAAGATAACCCAGATAAGAAATACTCAGTCTGAAAAGACGATCTTAAATATGTAATCAAAATTATAGTGTTCCATTTAAAATAACAAAATTGGTATCATTTCCGGCGAAACCGGAAGTGACGGAACCTTGCCAATATTTTAGGTGAATTCAGAATTGTCGATAATGGCCGAGTACCAAATTTCAAATTTCTATTCCACTGGGAAGTGCAAAAACTTCTAACGAACGGTCTACGTGAATCACCCTGTATACTGCTCCGCCTTGAGCGTAGAAGTTAAAAAAATGGGAGGTTACTGCAATCACTAAAATTTTCGAATTTGAGATAGCACCAGATCTTCACGTTTTGAGGTCTCAGGAACCCAGAAAAGGGGTTTTTAAAATGTGTCTGTGTGTATGTATGTACTTACGTACGTACGTTCGTACGTTCGTTTGTAATCACGCCACAGCCAAAACTACTAGACCGATTTGGCTGAAATTTGGAACATAGGCATCTCGTAACCTAACTTAGATCTGAAAGATCTGGAGCCAATCGTGCAACCGGAAATGCCATTTTGGCACATCAACTTTTAAATTTTAAATGCAAACCCCCATTTTTTACGTCACCATAAGGAAGACCTTCAAATTCTGCTTCTAAAAGTGTATTCATTCTTAGTGCCCTTTTGACCAAAAATAAAAAAAAATTGATTTTTATCGGACTTTAAAATCGCGGTACAGCCCAAGCCCCTGAACCGATTTGGCTGAAATTTTGCACATAGGGATTGTATTACACGTCGAAGAGCTGAACAAATTTTGAATTCAATCGACTCACGGAAAGTGCCGTTTTGGCACACCAATTTCCAAATTTAAAATTATTTTTTCATTTGACCATTAAAAACAAGTTTTTGAAAGATTTATTGTCACCATCAGAAAGGTCTTCAAATTCTGGTTTTAAATAGGACAAAATTAATTCGCATTTAGCGCTGTTTTGTTCAAAAAATCGAAATTTTATAATAACAGTAAAAATACATTATAGCCCAAATTTCTGAATCGATTTGGCTGAAATATGGTACATGGAGATTGGGTGACCCGTTGAAGACCTGAAAGGCTTTTGAAAGCAATTGGCCAACGGGAAGTCCCATTTAAGCATATCAACTTAAAATTTTAAATACAAGACCTCCTTTTTTATGTCGCCATTAGAAAGGCGATCAAATTCTGGTTCTAAGAATGTGTTCATAGTTTCTGCCATTTCAGTGGAAAATACAGAAAAAATTCTTTCTCATTAAAAGGGAGCGGGCTGACAGTGGATGACATAAAGTGGCAGTTATTGTCAAAAAGGTGGCAAAAGATTACCCTTAAAAGAAACATATTGTCAAACGTGAAGGGTGATGTCCGAAGTGACGTCGGTATTTGTCGGAAAATTGCGAAATTAGTCAAGGATTAAAAAAATTCTGTTGAATTAACTACTATCTACACAGAATACAAAGATCCACGCGATGGGGAGGTTCCAGCCGCTTCTCTGCTGCATTTTTTTTTATTGCAAATTGTGTAACAAGTGCGTGAGGCAAAGAGTTTTTACACAAGTGTGGCAACCACATGAAGGCAAAAAAATCTTTACGCTCTTGTTGCACACTGTAGTTTTTCTACAGTCCTACAATAAAAGAAGAATTAAGAAACGTTTTTTAAATGATGGAATTATTATTAAGTATTTTATACTCTCCACTGTTAACAAATTCACAAACCATAGTAAAGTCACTACATTTAAGTATAGATCTTAGGCCTTTATTTAGCTGTTTGTAAGCCTTGTTTGAGATATTTTCCTTGTTATGTAATTTGCATTTTTCCTAAAATACAGTTCGTCATCTACAATTATTCCTAAGTACTTTATAAACCTGCGTTTTTATTACCCGATTTCCAATGTCCAATTATTAACATGCTGAAGAACTTTTGTCACCGATATTATGGTTGATAATTTTAAGCCATTTCAGTAAAGGATTCTCAATTGATGTGAAACATTTTTTAATAGAGAAATGTCAATACCATGGACTCTTTTTAGAGGACATTGCCTTTATTTCTCTCGTATTTAGATCCTAGGGACTGACTAACTTAAAACTTTCTGTAACATCCTTATCCTCCAAACTATTCTAATTACTTACTGAACTACTAATACTGTTCATCACATAATAGGTACTTATTAAATTAATTAGCAATATCCTGATGTTCCTCCACAGTACATTTTGAAAACTTATTCTATTAGGACCTTCATCAATCTTTTATTCTGTTTCATCAATTTTCCGTTAAAATACCTGTTGTAGTAACAATCTGTAACTTTAATTGTTTGTAAAATTTCTGGATGCAGAAGGCTCGGTATGATGTTCAGTAATGTACGTAACACTTACATATGGACATACCTACACTTTATTGCGACAGAACAATGTGTCTAAGGCCTGCAGACAAGATGAAAATAATGATATCGGGTGAGCTAATGTTTTTTGTTTGACATTCTCCCGTTGACTTTTCTTTTCATTTTACGTTTTGGTACCTAAATACTGCGTTAAGTTGATTTTTTTGAGAAAATTTACCAATCATTAGCAGGCGACGATTAGTAACCTTCTGCTAAAGTAGGTAGGTATACATATCAACTATAATCTCGTCTTTAATTAAATTAAAAAATTAAATTAACGGATAGGTCTTTTGATTCTGCTTTTTTTTTGTAAGAATGCTTATCGATATCTCTGACGGTTTGATATAAAATAAAAATTCTTAAGTGGAGAGCCCCAACCCTCAACTATGCCTTGATGATTTGATTTTAGTGATTTTTCGACACTTAAGCTGAAGACCACCTAATATTTTCGTTACTTTTAAGAGAAGCAATGTTGTAGACCTTTATGAGATGCATCCTTTCATGCATCTTTTGAGCTACTCAACTCGAGTGTAAGTTGTAAACCCAGCCTACTGCAACCTCGCGACTAGGGTAATTTTTCAGTATTCTGCTTCGCGATTAAGGTATCGCAAAAATTTATAAGAAATTGACTCCCTCTGTCGAGTTTGAACTAAAAAATTTTAGTGATTGCAGTAACCTCCAATTTTTTTAAATTGTGGTGGGAAATTTCTTTAAAGGTCGATTATGTCTACTCTAGTTGCGCTGAACATACCTACCGAAAAATAAATTAAGGAAAAGTTCAGAACTCATTTTTACCTCACATGTATGTATAACCACATCAACGGATTTTGCACTTTAAATTTTTAAGATTTTTCCGGATTTTTCTAAAATTGATTCGAGTTTTGAATTTAAACGTTGGGAAAACAAGGTTATTAATTAAGATTATGATTTTTTTCGATATTTCGCGAAGCAAAATATTGAAAACTGCTCCTACATTTAAGGTGAGTACTTCAAAAGATGCATCTTATAAAGATCAGGTGCTTTTATTTGGAAGAATAAGCAGAAAAGACGTAAAAACGGAATAACAAGAAATTATATACTTTTCTTGTTTTTGATACACTTTTAACACATACCACTGGTCATTATCCTCCACGGAACACATCTCCATAACATTAGCAGACAAAATTCGAATGTTATGCATCTGCTTCAGCTGTGACCCCAAATGTATTGTAAAACTTTCTTCTAAAATAGGTGTTGCATCATTTTGATCACAACTGTTTGTGCTACAAATAACGGAAGTAGGTGGATTAGGGGCTAGCGGCGAACTAAAATTACAAGGGTTATAACATGAAAATCAATTGAAACCGATGGGTCAGCCGCAGGGGAAATCTAGAGTACAGATGTTAGGAAATCTTAGGTAAATCTGGGAAATCTTGGAGAAATCCTAGGAAATCTGATCATTACATATTTCGAGGTATTTCTTGGCAAAAAACTACTCACTTTGTATGTGAAAGGGTTATCTATCACATTTCCGTTGGCTACTAAAGTTTTCAGTAAAATTGAATGGATTATAATGATTACATTATAACGGCAATTTTAATAAATATCGAATTTTGACGGAAATCTACGAAAGCGTAGAGCTGCCATGCTATTTGCTGACTATTTTTATTTTGTAATTTACAGAAAAAGTCTTTTACAGAAAAAAGTGTAAATTTACAGAAAAAGTGTAAATTTATGTTTTCGTTCTGAGAGCACCGTTACCGAGTTGTACAGGTAGTCCAAACGCAGTAATACATGGCTCTTACGGCCAAATTTTAAGATGAATAGAATAAAAAATCCATGGTAAATGCTTGCAGAATTTAGCAATCAACAAAACAGCAAAGTTTTAAATTTCAATTTTCATTATTAAGCATAGATGAAAACAATGGTTGGTGATCGAGTTGCCCCCCCGACAGCTGCAGACCGGTTTCGTTCTTATTAGAACTCATCAGTACAGCAAAGCCCGGAAGGCAACTCGATCACCAAACCAACCCGGTTATATAGCCGGAAAGCGAAGATTAAACGGTGTGAAGACGGCTCAACGCCATCTAGAGGTCTTTACCAACACTTACGGCGGATTTCTCGTCAACAAGGTTGACATCGAAAACCAAAGTGTGGTTGACCACCGTGCTATGGCAGCACGAGCAACTCAAAGATGAAAACAATGGTTGGTGATCGAGTTGCCTTCCGGGCTTTGCTGTACTGATGAGTTCTAATAAGAACGAAACCGGTCTGCAGCTGTCGGGGGGGCAACTCGATCACCAACCATTGTTTTCATCTTTGAGTTGCTCGTGCTGCCATAGCACGGTGGTCAACCACACTTTGGTTTTCGATGTCAACCTTGTTGACGAGAAATCCGCCGTAAGTGTTGGTAAAGACCTCTAGATGGCGTTGAGCCGTCTTCACACCGTTTAATTATTAAGCATGTTTTTTCAGAATGCAAGATTTGTTGTTTTTGGTCATTTTATTAATTAACAGCTTGATAACAGCCCGATAAAAAATGTAGAAAAATGGCTCGTTATCCTGCACTCTGAAGAAAGATTTTTTTATTGTAATGAATATACAGGGTGTCTCAGAATTATAGGGACAACGGTTAATCATAGGTTCCTTACGTGAAAATAAGACAAAAAGTAAGAATAAGTTTTTGTCCTAAAATGGATTATGTGGGAGCTATGCCCCCCCAAAAGGGTACCCTAAAAATCAGTTTTTTCGAATTTACTCAAAAATTATAACTAATATCAGTTTGAAATTTGGAGCATAACTTGGCGGCATACAGTTTTTCATTCTGAATTTTTTTCAGATTTTCAGTAACATCAGAGACGTGCGTTCTTGGTGGGGCCTTTCACATTTTTTGCATTATTTTTTTCTGTGCGCGCTTTTTTTGCAAAGCAACAATAATAATGTCATCGGCGTTCCACGATACACTAAAACGCACTCTTGCTAAATATCGCTAGAATGCACGGTCTTACAGTTAACTAGCCTTAATTAATTAGGGGCAAAAAAATTTGAAAAGAATATTTTTGTAATTTTCATTTTTTTTACTCGGAATCAAACTTAAATGGAATGTCCAACCCTTAGATACAACAAACACTCGGTCGGAATTTATGACAGCACTCTAGACCCTTACGTTTGATGGCATTTAGGTTTCATAAAATAAGGCTAAAATTGAATTATCCCCAAATTCGAAAATTGGAGTTCGAAAAGATGCAATGCATTCTCAGGGCTTTATTTTAAGATTTAAGAGGATGCTACATTATCTAAAGTTGATTCCATCTACAACAATTAAAATTTTCAATTGGATTTATTTTGTAATTCTCCTGCAGTAAATTAATGAAGAGCATTTAACTCGAAAACGGTACAGCTTCACCACATGCAACAAGAGTACTTTTTGGTGAATTGTGGAGTGGCGATTACAGTCTTCTTATCAATTTGTCAAAAAAAAAAACGCTTACAGAAAAAAATTCAAAAAATGTGTAAGGCCCCCCAAGAACGCACGCCTCTGATGTTACTGAAAACCTGAAAAAAATTCACAACGAAGAACTTTATGCCGCCAAGTTCTGCTACAAAAATTACAAACCGATATTAGTTATAATTTTTGAGTAAATTCGAAGAAACTGATTTTTAGGGTACCCTTTTGGGGTGGCATAGCTCCCACATAATCCATTTTAGGACAAAAACTTATTCTTACTTTTTGTCTTATTTTCACGTAAGGAACCTGTGATTAACCGTTGTCCCTATAATTCTGAGACACCCTGTATAGAATACTTTATTACATTTGCCTTTCGGCTTGTAATGAGCCCTGCCCTTACAATATATTTATTATACAATATACAAATGAAATTAAGATCCTTCTTCTCTCTATTATCTTCCACTTCTGTCTTCTCTTCCCTCCCCTCTCCTTATTTCCCTCTGCCTCTCTACTTCCCTCATCCATTCTAGTCCTGTTTCCCTTTCGTTCAATATCCATTTTCTCTCCCATTCCTCTTCTCTCATTCCCTCGCACTCTTTCAACATATGTTCTATCGTCTCTCTTGCTTCTCCACATACTCTGCATACTCTCCCTTCCTCTTCCAACCAGAATCTGTTTTCTCTCTCCTCATTCCCACATCTAAATCTCGCTATCATTCTTTTTTCTTTCGCACTCACTCTGTTCAAGTAGCACATATGATGTCCTTATACTTTGCATTATACCTTGACTCTTTTATCCGTGTTCTTCTCTCTTGTATATCTATATCTCTATCTCTCTCGCACATCGCTCCATTCATCCATCTCCCTTGTTCTCTGCGTCGTTCTATATCTTCCCAAGCGTACCCATTTCTCTCATAGTATTTTTGTCTTTCCTTCCATTCTTCTTTTTCTCTCCTTTTCTCCTTCCAACACTCGTGTAATATCATGCAGTCCAATCTTTCTCCCATTCTGTCCTCAAATTTCACCGCCCTTTTACCTTGTCTCCACTCTCAACTTGCTCCTTTTCGTCTCTTCTCTTATTATATACCCCGGTGTCTCTCTATCCACGCCCAGCACCCACATGAAATACTTTTCCTGCGCTCTCTCCACTTCCTCTTGTTCTTCCCACCCCCATATTTCTGCCCCATTCATCAACATACTCCTCACTAAACTATCAAACATTATTCCCCTCCTCTTAAAATCATGCCCAAACTTTCGCTCTCCTATTCCCCAGATCATTCGTACCACCTTATTTGCTTTTTTAACCAGTTCTCTTACATGCGCTCTCGTTGTGTTTCTTTCATTAAATACATACCCTAAATATTTGAATCCTCTTTCTTGCTCTATTATGCTCCCGTTCCATTTCCATTCACTTTCTTTTGCCGTCCCTCTTCTTTTCCTGAAAACCATTATCTTGGTTTTTTCCACATTTACTTCCAACTTTTTTCTCTTCATATACTTCTCTGCAATTCTTATCATTTCTCTCATCCCTCTCTCCTCATTCGCTACAATCACCAGGTCATCCGCATACGCCAAACACCACACTTTCTCTTTGCCCACCACAATACCTCCTTCCTGCCCCTTTTGGAACACATCATCAATATCATTTATAAAAATGGCAAACCGCGTTGGGCTGAGTGGGCACCCCCGTCTTACACCTTTTCTCGTCCAAAAACATTCGCTCTCTATTCCATTCACTCTAACTACATTCTTTGTTTCCTCATATCTCTTTTATTCTTCTTACCAGATTCCGATTCAATCCTATTTCTCTCGTGCTCCCACAATCTTCCCCTGTCTACACTATCAAACGCTGCTTTGAGGTCCACGAACAATTCGTACATCTTCCCGTTCTTCTTTTTTATTTCTCTTCTTGCTATATGGTTTAATATGTACACGTTGTCCATGGTACCTCTCCCCATTCTGAAACCTGCCTGGCCATCTGGCAAGCTCTTCATCCGTTCTAACTCCCCTTTCATTCTGTCTCCTATTATCATTGCATACAATTTGTATAATGTATTCAGGAGGGTTATCCCCCGGTAATTATTTACTTCTTTCGCATCTCCTTTCTTGTATATAGGGCAGGTTACGCCCTCCCTCCATTGCCGGGGAAATCCCTCTCCCTTCCATACGCCATTCAAAATCTCTAATAATCTGTCTATCACCTCTTCCGTACTGTAAATTTTATTTCTTATCCCATCCCTTCCCGGTGCTTTCTCTTTTTTCAGTTTTTCTATCTGCCTCTTCACTTCTTCTTTTGTTATTTCGGTACTTTCTATAGCATGTTCCTTCTCTCTGTCTTCTTCTACCCCTTCTTTTTCTTCTTCTTCCTCTTGCAACTCTACGAAATGCCTTCTCCATTCTTCTATCTCTATGTTTCTCATTTCATCTTCTCCCTTTTTTCTCCTCTTGGTTTATGTATTTCTACGCTTCTTTTTCTGTTTTTACACGTCTTATCTTTTGTTCTTCTTCTTCCTTCATTTGTTTCTTTCTTTCGCTGCATTTGTTTTTGTATGTTTCTTTGGCTTTTAAGTATTCTTCCCTTTTTTCCAGTTTCTTAATTCTCTTCTCGTCTCTCTTTTTGCCTTCTTGCATTCTACAGGGTGAGTCTAGTTGGACAAATCAGTCGCTCTAGCGCTTAAGATATTCAAATTGGAAATTCAATTTTTGGATATGTTGTAGCTGAGATGGTCCCCTACGCATGGGACCCATAAAGAAAGCTCCAGTTTCATTCAAACCGAAATTATTAAATAAAAACGAAGGCCTAAAAAATTCTTTTTCGATATTGTTGAGTTTTTTAAGGTTATTTCGTTAGAGAATCATTTTCTCTTTACGGAAACATAATTTTTTGCAGAAAAAAGTTAATAATAACCGAGAGATAAATTATTTAAATAATAAAGATTTTTAATTATTTCCTAAAGAAAGCCACGCATGCCGTGATTTGAACAACTGAAATGCAGTCTAACTTATACTGCAGACTGTACCCGGAATGACAAGTGCGTCAGTTGGAAATGTCATTTGCTTTCGTTTGTGGAAAAATAATGCAAAACTACGAGTTTTTGCCCTTTACTTTACAGATAATTAGGTAATTTTTATTGCTTGATGGATGTTTTGCTAAATTCGCCGAATACAAGTGTCTCGGGTTGTTACATTGCCATTGGAGTCGAATGGTTCGACCAAGAAAAGCTATTCTCGTCAGCCAGAAAGCAATTGGCAATAATTGCTAACAGTTTACATTGCTGTCATGCTGTCAAATATGGTGATTTTGTTGTTTTATTAAAAATTTAATATTTCTGCTGATAATTTTTTCACACTTACGAAATGAAGATTTATCATCGGATGTTGAGGGGTCCAGCAAATGTTGAAGACACTCAACGTGTTGATATAATGAACAAAGACAAAGAAGCGGTGAGCCAAGCGAAACCAAGAAAATTCAACTCGAAGGGTGTAAACTTTAACTTGTCCTAATCGGGCCCCTCCAGTGTGACAACCCGAGACACTTGTATTCGACGAATTTAGCAAAACATCCATCAAGCATTAAAAATTACCTAATTATCTGTAAAGAAAAGGGCAGAAACCCGTAGTTTTGCATTATTTTTTCACAAACGACCTCAAATGACATTTCCAACTGACACTTGTCGTTCTGGGTACAGTCTGCAGTAATGCTAGACTGCCTTTCAGTTGTTCAAATCACGGCATGCGTGGCTTTCTTTAGGAAATAATTAAAAATCTTTATTATTTAAATAATTTGTCTCTCGGAGATTATTAACTTATTTCTGCAAAAAATTATGTTTCCATAAAGAGAAAATGATGCTCTAACTAAATAACCTTAAAAAATTCAACAATATCGAAAAAAAAAATTTTAAGCCTTCGTTTTTATTTAATAATTTCGGTTTGAATAAAACTGGAGCTTTCTTTATGGGTCTCATGTGTAGGGGACCATATCAGCTACAACATATCCAAAAATTGAATTTCCAATTTCAATATCTTAAACGCTAGGCGACTGATTTGTCCAACTAGACTCACCCTGTATATCGAACCATCCCCTTCCATTTCCCTGACTATTTCCCCTGATTATTATTTCCTCACATCTTACTGCCCCTCTTATAATTTTCTCCAGCTCATTGATTTTTTCTTCCACCCCCTTTGCTTCGAATTTTGCTTTTCCCAATTTTTGTCTGCATTCGTGGATAGTCTCTTCATCCCACCTTTCTTTCTTTATTACCTTTTTCGTTATGTCTCCAGTATTTCGGTTTCCCTTCTCCCTTTTAATTTCCCCCTCCAACGGATTCTACCCTTTCCCCTATTCTGAACTTCTCCACCTCTTCCCACGCTTCTTCGTTTACTAATACGTAGTCTATTACCCATTCCCCATTTGTTGCTACGTATGTAAACTCCCCCTTTTCATCTCCTTCTTTATTTCCGTTTAACACTTCCCACCCCTTTTCTTCTACCAGTTCTTCTAGGATTCTTCCTTCTTTATTCTTCAATTTGTCTTTTGTTTCCCTTCTTGCGATTCCTCTGTTTTCTGTCCAGGTTCTTGGTCCCCTCTCTCCTAGATGATGAAGTGCGTTGTTGCCGGATCTCCGCGCGAAATTTGAATTAATGACAATTTAAAAATTTACTGTTCGATTTATCAAAAAAATAAGATCATCACCATAAAGAAGGACTCACAGGGAATCCAAAAAATAGAAACCTGGGTGGTCCCATTTAAAAAAAATTACTCATTGTTTATCGCTAAATTATGCAAATTTCAAATTGCGACGAAATGAAGGTAATTTATTCTAATTTACCGTGGATTTTTATTTTATTTTCTTATCTTATTGTTTGGCCGTGAGTGCCGTGTATTAATACATTTGAACTACCCTGTACAACTCGGTAATGGTGCTCTCAGAATGGAAATATAAAGTTACACTTTTTCTGTAAACTTATACTTTTTTGTTTTACACTTTTTCTGTAAATTTACACTTTTTTCTGTAAATTTACACTTTTTCTGTAAACTTATACTTTTTTCTGTTTTACACTTTTTCTGTAAATTTACACTTTCTGTAACCTTATACTTTTTTCTGTTTTACTCTTTTTTTGTAAATTTACGCTGTTTCTGTAAACTTACACTTTTTTCTGTAAATTTACACTTTTTCTCTAAATTACAAAATAAAAGTCAGCAAATATCATGGCAGCTCTACGCTTTCGTAGAAATCAAAGCCCGTTTACAAATTAACAGAAAAAAGCCTGATTCCCATAACCCCACGTTCATTAGAGTGTCGGGACTTTATAAATAATGATCTAGGCATTATCAGGAATTGGAGGAAATCTTGCAAAAGTAAATCTTATGTAAAAAATTTTCCCTTGCGGCTCACCCCTCGATTGAAACGCAACTTACCTAGGAGTCGGTAAAGAATTTGTGGCTTGATTCTGTTCTAACATCTGCATCAACCATTCCCTGTACTCCCTCCTTTGAGCCTCTTTAATCGTGTCCAATTCGCTCGTCAGCTTCCCCTTAAGCAAGGAATGAGCCTCGTAATGCCTAGCAACCAACTCGTTAATTTTTGTTTCCGTCATACCATGTTCTAATCGATCTACAGCTTTATTCATTTCCTTAGTCTGTTTCTCAGATAGTTTCTGTATAAACCTGTTTTTTTCTTCAGTCTTTTGCCGGACAGTTTTCGAATACATATGTTCTAACTGCAGCATTGTTTCAAGAGCCGGCGAATGCACCATTTTATGATATGCAGTGGCGAAGAGTTCTTCATCTGATGCGCAACGTTTCTCACCGTATTCAGCCATTTCCTCTTTCAGCACTTTCTCCCATTCCTTGATAGTCTCCTCAATATTACCGCCATTTTTTGCTTTGTCAACAAGTTCCGTTGTCTTACGATCGTAATACATCCGACATCTTTCCTCAACAAACCTCGAGAGTTGTAGTATCAGATCTAAAAGCGAATTCATGATAAAAGAGGCGATTCGTTTTGAGGTAATTGTTAGATATAGCCTTTTCTTATAAATTTTCACTGTTTCATAAACATTAGGATAGAATCTCATTTATTAAGGTAATCGGAAACTAAACTGCTGGCAGGAGACACTTTTTCATTTTATTTTGTGTGTAAATAAATGCAAATACAGAGTGAACTGTCGCCAGAAGTTAATCAGCAAAGGAAGATAACAAAATGGTACCAAAAAAACGAAGAGGAGAAAATGAAGGCAGGAAGGACACGGTTGACGACAAAGCTACGAAGAGGACAAAGAACAAGGATAAAAAAGAAAGAAAAAATAACAGGAAAGGCCATGACGAAATAGAAAAAGGAAAGGAGACGAAGGGAAGGAGAGAAACGGGGTATAATGGAAAGAAACGTGATAATAGATAATAAGAAATGGCAAATAATGACAGTGTACAGCAGGGACATGAAAACAATGAAAAGGAAAATAGAAGAAAGAATAGAAGAAGGGAAACAGGAAATAGTGCTTATAGGAGGGGGGGGCTTTAATGCACTATTATGAGAGAGGGGGGCAAGGACTTGGATAGAAAACAAGGGGAAAGCAAGGAGAGAAACAAAAGACAAAACAGAGAATAAAGAAGGAAGAATCCTGGAGGAACTGGTAGAAGAAAAGGGCTGGGAGGTATAAACGAAAACAAAGAAGGGGATGAAAAGGGGGAATTTACTTATGTAGGACCAAATGAGGAATCAGTAATAGACTAAGTATTGTATTAGTAAACGAAGAAGCGTGGGAAGATGTGGAGAAGTTCAGAATAGGGGAAAGGGTAGAATCAGACCACATGCCGTTGGAGGGGGAAATTAAAAGGGAGAAGGGAAAACGAAATACGAGAGGCATAACGAAAAAGGTAATAAAGGAAGAAAGGTGGGATGAAGAGACTATCAACGAATACAGGCAAAAATTGGGAAAAGCAAAATTCGAAGCAAAGGGGGTGGAAGAAAAAATCAAGGGGGTGGAAGGAAAAATCAAGGAGCTGGAGAAAATTATAAGAGGGGCAGTAAGAAGTGAGAAAATAATACTAAGGGGAAATAGTCAGGGAAATGGAAGGGGATGGTTCGATATAGAATGCAAGAAGGCAATAAGAGAAGAAACGAAAAGAAGCAAGTAGTTGAGAGTGGAGACAGGTAAAAGGGCGGTGAAATTTGAGGACAGAATGGGAGAAATATTCTTGGAAGAAGAAAAGGAGAGAAAAAGAAGAATGGAAGGAAAGACAAAAACACTATGAGAGAAATGGGTACGCATGCGAAGATATAGAACGACGCAGAGAACAAGGGAGATGGATGAATGGAGCGATGTGGGAGAGAGATCGAGATATAGATATACAAGAGAGAAGACCACGAATAAAAGAATGAAGGTATAATGTAAAGTATAAGAACATCATATGTGCGGGGCTACCGAGTTACTTGAACAGAGTGAGTGCGAAAGAAAACAGAATGATAGCGAGATTTAGATGCGGGAATGAGGAGAGACAGATTCTGGTTGGAGGAGGAAGAGAGAGTATGCAGAGTATGTGGAGAGACAAGAGAGACAATAGAACATATGTTGAGAGAGTGCGAGGGAATGAGAGAAGAGGAACGGGAGAGAAAATGGATATTGAACGAAAGGGGAGCAGGACTAGAATGGATGAGGGAAGTAGAGAGGCAGAGGGAAATAAGGAGGGGAGGGAAAATATGACAAAAGTGGAAGATAGGAGAGAGAATAAGGATGTTAATTTCAGTTAAATATTATTTGTACTTATATAATAATTAGATTGTAACAAGGGCAGGGCTCACTACAAGCCGAAAGGCACAGTAATAAAGTATTCTATTTGTCTATATAACCTCTGACAGCAGAGGTTAATTTGAATGGGTTGTATATAATTTGTATTAGATAGCAAATAGCAATTGCTAGATATAGCCCCTTCTTATAAAGAACGCCGCACTTTTCTTATGAAACTTGGATTTGCGTCAGATTTTATTGAAATGGACACATGTTGTAGAGCACGTCTTCCCGAGTAATTGTTACCATTGCGCCAACTTTGTGGACTTCACCGTTTCTTGTTTCTTAGATATGGAGGGTTGAAGGTGACAGGGGGTAAGGTAAGGCACAGAACTAAAACGCATGTGAAGGCCGCTGTGTTCACCACAATCAATGCTACATGTTGTCGTAACATTAAGCTGGGCATAATTTGCAAATCATTGAATATGGCCATTCCTGTTACTTCTTTAGTGTATTCGATGCTATTTTAACACCTTCTGGACTGTCGTTAATTTAGGTCAGATTTCTTTAATTTTTTAATATGCAGGGTGTCCGGAAATTAGAGGATAATATCTTAAGGGCGTATTCTACGATCAAATACATGAAGAAAAGTTTTAATAAACATGGGTCGAAAAATACCTCCTAAGGGAGCTAGGTCCCTTAATTAAAGGTGTCACTTTGAAAGTGTTTTTTTCTAAACTTCTTCAAAACGGTTAAAAATTTCAACAACGTTAAATTGAGCATATTTAGTAAGTTTTTGATTCTGAATTCATTCCGTGGTAAAAATTTTAAAGTTTCGATCATAAGCGGCCCGTACAGGGGGGCTTAGGACTAAATTTGCTCAATTCATTTTTGTAAGTTATTTTTTCGCAAAGTTAGCATCAGAATCTGACTGACTGAAGTTTCGTACGTAAAAATGGTGCTCTTGTTCGAAATCGCTAGGGCGCACCGTTTTCGAATAAATTGGACTTAGTGGTTTTAGAGCACGAAAATTTGTCAGATTTTATTTAGTTATTTACCAAATTATCAAAAATTAGTACAGGGGTTGATTCCTTTTGTTATTTTAGGAAGAAAAGTTCGCATGGACATATGGCGGAAAACGCTTCCTAAGGGAGGTATGGGGTGTAAGTACTGAAGAACGTCAGCTTTCCAGGACCCCATAGGTCCCATAGGAAGCATTTTCCGCCATATGTCCACACGAACTTTTTTTCCCAAAATTACACAAGCAATCAGACCCTGAACTCGTTTTTGATACTTTGGTAAATAAACTACAATCTTCTGCGACAGATTTTCGCGCTCTAAAACGACTAGGGTCAATTCATTCGAAAACGGTGCGTCTTTTTTACGCAAAAAAGTTCAGATGTTCCGATTCTGGTGTCAGATTTGAGAAAAAACGAGACGCTTAATATTGAAACTTTAACATTTTCTAATGAATTCAGCATCAAAGACTTACTAAAGATACCCAATTTCACGGTGTTATCATTAATCGTTTTGAAGAAATTTAGAAAAAAACACTTTCAAAGCGTCCCATTTAAGGGGCCTTAGCTCCCTTAGGGGACATCTTCGACCAACGTTTATTAAAACTTTTCTTCGTCTTTTTGATCGTAGAATACGCCCTTAAGATATTATCCTCTAATTTCCGGACACCCTGTATAATGCCTGTAGTCTTTCGAGATTTTTTCAGAAGTTTCGTCGCCCTTACGCCTCTTCGAAATAATAGGGGGTAGAGTGAAGGTGTGTCCTACATACACAAATAATTATAGGTTTACCTACTCACTTTTTTCGTGGTACGCGAATTGATGTGTTTGGGATCTGTGAAACTGTGGTTGGTTCACGATTTTCTTAAGGCACAACAAACGCAGAATTCCGCCCTATTGCTTCGAAGAGGTAAGGGCGAAGAAGCTTTTGAAAAAACTTGAGAACTACATGCATACAGCCATGGTATATTGAAAAATAAAAGAAATATGATTCAAAACGACAATCCAGAGACGTTAAAATAACGTTGAATATACTGAAGAAATAACAAGAATGGCAATCTTCAATGATTTACAAATGTTATGACATCTTCAACACTTCATATCTCAGAGGTCCAGAAAGTTGGAGCAACGATATCAATTACTCAGGAAGAAGTGGTCTACAACATACAGGGTTGTCCGGAAATAACGATGAAATATTTCGGGGGGTGATTCTGCAGCTCAAAATATAAAAAAAAGTTCCTATAAACATGGGTCCGGAAATCTCTCCTAAGGGGGCTCGGGCCCCCGAAGGAGGCGCTCAAAATTCGATTTTGATTTTGTCAATTATTAAGTTTTTGCATACTATCTGACATCGATAAGCAACATTAGATTACTTTATATACTAATTTTCAAAATCCGTTCAGTTTTGTAATTTAATAGAAATCGTTTGATAAGCCTAGGAAATGCAAATGGAACTTTAAATCTAATTTTTCCGAAAACGGTTGATCCTACGGTGTTATAACAAGGGAGGCTTTTTTGTGTAATTTTAGTCAGGAAACCATATTCGGGTGAGAAATTGTCTAAAAAGTAACACGCAAAAAATTTGGGTGGGGAAAGCTGAAGCCTCCCCTATTTTCCACGCCCTTGGTTGAATCTGCTTTTGGTAGATACCATAATCTGATGGCGCTTACTGATGTTAGATGATGTGCAAAAAGTCGTCACTGTATCTTAAGCGGTTCCTGATGTATTCAATAAAAACCGAATTTTGGGCGCCCCCTTCAGAGGGCCGTAGCTCCCTTAGA
This sequence comes from Pycnomerus fuliginosus, assembly GCA_963924575.1. Classification (NCBI taxonomy): domain Eukaryota; kingdom Metazoa; phylum Arthropoda; class Insecta; order Coleoptera; family Zopheridae; genus Pycnomerus; species Pycnomerus fuliginosus. The sequence goes on along the minus strand of OZ004626.1, from coordinate 110,486 downwards.
AACGATTTTCGGACACTTGTGCATAGGAAATTTTTTTTCATATTTTGAGCTGCAGAATCACCCGCCGAAATGTTTCATCGTTATTTCCGGACACCCTGTATATCCTATTCAATAAAATCTGACTCAAACCCAATTTCCATAAGAAAAAAAGTGCGGGGTCCATTTCCACTTCTTCGTAAATATTAGGATTAAATCATTTAAATCTTATTTATTTACTTAAAATAGAAACCATGCAAACAGTTGGCGGAAGACAGTTTTTAATTTGATCTTGTCTTTAAATGAATTAACAAAGAAACTATTAAAGGTTAGGTTTAAAGTATCAGTGCGAAAGGGCAGTTCAGGTCTATGTCAGGTAAAGTTTTCTTTTAATTTAAAATTGTTTCTTAAATTCTACCCTTTTAAAGTAAGTAATTGCCAAATATCGGTCTTGCAGTGCGAAAAGCAAGGGCAGTTGAGGTCTATGTCAGAAAGTTTTTTTTATTTAAAATTGGTTCTCAAATTCTACCCGTTTAAAGTTAAACGCGAGTTTAATTCCCAAATATCTATCTCGCAAGGGTAGTTCAGGTTTTTAGATCATTACTTATTAGAATAAGTAAGTGTCTTCCACCTACTGCTTTGTTTTCATTTTACCTTAATAAATGAGATTCTGTAACAATTTTTTTACGAAAAAGTGGAAAATTAAAAGGAGCTATATCTGTGAGATGCAAATTTGCTGCCTAGTAATTGTTAGATATAGCTACTTCAATTTACGTTCTCTATTTATTTTTAGGGTCGAAATATAGACAAACTTCATACTGGGTCTGTTAGTTTGTCTTCATTATTCATGTACATGTTCTAAAAAAAGTAAAAATTCATCAGAAATATAACCCCTTCAATTTAAATTCATTATTCATTTATTTTTAGGGTCCAAATAAAGAAAAACTCCCTTCCGTCAATTAGTTTGTCTTCATTTTATTGTATTTAATGAGATTCTATAGAAAATTTTCTAAAAGAAATTACTAGAAGGGGCTATATTTAACGGTTACCTTATTTAACTATTTTGATTACCTCTCTCCACGAACGAAGGCAGATGATTCTTTAGAATTAAAACATGAGCTAACTCCTCGATTGACCAATCGAAAGGTATTTCAATTTCAACTTCAATTGTGCTATCACTATGCACATAAGTAAAAGTACACTTGTTTTCATACATTTTAACGACAATTAAGGCAATTTGTTTATAGAAATATAAATTTACATTATTCTAAACATCAAAACATAACCTCAATCGCTTTGACGTGACACTGTCATTTTGTGACATTTGACAGTTGGTAAAGCAGCAATCTGTATTGGCATCATGGCGCTGAACCAATTCGGCAGTTTTCGCATTCACTCTATGAACTTTGAACATTCTTCAAGCCAGGGCCTGGCTAGGGGCGGCAAATTTTTTGGGCCCTTATTATTGGAAGCTTTCGTCTTGTAAAACTGTGTTTACACTACATGATTTGTCAATTGCTTTTGCAAATGAAAAGTCATATGGTCATATTTTTGTGTTTACACTGCATTATTTTTGCTATACACGGTGTCTGGAAATAACAATGAAATATTTCGGGGGGTGATTCTGCAGCCTCAAAATATGCAAAAAAGTTCCTATAAATATGTATCCGGAAATCGTCCCTAAGTGGGCGCCTCAAATTCGGTTTTTATTGAATAAATCAGGAACCGCTTAAGATACAGTGACGACTTTTTGCACATTATCTAACATAAGTAAGCGCCATCAGATTATGGTATCTACCATAAACAGATTCAAATAGGGGCGTCGAAAATAGGGGGAGTTTCAGCTTTCTCCACCCAAATTTTTTACGTGTTATTTTTTAGACAATTTCTCACCGGAATATGGTTTCCTGACTAAAATTACATAAAAAAGTCTCTCTTGTTATACCGTTGATCAACCGTTTTCGAAAAAATTAGATTTAAAGATCCATTTGCATTTCCTAGGCTTATCAAACGATTTTTATCAAATTACAAAACTGAACGGATTTTAAAAATTAGTATCTAAAGTAATCTAATGTTGCTTATCGATGTCAGATAATATGCAAAAACTTTATACATAATTGACAAAATCAAAATCGAATTCTGAGCGCCCCGTTAGAAGCGATTTCCGGACCCTTGTTTATAGGAACTTCTTTTCATATTTTGAGCTGCAGAATCACCCCCCGAAATATTTCATCGTTATTTCCGGACACCCTGTATATTCCAGTAGCAAGTGGTCTAAGCGTTAAATTTCCTCCGAGTCAATTATTTATGTTTGAGGGTTGAAGGGTGTGAGTTTCGAGGGTGCAATTTCTTACCGTTCAATTAGTGTTCTACGATAAAACATGTTCCAAAGGCTAAATTTCCTCCATGCAAATTTTTCGTATTTGGAGGTTGAAGGGGGTGGTTTTCAGGGGTGCAACTTTTTGCGTTCATTTAATCTGTCTCGGCTGGAGATAGTTCAAGGGCTAAATTTCCTCCACGTCAATATTATTTGTATTCGGGGGTTGAAGGCTGTGGGTTTTAGGGTCCAAGTGTTAAATTCCGTCCAAGTTATTTTTTTGTTTCGGGGTTGAAGGGGGCGAGTTTTAGGGGTGCATTTTTTTTGTTCAATTCAACTCTTTCAGTTAGACGGTGCAAGGGTCAAAAGTCACAGTTTCAAATAGTTGAGTTCAAGGCCCATTTTAGCAAATCATTTTTTTTTAATTAATGATAACTGCACCGCTTATCATATTTTAGAGTGCATGAAATATTAACGACTTGCGTAAAACTAAAAATTAGCATTTCATAATGCGTCCCAGTGTCGGCCTTTGACACCCACAATATAAAACCAGACACTGATAAAAAATTTATTTGTGATTATTCAAACACAAATTGTGTAATATTAAATCTACTTCTATCATTAAATTTACTTCATAGTCCATTCTAGCTAAACCAGAGAACAAAAATAAAATAATTAGGTTACACTGGTAGAGCGGATATAATGTAATTATAAAAAAATATCAAACAACATGGCTTTATACACCCCACCAGTACAACAGAGTTAGATATACAATAATTTTAAACTAGTATCATTACAGTTCCTCCAGCAAAAATTCTATAACTTTGACCCCAAGAGATTGCAACAATTTTTTTTGGTTAGTTGTGCTATTAATTAAATATTGCTTTTTAAACTTTTGTACAAGTGTTGGAACGATAATGATACCGACAATAGAAATCACAAGTCGTTTTTGTTCCTAACGGTAAATTAGGAAGAAAACTTAAATAACAAGTTCCAAAGATGAGAGTACAGTATTAATAAATAAAAGTTAAATGTTAAATTATTTAAAGTAAAGCATTTAATGGCCGTGATGGCCATTCGACAGTAGAAAAATCCCAGTCTCATTCACAAGGCAGCATTCACAAGCCACAATATAGAAAATAATCACATAGGCATATAAAATAGCATATCGAACATTCCTTCGAGCCCCATTAGCGGACCTTTACAGATGGTACAAAAAAACCATGTTTACTAATCCATAAACCGACGCCAGTACCAAGAATAAGAGATATTAAGTTGGTGAGAAATAATGTGCATAATCCTCTGCGCGAGAATACACTGGTATTGCCGACACGAGCGTAGCGGATACTCAACATATCTTTTTTTACTGGTCTAAAGCACCAATTCTTCGGTGGCAGTTGGTCTGGTCTACTACTCCATTCCGTGAAAAGGTCTCCATCCTGCAAATGAATAATGTAAACTTGATAATGAGTTCGACGTCCTTTCGGTAGATAACGCTAATTAGTTTAGTCGTTGGTAGTAATTACTACTAAAGGCAGCGAGGGATTTACCGTTAGCAGTGGTCGGAACATTACTTTTAAAAAGTAATTCATTAGCATTACACATTACTTCGTCGAAATTGTAATGCATTACAATTACTCATTACTTTTTTCAAAAAGTAATGCATTACGATTACAATTACTTAATAAATGTAATGCATTACTTTATACATTACTTTTAACGTGACATTTCTTAAATTTCTAATTGTAGCTGACAGATTTTGAGATCTGCAGTAAATTGAAACATACGTTATTCCAGACACGGCCAACTCTAATTGGAATTTTAAAAAATGCCACGTTATAAAAAAACTGTAGGTGTATTATTTTAAAACAGTAAATTTATTATTTAATTTTAATTTAATTTTAATTTAATTTGAATAACAATTGCGTTTCAAAATTTACCACTGCTTGAGATGGCTAAAGTTAGTTTTATTTTCTTCAGCTAGGAAATTATTTCAATTCTGTAGAAATATTTAATCCGGAGTAATTGCAGAGAATATCGCTACTAAAAATAGCAGGAAAACCTGTTCAGAATGTATCAATGTTTGCTTGGGAGGCGGTAGGTAAACAACCCCGCTGGGTTAGGGTTAACTCTGATACCAGTAGTACCTAGCTACTTCCTGTGGTGGTTATTTCATTTCACAGAATTACATTTTTCATAAAAGTTTTATTTTTGCGTTTATCAATTAAGGGTAAAAAAAGTAATGGAAAAAGTAATGGTTTTCCATTACAATTACTAAAAAAATGTAATGCATTACAATTACCCATTACTATTTAAAAAAAGTAATGCATTACAATTACTCATCACCAGCTAAAGTAATTTCATTACAGTACTGCATTACTTCCGACCACTGACCGTTAGCATATAAAACTCCGATTGGTACAAAAAATAAGAACGATTTTTTTTGTTTAAAACCTATTTGTCAAATGTGAATAAAAATTTTGATGTCTGTCTTAAAAAATGATCAAGTTGTACTGTAAGAAAAAACATCAACATTAGGTACCTAATACGAAGGTTCTCATTTTAACATTTGACACTTCTTGACCTGACATTTTTTTATTGATTGTTGTACAGGGTTTTCATTCCATTAGGTACCTACTTTAAATTGTCATAGCTCCTTTATTACTTCAGATATTCGCATGAAATAAAAACTAGATGGTAGACCGGACTCCCAAGTTTTGTTCTGGAGCTTATTCTCAGCGATCACCCTCGGATCTTAAGCGCTGTAGATGCAACCTGCTTTTTTTTAAATGGGATACCCGATATTTTCTTGCACGGATCGATAGAGAATTTTTTTCTGATTTCACTGATATCGGGTAGTTGGCATCTCTGACTGACAGTTTTCGAGAAAAAAATTTTTTTTTCAGGGTGTGCATGAAAAAAAAATATTTTAATTTAAGAAAGTATGCCGTGAAAACAACAGTTATATACATGTGTCAAAGTTGGTTTATTATCAAATGGTGCGCGTAAGGTTTTCTGTTCAAGAAAAAAGCGATATGCTTCAAATTTATCTTGCCAATAACAAAAGCCCTGCCGTTGCTCGAAGAAAATATTTGAGAAAATTCCCAAACAGAACAACTCCTTGCAAAAGATTGTTCGAGCGATTGCTAAGAAGATTTTCCGTGTGCGGGTCTGTCGAAAATCGTAAGAACCAATATCAAAACTGTAAAGTTTTAAATGAAGCAAACAAGATAAACATTTTGGCTTATTTCGAGGCCCTTCCTAGAAGTTCAATTAATGATGTTAAACGAGAAACGGGCATTTCTGTAGGTTCAATACACAAAGTATTGAAGAAACATAAATTCAATGCTTATAAATATCATCGAGTTCAAAAACTGACAGATGAACAGCGAGCGTTAAGAGTTGAATTTTGCCAATATTTTTTGGAGCGTCATTACGAAGACGAAACATTTCTACAAAGAATCCTATGGAGCGACGAAAGCTCTTTTATAACGAAGAGGGGGAGTAATATCCAAAACACTCGGTACTGGTCCTCGGAAAATCCGTGGCAGCTGGAGGAAATCAAGGTGCAGGGTTACAAATCGGTCAACGTATGGTGTGGCATAATTGACGGCAACATTCTGGGCCCTATATTTTTAAATAGACGATTAACTGGTCAATATTATTTAGAACTATTAACTAATGAAATTGAAGAGTATATTAACGAGTTGCCACTTAATGTTATTGGGAATAACATAATCTGGCATCAAGATGGGGCCAAACCTCACGGTGTCGCTCCTGTACGAGACTACTTGAACAACTCATATCCAGAATGGATCGGAAACGGAGGAACAATACCTTGGCCAGCTAATAGTCCAGATCTCACAATACTGGACAACTTCTCTTGGGGTCACATTAAAGATAAGGTCTACGAAACCCCCTGCTACAATTTAGAAGAATTGAAAGTGCGTATTCAAGTGGCCGTTGATGAAATTAGACTACAACCAGAGATTCTAAGAAGATCTTTAAATCGCACCATTACAATTTATGACAAGTGTATTAATGATAACGGTGCACAAGTTGAAATCAATTTTTAGCTGTTATGAATTAAACAAATAACATTCCACCCTGTTACATTTTGTTATAATAGTGATCTGATTTAAAAAAAAATAACTAAGGATGCAAGTCCCTTGTTTGGGAATTTTCTCAAATATTTTCTTCGAGCAACGGTAAAGCTTTTCTTATGGGCAAGATAAATTTGAAGCATATCGCTTTTTTCTTGAACAGAAAACCTTAGGGCGTTTGCACACGGTGCGATTGTTATGCGATTTACCGTTTGCGGCATATCGCAACGATATCGTGAGGTGGCAAAATATATGGGATCTTATGAGTATTTTTCACACGATGCGGCCGCGACAAAAAAAGACGCAAGCCGCTTGCGGCACTATATCGTACCGCTGCACAGTGCGATGGTCGGTCAGATATCGTCCGATATTTTTCCGCACGATATTAAGCCAACAATGAACATATATGGACATTTTCAGACGTGTCGTTTCTTGTTGCGACATTTTTGGGCGATTAGAATTCCAGGGTTGCAATATTCACTTTCCGGCATTCATTTTGTCATGAGCTTCTAGGCTGTACGACGTACGTGGTACGTGTCTCGCAATTTCTTCAAAATTGAAATTTATATGAAATTATCGACTTAATTGAAGCCGTGGAAAGTAAGCCTGTCCATGTTTACACCACAATCATCTACACTCAACTGAATATGAAGACATATACCTTCTGGGAATGGCAACACCGCGCACTACGTTTTTATTCTTCATCGCTTGAAATTAAATTTGATCGCTCCGTGTGAAAGCTTACTGCGAATGCGACGCGATATGCCGCAAACCGAAAATCGCATCGCAATCGCACAGTGTGCAAACGCCCTTACGCGCACCATCTGATAATAAACCAACTTTGACACATGTATATAACTTTTGTTTTCACGGCATACTTTCTTAAATAAAAATTTTTTTTTTCATGCACCCTGAAAAAAAAATTTTTTTCTCGAAAACTATCAATCGGAAATACCAACTACCCTATATCAATGAAATCAGAATAAAATTCTCTATCGATCCCTGCAAAAATATACCGGGTGTTCCATTTAAAAAAAGCAAGTTGTATCCACAGCACTTAAGATCCGATGGTGATCGCTGAGAATAAGGTCCAGAACAAAACTTGGGAGTCCGGTCTGCCATCTAGTTTTTATTTCATGCGAATATCTCAAGTAATAAAGGAGCTATGACAATTTAAAGTAGGTACCTAATGGAATGAAAACCCTGTACATTCGTTCTTATACAAGGTGTAAACGAAACTCGTCGCCAAATTTCACCAGTAGATTCTTCTATGAAAAACTTGAAAAAAGTTCCTATGAACATATGTCGAAAAATGCCTCATAAGGGAGCTAAGGGCTCCTTAAAGGGGCCACTTTGAAAGTGCTGTTTTCTCAATATTTTCAAAACAGTTAAAGATAGTAACGTGAAATTTGGTATCTTTAGTAAGTCTTTGATGCAGAATTTATTGCTGTGGAGAAAATTTTAAAATTATGATCATAAGCGTTCCGTACGGGGGGGGCTTAGGACAAAATTTGCTCAAACATTTTTCTAAGGCGTTTTTTCTCAGATTTGACACCAGAATCTGAAAATACGAAGTTTTTTACGTAAAAATGGTACTCTTGTGTGATAGCGATAGGAGGCACCATTTTCGAAAAAAATGGCTCTTCATTGGTTCAGGGCTCTAAGATTTGTGATGGAAGACATCAAAATACCGTAAACAAGTCAATGGGAGGGTTCCTTACTTCATTCTAGAAAGAAAAGTTTTTATGGACATGGGTCGAAAAATGCTTTCTAAGGGAGCTAGAGTCCTTCAAACAACATGCTTTCCAAGGCCCCATTTGAAACACCATAGCCCCCTTAGGAATCATTTTTCGACCTAGGTCCATAAGAACTTTTCTTTCTAGAATAATGTAAAGAACCCTCCCATGAACTTGTTTACTGTGTTTTCATGACTTCTATCACAAATCTTTGAGCCCTCAACCAATGAAGAGCCAATTTTTTTTAAATGGTGCATCGTATCGATATCACAAAGAGCACCATTTTTACGTAGAAAACTTCATATTTTCAGATTCTAGTGTCCAATTTGAGAAAAAACGACTTAGAAAAATGTTTGCCCAAATTTAGTCCTAAGCCCCTCCTGTACGGGACGCTTATGATCAAAATCTTAAAATTTTCTCCACAGCAATAAATTCAGCATCAAAAACTTGCTAAAAATACCCAATTTCGCGGTACTAACTATAACCGTTTTGAAGATATTGAGAAAACACCACTTTCAAAGTGGCCCCTTTAAGGGGCCCTAGCTCCCTTAGGAGGCGTTTTTCGACAAATGTTCATAGCAACTTTCTTCATATTTTTCATAGAAGAATCTACTGGTGAAATTTGGCGACGAGTTTCGTTTACACCCTGTATCTACTAGTGATGATGGAATGTAACACCTCGCAAGTTGTTTATTTGAAATTTTTAGCGGTTTTATACAGGGTGAGTCTGAAAGACTCCACATCCTTTATACCACAGAATCTACTGTTCAAATGATGAAGCTTGGTGCAAAAATTATTGGTCAATTGTGATTCCTCCTGATGTTAAGCAGCGAAAGATCTTCATTCTTAAACGTTCTTTTTAAATATCTTTCGAAAGGTGTATCGTAGGATTTTGAATTTTTGCACAGCATTGTTACAGACCAAGATGCAACTACTGATGTTACTTAAGACATTATCCAAAAAGCGGATCCCTGTCATACAGGGTGGCCCCGATGTTATTTGCCCTTGAACTTTTTTATGTTTGAAAATATTGCTAATTTGCCTATGCGGCCGTATTCCCCGTTCAATTCTAGAACTTTTTTGGCTCTTAAAATTTTTCGAAAAAACTAACCACTCACGAGGAAAATCGAAAAAACCGAACACATGATCATCGTGATAAACCTACAATTTCAATAAAAATCAAAGTGTACGTTGACACGCATCACATTTCAACTGTTTTTTTACATTGAAGGTGTTGTCCTACATCTGTGCCCAGAACTTTTGCTCAGAACTGAAGAAAAAACATTGATGGTAATTTCACTTTTTTATGAGGTAGATTCATCATTGGTTTTAAGGTGATTACCTGCATCATGTTTTCGGTTTTTTCAATTTTTCTAGTGAGTGGTAAGTTTTGTCGAAAGATTTTAAGAGCCAAAAAAGTTTTATAATTGAACGGGAAATACCGCCGCATAGGCAAATTAGCAATATTTTCAAACATAAAAAAGTTCAAGGGCAACTAACATCGGGGCCACCCTGTATAACAGAGATCCACTTTCTGGATAATGTCTTAAGTACCATCAGCAGTTGCTTCTTGGTCTGTAACAATGCTGTGCAAAAATTCAAAATCCTACGATACACATTTCAAAAGATATTTAAAAAGAATGTTTAAAAATGAAGATTTTTGGCGGCTTATAACATCAAGAGGAATCACAATTGACCAATAATTTTTGCACCAAGCTTCATCATTTGAACAGTAGATTCTGTGGTATAAAGGATGTGGAGTCTTTCAGACTCACCCTGTACATACATAGTGACCCGAAATTAGGCTGCAATATTTTACCAATGCTTTCTACGATCAAAATAAGACTAAAAGTTTCACTAAACATGGGTTGAAAAATGTATTATAAGGGAGCTACACCCCTTCAAAGGGGTACTCGAAAAGTCGGGTTAATGGCACGATTTTGTAATTTGGAGCATAGTTAGTATTATCAAGGGTTTTCTTTTGAATTTTTTTCCGATTTTTATTTTAGTTAGAGGTGTGCGTTGTTGGGGGGGGACATCACACATTTTTTCTTTATTATTTTGCTGTTAATGTTTATTTCATGAAATAGTAATGAAATCAATCTCTGGTCTATTCCTCATAAAAAAGGTACTCTTGTTTAACGTCGCTGGAACACACTGTCTTCGAAGAGAATGTCTTTTCATTGGTTCAAAGCTCCAAAATTTGTAATAGAAAACGTCAAAATACTCATGGAACAGTTCCTTACTTCATTCTAGAAAGAACAGTTTATAGAATGAAGCAAGGAACCGTCCTATGAACACTAACAGTAAAATAATAAAGAAAAAATGTGTGATGTCAACGTTTAGTGAAACTTTCACTCTTACTTTTGATCGTAGAATACTGTAAAAAATACGTAAAATATTGCAACCTAATTTCGGGACACCTGTATACGTATAAAAACGAATATCTACGATTTTTTGTTTTGTTGCTGTCAAGGCAACGGCTTTTTACGCAATTCCCTTTAGAGTGATATCACAAAAAGTCATCATAAGCTTCAAAAAATTGCCGTCATAGGGCCAAAACATAAAGAATCTTTGATTTCTGTCATTTAATGTTTAAGTAACATTCAAATTAGCGGAGTAAAGACGTACATGATTTTTAAACAATAAACTTTCTACCTAAATTGTTTGATTTTCAGAAAGGTTTTAAAAACATTTTCAAAACTATAAATCAAAAGAAATTCCAACATACTATAAAAGAAAGAACAAAATTTTTATAACTCCACTACTTCTCGAGTTATTGTTATTACCGTATTCCCCCGTGTAAGAGCAACAAAGTAAGTAGGCTGCTACTTTTAACTTTTCCGTCACGTTTTTGAAGTTAGCTTTGCAAAATTCCGCCGTGGTCAAATACAAAAGTTACTCGGTGGAATTTAAACTAAGGGCAATTAGATGGGCATTTTGGAAACCGAACTTATAACGCTAGAACAGCAAGAAAGCTTGGAGTAAACATACTCCAGATGATTAACTTTTTATTTACTTTTGCTTGTGTACGATTTTCTTCTAGTGTTACCAAATATCAGTTTGACCGTGGTGTATTTGCGAAAAGCCTAACGTCAAAGCCTGATAAAAGTCAAAAGTAGCAGCCTACTTACTTTGTTGCTTTTACACGAGGGAATACGGTAATAGTTTTCCGGTTTTCCACCTCTTTCCACCCCTAACCACTCCCTTTGTCCGATACGGCCCGAAACAATACCGACTCTACACGGCCTAAGTACTTTGTGACGTCACCATAAGGAAGGCACATGTTCAGCATTCAATAACAGTGAGGTGAGCCGCTGGGGAAATCTGGGGTACAAGCGCTAGAAAATCTTTAAGAAATGAGGGAAACGGAGAAAATTGTGAAATCTTGGGAAAGGAATCTCCGGGAATTCTAAGGAAATCTCCCGGAAAATCTTGAGAAAAAAATCTCTGTGAATTCTGGGGGAGATTTTAGACAAAACCTTGAACATTCAGGTAAACTTTGGCTCAATGCGATATCTGTTGTACTTTAGAAGATATGATTTTTTTTAATACCATGTTCTGCTGATCAGGAGAAAATCTCATATTCTTCAAAATCCTACAGAAAGCGAGAATAGCTCTTTAGCATTGGATCAGTAACATACCAATTTTTTTTCATTAATATCTGAGACTTCATGCGGCAGCAATTTTGAGGTATTGCATGGAATTACCCAATAGTATTGATTCTTTCTCTTCATTGCCTCCATTCTGCGGGAATTACTTTCATTTTTTCATTTTGAAAACCTATGAAAATGAAACCGTTTTTTTTTTCGAAAAGTTTATTATTTAGTTAACATGCACGTTTTAGAGGACAATAATCTGAATCGTCACTTTGACTTAAAATGACAGAATTCACAGCAAACTTAACTTTTTAAGGTCAATATGGGTAACATCCAGTATTGGAAATCTCAGTAAATTCTGTTTTGATATTACTTTCTTGAATTTGAATGTTCTGCTAATGTAGAGCAGTATGCGCCAATATCCGCGCTGGTTCTATCAAATAGTTGTAGCGAAATGTTTCCGACTTTTCGCCTATTTACAATCAGACTACAACTTTCTGGAATACTCTGTTTGGAAGCTCACTTTAGTTGTTCATAGTATAATTATTCAAGCAAATTGTGTGTTTATAGTAAGATTAAAGCTTTTTCTTTTATGACTATAGATCCAATAAGCAAAATACCGAGCAAAATACCTTCTAAAGTTAAGGTTGTGTGGGGGGCGGGGGTTCCAGATACCCCAGAACTATTTCTAAATTGGGGTGTTTCATAGTAAAAAGTTGTTACTGATAGTGATATGATGCTATGCAATTTCAATATCTTTAAAATGATTGCAGATTTTTCAGTGTTGTTTGCAGCAGTCAGTAGAGCTATGTTAGAGACGAGCTGCTGTGGCCGGGCTTTTTAATTGTCATAAGTAGAGGGCGGATTTTATGAAATCGTCATATTCATTGTTTTTTGCATATACAGGTTTCTGGTTAAAATTAAGCGCGAATCGTGATGATTTGAGTTGATTTTAGAAATTTTCATATTTTGCATATTCGGCTGGTTGGCTTCATATTTTAAAAAAGTTGCATTTTATGTGCATATTTGTCGATTTTCATAAAATATTATTCAAATTCATTATCTTTCCAATTCCCCTCTGTTTGAAATCTTTAAGAAGAGAAAGGGTGTGGTGGAATGTTGGGGTGCACCCTCATTAATGCTAAACTCTTCCCCGAATTAGCAAATATCTGGTAACAGGTAGTTAAGAGGTGGTGGTAATGGTGATATTTTAGGGGGCATGTTTGATTTTATTTTCATTTGTGTCGTTTTCTCTCAAGAAAGTGTCCAAAATTAGTCAAGTGAATTCCTGGATAAAACCATACTTCGAGCTTGTTCTGGAAAATGCCAAAATATTTTATCAAGCTTGCTCCAAGACGGTAAGTTCTTTTGCCATTTCTTTTTACTCAAACTCAAAGAAGTTTGATTTTTCCTACCCAAAATATAGTGAATTGTCTCTTAATAATTATTTATTTAATATTGTCAATTGATCTCTTCAGACCGTAAGTTCCTAATCCAACAATATGTGAATTGGACACTGGACAGCAGTGTTTGGCAAGTACCAACAAATTTTCAATGATGATTTATGCAAAGCCTTCGCGGCCGCTAATATTCCGTTAAAGAAGCTAAACGATCCAAAATTAAAATCATTTCTTCAAAAATATTGTAAACCTTTTAATGTACCTGACGAAAGCTCCATTCGCAAGACAAATATTTAGTTTTTATAAAATGCAATTATTCCTTTGTGCCGGAAATCTTAAAAAAGCTAGAGATACAAGAGATGAATTGTCAGTCTCTTGACCTAATTGAAAGCTGTGAGAATTCTTGCAAAAGCGTCAAAGGAAAAACTGGGCAAATAATTTACAAAAAATTGCAAGATACTTTGAACAAAAATGCAGGATATCAAAATTTGTGTGAACTCAAAAAAATTATGGAAGGCGATCGTGACGCTACAACAAATATGCCAGTGGAAACGATTTCTAAATTTAAAAATGCGCCAATAACTTCTGTTTATGTTGAGCGCAGCTTTTCAATTTATAAATACAGGGTGGGTAATTTTTCGATGCTCACCACTGGGATCTCCTAAACGGTAAAAGATACGGGGTCGGTTAAATTACAGAAAAGTTGCGCTATTTATTGATGATTAAGAATCTGAAAATTGCCAATTTAAAGAAAAATTAATATCTTCCTTGATGCTATTTAAATGAAACTTGAAGCTTTTATATTGTTGACAGCTGTCAATTGAATGGCATTGACAAAAATTTTCTAGGACGTCTAGATTTTGAATAACGACAGTCCACTTTTGATTCTTTTATGGCCGCCATATTGAATTTTGACACCATCAAATTCACAAAAAAATTGCCTTTTCAAAAATGTACTCAACATGAACTTTTTTGACAGATGTCAAAATTTGAAAATTGGTAGGAACAATTTACAAAATTAGCCTAAACTTAGAGGAAAAACAATTGCAAAAAAGTACGCCGACTTCTTCAATCTCTTATAACATGTGAAAACAATTGAATTCAACATCAGTAATAAAATACGTCTTGCGGTCGTGTAACTCCGGCTTTCACATATTTTTTTAAAAACGTCCATGTTGGGTACATTTTTGAAAAGATATTTTTTCTGTGTATCCGGCGGTGTTAAAATTCAATATGGCGCCCATAAGAAAAAGAAAAGTTGACTGTCTTTATTCAAAATCTAGAAGGCCTAGAAAATTTCTGTCAATGCCATTCAATGGACAGCTGTCAAAAATATAAAAGTTCCAAGTTTCATATAAATAACATCAATCGTTAGGAAGATATTAATTTTTTTTTAAATTGGCAATTTTCAGATTTTTTGTGATAACTCAGGAACGAATCACAATATCGGGGAATTCTTTTCAGATTCTTAATCGACAAAAAATAGCGCAACTTTTCTGTAATTTAACCGACCCCGTATCTTTTACCGTTAAGGAGATCCCAATGGTGAGTATCGAAAAATTACCCACCCTGTATATGCTTTCTGACCGTCGACAAAAGTTTTTAATAGAAAATTTTGAAAAATATTTAATTATAAATAGCTTTTATAAAAATTAATTAATAATAATCAAGGATGTTAAAATAAAATTAGTTAAGATAATAGGTTGTATTGTATAAATGTAGTATGTACAGGATGGTCCAACGAAAAGTTTCCACCCCGAATATCTCGTGAACGGAGCGAAATACAAAAATTTGCTCGAACAGGTGGATTTTTATTTTGAGGGGGACACCTAAATTCGCCCTTGGTGAAATTTTTCCTCACACCCCCTAACCCCTACTAACCCCCTCTTCAAAAATTCAAATGGCAACCCCCCACTTGTGATGCATTATTTCAAAGCTAATTTCATTGTCAATCCAACGCTGTAAGAATTTTTGAGCTTTATTTTACTCCAGCGCCCTCTATTGTCAAATTTTAAATTACATTAGGGCCACTCGTAACACATCAATTGAAAGGGTTTGACATTCTTTCTAAACGGATGCAACAATTTTTGAAATCCATCCACTCGTTCAAAAGTTACAGGCGTAAACTTGAAGGATTTCTAGGCCCAAAACCAGCTCATGTTCTTCAATGTAACTTTTGAACGAGTGAATGGATTTCAAAAATTCTTGCATCGGTTGACAGAGAATTTCAAACCCTTTCAAATGATGTATCACGTAGGGCCCTAAAATAATTTAAAATTTAACTGTAGAGGGCGCTGGAGTTGATCAAATCCCAGAAATTTTTACATTGTTGGAATGGCAATGAAATTTGCTTTAAAATGATGCATCACAAGAGGGTAGTTACCATTTGAGATTTTGAAGTTGGGGTTAGTGGGGGTTAGGGGTTGCGTTGTGGAATTTCACCAACCGCGGATTAAAGTGCCCCCCTCGAAACAGAAATCGACCTGTCCGAGCAAATTTTTATATTTCGTTCCGTTCACGACATATTAGGGGTGGAAACTTTTCGTTGGACCACCCTGTATAGTGTTCGTAAAATAGAATTTTTGTGAAAACGTTTTATTTCATAATGTTTAAGCATATGAAACTGCATAAATGTGCATATATTTATGAAAACGTTTCATATTTTGACAAAATTCGACTCATATTTATGATCATATTTTTGAAAAAAATGCTGCAATTTTCCGCCCTCTAGTCCAAAGAAATTCGATAATAGGTGGTGTGGTTCTATTTACCCTCAATTTCAGGTTAAATGGGATCACCTGAAGGTAAAAAAATATGAAGTGAAAAAATTATACAGGGCATTAAATGTAACTTAACTCAGGATGTTAACTAACGGGTGTCCTAAAAAAACCGAACGAAATATTTTTGGCAATAACTCGTGCATTTCTTACCCGATTTGGATGAACCTGGCCTTAAATTGAAGCCAAGGAATCAGGCTTTCGAACCGTCGAGGAAATTACGACAGATGGTGCTGCAATAATTCTCTTAGTGATACTTGTCTCAAAGGTTCATTTCAGGGGCGTGGGGATTGGTCAATTATCAACCAGTCGTTATGAAACTCACATGACTTTGAAGGACGTTCATTTTTCTCCAAGAATCTTTTTTCAGAAGTTAATTTGGTTCACGCATTGACTTTCTGTGATTATTTAAAAAAAATGTGTTTTCACATTTTTTCATGCAGAATAGGTAACCATGACTAAAGTAACAATGAAGCAACAAGAGCTTAATTCTCAGTAATAACCTTTAAATTTTCTCCAATTCGCATTCGCTTGTGTTTTTCATTCAATTAGATCCTCTATTACTGAAAATTAAGCTGAAAATGCATCACTGTTATGGTCATTAGGCGTGAAAATTAGGGAAAACATGATTTTTAAAAGATCACAGAAAATTTATTCGTGAATCATAACGAACTTCTGAAAGACGCTTTTTGGAGAAAAGTAAACGTGCTTCAAGGTTATTTTTATCTCATAACCATTGGTTGTTAACTGACCAATCCCCATGCACCTAAAGTGAGCCTTCAAAACAAGCATTACTACGGCAGCACCATCTATCATGGTCTCTTGAATGAATCGATAGCCTGATTGTTTAGCTTTAATTTAAGTCCACGTTCATTCAATTCGGTTAAAAAATGGATGAGTTGTCCCCAAAAATATTTCGTTCGGTTTTTTTTAGGACACCCGTTAGTACATTAGTGGGACAAAAGCATTCATGAGAAGCAAAGTCATTTAACAGATATCAAAATCTTGGTCGACCTAAATGCAACAAAAGTTGTACAACTAGGTCCCATTTACCCACACTGACCTTATTTGTTTTTCATATGACCGCCAAGACAATTAAAGTATCTTTCAAATCGCGTAAAAAACAGTTAGTGCTATTTAAAATAACGAAAAGTAGACGTTGCAACAAAAAAAAATTAAAGCTGTCAAAATTTGCCTTTCAATTGATATTCCAACTAATAAACTGGCGAGGTGTTGCCACCCGGCATGACGTCACAACAACTGCTTTAGCGAGTGGTTCACCCCTCGCCCTGATAATTACATCTTTGGCTTCGAAGTTGATGTAGTATGACTGCCACTCGAGGTTCAAAGGGGTGCTGCCCTGCACAGGACTGTTGGGGGGTGATTTGGGACTACTTCTAGGTGAATCCCTCCTGGATCCAGCCAATGACACCCGAGCAGAGGACTGATTGGACTCCCTTTGAGCTTCTTTTAAAAGTCGCAAATAGTCCTCGACATTTAACTGATGAGTGATGGAACCTGGGGTGCCACCACCTTGGGAGTGCGTTGATCCAGCACTGACGTCAACCCAAGATTCTGTTAAAAAATTCGTTGCTTAATTAAGCAAAAAAAAATACGCAGTTTTTGAAACGTCAAACGCTAATTATAGCGCGGCGTTTCGTATTTAATTTTTGCGTGTTTGGAACAAAAAGGATGATAAGCAAGTAATTGATAACAATAGAAAACCATTTTACTATAATTCCGTGGGTATGAATGACATCCCAGATGGAATGTAAACAAGTCAACTTACCTCCTAAAAGGTCATCCAGGCTCGATTTTGACGATGACATTTTCAAGCCACTACTAAAATTACCACTAAACTTACTAAACACCCGATTACCGACCTAAAAAGTTAAAAATATTTACTAAATTATTCTAAAACGACCATGTAAGAAACACTAAAGGCGTACGTGACTGACAGCAACAACAGCGATCTACACGCACAGCCTGCTGTGTTGTATCGTCTGTCCTTTGTTTAGCATTGACGTCAGCGATCACGTGACTACATTAGCCAACCACGCGCTTCCAAAGCACACTCCATTGTTGTTTTACCCATGTTGGAGGAACAAAAAATAAACACGAACTGCGCGCAGGGACGGGATAACGCGGTTATTTTAAAACACAAACAAATCAATTGCTTTGTTTGCTTTGTTTTACGCGCAAATATGTTGACAATGAAAAAACATGTTTCGACGAATCTGTTCAGAAAATTATCACAATACCTCCTTCGGGTACGAAGGCGTAGAGAGAATATTTATTATTATTATAAAGCTTTACACTCCCGAAGAAGTTTACAGCGTTTTTACACTTTTTTAAATCCTGTTATCACATGGCGGATCAGTCCATATTTTCTGCTTATGCCCCCGTACCATCTTATTCGCTGTGTTTTTATTGCTCTCACTTATGTTATCGTTCTTCATCCATTTTTCTATTTCATGGTTCATCCAGCTCCTTATCTCATTCTCATTTTCAACCTTCGGTCCTACTATACTTCTAACTACCCTTCTCTCAAAAATTTTTAGCTGCTCCTCTTATTTTTTTGTCAAACACATCGTTTCTGCTGCGTACATTACATTAGGTACGACGGACCTTATAGTTGTTTTATAGATCTTCATCTTCGTGGTTCTTCTGAGTTTCTTGTCTTTAAGCAATTTTTTGTTTCTATGGAAGGCTCTATTGTTGCATTAGATTCATTATTCACGTCCCTTTTGCTGCCCATGTGACTCCCTTTTTAAGGGAACTATGCTGGCTTAAAATGGAGGAAAGACGCTTCCTTCACTTTGTCTCGTTGGTCTTAAATGTCATGAGAACTGGCCGTCCGGAATACCTAAAAAATAAAATTCAACTGAGATCTGATGTGCATGATCGTTCACTTAGACTTTGTGACCTCACGGTTAGCGTGCCCCAACATTCACTTTCCTCTTTCAAGGCTTCTTTTTCATATCTGGCGGCTCATATTTTGAATTTCCTACTCAGAAATCACAGAAATTGCAATCTAGCTGGCTCGAGTCATGCTGTAGTAGTCTCCTTAAAATCATCTCTATTGGATGGGACCTTGGTCAATATTTCTCTTAATTTGTTTTGATCACTTGTTAATACCGGTTTTTCAGGTTCGAATCGCACTTGCACTTGCCTTTGTTGTTAGTTTTTTTTTCTTGTTCTGCTTTCTTCTGGGGGAGGATTAAAATCAGCGCTTGCTGTTCCTTCCCTTTTGAGCTCTCATTTGTGTTTGCTATTACTCTAAGTATATTTATGTACCTTAGAAAATATCGTTATGTTTACCAGGATTGAATTTTTGTTTTTCGTTTTGAAAGCTCAATAAATGTATATTATTATTATTATTATTATTATTATTGTAGTCTCTGCTTGCACTCCATCCTTTCGTTTGTTCTACTAATAAACACTCCGAGGTAGGTAGGTACTTAAACCGGGTGCGTTGATATAAGGCTTTAGCAATTTAATTATTGTTCATGCCTTTGCTGATGGAACTACATTTAATTATATATCGTTCGAAAGCTGAAACAATAAGGACTACTATCGCTCTTTTACCACAGATCGAAATCTACGGGTAGGTACCACTCCTAAAGGAAATTGAAACTCCTGTTTTTAAACTGAATTTTTCATGATTTTATTTATTTATTTTAATTGCTAAAGCCATTGGGGCCATTTTTTTTTTAGTGAAAGTAAAGAAGGCTCTTATTTCTGAGTTATTTCATAGCCACAGTTTTATACGTGGAGTCGCTTAGTTACGTCCCAAAAAAATCACCAACTTGGCTCATTTCGCAATTTTACCACTATTTGAATTCTCATATCTTCGGTGGGGGACCAGATAAAAATATGAAATTTTGACACAAAAGAGCCTTCAACCGATTTAGTCAAATGCCGAAATCTCATCTTTGAGATTCATGTATAAGTATTTTTTGCGGCCTTAAACATCGTCTAAATCGGTGTGTTCAATATCATTTTGTCACGAAACAAATGGTCGTTTCTATAGCAAAAAGTTACTAAGAGTATTGTGACACGTCTACGTTTACACTTAATTGAAATTTGCTCAAATTTGCCAGCGAAGGACGTAACATCTCATCCGGAGTCAGGATATGGTCATCCAATTGATATTGTAGACCTATTCTTCGTACTAATCGTTTCACTGTTCCACCAACGCCATCGCAGGCACCCTTACCATGTGATGCAGCGAAAAATTTCCATTCAACATGCATGCCAAAATCTTCGAAGTTATGACAAAGGTTCACAATTTTTTTTTTAAGGTATAGGTATATAGGAAATAATAAATCCCTCCTTCTTGGTAAAAACTCCGTATTTAAATTGTGACTAGTTTCGACATTTCATATGTCATCTTCAGACCGACGATGTCAACAGATCTATTTTCACAAAATGGAGATCTGTTGACATCGTCGGTCTGAAGATGACATATGAAATGTCGAAACTAGTCACAATTTAAATACAGAGTTTTTACCAAGAGGGAGGGATTTATTATTTCCTATATACCTTAATTATGGACCCTCTTTACACTACATCCATTAGGTATTTACAAAAAAAAATTTTTATTTTTGTATTGTCCATCCAATACTCCCAAGCGAGGGGCCAACCGCGCAGGTAATTTGGTGTACAAGCCATGGGTAATACTGGGTAATACCGGGTAATATTGGGTAATACCGGGTAATACTGGGTAATACCGGGTAATACTGGGAAATATTGGGGTAGTACTAGGTAATACTGGGTATTACTAGACAATATCGTGTATTAATATGAGTCATCAATGCGTCTTACGCATGCGCAGTGATTGTTGACAAAGTATTCTAACCTCAAAAGTGTTTTGACAGCCACAGTTCAAGGTAAGTACTACATGGGGGGCAGACCGCTGGGGATGTCAGGTGTACAATTTAGGGGGAAGTCCGGGATTTCAGGGGGAAGTCCGAGGATTTCAGACACTTTCAAAGTGGTCCCTTTAAGGGGCCTTAGCTCCCTTAGGACTTATTTTTCGACATATGTTCATAGGGACTTTTTTCATATTTTTCATAGAAGAATCTACTGGTAAAGTGTTGACCACGAATTCCGCGACACCTTGTATAGAGGGAATTTTTTCCACTTCCGGTTTAACCGAAAATGACTTTAACGTTGTTTTTTCAAATGGAATCACCTTTTTCTCAACGGATTCGGAATATACGATATTTTCTGAGTTAGAAACATATATCATACTTGACTGGAAGTGCAGTCACGGCCACCCTAGATTTTCAAAAACATCGAAGAAATTGGTGAAATATTGAGATTTTCGAAAAACGCAAAAACACGTAGGATACTTAAATTTTTTGATGCAAATTCATCTGCCCATTAACATTTTCTTTTTATTTACTTTTGAGATTTTGACAGATTGTGAGATAGGTAAGAGAAAATTTGATAGAAATAAGAGAAATGAAAAAATGAAATTCCTCAGGTACATTTGCATCAAAAAAACTAACTCGACGTGTTTTTGTGTTTTTCGAAAATCTCAATATTTCATCGATTTCTTCGATGTTTTTGAAAATCTAAGGTGGCCGTGACTGCACTTCCGATCAAGTATGATACATGAGTGTCTAACTCAGAAAAAATCGTAGATTCTGAATCCGTTAAGGAAAAGGTGCCATTCCATTTGATAAAACAAAGTTAAAGTAATTTCCGGTTAAACCGGAAGTGGAAAAAATTCCCTCAATATACGCGCAAATGTCCCCCTCCGTACGGGATTGGCTAGCTTTTATTTCAATTCAATATCTTTATTACATCCAATGATATTCAAGGTGGGAAGTTTTAAAAATAACACCCTGTATAGTGTTGTAAAAATTTCATGAAACTTATTTTTTTGAAATATTTCACGAAAGATATTGGTCTAGTTTAAAAATTTATAAGAATTAATATTTTTTAGTTTCAAAATATGCAGCAGAGAAGCGGCTGGAACCTCCCCAACGCGTGGGTCTTTGATTTTCGTGACTTGTGTTTAAGATTTTAAAGTTAATATGCCTAAATGGCACCCATTTTATCCCAAAAGCCTCTCAGCTCTTCAACGGGTCACCTGACCTCCATGTACAAAATTTCAGACAAATCCATCCAGTAGTTTGGGCTATAACGTGGTTTCAGCGTTATTACAAAATTTCGATTTTTCTACCCAAAGGGTAATAAATGCGAATATATTTTATTTCATTTAAAACCAGAATTTGAAGACCCTTCTGATGGTGACAATAAATCTTTCAAAAATTTGTTTTGGATGGGTAAATGAGAGAATAACTTTAAATTTGGAAATTGGTGTGCCAAAACGGCACTTTAGGTGGGTCGATTGAATCCAACATTTGTTCAGCTCTTCGACGTGTAATACAATCCCTATGTGCAAAATTTTAGCCAAATCGGTTCAGGGGCTTGGGCTGTACCGCGATTTTAAAGTCCGATAAAAATCTCGATATTTTTAGTTTTTGGTCAAATGGGCACTGACAGTGAATACATCTTTGGAAGCAAAATCTGAAGGCCTTCCTTACTGTGACGTGAAAAATGGGGGTTTACATTTAAAATTTAAAAGTTGATGTGCCAAAACGGCATTTCTGGTTGCACGATTGGCTCCAAAAGCTTTTCAGATCTAAGTTGGGTTATCACATGCACACGTACCAAATTTCAGCCAAATCGGTCGAGTAGTTTGGGCTGTGGCGTGTTTACGAACGAACGAACGAACGAACGTACGTACGTACGAACGAACGTACGTACATACATACAGACACATTTTAAAAACCACTTTTTTGGGTTCCTGAGACCTCAAAACGTACAGATCCGGTCTTATCTCGAATTCGAAAATTTTAGTGATTGCAGTAACCTCCCTTTTTTTTTAAATGGTGAAGTGGAGTGGGGAAGTTAAAAGTAGGTACAACCCACAAGTTTCAACACTACTTTTTAATTACATAAGAAATTCGTCAAAATTTAGAACAATGTTAGTCATAAAAAAAACTTTGCAGATCTCCAAATCTTTAGGTATGTGCTCATCTGCGAACCTCGGTGGTGGGTGGAATGTCATTCACATGTCATGTCGACTCATTTTGCTCGCGTTTTTTAAAATAAGTTTCATGAAATATTTCAAGGGATGTTATCGAAATATTTTAATGAAATGAAATTTATTTGAAATATTTCAGCTTTACAACACTAATATTAGTGGCTTTCACGATTAAGTACTAGCGAAAATAGCAATACCGGGGTAATACCGAGGTAATACTGAGTAATACTGGGTAATACCGAGGTAATACTGAGTAATACTGGGTAATACCGAGGTAATACTGGGTAATACTGGGTAATACCGAGGTAATACTGGATAGTACTGGGTAATACCGAGGTAATACTGGGTAGTACTGGGTAATACTTGGTAATACTGGGTAATACAGGGCAATACTGGGTAATACTTGCTGATACGGGGCAGTAGTGTACAAAATTTAAGTCGCGATCTACCCCTCGCTCCCAAGTGTTAGATTACGTCATTCGCTGCCAATTTGAGCAAATTTCAATTAAGTGTAAACGTAGACGTGTCACAAGTCAAATAACAATGTACAGACCTTTATTATTTCTATTATGAGAAATCCTTTATTTATTTGTTTATACTTCTTGCGAACAAAACTCTTAAAATACAGGGTGGGTAATTTTTCGATGCTCACCATTGGGATCTCCTAAACGGTAAAAGATACAGGGTCGGTTAAATTAGAGAAAAGGTGCACTATTTCTTGGTGATTAAGAGTCTGAAGAGAATTCACCGATATTTGGATTCGTTCCTGAGTTATCACAAAAAATCTGAAAATTGACAATTTAAAGAAAAATTAATATCTTCCTAACGATTGATGTTAATTAAATGAAACTTGGAACTTTTATATTTTTGACAGCTGTCAATTGAATGGCATTGGCGGAATTTTTCTAGGCCTTCTAGATTTTGAGTGAAGATAGTCAACTTTTCTTTTTCTTGTGGGCGCCATATTGAATTTTAACACCGCCGGATACACAGAAAAATTAGCTTCTCAAAAATGTAACCAACATTTACGTTTTTCAAAAAATATGTGAAAGCCTGACTCACACGACCGCAAGACGTAATTTATTACTGTTGAATTCAATTGTTTTCACGTGCTATAAGAGATTGAAGAAGTCGGCATACTTTTTTGCAATTGTTTTTTGTCTAAGTTTAGGCTGATTTTACAAATTATTCAGACTAATTTTCAAATTCTGACATTTGTCAAAAAATGTCATGTTGACTACATTTTTGAAAAGCTAATTTTTTTGTGTATTTGATGGTGTCAAAATTGAATATGGCGGCCAAAAAAGAATCAAAAGCTGACTGTCGTTATTCAAAATCTAGAAGGCCTAGAAAATTTCTGTTAGTGATGTTCAATTGACAGCTGTCAAAAATATAAAAGTTCCAAGTTTCATTTAAATAACATCAATCGTTAGGAAGATATTAATTTTTCTTTAAATTGTCAATTTTCAGATTTTTTGTGATAACTCAGGAATGAATCCAAATATCGGTGAATTCTCTTCGGATTCTTAATCACCAAAAAATAGAGCAACTTTTCTCTAATTTAACCGACCTCGTATCTTTTACCGTTTAGGAGATCCCAAAGGTGAGCAGCGAAAAATTACCCACCCTGTAT
Organism: Pycnomerus fuliginosus; assembly: GCA_963924575.1. Classification (NCBI taxonomy): domain Eukaryota; kingdom Metazoa; phylum Arthropoda; class Insecta; order Coleoptera; family Zopheridae; genus Pycnomerus; species Pycnomerus fuliginosus. The sequence continues at coordinate 85,882 of OZ004626.1, read as the reverse complement.
ATGACAACTACAACTACTTGACAAAAATATTCGACTTAATAATAACTTTTTGCTATAGAAACGACCATTTGTTTAGTGACAAAATGTAGTGTTGTGAGGTGCGGTCATTGACGTGGTCCAATGACCTATTTGACCGGTCATTTATTGGTCAATGACTTTACGTATCTGACCGGTCATTTGACCAATTTAAATTTCCCGCGCTCTATGTTGACATTTTGAACTCGACTTGACATTTCATGCTATCACCTATCACCTAACCTTAACTAAAAAATATGTAAAATGAAAATACTTACCTTGCTTTCATGCCTTTTAAGTTTAAAAATGAAAAAAAATTGTAAGTGAGTACCTACCGTGTGTGTAAGTACCGTTACATTTTTGACGAATAATGACCAAATGACCGGTCATTGACCGGTCACTGACCCGCCAACTTTGACCAAAAATAAATGACCGGTCATTTATCCATCATGCACTAACAAAATTATATTGAACACGCCGATTTAGACGATTTTTAAGGCCGCAAAAAAAATACTTATAGATAAATCTCAAAGATGAGATTTCGGCATTTAACTAAATCGGTTGAGGGCTCTTCTGTGTCAAAATTTCATATTTTTATCTGGTCCCCCACCGAAGATATGAGAATTCAAATAGTGGTAAAATTGCGAAATGAGCCAAGTTAGTGATTTTTTTTTGGGACGTAACTAAGAGACGCCACGTATAAAACTGTGGCTATGAAATAAGAGCCTTCTTTACTTCCACTAAAAAAAAAAATGGCCCCAATATTTCGGGCTTTAGCAATTAAAAAAAATAAATAAAATCATAAAAAATTCAGTTTAAAAACAGGAGTTTCAATTTCCTTTAGGAGAGGTACCCGTAGATTTCGATCATTTTCGATATACAGGGTGAGTCAACAAGGCGACGGCGGTCCATAACTTCTGAACCCTTCCAGATAGGAAATCAATTCAAACGCCATTATGTTCAACACCGCCAACATCGACGTAAAACATTCGATGTTTTAAGGCTCTGTTCTAAAGTAATTAATTCTTTTTGAAAAATTTTGATCATTGCGGGTGTTTCTTAAAAAAATTCCTGAGAACTCGATTTTGTATCTAGAGAGCTGAGATTCGGTACGATAATGAAGGAAGGTCTATTCTATCTATCTAACATGATAACTATCATTATCACTATACAGGGTGTTAAAAATTTTGTGTCAAGTTTGGAAAATTTCAAATATGCAAAACTCCATTTTTTCAAATGGCACCACCTGATGTTATTATTGTGCCATGGGGTTTGTCTGTTGAATCAGTTTATTTTTTATTAAGTATGTCCTATACCTAAAGTCAATACTTCAAAAGATATTCTTTTGTCTTATTTATTTTATTGAAGATTATTACGATCTCAATTAAAGAATGCAATGGACTGTATGACAGTTATGATTAACATTGTTTGTTTACATGGTTACCAGACAGTTTGTCACATTTATTGACATACACAACCAGAAAGAATTCATTGACATGGTTTACTGCTGATGGTTGAAATTCATTGTGTATGTCAGTAAATATGACAAACTGTCTGGTAACCATGTAAACAAACAATGTTAATCATAACTGTCATACAGTCCATTGCATTCTTTAATTGAGATCGTAATAATCTTCAATAAAATAAATAAGACAAAAGAATATCTTTTGAAGTATTGACTTTAGGTATAGGACATACTTAATAAAAAATAAAGTGATTCAACAGTCAAACCCCATGGCACAATAATAACAGGTGGTGCCATTTGAAAAAATGGAGTTTTGCATATTTGAAATTTTCCAAACTTGACACAAAATTTTTAACACCCTGTATAGTGATAATGATAGTTATCATGTTAGATAGATAGAATAGACCTTCCTTCACATTCGTACCGAATCTCAGCTCTCTAGATACAAAATTGAGTTCTCAGGAATTTTTTTAAGAAGCACCCGCAATGATCAAAATTTTTCAAAAAGAATTAATTACTTTAGAACAGAGCCTTAAAACATCGAATGTCTTATGTCGATGTAAAGCTATGTTATAGGTGATCCAGAATATGGCATCAAAATGGTGGTGTTCCATTTAAAAAAATTAAGTTGCTATGCGCTGCAAGTGTTTTGGGACAACCTGTATAGTTGAAAGTATTTTTAGAATGTAGAATTGGTGGTGTTGTACATAATGGCGTTTGAATTGATTTCCTATCTGGAATGGTTCAGAAGTTATGGACCGCCGTCGCCTTGTTGACTCACCCTGTATAATTAAATGTAGTTCCATCAGCAAAGGAATGAACAATAATTAAATTGCTAAAGCCTTATATTAAAGCAATTCACTCGATTTAAAATTTTTTATTAACAAATGAGGCAAGAAATTGGTAAATCAAGCCCGAATTCGTAAATTTAACGTAAAAAGGAAGGTTTTGTGTGAATATGGTGAGAATTTAAAATTATGAGCCATTCGGATTTGTTGAATATCAATGGATTGACCCTAATATTAAAATCTTGCAAGGCACTATCCAAATAGTCTCTAGGCCCTTAACTACCATATAATTAACAGATGCTTATCTCCATTGGAATATTTCCCGAATGCTTCAAGAAATCTAAAGTTACACCGATTTTTTAAAAGGGAGACCCGGAAACGTTGGATAACTACTGCCCTAGATCTATTGTGTAGAAATTTGGCCAAGAACAGATTTGTAAATTATTTTGAAAACTTCAGTTTGGGTTCAGGACGTGTTAAAGTACAATTGGTACGATTCTTGATGTTGTGACTCGCATGAAGTTCTATTAGAAAAGCTCTTTTACTACGGAATTAGGGGTGTTCCTCTTCAGTTATTAAAGTCATATCTAGCAAATTGGTCTCAGAGTGTTTATCTAAATCGAGATCTAAATAATGTAGTGTCCTCAGTATGTACAATCTGTAAAGTTCGGAGTACCTCAGGGTTCAATTTTGGGGCCGGTAGTTTTTCTAATCTACAGGGTGAGTCTGAAAGACTCCACATCCTTCATATCACAGAATTTACTGTTCAAATGATGAAGCTTGGTGCAAAAATTATTGGTCAATTGTGATTCCTCTTGATCTAAGAGTGTTGTGTCGAAAACCACGACCTCTGTGAGAGGTGGGGACTACTAGCTTCCATGATTGTTTGTGGTTTCATTCGGGGTGCACGACACTGATGAGATCCAAGAGATCGAAACAGCTGTCTGTCGTTCCCTGTTTGAGACCATGAGCTCAAACCAGCCGCTTTCGTTTTGGTTGTGGCAGTGAAGAATTTTTAATTTTTCATTGTCACAATCGAATCATTGCATTCACGCCACCTGTTGCTAAACAGGAGTAGTGTCGAAGCCCGGGGCGAGCTGACTTTGTCAGCCGCTAGTTTTCTTTAGATGTCTTTGACATCATGGAAGCTAGTAGTCCCCACCTCTCACAGAGGTCGTGGTTTTCGACACAACACTCTTAGTTCGTCGCATTTTCTGTTTAAAGGTTGGCTGGTTTGAGTTTGTGGTTTCATTCGGGGTGCACGACACTGATGAGATCCAAGAGATCGAAACAGCTGTCTGTCGTTCCCTGTTTGAGACCATGAGCTCAAACCAGCCGCTTTCGTTTTGGTTGTGGCAGTGAAGAATTTTTAATTTTTCATTGTCACAATCGAATCATTGCATTCACGCCACCTGTTGCTAAACAGGAGTAGTGTCGAAGCCCGGGGCGAGCTGACTTTGTCAGCCGCTAGTTTTCTTTAGATGTCTTTGACATCATGGAAGCTAGTAGTCCCCACCTCTCACAGAGGTCGTGGTTTTCGACACAACACTCTTAGTTCGTCGCATTTTCTGTTTAAAGGTTGGCTGGTTTGAGTTTGTGGTTTCATTCGGGGTGCACGACACTGATGAGATCCAAGAGATCGAAACAGCTGTCTGTCGTTCCCTGTTTGAGACCATGAGCTCAAACCAGCCGCTTTCGTTTTGGTTGTGGCAGTGAAGAATTTTTAATTTTTCATTGTCACAATCGAATCATTGCATTCCTCTTGATGTTATAAGCCGAAAAAAATCTTCATTTTTAAATATCTTCCGAAAGGTGCATCGTAGGATTCTGAATTTTTGCACAGCATTGTTACAGACCAAGAAGCAACTGCTGATGGTACTTAAGACATTATCCAAAAAGCGGATCTCTGTTATACAGGATGGCCCCGATGTTATTTGCTCTTGAACTTTTTCATGTTTGAAAATATTGCTAATTTGCCTATGCGGCCGTATTCCCCGTTTAATTCTAAAACTCTTTCAGCTCTTGAATTTTTTCGAAAAAACTAACCACTCACGAGAAAAATTGAAAAAACCGAAAACATGATGCAGGTAATCACCTTAAAACCAATGATGAGTCTACCTCATAAAAAAGTGAAATTACCATCAATGTTTTTTCTTCAGTTATGAGCAATGGTTCTGGGCACAGATGTTTCATAGCCATATCTCACATAGGGTCATAATGCCTCTTCCATCATCCCTTTAACAGTTTTTTGGTATTGCTAAACAGCCATTTTTTTTCAAATTAATTTTAGGTACCTACTTACAAATCAACTGCTGTTTACTTTGTTTTACCGCAATTGCGAAAATATGTTGACAATAAGAAGAATGTTACAACGAATTTATTTAGAAAATTATCACAATACCTCGGTCAGGTACAACGTTAAAAATCTACAAAAATTTTCCAAGTCAGGCTTCGAAATAAGGACCCGGGGGAGGCACGACCTTTTTAGCCTTCTCGAACGCCTCTCCAATGCTTTTTCTGTAAAAAAAATGCAATGTACCAAAGCCGTAGACAAGGGGAGAGCAGCAGGGTTTAACTCCCCCCCTCGAAGCAAAATTCTTACAAGCTCAACATATTTGTAATGAAAAAACAAAAAAACTAACCCAATAACTGGATGCAAAAAAATTTATTAAAATGTTTACTCTTATAGGTAGTATATTATTTCGGATTTGGGCCAAAGAAATCACAAGGACGGTCCTAAGGGGGGGATCCCAAGAAACGCAAACATAACTGATACATCGCAAAGGGAGATATTTTAGGTGACAACTGTAATATTATTTCTTTAGGTATCAGATATAAAGGGTGTCCAAAAAAAAACCGAACGATTTATTTTTAGTTATAACTTTATTATTATTGGAGCGATTTTCCCCAATTTTATAAAAGACGTAGTCAAAAGATGAGGCTTTTAGAATCGGCAACCATTTTCCAGATGGCGCCACTAATAAACTTTTTATGGCAGTTTTCTTCAAGGCCACTTTTTGATTGGCTGGAGTTGAACCATCTGTGAAGCGATCAAAATGAAAATAGTGTAAGCTTAAAGTCGAACCTTCATGATTAATTTACAAATTTTTCTGTGATGCTATAAAAAGGATTTCTTAAGATTTATTTGATTTTAATTCGCTACCGATCTTGACAAAATTTTCAGAATCCTTAGTAACACCATAAATCTTTCGCAAAATAACGTTAGGTACTTTGTGCAGGAATTTAACTTAAGTACTATATCGTTATACAAAATGTTAAAATAAATGAAACACAAAAAAAATGAAGGTATATAGGAAATAATAAATCCCTCCCTCTTGGTAAAAACTCTGTATTTAAATTGTGACTACAATTGTGTACTACAAAATGGAGATCTGTTGACATCGTCGGTCTGAAGATGACATATGAAATGTCGAAAGTAGTCACAATTTAAATACAGAGTTTTTACCAAGAGGGAGGGATTTATTATTTCCTATATACCTTAATTATGGACCCTCTTTACACTACATCCATTATTTACAAAAACAAAAAAAATGGTCTAACATTGACTTGTTTGTGAACTCGACAAGTTGTTCTTCAGCTTATGACTGTTATAAAGCACATATTTGGTTTATTTTAAACTCCAGAATTGTTGTTTATTCCAATCCAGCCTGTTGTCTGTAGCCGCTTTTAGTGCTAACATTTTTTACTAATTATAATTTCATATTATTCTCGTTAATTTTTTAATCAAATGTGTTCATAAAAATTTGCTAGGGTGGCGCCATCTGCAAAGTGACATCATTTTGTGAAATATTGATGGTGTTACTTAGGATTCTGCAAATGTTGTCAAGATCGGTGGCCAAATAAAAAATAAATCTTCAAAAATCCTTGTTTGAATAAGCATCACAAAAAAAATTATAAATGAATCAAGAACGGTCAGAATGAAATTTTGTAAAGTTGGTTTAGAAAAGAAAATCATTAGCTTCCATCCTACACTAATTTCATTTTGATCGGTTCACAGATAGTTCAACTCCAGCCAATCAAAAAGTGATCGTGTAAAAAACTGCCGCAAAAAATTTATTAGTGGCGCCATCTGGAAAATGGTTGCAGATTCTAAATGCCTCATCTTTTGGCTACGTCCCGTATAAAATTGAGGAAAATCGGTCCCATAATAATAAAGTTATAACCAAAAATAAATCGTTCGGTTTTTTTTGGGACAGCCTTTATTTAGATATACAGGGTGTTTTGCAACCGCGTGTAAGTTTTTTAACATTAGATTGCCCATCAAAAATGGTGACGATTGGCACAAAATTGTTTAGGTCAAAGTCGTCTCCTAAGGAAGTTAGGGCTTTACCATAGGGAGCAGTTTTTCTTATTTGGATATCTCTAAAACCACTCATTAAATAAAAAAATACCAAGAATAGTAAAAGTTGCAGTTTAAGCTGCTCTTTACAACAGGCACTACCATTTTTAAAATGCGTGACCTTGAAAAATTTTCCAGTTACCTCAGGTACGGATATCTCTAAAACCACGCATTAAATCAAAAAATACCAAGTACAGTAAAAGTTGCAGTTTGAATTGCCCTTTCTAACGGACACCACCATTTTTAAAACGCGTGACCTTCAAACGTTTTCGGGAAGAAAAATAGCAAAGGTGTCTCCGTTCTCTGGGGATCCCGTGGTCATAATCCAACGAAATTCCCCATGTAGATGTATATTCACTGGCTACTAGTACCCACCAAATTTCATTCAAATCCGTTAATCCGTTCCTGAGATAACTAAGAAAAACTGCTCCCGATGGCTGACTTTAAAGCCCTATAACTTCCTTAGGAGACGACTTCGACCTAAACAATTTTGTGCCAATCGTTACCATTTTCGATGGGCAATCTGAGGTTAAAAAACTTACACGCGGTTGCAAAACACCCTGTATTAAGATATTGAGAAAGTTTTGACATCTAAAATTATACTATGTCTGATACATGTTATTTAAACACTCGTTTATATGTAATTTTGTATCTGATACTTTAAAATGTAACATTACTGAGCGACGGCCTTGCAATATACTGTTCTATTGAGCTGATGTGTTGTCATAATTTTGATTTTTTTATGAATAACATACAAAATCAAGAAAAATAGAAGTTAAAAACAAATCAGAACTGACGTAGCTAAATGTTTTGACGGGAAATACCTTACCTAAACATTTTTCTATGCCACAGGTACGCCCCCACGTGTCCAGTATCGACATATTTTATTGTCACCCCGGGCCAGATCTCCTCCAATGTGGAAACCCCGGTTCTAGGTACATAAGCATCAGATTTGGCACAAACGGCTACAATTAGCGAAGGGTCACAAGGCACTGAAAAATTTCTCAAATGTGTAAATTCGTCCATCATTCCCCGCATAAACCATAACGCTTCTTTGTCCTTGATTTTCATTTTACTCATCCGTCGACTAGGTTTAAAAACATTAAATGTCGAGTATTCTGAATTAATTTTAACACTTTGACTAGAGGGCTTATAACTAATGGCAGGACAACTGTTGGTTTCGATTATACTCATCATCTCATAAGGGGAGACGTGGCCAATGGCTAATCTTTCATTCAGCAAGGTGTTAAGTCCATATTCTGAAACAACGGATTTTTTTTTGACAAATTTTTATATTAGAACATAAAGAACATAGAAAATTTTAATGTGGTACGTACAAATTACTAAATAAATAGAACATATTGTATATTTACTACATTCTTGGAATTTTCTGAATAAACATTTATAGGGATACACATCTCATTGATATACATTTTCCGTTGGTTTTATAATGAAAACGCGTTACTATCAACTTTACAACATCATTTGATACAAAAAAAAACTACTTATTTTAGTCCAAAAACCAAAGGAAGGTGTATATCAAAGCGATGTGTAACCCCCTAATGAGTCTAATGTTTATTCACCGTGAATGACTCATATTGAGGTGGACTTGGTGGTTTTGGCTGCAGGATATTTAAATCTGCACCTAGTGGTAGTGCTTCATGATAAAGCAAGCGTGAGGGGGTGTTAGTGTCACTTTCAGATGATGAAATTTTGCTTTCAATTAGTCAAGGGTTAAATTTGCTCCAATTCAATTATTCGTGTTTGAGAGTTGAAGGGGGTGGTTTTGCCGGGTGTAGTTTTTTGCGTTCTCCTTCTGATGTGGATAGTTCAATTGTTAAATTTCCTCCAAGATAAATTATTTATATTTGGGGGTTGAAGGGGGCGTTTCGGGGGTGCAGTTTCTTGCTAGGTGGTCCAAGTGTTAAATTTTTTGTGTTCGGGGGCTGAAGGGAGAGGATGTCGGTGGTGCAATTTCTTGCGTTAAATTAGTCTCCTCCGGTAATAGGTGGTCCAAGGGTTAAATTTTTTGTGTTTCGGGGTTGAAGGGGGTGAGTTTTAGTGGTGCAATTTTTTTCGTTCAATTCAGTTCTGTTTAGAAGTTTATGTTTTCAACCCTTAATTAATGAACCCCTTTACGATTTACAGGTGTGATTTTGCATCTACGGTGTTCCATAATTTCTTGCATATCTAGGGCTGTTTGGTGTTCATAAGTAAATTAACAAGATTTAAGAAAAAATAATTTAATCCGCTTGCTAGGCGTTAGGGGTTGTTGGCAGCCTAAGGGTTGGTTTTAGGCTAAGAACGAATAAAACCTTTTCTCAATGGTTAACCGAAATGGTAAAATGTTACATTGTATAAATCGATTAAAATTAATTTCTGGTTCATTTTTATTTTTGGCATGGAACTTTTCATTTTTGGAACCATTTTTCGGGCACAACATGTGGACAAAAATGTCATAAGCAAAAAAGTTGTTTCTTTAGGTCTAAAGAACATCATACTAAAAACCAGGGAAAATGGAACGGTGCCTAAAATCTCATGTGAGGTGTGCCATGTCCTTTCAGTCAGACACCTCCGCTGGTTCTCGAGTTATTGTAATTACTAGTTTTTCGATTTTTCACCCCTTACTCCCATCCCCGTGCTCCGATATGGCCCAAAAACAATCCCCGCAGTACAAAATTTCAGCTTGATATCTGTTTTCGTTTTCAAGTTATGAGACGGACATTCCTAGCCCGGTTTCTAGAAGCACTTATGGAACGGATAGTTATGATGCGATTAGAATAGTAGTACTCTTATCATTGTAATTGTATCATAGCTTTATCGGTTCCATAACTGCTTCTAGAAACGGAACATTAATCTTACAATTATTATTAATATTATGACAAAATTTGAATCAAACCTGGAATTCTTGAAAGATTGCAGGCAAAGGGACTGTCAACGATTTTACACGACCTGGAAAGGGTATCACAGTAAGTAGAATTTGAGAAAAATTGCTGTTGCAGCATGTCCCAGTCAATGGAGTCACTCATAACACCCTACAGAAGAACAATTAGCAAAAATGAGTAAAAATAAGGTTACCTCTGTGAAAACTGAAGAGGCAGTAGACCATGACAAGCAAGGAACTAATACTAAAGGTTTTGGCCAGTTGGAGGCAGCCAAAGAGGCCATCTAAAATAAAATAAGTAGGTGTATCAGTTTAGTAGGATTTATGGTCTTACGTGGCCACCCATAGATAAACCTGAGATTCCTAATGGACCAAATCCAAGCTGCTCACACCAATTTAACAGAGCTATGCATTCCAAAATTAAGCAGCCTCCCATAACGAAGATGTCAGAAACATAATGCAGACTTGAACGGACTTGATTTTTGGGCTTGCGGTAGCCGTAGTAGGGGTTTTCTAAAATAATTGCTCCTATGCCATTTTCGAGAAGAGGTTTTGCCATTACGTTACGTCGCCTCCAGAAATACTGAAAGGGTTTAGTATGGTGAGTTTGGTATTCGCCCCCTGCAACTTTTTTACTTCAAGAGAAAAATACATATTGTATAAAACCTATAACTACAGGGTGAGTCTGAAAGACTCCACATCCTTTATACCATAGAATCTACTGTTCAAATGATGAAGCTTGGTGCAAAAATTATTGGTCAATTGTGATTCCTCTTGATGTTATAAGCCGCCAAAGATCTTCATTTTTAAACATTATTTTTAAATATCTTTCGAAAGGTGTATCATAGGATTTTGAATTTTTGCACAGCATTGTTACAGACCAAGAAGCAACTGCTGATGGTACTTAAGACATTATCCAAAAAGCGGATCTCTGTTATACAGGGTGGACCCGATGTTTTTTGCCCTTGAACTCTTTTATGTTTGAAAATATTGCTAATTTGCGTATGCGGCGTTATTTCCCGTTCGATTCTAAAACTTTTTTGGCTCTTAAATTTTTTCGAAAAAACTAACCATTCACGAGAAAAATTGAAAAAACCGAAAAGATGATGAAGGTAATCACCTTAAAACCAATGATGAGTCTACCTCATAAAAAAGTGAAATTACCATCAATGTTTTTTCTTCAGTTGTGACCAATGGTTCTGGGCACAGATGTACGACAACACCTTCAATGCAAAAAAACAGTTGAAATGTGATGCGTGTCAACGTACACTTTGATTTTTATTGAAATTTTAGGTTTATCACGATGATCATGTTTTCGGTTTTTTCAATTTTCCTCGTGAGTGGTTAGTTTTTTCGAAAAATTTTAAGAGCCAAAAAAGGTGTAGAATTAAACCGGGAAGACGGCCGCATAGGCAAATTAGCAATATTTTCAAACATAAAAAAGTTCAAAGGCAAATAACATCGGGGCCACCCTGTATAACAGGGATCCGCTGTTTGGATAATGTCTTAAGTACCATCAGCAGTTGATTCTTGGTCTGTAACAATGCTGTGCAAAAATTCAAAATCCTACGATATACCTTTCCCAAGATATTTAAAAAGAACGTTTAAAAATGAAGATCTTTGGCGGCTTATAACATCAAGAGGAATCACAATTGACCAATAATTTTTGCACCAAGCTTCATCATTTGAACAGTAGATTCTGTGGTATAAAGGATGTGGAGTCTTTCAGACTCACCCTGTATATTGAACGACGTCATTAAATCGCCTATTTATGTCGAAAGTACGATCGATAGTCTACTTTTTTCTTCATTTCTTAGCGGACTCTTGTAGACATATTTTTTCTGCTTTCAAGTAGGTATGTATAGAAAGTTTATACTTTTAATATAATTTTGTTGACAATAAACAATAGTTAGCCATGGAAAAAATTGAATTATTGTGTCGACTAATGTTGCACCCGCTCTAAAGGAGTGTCTTTTTATTATAGTTTATCTTTTCAATCGTTAATAGTAATAACGTTTTGTTATTAGCGAGTTAATAGGCAAACAAGGTATAATGTATTATTTACTAAAATGTTACAATGTGAAAAAACTCGATTGTAAGTCGTTTGTAACATTTGCTAAAAATGTCATCTTGCATTAAACATCTCATTTACTATTCTATAGTCCATGGAATAATGAACATTATTATTATTATTATTATTATTAAGTTGCTGAAGTTTTGCAGTACGATTTTTTACTAAAGCCTCTCGTTAGTAAATAAGAGGTAATGCTTGCTAAATTCTTACCAAATCGCCCATTACCTATTATGTAACATTTACAGTTATATTTGCTATTTTCCATAGACTATTTGTAACATTTACTAAATGTTTCCAGTTTTAAACATTCTCATTTACTATTCTCGGGCAACTTTCTAAGGTTTTCCAGCGTAAATCTGACGTTAATAAATAATTATGTTGACATTTACTCTGTTTATTAAATTTACACTAAATTTGAGACTACCTGTATGTATGTATGTAAAGTTTGCTATTTATTCAAACCAATATTTACTAAAATGCTACGAATAGCGTGAAAAAATCTGATTAAAGTTTTGCAATACAAATTTTTACTAGAATAGACTATTGGTAACATACAGGGCGCTCCAATCAAAACTTTCCACCCGAAATATCGCGCAAGTGCACCGAAACCTGTAATTGATAAAATTTTACGATGCACCCCTTGATTCAAACATACCAAACCTCACTTCAAATTTTAAATGACAACCCCCCACTTGTGATACGTCATTTGAAAGCTATTTACATTATGAATTCAACGGTGTAAAACTGTTTGATATCCGTTCACAGCCAGCGCCCTCTGTGGTCAAATTTTAAATTACATTAGGGTCCTTTGTGATAATTTGAAAGGGTTCGAAATTCTTTTTGAAAAAATGAAAAAATTTTTGAGACCCATTCACTAGTTCAAAACTTACAAAAGAACATGAACTGGCTCTAGGCGTAGAAATCCTTTAAAATTTATGCTGTAACTTTTGAACCAGTGGATGTATATCAAAGAATTTTGCATCGGTTTACAGAGGATTTCAAACCCTTTCAAATGATGTATCACAAAGGGCCCTAATGTAATTTAAAATTTGACCGTAGAGGGCGCTGGAGGTGAACGGATATACCATTGAATTCGTAATGAAATTAGCTTTCAAATGATGTAGCACAAGTGGGGGGTTCCCATTTTAAATTATTAAGTGGGGGTTGGTGGGAGTCAGGGGGTGCATCGTGAAATTTTACCAATCACAGATTTAAGCCTCCCCCTTCATACAATAAAAATCGACCTGTCTGAGCAAATGGTTTACAGAAATCTCACGTCAAGAAATAATAATATTGACATTTTCTCTGCTTACTGAATTCTTTCTATATTGCGGACTACCTGTATGTAGGTATGTATTTAACAGTTACGATGATATTTGCTAATTTCTCAAAAAAATATTTACTAAAATGTATCGAAAATCGTCTAAATATCAGATTGTAAGCTATCTGTAACATTTGCTAAATGTGTCTTCCTTTAAACATTCACATTTATTATTTTCGGAATTACTAAATTGGGAACTACTATGTAACATTATTATTATTATTATTAACATTTACTAAATGTTGTGTAATAAAAATTACATCGACTGTAATCTCAAACCATTTTTTGCTAAAATGTCTAACAAAATAATGTTAAAAGATCCGGTTCTACACTCGAACATTAACAAAATATTCGAATTTACTATTCTCTGGCAAGCTGTTGAAGTTTTACAATATATAACACTTTATATTTTTTGGAGAAACTATGGTCCATACAATGAGAGGGACGTTAGTCAACACCATAATTCATTTTTTTCCATGGCTAACTACGTATATTGAAAACAAAATTTCCAAATTGTTCTTTCAAATTAATTTGAAGAAAAAAGTTGACTATCGTAGTTTTTCCTTTCATCAAATACACGATTCCATGGCGCCATTTAATAGAGTCTGACATGTGATTTGTTTGTTCTACATATTTTTCTGCTAAAATTTAAAAAATGCAGGTAGCCCAGGAGGTGGGTATTTTTGAACGGAAAAAATTGAACAGAAGTTTTTTTGTTGGAATGGTTAGATCTCAGAGCCACGAAAAACACCCCCAAAATCTGCGAATTATGTTCAAGGATCACGTTTTTGCCCCATAATTCGCTTCCTCTTCATACTACGAAAACTACATTGAAGACTAATAAATTCTCTACAAGAAAGTTTCTATCCACTTTTTAGCTGAGGCCAACAGTTTAGGTAATGGTAATGTAATTGAACCAAATTTCATAATGATCTGCCGATTAGTAACCAAGTTACAACACGTTGTCAATTTTCAGTCTTTTCAGTATATTTCAGCAACCTATCTAGATGTCTTGGATTTCTCTTCAGATTCTTAATCTACACTTAAAAATACAACCTTTTCCTAATTTAATAAAATTTCGTATCTTTTACCGTTAGCGAGATGTCAATTTTTGAAAAATTAAAATGGCAGCCACTAGCTCCTGTCCCACAAGATTTATGACAGACTTCAGCTTTAGTATTCTCCAGCTTGAAAATTACTATGAATTGCTAAACCTAGTTTGCTGAAATGACACATGCCAAAAATGTTCACTGGCTCATGGACTATTTGATATACAAATTGTAAAAAAAAATAGAAGAAAGCCAAAGCATTTTACACTACTAGTTTATGTTTTGATAAATTTCAGATTCCTACCAATTGTACTTTTTGAATGTTTGAATTGAAAAAAACTAACTTCTACCTACCCAAATGAGGGGGCCTATCTCCGTAACGAGTCATTTTAAAGAAAAACGTTACTTTTATTTTTTGTCTTATTTTGATCTGATTTTGGTAATTGTTTCATATGCGGTGAAACGCCAAAATACCTTATTTATAAGCAAATTTTAACTGATTTCATGTTAGCTTACCTCCAGCAGATGGTTAATGAAGGGGGAGACTTGCAAGTAGCGTTATTGATGCCCAAATTACAGAATTTTTGTTCAATTTTCAATTGTGACGTAATTTTAACTTCTACGCTCAAGGCGGAGCAGTATATAAAATCGATCAAAAATTCGAAATTGAACTGACATCAAATCTTTACGTTTCGGGGTCCCAGGAACCCAAAAAACCTATTTTTAACGTAAGGTGTAAGTTCAACTTACCAAGCGCGGTTTGGTTTCCCAGGCAACGAAAAATAACAGTGCTGTTATGAATTCATAACAGCACGCATATCTGACACAGGCATGGTAAGTGAAACAATTGAACTTGCAAAGGTAGCGAGAGCATTTGGAAAATTCGGCGATCTGTCAAACAGGATTTGTTTAATGGCTGACGAAAAATGTTCAATAAGTTAATTTCAATTGTGCGAAAAATCATATACGATACACGGTTGTTAAGTACATCTAACATAATCTCGGAAATTACAAAAACTCGTCTTCGACTCGTTTTTGCAAACCTTTCCTCGATTCTGTTATACTGTACTTACCAACCTAATATCGTAATATACTATTTCATTCAGGTCCCAAAAAGTCAGGTAGGGTCTCTCTCTCTAATAATAAATGTTTCTCAACTATTTACACCCCTCAAGGATTTTTTCTAGCAGAATCGGTTGTTTTCTCACTTTTCAATTCCGGTCTCAAAAGGTCAGGTAAGGTCTCTATCTAATAGCAAACGTTTATCAACTATTCACGCTCCTCAAGATTTGTTTTAGTAGAATCAGTCGTTTTCTCTTTTCCATTCAGGTCTCAAAAGGTCAGGTAAAGTCTCTCTCTAATAGCAAACGTTTCTCAACTATTCACGCTCCTCAAAGATTTGTTTTAGCAAAATCAGTCATTTTCTCTTTTCCATTCAGGTCTCAAAAGGTCAGGTAAAGTCTCTCTCTAATAACAAACGTTTGTCAACTATTCACCCTCCTCCTCGAGAATTTTTTCAGGTCAGGTCTTTTCCGTTTAAAACAACGCGAAAAGGCGTATCTGTGTGTATTTAAATGACGGTTCAGGTTTTGGCTGATAAGGTCTGTTTTTTAGATACAGAAATATCTAACCCTTCTATTTTTTTGGTTTATTTATCTATCCGACGATAAATTCCTCTTTAGTTTAACTCATTTAACATGATTTCATAACATTTTACGTGAAAAATTGCTAATTGAGAAGATGGGGCTATATCTAACTGTTACCAATAATTCTTAATCAGCAAAAATGTATAAAGGAAAACACTAAATTTCAAGGTGAAGGTTTCGCCAAATTTTCCGTAATCTATTATTGTTAGTTCTGTGGGAAAATTAACAAAATGACAAGTGATGACAAGTTTGGCTGACGCAGTAATCTGTGAACTTGAAATTGAGTTTTAACCACTAAAATCGAAATATTCATCTGCTCCCCCACCGAAATCGTATTCTTAGGATGATTAGCTGTCCACCACTTTTGTCTCTCTAGTGTGTATTTTAAGCGTTTCACCTTATACGAAACTGTTACCTCTGGTAATTGTTTCATAAGCGGTGAAAAGTTAAAGACCTTATTTACAATTTTGTACGAATTTTCGCTGCTCCGACACTGGAATCGTATTGCTGGAATGATTAGCTATCCAACGATACCAATTTTGTCTCTCTAGCATAAATTTTAAGCATTTCACCGCTTATGAAACTGTTACCCTGATTTTTACCCTAAACTCAATATTCCTGGCTTATGAACTTTCTTGTACAATGAAGAGGAAAACGCGCATAATTCGCAATTTTGGGGGTTTATCGTGACTCTGAAACGCTTTGAAATGTACCCATTCCAGCAAACAACTTCTGTTTAATATTTTTCCATCTTTTCTGTTTAATCTTTTTAGCGATTTTCGACCCCTCGTCTGGACTACAAGTACTTACATGGTCCCCTGTACCAGCCAAATGAATACAGATTGGTCGGTAATCATCCGAGGGCCATTTTTTAGGAACGACCATCTGGAAAAACACCTGCTGAATCTCAGGCACTAGCAAATCGGGCAGATATAAGTGAAAAGGTGTCCAAAATCTTCCCTCCAAAATTTTACAGTCAGAACGGATTTGTTGCTGAAATCTAGAATTAACTTAAAATTTGACAAATTAACTTACGTTAAGTATTTGTATAGGATAGTCTTTTGGCACTAACTGGTAGCATGAGCTTCTGTCCGATACAACTTTCCTGAAATTGAATAATCTGCAAGAAATTATTTGAAAACAGTTGCAACATAACCTCACTACTTACTGAATTAAGTCTTCGGCGGGACCCCATCCTTTAGTAAAATATTTTGTCAAAAGGACCTTTCTATAAATCACATCTAAGCGGCTAACGGGCATTGTTTAAATAAAAAATAAAATTATGAAAATTTTGAAGAATGTTTCTGACATCATAACCTCATGACAGGCCTTTGACAGTTGACACAGTGTTGCCAAATGCCAACAGCTTATGCAAGTTTTTCCCTCGGCTTTAACTAAAAATCACCAATTAATCCTCGGTCAACTTTTGAAATGTTCAAAATATCCCCTACTTTCGAAAACTGTTTAAAAACGAAAAAAAGTTAAGCGACTATATATCAAATGCGAAAATTGACAACCATTGATCTAGTATTACTATGGATGGGCCTGGTTCAAGTTACGCTTGGCTCTAAAAGTGTGTTTACACTACGTGATTTTTCATATGATTTTCGCTTTGATAAATCATTTGGTCATAATACAAAATGCGAAAAGTCATGCGGTTTGCATAAATGTGTTTACACTGCTATGACTCTACTGTCAAATGTGCGTGTACATAACCTAAAAGCGCCGTAAAATCACCGAAACTGCAGTACAGTGTGAATTTCTGTAGTCAAGGTTGGTTATTTATTTCAATTGCACTTTTTTGTAACAACGTAGGTCGTTTGTTAATGTGATAATTTTTTTATATAGTCAAAAAATAATGCGCTATAAGCATAGAACACGCTTCAATGAAAAAATAAGTAAATAAAGTCACAACAGGGTTGCCTCTGCACACCAGGGGAAATAATATGAATTATCATGGCGAAATAGACACCGTCCTATTCCTTAATTTTCATAATATTTTGCTATTATTGATGCTTTGACTTACTTATGACTGGAGTAATAGCAAAAATAATGCAGTGTAAACATAAAAATATTACCTTGACTTTTCATTTGCAAAATCAATTGACAAATCATGTAGTGTAAACACACTTTAAAATATCACAGACAAGCAGGTATTGCTTTCGCTCTCATACTTAAAGACGCTGCCACCCCATTATCCTTTTCTTTTAGATGTGCCATGCGCTACAATTGAAAGCTTCAAGCGTGAAAATAATTTAAATTTAAATTGAGAATCAATCCTTTTATTAGATGATTTATGCGTAACCAGAGACAACTGCAAACCCTCATTTAATTTATAAAAAATTTAGAAATAATCACTATATAATTTTGAGTAGGATTGGTGTATACTAAATTACTAGCACTTACTTGTGGAATGAAACGAAGGAGTTTTCTTCACACAGAGCACACGTTGACATTTTGTTTTTAATTAAAACGACGAAAACACAAAATCATTGAACACAAACAAATGACAAACAGTAATCTTATCAAAGATGGAAGACGGAGTCGAGCGAGATGACAACTTCGGAACAGCGAACAGCTGACAAGTCGCGCATGACACATCTTAGAGTGAGCTAACCGATCTCTGTTTAGCGGACAAAAGACGTCCATAAGGAGCGCACGGCAGGGCCCATCCATAGTAATACTAGATCAATAGCGACAGCCGACCATCACACACATAGCGTATTCGGCTGGGGACTGCCCCAAAACCATCCCAGGACACGGTTACGCTGTCCGGGACTGTCTTATAGCGTATTCGGCTGGGGACTGCCCCAAAACCATCCCAGGACACGGTTACGCTGTCCGGGACTGTCTCAGGGCAACTCCAATCTAGGACGGTCACGTGACTGTCCTCTCCCGAGTTGAGTGAAAATAATTTCAATGCCATTTTTGAGTTCAATGGTTATATAAAATGTATAAAACAAAGCGTAATGGTAGCTGATGACTTGTAGTTGTGCTTGACATCAAGGTCAGGACAACACTTGTCCCAGCTTCGATAGGTGTGGATAGGTGGTACAGATTTTGCGTCCCCACTTGGGTCGATATGCGCCAGCCGAATACACACTTCGAACCGTTCCGGGTTGGGACACTACCAGCCGAATACGCCAGAAATGTGTCCCAGTCATCTTTTGCGTTACTACGCATGCTCGGTCTGTCCTGAGACACTCTGGGACTGCCAGCCGAATACGCTATTAGGGCAACTCCAATCTAGGACGGTCACGTGACTGTCCTCTCCCGAGTTGAGTGAAAATAATTTCAATGCCATTTTTGAGTTCAATGGTTATATAAAATGTATAAAACAAAGCGTAATGGTAGCTGATGACTTGTAGTTGTGCTTGACATCAAGGTCAGGACAACACTTGTCCCAGCTTCGATAGATGGTACAGATTTTGCGTTCCCACTTGGGTCGATATGCGCCAGCCGAATACACACTTCGAACCGTTCCGGGTTGGGACACTACCAGCCGAATACGCCAGAAATGTGCCCCAGTCATCTTTTGCGTTACTACGCATGCTCGGTCTGTCCTGAGACACTCTGGGACTGCCAGCCGAATACGCTAACAGTTTGTCATGGTACGCGTGCCTTTTTGCAACGTTGCCACTTCGCAAAAAAGCTCCTGGCTCGTATTCTCCCCAAAGCCATTAATTCCCCAGTATAATCCTCAAGGAATAATAAAATCCTCGGTTTTTGAGGAGACGGAGGGTCGGGGGACAAGGTTGACAGTTCCAAGGACACGTGACCGAGATTGTGATCGCGTTGCATACAGTGTGTCCCACGACATCAGCCTGAAATTTTTCTTTGCGTTCAAAGTTAGAGATTTTGTTTTGAGTCCAGTTTTAACCTTAAATTCCGAGTTTTAAGTAATTAAAACTGCAAATTTTTTGCCGCTTCATCGACGAATATGTACAACACAATGAGCAACGGAAAATTTTGAAAAATTTCATTTTGTAAGGTCAGGATGTTTCATTTCAAATGTCCCCCACCTTTAATTTTCCTAACTGATACAATTAAGAAATAATTAATTATTAATTATTAATAATAATAATTAATTATTAATTAGAAATTCAAAAAGACGGATTTCATGAAAATGGAAAATTTTCAATTCTAACGCATAATTATTGTCTTACTTAAGCAATCTCTTTGCAACGTGTATAATCAGAAAATTTAATAATTCTTATTAAACCCTCTGTTGGGTGCAGTATTCCCAAACTGTTAGACTCCACAAGAAACTGATTGAAACTTATTCAAACAGTTAAAACTCCTAACAGTCATGCCATGTCATTTGTAATTCGATGTCTGTATCCGCAATAACCGATAAAATTGATGTGCCCAAGAAGGTGGGGGTCACATTAAGCACTTGTTGTCAGCATCAGTTTAGTCTTGTTAGGTATCTACCTACTCGTTTTGTCACAGTTTTATTGGTTACTGTGGAAAATACAGTGAGACATCGAAATATACAATATGACATTACTTTTCTGCATAATTTACAAAATCACAGCACTGCATTAAATCACGTTATTGTGCTTTATATCTCAACTGTCAAAGAGAATTATGTAAGAAACATCAATGCAACCGTGCGATTATTGTTATAAAAAGAGTGTTTCTGGGACAAAAGAAGAGCACTGCAATTTATTAATAAATGTCCTTGTCAAGAATTACATCTATAGGTCCCGTCGGCGTGACGTCACATTCACCATCTGTTTGGTGCTACCTACCCTGTTGCAAAATGCCCATTAGAATTCATTAAAAAAAATATGTAATGAGTTGTAATGGATTGATGTAGGTATTTGTCCGGGGAATTCCCAGATCAACCCATTACAGATACAAAAGATGGTTTCTAATGTAACGTAATGTAAAATCCCAGACTTCCCATTACATTTCATTAGAAACTTACCGGCTTGATTCCTAACGCAGCAAACATAATAATAATAATAATAATATAAATTTATTTGACCATTAAAGGTACAAAGAGGGAAATCAGTATATACTGTTTTTCATTCCTGCCCTAAAAGAACATGTAACAAGAATACAAAAATGCTTAAAAGTTAAAACCAACAATAATCACAACTTTTCTGCTTTTCAAAACAGATCAATTTCAGTGCGTTCCTTAAACTATACAATGATGAGGATTCATGAATCAATTTGTAATATTTATTTAGCAGTTTAGCGCCAATATATATAAAACTATGCCTGAACTTTGATGTGTTATGGAATGGTATATCGAACAAATGACACGATTTTAAATTATTGCAGTGTAAATCACAGCGCTTCTGAAATAGATTATATAAATAGTCTGGTCGTTTGCAGGACATAATTTTGTAAAGAAGGGTCACATATTGAACTAAAAACACAAAAGACATTTTTAATATCATCCGATCATTATAGAAAGGCGTAATGTTCAGTGTAAGGCACCTCAAAAGAAAATCTAAAACATGAATTTTAAAATTTCTGAATCCTATTTTTAACTTCCGCAATTAGAAAACAATAATAAGTGCTGCTGCAATAATTGAACGGGCTCAAGACAAATAACAATAATGGCGTTTAATTGCCTTTTGACACAACGACGATACCTACGCAGCGTCGCATGCATCTGATTGGCTACCGTCCTCATACAGCGCCATCTGCTTTAAATCTGTTTTTGTACTGGGAACACACATTAGAAACGCAACATTGTGTTATAACGGGTTCTAGTGAGTTAAAGGGAAGACCATTACATTTCAGTACAGTACATTAGAAATTTGGTCAGCTGGGCTTTTCCATTACAAAATTGGCCTTAATTTCTCTTACAAATCATTAGGCTCATTAGATGCCATTACAATGCATTACAATTCTCTAATATTTTCTAAAGAAATTCTAATGTCCATTTGCAACAAGGACCTACTCCGGCGGTCGTATCCCTCCGTGGCCTAATCATCGACACTTTTGACATAAATATATTTAAATAATAATAAGAATTCTGCTCAAATTATTACACAATGAAATTAGGTCACAATATGAAATTCTGAACAACTTATTCTTATTACATTTTTTTTCATCGCGAAAGAAAATATTGAAAAATGGCCTTACCGCGAAGTCGCAGGTTATAACTTATTTCGGTACGTCAAAAGATGCGCATCTTGAAATTGCACATCTGTGCAAAGACTGAAATCTCTAGCTTTAAAGACGAGTTATTATCACTTTTATCTTAAGTGAGCCTGGGACACACTGTACCTATACGTATAACTGTTAACTCCTAGATGGTTGCCTAGCTGCACGAATCGTGTTGCGGCGATTTGAATTAAAGTGAAAATATGAGTTTTTATTAAATTTTCGTCGCTGAAATTAAGTGAATAATTATTGTATATTCCATCACTTTCCTGTTCTTACGGATTTCGTGCTTATTTCGTGTAAATTTGCATGTCAGGTGACACTTGCGCGTGCGCGACTTTAGGTGCGCATGGTCGGATTCCTGCAGTAACTAAGCCATTTTCTCGAAATTTTAGCAAACAATGGCCATCTAAATAATAAATTAGGCATTTTTATGGTTTGCGCGGGACTATCACTGTAATTCGGGAACGTACTTTTTTATAATTTCCTCAAATTAATTGTCCTTGAAAATGTTATTTTTTTCGACCAATCAGGACAGGGTTAATACTGTGTCATGCTCCTGGGTCTACCCCCAGCCTCCTTCTTTTTCCATCTTGGACGCGTCGTGCACAGAGGTGGTGAAGTGTTTGTCCTGGTTTTCCGTGGAAAATAAGTTTTTCTTAAAAATTTTTCAATCAATACCAAAATCGAAGTGTTTGCTATTTCGTTCCGCATTTTCTGTCGTTATTTTGATCATTTGACGCGCTTCATTTTTGATGAATCCGGCGGAAAGTGGAGCAACCGACGCTTCGCTTTTTCATCGTCGGTAAGTTTTGTTAAATTCCTATTAATCCATTCAAAAATTGTCGCATTAAAGCCAATTTTGTGTTGCGTGCGACAATTTTCTCTAAAATCAGTGAAATTTAAAGCGATGTTCAGAATTTTCATAAGTTTGAGAATTTCCCTAATGGTTGCCTAAGCTGCACGAATCGTGTTGCGGCGATTTGAATTAAAGTGAAAATATGAGTTTTTATTAAATTTTCGTCGCTGAAGTTAAGTGAATAATTATTGTATATTCCATCACTTTCCTGTTCTTACGGATTTCGTGTTTATTTCGTGTAAAGTTGCATGTCAGGTGACACTTGCGCGTGCGCGACTTTAGATGCGCCTGGTCGGATTCCTGCAGTAACTAAGCAATTTTCTCGAAATTTTAGCAAACAATGGCCATCTAAATAATAAATTAGGCATTTTTGTGATTTGCGCGAGACTATCACTGTAATTCGGGAACGTACTTTTTTGTAATTTCCTCAAATTAATTGTCCTTGTAAACGTTATTTTTTCGACCAATCAGGACAGGGTTAATACATCTCCCAGCCTCCTTCTTTCTCCATTTTGGACGCGTCGTGCAAAGAGGTGGTGAAGTGTTTGTCCTGGTTTTCAGTGAAAAATAAGTTTTTCTTAAAAATTTTTCGATCAATACATACCAAAATCGAAGTGTTTGCTATTTCGTTCTGCATTTTCTGTCGTTATTTTGATCATTTGACGCGCTTAATTTTTGATGAATCCGGCGGAAAGTGGAGCAACCGACGCTTCGCTTTTTCATCGTCGGTAAGTTTTGTTAAATTCCTATTAATCCATTTAAAATTGTCGCATTAAAGCCAATTTTGTGTTGCGTGCGAGAATTTTCTCTAAAATCCGTGAAATTTAAAGCGATGTTCAGAATTTTCATAAGTTTGAGATTTTCCCGGGATGAACGCATGCGCTGACTGCGCTGCGCATTTGTTTTGTGTTTGTGTCACCTGACTAGCTCCTAACCTAAAAGGCATTTTATGGTTATATTTTTTAATAATTATGTTTAAAACAATTCCAACAGTAAATTCAAGATGTCTTTCTTCAAACATCGAAAAATCGTGGGCCTGATCGTTCTTGGAATATTTGTCCATGGGTTGGTGTTGAAGGCTGCTTTTGATATCTACTTCTCGAGTCCTATCGACCATGGAATGACCCCCGTTAAGTCTACCAACTTCCCTCCAGCTAAAAGAGTGGTATTGTTTGTCGCTGATGGGTTACGAGCTGAAGGAATTTTTCACAAGGAACATACAAAGAGGGCACCTTATTTAGAGTACGTAAAATTAGTTTTTGCTTTAAATAATCCTTGAATCTTAGAGCGATCCGAAAAACTAGGGGGTCCTGGGGTATATCTCATACTAGAGTTCCGACAGAATCACGCCCGGGCCATGTGGCACTCCTTGCTGGAATTTATGAGGACCCGTCTGCAATCTTAAGTGGCTGGCAACATAATCCTGTTTACTTTGATTCTGTGATTAATCAGAGTACGAATGCCTGGTGCTGGGGCAGTCCTGATATTGTAACGCCATTATGTAACCAAGGTAAGATTTCATCAAATTATTAAAAATTTCCTTAAAAAAACCTACTGTAGATAAGTCGCCACATATTCATACTTATACGTACGATGCTTCATATGAAGACTTTGGTAAAAAGGATACGACTGTTCTTGATATGTGGGTGTTCAATAAAGTAGAAGAATTTATAAGGCAACAGGAGAATTGTACTACTTGCAAGGACTTTAGGAAGGTGGGGAATGTGTTTTTCCTCCATTTGCTGGGACTTGACACTGTGGGTCATGGATCAAAACCTAATTCCATGTAAGTAATTTATTTTTATTGTATGTTTTATTTTATTTAGAAGCTATGTTATCGTCCTGGGGCCACGCTTAACAGCAAAATTTGACAAAGATCTTCACTTATTAACTGGAGATCTCGACTTATTGACTTAGGAGATCTCCACTTATTAAGGGATGATTTGCGCTAACTGATAAAAAAATCCGAAGTTTAGTAGAAAATGAAATGCCACCAAAAATGACGTTTGTCGTTCATTTCAGCGATTCTTATTGGTTCCTTTCCCCTCTGTGATGTCACGGAACTCATAACATCAGAGGGTACTACGTAGAAATGTGAATTGCTATAATTGTACAGTTTTTACCCATTGTTGTTGTTCGTGACGTCACATATGTAGATCTCCACTTATTAAGGGATGATTTGCGCTAACTGATAAATCCGAAATTTAGTAGAAAATGAAATGCCACCAAAAATGACGTTTGTCGTTCATTTCAGCGATTCTTATTGGTTCCTCTCTGTAATGTCACGGAACTCGTAACACCAGAGGGTACTACGTAAAAATGTGAATTGCTATAATTGTACAGTTTTTACCCATTGTTGTTGTTCGTGACGTCACATATGTAGATCTCCACTTATTAAGGGATGATTTGCGCTAACTGATAAATCCGAAATTAAGTAGAAAATGAAATGCCGCCAAAAATGACGTTCGTCGTTCATTTCAGCGATTCTTATTGGTTCCTTTCCCCTCTGTAATGTCACGGAACTTGTAACACCAGAGGGTACTACGCAAAAATGTGAATTGCTATAATTGTACAGTTTTTACCCATTGTTGATCTCACTAATTTTCGTGACGTCACATATTTAGTAAAAAATGTCACCAAAAATGATGGCGTTTGTCGTTCACGATTCTTATTGGTTCCTTTCCCACCTGTGACGTCACGGAACTGGTAACACCAGAGGGTAATACCAGTAATATGTAGAAATGCGAATTGCTATAATTGTACAGTTTTTACTAGTGTTGGGCAAGGTTATTTAACCAGAACTTAAATTTCCTTTTTTCCGTAATTTAGCAGCAGTAAAGAATGTTTAATTTACCGGTAAAAAAATAAATGAAGTTAAGGACGAAAATTGAGGTACAAGCTCAAATTGTTGGATGCATTATTGCCTAGCTAACACTTTCAATTAAAATATACCGGGTGATTCAGTTTGATATTCGCCCCCCTGTAACTTTTTTATTTCAACAGAAAAATTTATGAAACCATATATATTTGTTAATCGCATGACAAACTCTATTAAATAACGTAATTAAATCTTCAATATGATGACATATGTCAAAATGACGATAGTCAATTTTTTTTCTCCAAATGACATGCTGTATATTTCTTAGCGGATTCTTGTAGACATTTGTTTTCTACATTCAATTATGTAAAAAAAGTCTACACTTTTACTAGAAAAATTCCGAAAAAAAAATTGATTTGATTAGGCATAATTTGAAAGTATTATGTCAATAAAAGTAGTTAGCCATGGAAAAAATTGAATTATAGTGTAGTCTGAGTCACTCACATCGCAAGGACCGTAGTTTCTCAAAGAATTATTATTACTTACCCTTTTAATAACAATAATACCCCATTTACCTTATAACTAGTGAATAACAATAACATTATTACTATTAACGATCTAACAGGTAAATCAATTATAATTTTTGAAAAACAGGACCCTTCGTGTGAGGGCGACATTAGGCAACACCATAATTCAATTTTTTCCACGGCTCACTACGTTTATTGACAAGAAACTTTCAAATTATGCCTAATAAAATAAATTTTTTTTCGGAATTTTTCTAGTGAAACTGAACTTTTTTTACATAATTAAATGTAGAAAAAAAACGTCTACAAGAATCCGCTAAGAAATATACAGCATGTCATTTGAAGAAAAAAAGTTGACAATCGTCATTTTGACATAATGTCATCATATTGACGATTTATTGACGTCACTTCATGGAGTTTGTCATGCAATTTACAAATATATATGGTTTTATATATTTTCCTGTTGCAATAAAATAGTTACGGGGGGGCGAATACCAAATTGAATCACCCGGTATATATATATCTGAATACGCGTCTCAATGAACTGAACAATTGTTATCGTTGTCTCAATAATGCAGCTTTATTAGTTTAGTCGCAATAGTAAATTTTGTATCGAAAAGTACCCATATATTTTACACAGAAAGATAATCATCTCTTAAATCTGTGGCTGAAATTATTGCACTCTGAGACGGGACACCCTGTATAGAGAGAAAACGTCAATTGGACGTGTTCCTAAAAGTATGGATCTGGCCCTTTATTCTACAAACTATTCACTTTATCAAAAAATTGTTCCAACACAAGTCGAAGGGTAAATTTAGACGCATCTGTTGATGTGATTAACTCGACATAAAAAAATAAAAATATGACGTAATTACTCTGTGAGACTCGCTGAAGAAGATACCAAGATAAAATGAATCACATCAAAAGATGCACCTAAATGTACCTTTCAACTTTTACTGGAACAATTTTTTGATAAAGTAAACAGTTTGTAAAATATAGGGCCAGATCCATACTTTTAGGAACCCGTTCAAATAATATTGTTTCTAAATTTACATTATGTAAGAGTAGGATATTATTACACCGTTGTAAAGAGAATCAAAAATGCTACTTGATACAATAAAGAAATATACAGGGTGACATTTAAAATAACGAAGTGACATGTCGTTAGCCAATGAAATAAAATCATTTGGGACCACTGATGCGGTCGAAATGTAGTTCAGAGGCAGTCATTTCACGTTACCAAAAACGTTTCCGATCCATCGGAAACGAACGAACTTATGGAGGGTGGCCCCTACCCTTTGACTCACCCTGTATAATATAATCTTATACGCCGCTTGTACCATTCTTATTGTTACTTCCTTTAGTTCTTTATTATAGCCACACCGTCTGTATATCAGACGACTTGGTGGCTTCTGTACGTTGGATGATGATTTTCATTAGTAATACGACGAGTAGTCTCTTGATTGGCGCGGGATTTGACATCCGAATGGTTGTCAACTACGAGTAAAAATGGTAGATTTTTTTAGGCTAAAAAGAGGACGAGAGCTTGCTTTGGCCGAAAAAAATCTACCATTTTACAAGTAGTGGCATCCATGAGAACTCAACAAGACAACCAAGAGACTACGAATCGTATATGCAGATTATTTTATAAATTAAGATATTGAGTAAGTAGTGTCAAGTTGACTTTGTAGTATTATCACTGTAATCAAGATTTGATTGGTTACCGGTGTACTAAATGCTGCTTTGGATTGGTTCAATACTTAATGAGTAAAATAATCTCTAGAACTAAATAAACTGGCGGCCAAATGAACCTTTCAGTCTAAAATTCTCGCGTCTGTTCAAATGACTATAACTTTTTGCACAGCGCCGCAGTTGTCAATCGCCTTTTTACGTTAGAAAGATCTTTTTATTGGCTTCATTCCATTGTTATCAAAAGAGTGTTGGGGTTTTCATCCATGGCTCGACATGGTTGTTTCCAAACAACTTGCAAAAATGCGAAGTTTTAGACCATCCCCAATTCCAAGAAAAATTTTTTTTTATTTTTTTAATGAGTGGAACAGGTGCCCAGGATCAACATCTCGAGACCCTTTTGTTGTTTTTTGCTGATAACACTTCTTCCCCCAGGAATTAAAAAATAACTTTTTTTTCATTAACTCCATGATAACTTCTTCATTCTTCAACCAATCTTCAAGGTCGTGGGCTCTTTGTAACCACAAAAGATTGGCTAAACAGAAAACCCGCAAAGAAGTCTCCTATCACAAAAAAGCAAAATGGTAGGAGGTAAAGAAATCACCATAAAATTTTAAACACGTTTTATGTGGAACATTTACAAGGAATCTTCATTCTCCCGCTTACAGCTAGAAAGGGCTTTCTCGAGGAGTATTTTGATGCGTCATTTAAGAATGTTACGTAAACACTTGGTCAAAAAGAACAAGAATTTTGATTCCCGTTCTGAAGGATAAAGCCAACGGTCTTAAATTAATGAAGTCCGACCCTTCCATTAGTTTCTATGACGATATACGGCGACAATGCAAGGATGTGACAACTAAAGTGTCACTATTGCATTATCGTTTTTGAATCGAATTAAATCGAATACACACTATCATAATGTCGCTATGGAAACTTAATGGCAGGGTCGCACTGCATTAATTTAAGACCATTGGTTTTCTCTTGCTCTTTAAGGAGGGCAAAAAAACTTGCACCAGCAGTATTATTGAGGATTCAAATTCTCTTAGGGTAGACTTTAGATGATTTTCAACAGCAATTGGCTTAAATTATAAATCAGATTCTTGTGAAAACTTTGTGTTTTATCTGTCAGAACGGGAATGAAAATTTTTGTTCTTTTTGACCAAGTCTTAACGTAACATTCTCAAATGACCATCAAAATACTCCTCGAGAAAGCCCTTTCTAGCTGTGGACGGGAGAATGAAGATTCGTTGTAAATGTTTCACATAAAATGTGTTTAAAATTTTATGGTGATTTCTTTAAATCCTATCATTTTGCATTTTTGTGCTAGGAGACTTCTTTGGGGGTTCTCTGTTTAGCCAATCCTTTATGGTTACAAAGAGCCCACGACCTTGAAGATTGGTTGATGAATGAAGAAGTTATTAGGGAGTTAATGAAAAAAAAAGTTATTTTTTAATTCCTGGGGGAAAAAGTGTTATCAGCAAAAAACGACAAAAGGGTCTCGAGATATTGATCCTGGGCACCTGTTCCACACATTAAAAAAAATCAAAAACATTTTTCTTGGAATTGGGGATGGTCTAAAACTTCACATTTTTGCAAGTTGTTTGAAAACAACCATGTCGAGCCATGGATGAAAACACCAACACTCTTATGATAACACTGGAATGAAGCCAATAAAATGATCTTTCTAACGTAAGAAAGCGATTCACAATTGCGGCGCTGTGTGAAAAGTTATTGTGATTTGAACAGACGGGAGAATTTTAGCGTGAAAGGTTCATTTGGCCGCCAGTTTATGTTAAAACAGTAATGTTGTTCCTTTGTCGTAGTCCTATTCTCCTATTTTATAATAATTGGATTAAATTCTAGTGAGTATATACGAAATATCGAAGTAGTGGATGCAAATATTCGCCGAATGGAGGACCTGTTCGAAAAAGCATTCAAGGATAAATCGACTTCTTATATTTTCACTTCCGACCATGGAATGACTAATTGGGGCTCGCATGGTGCAGGATCACACCACGAAACAAGAACGCCGTTAATTGCATGGGGTGCAGGCATCAGAAAGGACAATTTACAAAAAGATGTACGCCAGATTGATGTAGCTGTTCTTATTTCGTCGTTAATTGGAATACATTTTCCCACAAATTCACAGGTACTTAGTATCTACTTGTGACTTCCACTCTGCTGACACTTATTTTAGGGAAAATTACCAATATCATATATCGCGGCTCCCATTGAGAATATTTCAGAAATGTTGGTGGGTAATGTGCTACAGTTGCTCGAAATTTTTAATGTGAAACGCCTGAGGACTATGGCTAATGCCCTGCGTTTTGTTCCCTTCCATGGGGTGACCTCTCAAAACTTGGAGAAAAGAATGGAGAACATAATGAATTTAAAGAAAAATGGAAGTCTTGAATCACTGGCAAGCTTACAGAACCGATTTATGTTGTTCTTACCTACTATTTATTGCAGAAAATCGAATGCTTTGATTTTATGACCTTTTTGGCAGAGGGAACAGATTACTACCATAATTATTACCAGCTGCCCATCTTGATATCAATAACGATTGGACTTGTTGCATGGATAATAAACTTAGGATGCTATAATGTACAAGCTACAAGTTTCACTAGGCGTGGCAGTAAAGTGATACAATTTATTGATACTTTAATATTTCTGCCTGTCTATGTTGTTACTATTGGAGTTTTATACAGTAAGTATACAATAATCTATTGCTTTGTTCTTACATTATTTTTATATTTCAGTCCAATCATTGCCCGTTGCACATTACCTATACTTTGTCTTTCCAATTATGATGCTACAGATTGTATCAAGAAAATACACGAGTTTAATGCAAGCCTTAAAATCCCTATCGGAATTTGGATGGTTCAACACAGGGTTTTTGGCCTGTACCTATCTAGTGGGATTAAGATTGCTTGTTAGTATCATTTTCATGTTGAATACATACCATAACGGTGTTTCAGGTAAACGGATTTCACGCTAGGGAGACCTGCACATACATCCTGATGATCTTGAGCATGTACATGTTCACCTTTAAGGAAGTAAGGGCTGTGGTCACCCGTTCGCAAAGGATTTTCTGGACATTCGGCTGTTTTGCACTTTCTGTTTTTCCGTTTTTGCCTGTTATGGAAACAGGTTTCAATTTGTATACCCAGTAATTCACTTAATATTGCTTATACTAAGATTTCTAATTTTTAACTTTTTTAGCATTGGCGGCTATGTATTATGGTGGGTGGCGTTGCAGAACTTTCTGATTGCAAGAGTTCAATGTCAACCCGAAGAACTGAGGGTGTTGGGAGCCCAGCATAATTTCATGAAGATCGTTCCAATATTGACAATGGCGGTACAGATTGAATTGATACAACCCGATTCTTTCCTAAAAAAATTCTCCTGGTTTCTTGCATGTAAGACTGAATTCTGATATAACGTGTTTATAAAAACATTTTTGTTCCAGTC
Source organism: Pycnomerus fuliginosus (assembly GCA_963924575.1). Lineage (NCBI taxonomy): Eukaryota > Metazoa > Arthropoda > Insecta > Coleoptera > Zopheridae > Pycnomerus > Pycnomerus fuliginosus. The sequence goes on along the minus strand of OZ004626.1, from coordinate 54,793 downwards.
TACCCTATACTATTGATTGGCGTTTCATCTACAAGAATCATGCCAAGGATGACCAGCATATTCCTAGGGTTTGCCCCCTTTTACTTAATGGTTACAACCAATTTTGAAACGCTATTTTTGTGTTTCTACGTGATGGTTTTGGTGATATGGTTGGGAGCCGAAAGTAAACTTTTTGTGTCAAATACGGAACTGCTAGCTGTCAACTATTCTGACAAGTACGCCAAAAGAGGAAACATAACTGTGGGGGATTACCGCAGATCTTTCTTTTTCGTATCCTTTTTAATGACATTTGTAGTGTTAGTTTTTTTTTTATTTTCCTTAACTCTCAGTAGGTTTTAATGGTTTTCGTTGGGTTTTTTGGAACCGGAAATGTCGCCAGCTTAAATTCTTTTGATCCAATGTGGGTGCGATGTTTCCTAACAATATTCAGCCCCTTCACGATGTCGGCTTTAATCATTCTGAAGATAATGGTCCCAATGATCTTCAATATTGCCGTGTTTAGAGCGATAAATGTCTTACGGCGCGGGGATCTTTTAAATATCTTCAGCATTGTTTTAATGTATTCTGACATAATGCTATTGCAACTTTTGTATTGCATTACAAACATTGGCTCCTGGTTAGAGATTGGAATGAGTCTTTCTCATTTCATTATTATGGAAGCTTTTGTCTTGATTATGCTTGTTTTGTATGGACTGGTGTATGTAATTACAAACATGAGTTACACCCTTTCAGTCAACGGGTATTTGCTCTACTAATCTTGCTTTCAAAGTTTGTATTAATGTTTTTTGTTCCTGTTCATTCCATTTTTGTTTTCTTCGTCATGCATGCACTTAGGATTACCTGCCAGTATTCTAAAGCCAGAGTGGCTGTTTTTTTTGTTGTAGTTGGTTTCATGTTCCTATCTATTTTATGTTCATTTTCATAGTCATGTTCGTAATAGGTAGTCTTGAAACAATGGCTGTGTAACAATTCCAGTGATTAAACATTTTGTACTTGACTAGTTAAATAAATGTTCTTTTTTGATAGTTTTTGTTTTTAATTCTTTGGTGGACAGATAAAATATGTCACGAATGTTAGATCTGATGGTATGGGGAATGACATGGTGATGATTGGCACAAAAATTTTGTACGTCGAAGTGGATTTCTAATTTTGAAACCGGCTCATGTATGTATGACTTACCCTTGCTAACTAATACCACCAGATCTAAAAATTTTTATACCAATCATCACCATTTTCAAACATTTCGGTTAAATTGGCTAATTTTCACATATTATGTTGTAGTTGAAGACCTACTGAACAAAATATGTTTCGGTACCAAAGTTCGCTAATATACAATTTTTGAGATACAGGGTGGATAATTTTTCGATGCTCACCATTGGGATCTCCTAAACGGTAAAAGATACATGGTCGGTTAAATTACAGAAAAGTTGGACTATTTTTTGGCGATTAAGAATCTGAAGAGAATTCCCCGATATTGCGATTCGTTTCTAAGTTTACAAAAAATCTGAAAATTGCCAATTTAAAGAAAAAATAATATCTGCCTAACGATTGATGTTATTTAAATGAAACTTGGAACTTTTACATTTTTGACAGGTGTTGGACCAACCTTTTGAAGCCGACCCAATGAGAAATTTCAAGTAAAATGGCAATCGGCAATCACAGGAAACCTAAGCCTCATTAAATTAAAACGTTTTTAATACCTATTTGACATCTCACGCGCTATTTACGATTTTCATTTGTTTTACTTACCGCGCATGTATGCCGTTATGGTTCATAACGCCTAACGGCACTGTTATTTTTCGTTACTATGGAAACTAAACCGTTTGTAGTAAGGTCAACTTTCCGCTCATTGTAATAACTATGGTATAAGGGTAGAAAGGCGCTAGGATTAAGTAGTAAGTATGTATTTGATCCAATTTGAGTCCAGGGGCGGATACACCCTATGCCAAATTAATATCGTTTTCTTATTTCATGCTGTAAGGATGTTACAGCTTTTTGAAGTTGGCCTGCACTTGACTTATTTTTGGCATAGTAATTCTTAGTAAAAGTTCCCTTAGAATTAAACGTAGAATCCAAAAATATCATAATAAACAGGGTGTTCCATTTAAAATAATACCCTAAATATTTGAATTCTCTTTCTTGCTCTATTATTCTCCCATTCACTTTCTTTTGCCCTCTCTCTTCTTTTCCTGAAAACCATTATCTTGGTTTTTTCCACATTTACTTCCAACTTTTTTCTCTTCATATACTGCTTCTCTGCAATTCTTATCATTTCTCTCCTCACTCGTTTTCAATTCTTTGATTTCCTTCTTTTAACTTGCTGTGAACTTTATTATATTTCTTTTCAAGCTACCAAAAGTTTTGAAACAGTTTACTAGCTATTATTTTCAAAATCTGTCCATTAAATCTTTCAATTGCATAGTGTGTACCTAGTGAAAATTTTGCATTAATTGTAAGTACCTATAATCATTTTGACCTATCTGCTTAATTTCTATTTATACTGGTTTGAGTTAGGTGACAAATGACCACAAAAACTTCGATACTTACAAAATTTTATTTATAACTTTCTCAAACAAATAATTGTTCTAACTTTTAAAATAGACAGTGTACAGCTCTATTTAATTATCACAAGAAATCAATGTAACTCTACATGTAAATCTTTCTCAGATCTGATGGAGAGGTGATCATGTTGCACTGTGGGCAAAGTTTCTTAGCCCCAAGAGTTTGCAGCCAACACTGCTCACAATGAACATGCCAACAACAAACTGAAATCACCGGCGTTCGGTAACGTTCCATGCAAATTAAACATTTATAAACTTCTTCCTTGCTCTTCTCCTTACTTTCTAGCTCTTTAATTCTATTTTTTAACACTTCAACTAAAAGGTCTCCTTTTGGTTGATTATTTACAGCAGTCTCGTCAGTTTGCAAAGTTTTTGGATCAGCCCCAATAACGGCCTTACGTAACGCATTGTTCTCTTGTTCACCTGGAAGTAGAATAATGTCCATTTCGGAATATTGTGGGGAACCATAAGTTTGCGTGTCATCTCCATCAACAATCAAATCTTCGTCTTCTTCGGTCATGCTGATTGAGGTACCGAGGCTGCTGACTCCTCCCGGCAATAGAGCCGTTGCACGGACTCTCGATTGACCGGCCCATTCATACTCTTCGAATGCTTCGACATCGATGCTTTCATCACTTTCACTACCGTTTCCCTCGGTGCGTCTCAGACACTTCTCCACGTGCAATGTAATTTCTTCGGGCGATTCTTTGTTGCAAATGGGGCACACGATTTCAGCTCTTCGTTTTCTTGTTTTTGAGCGATGCCTGTTCTGCCGATTTGAACGCACCTTCTGGAATGTGTCCCACGTTTTATCTGAACTATCACTGGAGCCATTTGAAGAACTTGGACCATTTTTGCTGTTACTTTTGTGTCGGGTTAACGGAATTTTGTTGAGTTTATCAACTTCTAGCGTGAAATGAGACTCCACTTCTGAAATTCTCAACGAAATGCTGCAGACTGGACAACAAATGGGCTCCCCTAATTTTCGTTTATTCCTACATCCGCGACCCCCTTCTTCACTTCCTGCCATCTCCTCGTCTTTGGCTTCCTCCATTCTTTTTAAATTTTCACTCTGTTAGGATGTTTAGAGAATGTTTGTTTGTTTACTCGAGTTGTAGGTTAGGATACTTACTAGCTTTTTTTTATTATTCCTTGGGGCAAATAAATGTTAGAATTAATTACGCTCATCTAAACGCCACGGCTAGTTATCCATTCGAGGTGATTTATCCAGGGATTATTTTAGTTTCCTTTGATTTAAACCGCACAAGTTGCAAAAGTATCAATAAACAACAGTCAAATGTCATTTCTTTTTTTCTTTAAACAGTGTTGCCAAAAGCCTGTCACCATATTCCCTCGGTCGGCACAGATTAAAGCCGATTTTTAGCGTTGCAACGTATTCCTTGATGATTTTGAAACCGCTTTGTCGATGACGTCATTAAAAAATTGGGCTACGGAAGCGGCTGGAACCCCGCCCACCTCCTATAAATTCCAATTCCTTATTTCCATATCCCCACTCTAATGAGAACTGTCATATTTGACATTTGCTCTTAGGACAACCATTCCATTCATTTTACGTGAGGGTAAGGTGGTTTTTAATAAAATTCTAATAATTTAATTGATAAATCGCCATATTCCAGTGCATTTTGAGTGCCAAAGTTGTTCCTGGGAGATTTGCTGGCGTTTGACTGCCAGAAAGTTTTAAAATTTAAAATTTTATTGGGTTATGGCATATTTGAGGTTATGACGAAGGTAAATAATTATTGATAATATTGCATAATATCTAACATAAATTGAACGATGATGCCCTCCTTTTGTGCAGTGGTACCCTGCATGCCAAGGGACATGCGAAATGTAAACTGGAGGCCAACCAACTTACCAAGACAAAAATCAATTTAATGTTCTGACATTGGAGTCCATTTGTAAATTATGCTGCCTACTAGTGATGGGTTGTTAAATAACAAATTGTTATTTTATAACTGTTATTTGGGTCATAAGTCATAACAGTTACAACAGTTATGACGTATTAAAAATAATAGTTATTTTTAATAACAGGTTTAACGATATGCACTGACTGAACTGTCAACTGATACCAACAGGTTAACAGAACATAACATCATAACAACACACTCCACTGATACGGGAAGGATTACGGAACGAATAAAGTAACAGTCATAGGACGTAACAAATAATAAAATAACATTCATTAAATATTAATCCTTGCAAACCAAAAAATATCCTTCACAGGTTGTGAGAAATACTTGAAATAGCTGGTGAAATAATTCTGCTTTATAAATGAGACAAGTAAGAGGAGATGATCGCAGATTTGATCTGAAAATAACGTAACGTCAAGTTTGGCCAATCCGTTCCTTCGTGACAGATTCTGTTAAAACGAATAGCAACAAAATAGGGAGTACCAATGCGTCTAACTGATTTAGTGATTTTTTAAAGCGCTGTTGTATGCATACCTAACTGATTATGACATATTAGTTGATGAAATAGCTGTTATAAAATAACAGTTATATTTTTAGTGCCTACACTCAGAAATTTGGCATATTAATTTTGTCCGTTAGTTCAGCCTCTGCAATGCAGATGACAGTGCCCAAATTCTAGTTTATTTGATTTATCTTGAAATATAAATGTCAACTCGCCATTTAGTTAGATTTCCGCTTAATAAATATCTTGGAAGAAATAATTTGAGGTGCACGTTTTCGAAATTTTGTTGTTGCTGTTTCTTGAGATCAACATCTGCAAACAATGAAAACTATAAACCGTAGCTGAGCGGCAAGTTTGTTTTTCTCCCATTCTTCGACTTTCGTACATGGGTTCAAATCTGAAAAATTTACCTATAATTTTTTCGTTTTTTTTATTCTCCAAATCATTATTTCTTATTGACGAGAATTATAGTACTTAAATTAAAGATAAAGGCATATTATTAAACAATGGCGATAAATAACTGCAATATATTTTATTTGGGCCTGCCTAATTTGCTGACCAAAATGAAGAATGTCCTATAATCTCTCTAATTATGCTTCTATCATGGTGAAACTTCATATTTGGGATCCTCTTTTCAAGATGCATCCACTACCACCCTCACCCCCCACCTCCCCCTCCCCTAGAGGGCAGTTACTCTTGCCAGATTTCGAAAATACCCGCTGACCAGGCGCTTGGAGGTTACCCAGGTTCGCCAAACTTCGTATATGAGTTACGGTACATAAGATGTACACACTACCACCCCCACCTCCCACTTACCCCTTCCCTAGAGGGTAGTTTACTCTTGTCAGATTTTGGAAATATCCACTGACCAGGCGCTTGGAGGGTACACAGTATCTTCAAACTGCGTATATCAGTTACGGCATGTAAGGTGTACCCACTACCACCCCCACCTCCCACTTACCCCTTCCCTAGAGGGTAGTTTACTCTTGTCAGATTTCGAAAATATCCGCTGACCAGGCGCTTGGAGGGTACTGAAGTTCGCCAAACTCCGTATACGAGTTACGGTACCTACATAAGATGTACCCACTACCACCCCCACCTCCCACTTACCGCTTCCCTAGAGGGTAGTTTACTCTTATCAGATTTCGGAAATATCCACTGACTAGGCGCTTGGAGGGTACCCAGGTTCGCCAAACTTCGTATATGAGTTACGGTACATAAGATGTACCCACTACCACCCCCACCTCCCACTTACCCCTTTCCTAGAGGGTAGTTTACTCTTGTCAGATTTCGGAAATATCCACTGACCAGGCGCTTGGAGGGTACACAAGGGGATGAAAAATCAAGAGAAATGAAAATTAAGTGTGATTAAGTAGAATTACGAAATAGAACACGAAAATAACGAAATTATGCAATTAAAATTTTTGTGGGGACGAAAAACGAAATTATGCGAATTTTGTAATATTAGGGGGTTGAAAAATCGTAAAGGTGGATAAAAAGTCAAAAGGTGTGAGGATTAACCGTGGCTAAGTAAAATTACGGAAAATAACATCAAAATAACTCAATAGAGTATTATACTAATTAAACCAATGTGTTAAAAATGGGTGGATATGATAGTACTCAATTTGGTATGAAACTTAGCGACGCTATTTGTTGCAAAATAATTATTGTGTAATAAATATTAGTAGTCAAAGGTTGCGAAAATCAAGTTTGCGCCAAAACGCTTGGGTAACCTTGGGGGTCCCTACGTCACTACTCAACCTTCGAGTTACGCGCTACGTCTTCAAGCCACAGTTCAAGTTCAAAGCAATGAAAGCATACCAACCATTGTCACAGTACAAGTACAGCTACTAATTATTAACCTAACCTAGATTCTGTCTGTTGCGCACGTGTTTTGTAAAGTTTTCAGTTGTATCGTTTTTGTGTTTTTTTAAATTAATAATGGAAGAAGGGTACGAAAGAGCCTGGTCTGATAATTTGCCAGAAATTCTGCCAGAAATGTTGGCTAGGTTTTTCTCCAGCAACCCGGACTTTGTAGGTGCTGAAATGTCTGGTACCAAAACTACGAGGTAAATTTTGAACCCTTTTGTAATCAATTATATAACTATTATTGAAATTCTAGGGCTACTCAAGCAGTTTATGGTGAAGAAGCCTCCGGTTTTGTCCAGTTGAAAAGGCAGGGGGAAACTTGTATAATCAAGGCACGAGTTACCCCAGAACATAAGCTCCGTAATCCGGACTATAGGGTGACAATTGTTATAAATGAAACACAAAGAACGATTCTTAGTGCAGAGTGCACTGGATGTGTGGCTTGCAAAGGTAACGATGACTTAGAAAAAATATTTTTCCTCAAGTATAAATTTTAGGTGGATGTAAACATTCAGTGGCCTTCATTTTCTGGCTTTACAGAAGAAGTTGTGAACCAGCAGTAACATCGAAGGAGTGTTACTGGAAATCTTCTCGGCTCTCTAGAATTGCCCGTGGTAAAAGTTTTGTAAAAGCAGCAGAGTTAGGTAAAAAGACACCACCAACGTTACCTAATGTACCAGATTTCAAATCTCAAGTTGTGAGCGTGTTGACAGAGAAAAACTCGCAGGCCATGATTTGTAACATACCTTTGCGAGACAATGTGTTACTGAACTCTTCAATGTATTATTTAGGCTTAACGTTCGAGGACGTCCTTGATGCAGATGGTAGTTCAGGATCACCTGAGTTTTTTTTAAATTTTTGTCGTGCCAACATGACTACTGAAATGTGCAAGGCAATTGAGATAAGTACTAGGAACCAAGCAGATTCTTCTTTATGGTTTGAAATGCGATTTGGTCGAATAACAGCATCTAGAGCATACAACTGTTCCGTGTCCCATACATATGATGGCTCACTTGTCGAAATCATAATGGGTGCTGGGCTGCCACTTAAATTAGCTGCCCTATCGAGAGGCAAAGATTTGGAGCCAAAAGTCCTGGCAGTAGTAGCGGCCCAGATGGATGTGAAGATTGAAAAGTGTGGGTTTTTCATGGTTCCGGAAATTCCCATATTTGGGGCCTCTCCAGATGGTGTAACAGATGAACTGTGTTTTGAGGTAAAGTGCCCATCAAAGGAATCGACAGTGACGCACTACATAAAGGATGGTGAAGTTACGAAAGCGCCATATGCTCAAATGCAACTTCAAATGCATTTGTCAAAGAGAAAAAAATGTATATTTTGTGTAGCTTCGCCAAACTTCGAAACTAACAATTTAGTTACATTAAAGGAAGTTCATTATGATGCTGAGTACTGTTCAGAATTGATTAAAAAGTGCCAAGATTTTTGGAATGTAGCCATATTCAATAAAATTTGTAAGCAATAGAATAAATCTTGTTTTTTGTTAGACTTCTTTTTTACACCACTTCTTTTTTAAAAACCACAAAGAATTCTGTTCACCTTAACTAAAGTTTAAAAAAAAACCAAGAACTGTCCAACATAATTTATTTTTTACATTAAAGAGTGATTATTAATTTACAAAATAATTTTAATTTTTCTAACAAGCCTGCATTCACTTGATTAAACGATGATGTACATTTAAAATTCCGCATACAATCACAATAATATAATCCATTAAGTAAATAAGATTATGATCAATGTGGGAGTAAGGTACCAACATTTGAAACTCTCTCAATCGTCCAATCACTCTTTCAATGTGAATTCTTAGGGCTGCAATTTGCTTGCCAGCTTTTACATCCAGTTTGGATAAGGGCTGCTTTCCTTCTACACTGGGAGGTCTTACCAGCTGACAACCTTTCTGCGTTAAAACACTTGCAACGTGCTTAAACCCCCTATCTGCCATGACCGTGTAGTTATCTGGCAGAACATTTAGAAAATCGCTTTTCTCCACAATCGTTTTGTCTGATGTTCTCCCCCCAAACCCAATTGATACAAAATTTATTATTCCATTTGGGGTGGAGGAGATTAAATACTTTATAGTATTTGCTTTGTAATATTCAGACCAAGTTAATGACTGGTTAATTGGGTCTGTTGGTTTTTCAATTGCAATTTCAAAACAGTCAACAATAGTCTTTACGTTAAAATATTTAGACCTAAAGGCAATTGGTAATGACCACCTAATTTCGTCACTGGAAGGCCAGAAAACTAACTGTTTTAAGAGAGCACATAACACAGGCACTGTTTTTGTAAAAATTTTTCCTGCATACGATACACTAACACCAAAGTCATCGGCCAATCTGACATATTCATCGTCAGTTCTGATTTTTTTTAAGGTCAATAAAATATGCATTTTTGGTATGGGTCCATTCTTTTCACATAAATTTACTATTACGTAGGCATCTTCTGGAAGCCCCAAATATTTTTGACTTCTACGCTGTAATAGTCTCAAGTGATATCTTTTGTGACCTTCCAAATCTTGTCTGTGTTCGCTATCAGAACTTACACTTAAACTGTCCTTATCAGAATCACTGCTCGTATCACTTTCACATGAGGGTTCATATTCACTGTCTGATGAGATTATGTCATTACCTCGGTCACTCCCATTTGTTGAACCATTGCTCTCTAAAATCTCGCTGTCTGTTGCTAAAACTGATGTCTTTGTAGAAGTTCCTACAGATTGCACTTTTACAACAGCATTCACATAAGCACTTCGTACTGATGGCCTATAGTGAAATTGAACAGCCTTGTTCACTGTTGAAATCTTATCTGTTTGTACACCTTTTGATGAAAATGAAAGGGACTTTTCTATAGTTTCCTCTACTGCAACCACTTCTTCAAGATCCTCAAAACCTTCTACTGCTTGTTCACAAGTTGAAGTTGATGGAATAGGTTCTCTGCTTTCATGAATTGTTCGAGGAAGTGAAGCTTGAACCCCGAGCTCTTCTTTAAACAACATTCGTCTTGTCGAGCTTGAACTTGCCACCGTTTCAAGTGCAACACGTTTCCTTTTCTTGGCTGAAGATGAAAATTGACTTTCCCTTGGCGACCTCCTCTTTGATGGTGTCAAAAACTGGTGGGGAACAACATCAGCCCTAATCCTGAGTACTGTGCCGAGGGTTTTAAAATACTGCCAATTTTCAGCATCTTCTTCCAACTAAAATAATTTTAAGTAAAAAAACCAAATGTGCTACTTTTATTAATAAAACAACTTACATTAAAATGGTCTTCACAGCAGTATCTACCAGTGTGGGCCACTTGCTTTACATTTACAGCTTGAAACCACTTTTCACGAACAGTTTTAGTTGTAGGTACTGCAATAAACAGCTTACTGGGCGTTGATCTGTTATTATTTCTACAGCCTGGTACAAAACACGTTTTATAATATCCAGACATCTTTTTATAATACTTATGGAGGAATACTGCTATTTTTACAAAGTCAGGTTAAGTTCTCTTGTTTTGACGCGAATTTGACACTTTGGATGAAGAACGCTAAGACAAACGTCGAGTTGAGTCGTGACGTAATGTAGCAAGAAAACATGGCGGGGAATCTGAAGCGTTTTGAACGATTTCAACTAATTTAATTTTTTTCTGTCTTCCTGTAACGTTTCTACTAAAATAAAAAAATACGACCTAATTTTTTTTATTCAAATTGTTGATACAAGCATTTTCATATTTTGAGTATAATACTCTATTATGTAAATTTAGCGTTTGAAGAGTTGAAACATTGCAAAGGGGATGAAAAAAATGAAAAATGTAAACATCATCTAAATGAGTTAATTTATTACCGAAGAAAAACGAAATTACGCAAATTTTGCCAAATTATCACTTAGGGGGTTGAAAAATCGTAAAGGGGGATGAAAAGTCAAAGGGTATGAAAATTAATCGCAAATAAACAGAATTACAGAAAATAACACGAAAATAAGCCAATTATGCAAATTTGGCTTTTGGGGGTTAAAATATTGCGAAGGGGGCCGGAAAGTGAAAAAGGCAAGAACAATATATGAGTCAAATTTATTACCGAAAAAAGGCAAAACTGCGCGAATTTTACAAAATTAACGCTCGGGGGGTTGAAAAATCGTAAAGGGGGATGAAAAGTCAAGAGGGGTGAAAATGAACTGCAGTTAAGTTTTGCTAAATTCGTCGAATACAAGTGTCTCGGGTTCTCACACTGGAGGGGCCCGATTAGGACAAGTTAAAGTTTACACCCTTCGAGTTGAATTTTCTTGGTTTCGCTTGGCTCACCGCTTCTTTGTCTTTGTTCATTATATCAACACGTTGAGTGTCTTCAACATTTGCTGGACCCCTCAACATCCGATGATAAATCTTCATTTCGTAAGTGTGAAAAAATTGTCAGCAGAAATATTAAATTTTTAATAAAACAACAAAATCACCATATTTGACAGCATGACAGCAATGTAAACTATTGCCAATAATGAAAACTATTGCCAATTGCTTTCTGGCTGACGAGAATAGCTTTTCTTGGTCGAAGCATTCGACTCCAAAAAACATCAATCGGGTGACAACCCGAGACACTTGTATTCGGCGAATTTAGCAAAACATCCATCAAGCAATAAAAATTACCTAATTATCTGTAAAGTAAAGGGCAAAAACTCGTAGTTTTGCATTATTTTTCCTTTCATTTTTCCACAAACGAAAGCAAATGACATTTCCAACTGACGCACTTGTCATTCCGGGTACAGTCTGCAGTATAAGCTAGACTGCCTTTCAGTTGTTCAAATCACGGCATGCGTGGCTTTCTTTAGGACATAATTAAAAATCTTTATTATTTAAATAATTTATCTCTCGGTTATTATTAACTTTCTTTTGCAAAAAATTATGTTTCCATAAAGAGAAAATGATTCTCTAACGAAATAACCTTAAAAAATTCAACAATATCGAAAAAGAATTTTTTAGGCCTTCGTTTTTATTTAATAATTTCGGTTTGAATAAAACTGGAGCTTTCTTTATGGGTCCCATGCGTAGGGGACCATCTCAGCTACAACATATCCAAAAATTGAATTTCCAATTTGAATATCTTAAGCGCTAGAGCGACTGATTTGTCCAACTAGACACCCTGTAGTTACGTAAAATTAAGGAAAGTTAAGTAAAGTTAAGAAAAATTAAAAAAAAGTAAAGTTAAGGCAGTTAAATAAAGTTAAGAAAAGGCAAAGTTGAGTTATGTTAAGAAAAGTTAAGTAAAATGAACTGAACTTGAGGAAAGTTAATTAAAATTAAGAAAAGTTAAAAAACATAAGTAAACTTAAGGCGGTTAAATAAAGTTAAGAAAAGGTAAAGTAAAGTTAAATAAAGTTAAGAAAAGTGGAGCAAAGTTAAGAACAGAACAGAACAGAACAGATTTATTGAGTCCAAGAACCGTACAAACAGTAAGTAGGACAGCGTCAAGATTAATATATGTATATACAAATGGACACACAACTAACAATACATATAAACGTACGTTAACATTACATATTAAAAAATTCATTTAGTGAATAAATACTTTTGCTAAGTAGTAGTTGTTTAGTGGCTGCAGTGAAGTTGTTGTTATTCATTTTCTTGATGGTAAGCGGTAATTTGTTGTAGAGTTTAATGCACCAGTGGTTAATCCCTTGTTGGGTCGTGCTTAGACGATGGTGTGGTATGGAGACATTGTTCCGGCCACGGGTCTCATACCGATGGAAATCTCCGTTTATTTTGAATTTATTTTGCTGTTTGTGTAGGTATGTAACGCATTCCAAGATATATAGGGAGGTAACTGTCAATATGTTGAGTTCCCTAAAAAGTTCTCTGCAGCTAGTGCGATTGTCAACTCCGCATATGGTTCTGATGCATCTTTTTTGTAGTATAAGAACATCTTGTACAAATGGGCTGCTGCCCCATATAATAATTCCATACCGGATTTGGCTCTGAAAACTAGCGTGATAAGCAGCCAACGTCGCCTTTTGATTCGTGACCATCACGAGACGTCTAATGGCGTATAAAGTGGATGAAAGCTTCTTAGTAAGTTCATTGATATGGTGATTTAAGTAAAGTTAAGGAAAGCTAAGGCAGTTAAATAAAATAAAGTTAAGTAAAGTTGAGTTATGTTAAGAAAAGTTAAGTAAAATGAAGTGAACTTAAGGTTAATTAAAGTTAAGGCGAGTTAAAAAAATAAGTAAAGTTAAGGCAGTTAAATAAAGTTAAGGAAAAGGCAGTTAAATTAAGAAAAATTAAGTATAGTTACGTAAAATTAAGGAAAGTTAAGTAAAGTTAAGAAAAATTAAGTAAAGTTAACCCTTTCGCTCACGACTTTTTTTAATTAGACTGAAAATTCTGAAATTTGGCACTGTAAAAGAATGATTTTTTTATGATTTTTTGGCGCTATCAAAAATTTTTTGCAACGTCCCAATTTTGAGTTCTGGCTTGTATTGATATCAATACATTGTGAATGAAATGAAAAAATTGATGTTAAAGGTTGAGAAACGACAGCTGTTGAAAATACTACATTTTTATTTTATTTTACATGATAATTCAAAAAACAATTTTTGCGTCTGTTTAAACATAAGTGCACATTACATTTTAGGCAGAAAACACGAGTTTGACCCGTATATCACTTGTAACCTCGAGTGGAACATCTACCTCTAAATCAGTCTCCATTTTCTCATCTGCTTGAGCTGTATCCTCGTAAGCTATTTCCACTAGTTCAAGAGGGTCATTGCCTTCCATTTTTGCCACATCCTGACCTTCATCGTCACTATCAGCTACTAGGACTCTGCCCCCATCCTCGAAGTCATCGTCTTCATCACTCAAAATCTCAATGTCTGACCAGCCCTGATTCCATCAGCTCAAGTAACTCCTTGTCTGATAAAGGCCTTTTCATATTGATTTTCGGTGCCTAAGTGGCAAAAAATGATGATTTAGAATTTAAAAAAATATTTTGAGGTTATATTACCATGGCTGTTTTGAGCTTCCTGGTTCACGACGTATTGCATCCGATACTGCACCTTTCGGGGTCTATACACAAAGATTGGCAAAAGGAACTGACACCGCGATTGATTTAGTTGTAAATTCGGCCTTTTCTCTCCACGACACAATTTTTTGATTTTACGCTACGTCGCCGATTTGTTTGATAACAAATATGCAAGAACAGCTGCCGGCAATGGCGGTGGGTCGGTAAGGAAGGGATATATTCAAATGTCCGTCAAATTTAGAATTTCTCCTTTAGATGGCACAACCTGAAATTTTCTGATGCTAAAGGGATCTACAAGTCGGTACAGAATGAACAAATGGGTAAAGATCCCTGTATGTTGGCCTGGAAAAATTCTGAACTTGACGTATCGCTTCCGACACGGTATGAGCGAAAGGGTTAAGTTGAATTAAATATGTATAAAGTTAAAGAAAGTTAAAAAAAAGTTGAGCAAAGTTAAGTAAAGTTGAGAAATGTTAAGTAAAGTTATGTTAAGAAAAGTTAAGTAAAATGAAGTGAACTTCAGGAAAGTTGATTAAAGTTAAGAAAACTTTTTAAGTAAAACTAAGAAAAGTTAAATAAAATAAGTAAGTTAAGGCAGTTAAATAAAGTTAAGAAAAGGTAAAGTTAAGTAATGTTAAAGTAAAGTTAAGTAAAATTAAGTGAAGTTCAGAAAAGTTAAGTAAAATTAAGTGAAGTTCAGAAAAGTTAAGTAAAGTTAAGAAAAATGAAGTAAATTTAAGAAAAGTTCAGTAAAGTTAAGTAAAATTAAACATAAAGTTAAAAAAAGTTAAGAAGCAAAGTTAAGGAAAGTTGAGAAATGTTAAGTAAAATTATGTTAAGTAAAATGAAGTGAACTTAAGGAAAGTTAATTAAAGTTAAGAAAATTCTTAGGTAAAAGAAAAGTAAAGTTAAGAAAAGGTAAGGTTAAAGAAAGTTAAGAAAAATTAAGTATAGTTAAGTAAAATTAAGGAAAGGTAAGTAAAGTTAAGAAATGTTAAAGTAAAGTTAGAAAAGTTAAGTAAAGTTAAGAAATGTTAAAGTAAAGTTAGAAAAGTTAAGTAAAATTAAGTGAGGTTAAGAAAAGTTAAGTAAGGTTTAAAGTTAAAAAAGTTCAGTAAAGTTAAGTAAAGTTAATTAAGTAAACTTAACAATAGTTACGAAAGTTGAGAAAAGTTAAGTAAAGTTAAGTATACTTAAGAAAAGTTAAGTAAAGTTTAGTAAATAATAAGTAAATTTATGTGAAGTTAAGTAAAATTAAGAAAAGTTACAAGTAAAATTAAGGAAAGTTAAGAAAAATTAAGTAAAGTTGAGAAAAGTTAAGTAAAATTAAAGAAAGTTAAGAAAAGTTAAAGTAAAGTTAAGAAAAAAGTTATGTAAAGTTATGAAAAGTTAAAAAAGTTAAGTAAGGATAAGAAAAGTTAAGAAATGTTCAGTCAGTAAAGTTAAGTAAAATTAAATATTAAGCTAAGAAAAGTTAAGTAAATTTAAGTGAAGTTGAGAAAAGTGAAGTTATGTGGAATAGACCAGAGATTACGATTTTATTATTATTTGCCAAAAAAAAGGCTCGCAACAGAAGAAAATTTTAAAAATGTGTAAGGCCCCCCCCAAGGATGCACACCTGATGTTATTAAAACTTTGAAAAAATGGAATTATAGCACTAAGCATTGCTCAGAATTTCAAAATCCTATTATTCATATTTTCGAGAAATTGATTTTTTGTGTACCCCTGTGAAGGGGCGCAGCTCCCTTATAAAGCATTGCCGGACATAATTATGTCCATAGGAATTTTTCTTCCTAAAATGATGTAAGGAATAACGTCCCGGAGTTAGGACTATGAATATAGGAACAGCCTGTATACAGGGTGACTCAGAATTATAGGGACAACGGCTTACCACAGATTCCTTAGGTCAACAACTATGTCAACAAGTTAATATAAACATATGCCAGAAAATGCCTCCTAAGGTAGTTAGAGCCCCTTAAAATGGGCACTTTGACCGTGGTTTTTTCTAAATATCTTCAAAACAGTTAAAGACAGCAACGTGAAATTGGATACTGTTTGATGCTGAAGTAATTACGGTGGTCAAAATTTTAAAATTTTGTTCAGTGGGGGCTTAGGACTAAATTTGCTCAAACATTTTTGTAAGTAGTTTTTTCTCAAATTTCATTCCAGAATCTGAAAATTTGAGGTTTTTATGTAAAAATGGTACTCTTGATTGAATTCGATGGGATGCACTGTTCAAGAAAATGGCTTTTTATTGGTTCACGGCTCCAAAATTTGTGACAGAAGACATCAAAATACTGCAAACAAGTTCATGGGACCGTTCCTGACTTTATTTTAGAAAGAAAAGTTCATATGGACATTTGTCGAAAACTGCCTCCTAATGTTGTTTGAAGGACTCTAGCTCCCTTAAGAAGCATTTTTCGAGCCATGTCCATTGTCCATATGAACTTTTCTTTCTAGAATGAAGTAAGGAACCGTTCCATGAACTTATTTGCGATATTTTGATGTCTTCTGTCACAAATTTTGGAGCGCTGAACCAATGAAAAGCCATTTTTTCGAATAGGGCGCATTCCATCGATGTCAAACAAGAGTACCATTTTTACTTAAAAACCTCAAATTTTCATATTCTGGAATAATAAAGTTTGAGAAAAAACTGCTTACAAAAATGTTTGAACAAATTTAGTCCTAAGCCGTACGGGACGCTTCTGAACGAAATTTTAAAATTTTGACCACAGTAATTACTTCAGCATCAAACACTTGTTAAAGGTATCCAATGTCACGTTGCTGTCTTTAACTGTTTTAGAAAAAACCACTGTCAAAGTGACCCTTTTAAGGGGCCCTAACTCCCTTAGGAGAAATTTTCCGGCATATGTTTACAGGAACTTGTCGAGATATTTTTACCTAAGGAATTAGCCGTTGTCCCTATAATTCTGAGTCACCCTGTAGGTATTTTATGAGATACTAAGGCCTATTGACTAGGGCTGGGCAACATAATCAAATAATCGCTTAATCGGGGTCGATTAAAGAGAATTTAACGAATTTAATCGATTATCGATTAATCGATCTTTCGATTATCCCGATTAATCAATCTTTCGATTAGGTATTCCAAGGAATTTTCGCTCTTATTATGCATTATAATATTATTTGCACATTAGTTGCGATTAGTATACAGGGTGGGTAATTTTTCGAAGCTCACCATTGGGATCTCCTAAACGGTAAAAGATACGGGGTCGGTTAAATTAGAGAAAAGTTGCGCTATTTCTTGGCGATTAAGAATGTGAAGAGAATTCCCCGATATTGTGATTCGTTCCTGAGTTATCACAAAAAATCTGAAAATTGCCAATTTAAAGAAAATTAATATCTTCCTAACGATTGATGTTATTTGAATGAAACTTGGAACTTTTATATTTTTGACAGCTGTCAATTGAATGGCATTGACAGAAATTTTCTAGGCCTTCTACAGGGTGGGCCCGTAAAAGTTGGAACAAACTTTGGCTGTTAATAAAATTCTTATTTATAATCCGATTTTAATAAAATTTTGTGAGGTTGTTAACTCAACCTTTCTACGTCGAGGCCACTCATTTAATACACCAACACTCATTTAGTTTCTGAAATATTCTTCAGTAAGTGAAGAGGTAACGTGTAGGGTCGCTGCAAAATTAAATCAACGATGATGGTCTGCTTCTCTTTGCCTTAGAATCATAGTTGAAGTTTTCTGAGCAGAACAACAACAAAAAATTAAGACATTTTTCGTTCTTTCAATCAAAAATTAATTAATTAACATCTGCGGTTTCGCGAAAAACTCCAAATTCTAAGTCAAGTTGCCTTTTGGAATTTACTTCTGTCACATTGTCAAGCAAATTAATCTATTTAACATGGCTCGATTATTACTAGAAGATATAAAATTTTAATCAAAACGCTCCAAGAGCGTAATTTTGGAGCCAAAAGAATCTAGTGCATTACTGCAACTTTTCAGAAGGCTCTAAAATTACGCTCTTGGAGCGTTTTGATTAAAATTTGTCTTCTAGCAATAATCGAGGCATCTTAAACTGATTCAAATTTGATTGTCAATGTGACAAAAGTAAATTCCAAGGGCAACTTGATTTACAATTTCAGGTTTCTCGCGAAACATTGAGTAAAAGAACAAAAAATGTTCTAATTTTTCAGTGTTACTCCGCTCAGAAAACTTCAAATATGATTATAAGATAAAGAAGAGCAACCCATCACCGTTGATTTCATTTTGCAGCGACCCTAAACGTCACCTCTCCGTTTTGTGAAGAATATTTCAAAAACTAAATGAGCGTTGGTAAATTAAATGAGTGGCTTCGACGTAGAAAGGTTGAGTTAACAACCTCACAAAATTTCATTAAAATCGGATTATAAATAAAAATTTTATTAACAGACAAAGTTTGTTCCAACTTTTACGGGCCCACCCTGTAGATTTAGAATAAAGACAGTCAACTTTTTTTTTTCTTATGGGCGCCATATTGAATTTTAACACCGCCGGATACACAGAAAAATTAGCTTCTCAAAAATGTAACCAACATGGATGTTTTTCAAAAAATATGTGAAAGCCCGAGTCACACGACCGCAAGACGTATTTTACTACTGTCAAATTCAATTGTTTTCACATGTTATAAGAAATTGAAGAAGTCGGCGTACTTTTTTGCAATTGTTTTTCATCTTAGTTTAGGCTGATTTTGCAAATTATTCCTACCAATTTTCAAATTCTGACATCTGTCAAAAAAGTTCATGTTGAATACATTTTTGAGAAACCAATTTTTTTGTGCATTTGATGGTGTCACAATTCAATATGGCGGCCATAAGAGAATCAAAAGTTGACTGTCGTTATTCAAAATCTAGAGGGCCTAGAAAATTTTTGTCGATGCTATTTAATTGACAGCTGCCAAAAATATAAAAGTTCCAAGTTTCATTTAAACAACATCAATCGTAAGGAAGATATTAAGTTTTCTTTAAATTATCAAATTTCAGTTTTTTTGTGATAACTCAGGAACGAATTAAAATATCGGGGAATTCTCTTCAGATTCTTAATCATCAACAAATAGCGCTACTTTTCTGTAATTTAACCGACCCCGTATCTTTTACCGTTTAGGAGATCCCAATGGTGAGCATCGAAAAATTATACCCACTCTGTATGATTGATTCATTATTCAGTAATTTTCTTTTGCTGCTCCCTTTCCGGGGCCCCAAGTCCTGGAAAGCAGTGGTTAGCTGGTTACAAAAGGGTGTTTATAAATTTATACGCTGACAACACTCCGCTAACGTAAACATTTCTGAAATCC
The DNA here is from genome assembly GCA_963924575.1 of Pycnomerus fuliginosus. NCBI lineage: Eukaryota > Metazoa > Arthropoda > Insecta > Coleoptera > Zopheridae > Pycnomerus > Pycnomerus fuliginosus. Next base: position 35,624 of record OZ004626.1, on the reverse strand, counting down.
GAACTGAGTGGTTCAGATTCACAGTTTTAAGCTAACAGGCGACAAGTGCAGTGTCCAAGTGTTTCAAGAGATCAAGATCAAATGTCCAGCTCCAGAGGTCCAGAGGTCCAGCTCTAGAGGTGATTAATAAGGGAAATACCACTACCTTGAAAATTTCGACAATTGGAAAAGAAAATGAGCGCTCAAACCCAAAGAAACGATTCCGACACAGCTTCTGATAATGAAAATAAAAGGTGAGTGTGCTTAACTGGATGATATTAATGAACACCATTATTAAAAATTGACCATCTCGGAGACGGTACAAACTTCTGCTTTTTCACAGGATTTGTAAATACAGGGTGTTCCTATATTCATAGTCCTAACTCGTTATTCCTTCCATCATTCTGGACATACAGTGCGAGTGTAAAGTATGAAATAAAATTCCTTAAATTTTTGTCCTTGATTTGTGGTAAATATCCTCGAGACAGGTCAATTTTATTTTTGTAATGCGGACCGATTTCTTCGATGTTTTTGAAAATTTGGGGTGGCCGTGACTGTACTTCCGGTAAAGTATGATACATGTTTCTAACTCAGAAAAAAATCGTTAGATTCCAAATCCGTTGAGAAAAAAAGTCATTCCATTTGAAAAAACTAAGTTAAGGCCCTTTCCGGTTAAACCGGAAGTGTGAGAAAATAACTGTCCCCTCCATCAAGTCCGCATTACAAAAATAAAATTGACTTGTCCGAGGATTTTTGCCACAAATCAAGGACAAAAATTGAAGGAATTTTATTCCATACTTTACACTCGCACTGTACAGTATTAGCCTGAGTGCTTATGCTGCAATTTTAGAAGTAAAAATTGTCTGAATACAAGAAAACTTGTAATTTTTCAGAACAACTCGAAAACGGATGAAACTAACTTGAAAACGGATGAAAATAACCAACATGTTTGTATAACAGAAAATATTCGCTTATAAATTCTACATTACACTACATAGCTAAAAATATACAGGGTGTTCCATTTGAAAAAGTTGAGAAAAACAACTTCAAAGTTCTCAAATTTTGAAAATTAATTTTGAACACCCTGTTCATATCGCGACAATTAAAATTGAATCAGAGCTTTCTTCGAGCCTCTACAACAAGGTCCCCGTCTTATTTTCTTATAAAAACTATACCTGCGTAAATGGGGAATTTTTAAGCAGAATGATGTAAACTCACATTTTTTTTGAATATTTTTTTGCTCCCAAACCAGAGGTTCACAAACCGCAATATTTTAGGGATGAATAAAGACTCCTAAGGGGGCTGTAAATATGCTAAAATATACCGGTCATTCCATTAAAAAAAAATTGGGCAGCTACGGAAGCGGCTGGAACCTCCCCACTTGGTGAATGATCCAATCCTATCACCAACATCTAGTAAATTTTACTATTTACTATTACCTAAATTTTACTCCAGCAAACCTAAGGTGTTTTCTGTGATTTTTTTAAATTTTACGATATTTTGCCAAAAAGGCACTAAGATTGAATACAATTTTGAAAACAAAATTTGAAGATTTTTTATGTGCTGATAGAGAAAATAGGAGTTCATTATTCAAATTTCAAAGTTGATATGCCAAAATGGCACATGCCGTTCGCCGATACTCACCAAAATTAAATCAGCTCTTCGGCGGGTAACGGTATCTCTACCTACCAAATTTCAGCAGTTTGGAGTGTAGCGTTATTTAATGTTTCCTGGAAACTTCGAATTTTTCGATTTTATGCCAAAAATGCGCTAAGTTTGAATACACTTTCAGATGCTGAATTTCAAGGCCTTTCATGTGTTGATAAGAAAAATTAGTCTTCATCAGTCAAATTTCATAGGTGGTGTGCCAAAAAGGCACTTAGTGTCTGCGGATTCGCAACAAAATTAACTGGGCTCACCGGAAGGCCAACGCTAACACCATACCAAATTTCATTAAAATCCGTTAGGTAGTTTCCGAGAAATAGTGCTCACATACGTACGTACACACATCCGTACATACACACAGACATTTTTTAAAAACCACTTTTTTGTGATCCTGGGACCTTGAAACGTAAAACTGTTTTTAGATTTTTCTTGGACAACCGGAAGTGACCCTAAAAATCGTTTTTTTTTAATATTATATACAGGGTGACACAAGCTCATGGTACACCCCCCTTTTTTTCCTTATTTTTTGGATGAATTTTTTGAAACTTGGAACATCGAATGTACTTATCAAAGGCCACTTTTTGACATATTAATCAAAATTTTACCACTTCCGGTTTTACCGGAAATGACGTCAACTTTTTATTTTCAAATGGAACACCCCATATATCAATACATTTTTGGAATCTACTTAATTTTCTGAATCCAATGATATCACATAAGTGACATTTCAAGTGTCAAAATAATTTTTGAGTCCAATTTTGTCTTTCAATCTAGACGGTTGTGACCCCCCCAATGTTACTCTAATGGACCATAGTAACCATGGAAAATTTTTAGTCACGTCAAAAACCTTACATTTTTTGACTTATGAGGTGATTAAGGTTGCCGAAACAGTTTTTTCATGAAAACTCTATTTTTTCAAATGGTACCATAATGGTATCGATACACCGTTGGAAAGTACGTTTAATAAGGAATCTATCCATGTGCCTATTTTGAAATTGGGACTAATAAATATCTAAAGTTCAGACCAAAGAATTGAAAAAAATCTATTTTATTATAATTTAATAGCAATAGGTAAGATAGCTATGAAAAACAAAAGAATTTGACGTTTGCAAAATTCGCGTGGTTTGTTTGTTTGTTTACCAGTGTTTTTGTTGTTCTTACTGATTTCAATTTTGCGGATTCAAAATGCCGTTAGTGTACACAAGAGACGAAAAAGTGGACATGTTACTTATTTATGGAGAGTGTCAAAAAAATGCAGTTGCGGCTCAAAACTTATACGCTCAGCGGTATCCTGATCGACAATGCCCTGCTAGAAATTATTTTCCTCGTCTTGAAAATCAATTTAGAGTTGAGCCTAATAACAATAATCCCCAAGGTTTTATTATTTCCGAAGAAACCGAAATTGATGTTTTAATGATGGTAGAAATTGACAAAACTGTTTCCATACGGCAAATTGCTTTCGAATTGGACATAAGCCGTGAAAGTGTAAGAAGAATTTTGAAAAAGCACAACTACCGCTCTTTCAAATATCAATTGCATCAACATTTATATGAAAATGATCATGCAAGGAGAGTTGAGTATTGCAATTGGATATTACGAAATAACATAGAGCCAAATAATGAATTTTTGGGAACAATTTTATTATACAGGCTGGTCCAACACTAGTGTCCAGCGGCAAAACGACCTTTTCCTTTGAAGCTAGAGTTTTAAATTTTTTACAGGGTGTATGGGTACTAAAAACCCTCCAGATGGCCTTAATTTTTTTTTGATTGGACCAAAAATGTGACGTCACGAGATTTCAAATTGAGCTATTTTCATGGAATAAATAATTTTTGTCCATAAGTTGATTATTTTGGGCCGTAAGATTATGTTGACCGGATTTTTAATTTTTCTGAAAGTCAGGTTAGCAAACTGCAGAAGGCAAAATAATCGTCATTTTATTTCATAAGGAGGCCGTGAAACAATATCGAAACGATGCGCCGTGTGTCCAACTTGAGTTCATCGAAGATTTAGAACTGTCAGTTGCTTGTCATGTTTTGACACGGGTGATTGAACTCCAGAATTATTAATTGATTGATTTATTGAAATAATCTGATATTTTTACAAAAAAATTATGCGAAAGTCATGAATATTCACCAAGAAGTGTTTGAACGCGCAGGCGCAATCGCAATGCGTGTTGTTTTTGTTGACATCTCTACAGCTGATGCCGGCAGTCCGACACGATTAATAACCTTTCTAGCAGTTTATTTCCTTGCAAACGCGTACAGAGGTTTACCCCATTTAATTATCTGTGAATTGGGTAAGTTTTTCAACTTTCATTGAATCTATAAAAACAACCCTGTTTAATTGAAGGTGATGTTGAAGATTTGGACTCGGATTTAAACGACAAGATTATGGCATCTACTCCAAATAATCTAATAATTGTTGATGATTATCACGTTCTGATTCAAGACATTTTACAAGGGAAAAGTGTGGATATTGTGCACTAGTGTCGGTTTAAGGAACTCGTGTAGTGACTGCGATGATTAGTGTCAAGATTGCAGTGAAACCTTACTACGTTTGACTAAATAAACTACATTGTTGAATTAGTAATATGATAAAATAAATTACTAGCTAGGAATTTGGGGCATTTTGTTCCAAGTGAATATTCAGACCTTCATAAAGATCCGTGTGTACCTTACTTAAAATAAATAAGTTTAGTGGTGCTTTATTCATAATTTAATCCAACAGAAATTGTTACTGTTTTGCTGATTGTTTTACAAAGACAATACGCAATATTTTTGAAACCAGTCCCAGATTCATTCGCATTGCATTTCACCAAAGTTCGGGCACTTCGACAGACAGGGTTTCGGTTTCTCGTTCTCATTACTAACACTGACGAATAATTCTGCTAGTCTTGCCTTCGATATTCTTTTATCTTGTAATTGTAGTAAATAACATTGTGATGATCCTGTCGTCCAAATCTTCACACCTTAAATTAACCAGTATTGCTTATAATAATACAAAGAAAATTGAAAAACTTACTCAATTCACTGATAATTAAATGAGGTAAACCTCTGGAGAGCGTTTGCAAGAAAATAAACTGCTAAAAGGTTCATTAATCTTTACATCTTCCAGGCATCAACTGTCGAGATGTAAACAACACGCTTTGCGTCTGCGCGTGTTTAAAACTTCGCGGGGCAGACTCGATGATTTTCACATTATTTTTTTTTTTTAAATATCAGATTATTTCAATAAATCAATCAATTAATAATTCTGGAGTTCAATCACCCGTGTCAAAACATGACAAGCAACTGACAGTTCTAAATCTCCGATGAACTCAAGTTGGACTCACGGCACGTCGTTTCGATATTGTTTCACGGCCTCCTTATGAAATAAAATGACGATTATTTTGCTTTCTGCAGTTTGCTAACCTGACGTTCAAAAAAATTAAAAATCTGGTCAGCATAATCTTAAGGCCGAAAATAATCAACCTATGGACAAAAATTATTTATTCCATGAAAATAGCTCGATTTGAAATCTCGTGACGTCACATTTTTGGTCCAATCAAAAAAAAATTAAGGCCATCTGGAGGGTTTTTAGTACCCATACACCCTGTAAAAAATTCAAAACTCTAGCTTCAAAGGAAACGGTCGTTTTGCCGCTGGACACTAGTGTTGGACCAGCCTGTATATTATACAGGGTGGGCCCGTAAAAGTTGGAACAAACTTTGTCTGTTAATAAAATTTTTATTTATAATCCGATTTTAATGAAATTTTGTGAGGTCGTTAACTCAACCTTTCTACGTCGAAGCCACTCATTTAATTTACCAACGCTCATTTAATTTTTGAAATATTCTTCACAAAACGGAGAGGTGACGTTTAGGGTCGCTGCAAAATGAAATCAACGGTGATGGGTTGCTCTTCTTTATCTTATAATCATATTTGAAGTTTTCTGAGCGGAGTAACACTGAAAAATTAGAACATTTTTTGTTCTTTTACTCAAAAACTAATTTAACTAAAATCTGCAATGTTTCGCGAGAAACCTGAAATTGTAAATCAAGTTGCCCTTGGAATTTACTTTTGTCACATTGACAATCAAATTTGAATCAGTTTGATGCCTCGATTATTGCTAGAAGACAAATTTTAATCAAAACGCTCCAAGAGCGTAATTTTAGAGCCTTCTGAAAAGTTGCAGTAATGCACTAGATTCTTTTGGCTCCAAAATTACGCTCTTGGAGCGTTTTGATTAAAATTTTATATCTTCTAGTAATAATCGAGCCATGTTAAACAGATTAATTTGCTTGACAATGTGACAGAAGTAAATTCCAAAAGGCAACTTGACTTAGAATTTCGAGTTTTTCGCGAAACCGCAGATGTTAATTAATTTTTGATTAAAAGAACGAAAAATGTCTTAATTTTTTGTTGTTGTTCTGCTCAGAAAACTTCAAATATGATTCTAAGGCAAAGAGAAGCAGACCATCACCGTTGATTTAATTTTGCAGCGACCCTAAACGTTACCTCTTCACTTACTGAAGAATATTTCAGAAACTAAATGAGTGTTGGTGTATTAAATGAGTGGCCTCGACGTAGAAAGGTTGAGTTAACAACCTCACAAGATTTTATTAAAATCGGATTATAAATAAGAATTTTATTAACAGCCAAAGTTTGTTCCAACTTTTACGGGCCCACCCTGTATATTCATTAATTTTCAGGGGTGATTCTACGTCGAAAAGTTCCTATAAACAAGTGTCCGAAAATCGCTCCTAAGGGTGCTACGGCTCGCTGAAGTGGCGTCGAAATTTCGATTTTTATTTATTTAGTCACTCATTAAGTTTTTGCATACTATCTGACATTATTTAAGCATCACCAGATTACTTTAGTTACTAATTTTTAGAATCCGTTCAGTTTTGTAATTTAATAAAAATAAATTGTCGCTTCTTGATCAGCTTGGTCAATACAGATAAATTCTTGATTCGACTTTTCTCGGAAACGGTTAGTCCTATGGAGTAACAATAAGGGCCGGTTTATCGATGCTCAGTTAAATGAAGATATCTGACAGTTTGCGTTATCCGATATTTAAACTGTTTATCGACAGCAAGTCTTTGCTAAAGTGCGGGGCAAACTGACTGACAGTTGAAAGTGTCAGCTAGGGCAGAAAACCGACGGTTAGCATCGCCCATAGTCATTTAAATGACGAAGAAGGTGAATCTTTGGTTTTCTTCAACATGAATCTAGCCAATATAAAGTTTAGGAATCTACCTGAAACTATTTTGAGGAATTTGCCAATACTTAAGATTTCCTCAACTTTCTTTCAGACCTCCTGCTTCTACCATCCGTTTTTTTATCCTCAATTACATCTCCTGCTAGTTACTTTTCAAAGCACGTCTGGATTATAGGCAGAAAAGTTTACTCCTCGTTTCTTATCTGTCACCAATGCAAATTTCAACTGCATCAGCACCTGCCACAGTAAACAAAGACCGTAAGGCATTGCTATGGAAACAGTTGACTATATTAGCGCGAAATTTAAATCTGTCCAATAGAATTCAACTTCCGCTACCCCAAATGTTGCCAACACAACTCAAACTGTCAGGCACGTAACTGACAGACAAAGTCGATGTCGATAAACGTGAATCTGATTTATCTGTCAGTTATAGTAAACCGTCAGATAGATAACAGCCAGTTTTGACTGAGCATCGATAAACCGGCCCTAAGAGTAGCTTTTTAACTTCTACGCTCAAGGCGGAGCAGTATACAGGGTGTTTCACGACGAGCGGCAGTTAGCCGTATCTCGAAAAGTACTTCGATTGGTGTGGAGAAAATTTGCACACTAAGGTTTTAGCGGAAGCCGAATTCAATGAAAATATTTTGAGTTTGATGGCACTTCCGGTTTTACCGGAAACAGATACAAACTTTGTTATTTTAAATGGAACACCCAGAATATTATTGCATTTTTGGATTCTTTGTTGAATTTTAGGTAAAGTTTCATCAGAAAGTGGTATACCTAAAGTCAGCCGTTCTTGAGAAAATTAAGTCTTTCAAAAATTTTTACCAAAAACAATGTTGACTTCAAAAAATTACATCTTCGCTGTGGTGCCAATTATGGAAACGAAATTACACCGTCCTTTAAACCAATGCATGTGCTAACTAATGGTGTATTGCGAACTTCCTTTTCTCAAAGAGGAGGCGCCTCACGATTTTTTAAATTTCGGGAACTTTGATCATAAAAATCTCCGTTTTTCTAAATGGGATGCCATAGAAATTGAGTATTCATAAGAAAGAGAATTTAATTCTCTTTCTTTTGATTATCTCATTCCTATACCTAACTATCTTAGATTTTGTTTTATTTTAGATTATTTGTCATTTTGCTGCATTTTTCAATAATTTTCCCTTTAACAATCTCACAATCATGATTTCTATAGCAACGCCACTGTTACCAGTCGTAAGAAAACCTTTTTTAATTGTAGTTTATGTACGTAATTTAAAACATTCTTGTTGCACTCACTTAATCTCAGCAATTTCATTCGTTAAATTTAAATGAACCAATCAAATTCATGTAAAAAGGAGATGCTTTTTATTTGTCAATTAATAACCAAACAAAAAAGAGGGAAGGGGTCCTGGCACTACTGGCTAATTGGTTAACAATCTTCCGGATGAGGGAAGGACACTGCATTAAAGCCAGCACGATAAAAATTGGGTTTATTTAGCAACCGGTTTCGGCCGCTCCCCGGCCATCATCAGGCTACTACAAAAGGATAATTACAATATACAGTACAGCTAATCATAGTTACCAAAACCAAAGAACGAATCAAATCGGAACAAACCGCGACATAAAAACTGTGAGCTCAATAGGGTACCTATGTCCTATTAAAAACGATAAAGTTAAAAAGTTAAAAATTTAAAAAGTTAAAAATCCTTTTGCAGTAGTCTGAAGATGGCCGGGGAGCGGCCGAAACCGGTTGCTAAATAAACCCAATTTTTATCGTGCTGGCTTTAATGCAGTGTCCTTCCCTCATCCGGAAGATTGTTAACCAATTAGCCAGTAGTGCCAGGACCCCTTCCCTCTTTTTTGTTTCGTTATTAATTGATAAATAAAAAGCATCTCCTTTTTACATGAATTTGATTGGTTCATTTAAATTTAACCAATGAAATTGCTGAGATTAAGTGAGTGCAACAAGAATGTTTTAAATTACGTACATAAACTACAATTAAAAAAGGTTTTCTTACGACTGGTAACAGTGGCGTTGCTATAGAAATCATGATTGTGAGATTGTTAAAGGGAAAATTATTGAAAAATGCAGCAAAATGACAAATAATCTAAAATAAAACAAAACCTAAGATAGTTAGGTATAGGAATGTAGGAATGAGATAATCAAAAGAAAGAGAATTAAATTCTCTTTCTTATGAATACTCAATTTCTATGGCATTCCATTTAGAAAAACGGAGATTTTTATGATCAAAGTTCCCGAAATTTAAAAAATCGTGAGGCGCCTCCTCTTTGAGAAAAGGAAGTTCGCAATACACCATTAGTTAGCACATGCATTGGTTTAAAGGACGGTGTAATTTCGTTTCCATAATTGGCACCACAACGAAGATGTAATTTTTTAAAGTCAACATTGTTTTTGGTAAAAATTTTTGAAAGACTTAATTTTCTCAAGAACGGCTGACTTTAGGTATACCACTTTCTGATGAAACTTTACCTAAAATTCAACAAAGAATCCAAAAATGCAATAATATTCTGGGTGTTCCATTTAAAATAACAAAGTTTGTATCTGTTTCCGGTAAAACCGGAAGTGCCATCAAACTCAAAATATTTTCATTGAATTCGGCTTCCGCTGAAACCTTAGTGTGCAAATTTCGAGATACGGCTAACTGCCGCTCGTCGTGAAACACCCTGTATAAAATCGATCAAAAATTCGAAATTGAACTGACATCAAATCTTTACGTTTCGGGGTCCCAGGAACCCAAAAAACCTATTTTTGAAAAATGTGTGTCTGGGTGTGTCTGTCCGTGTGTCTGTGGACACGCTACAGCCGAAACTACTGAACTGATTTTGATGAAATTTGGCACACATATTCAGTGGGAGATTTGTAGGTGCTGATTAGAATCTGGGCTACACCGGCTCACGGAAAGTGCCTTTTTGGCACATCAACTTTAAAAATTTAAATGCAAACCCCCATTTTTCGCATTACCATATGAATGCTCTTCAAATTCTGCTTCTAAAAATGTATTCATACTTGGGCCCTTTTGACCAAAAAATGGTGCCGTGAAAAAAAAACTATGCATAAATGTATATTTTTATTACCGGATTTGATAACTGATTTTTTTTCAAGCCGAAAACCTTAAATGTCATTTTAGTGGCAATTTATTTTATTGTCTGTGCGGGAGAGGAGCTGATTAGATTTTGAAGCCGATCAGTCAACCCGAAGTGCCCTTTTGGCATAGCAACTTTCTTATTTTAAATATTTAAAAATTTAATAAATGCTGCTGTTATTAATCCAATGCAGTGCGGCGTAGAAGTTCCTGCCGTCTCCGAGACCGCCTTTTTTTTTATGTAGTTTTAGTCAGACAACCATATGCCGGTGGGGAAATGTCAAAAAATGGCTCATCAAAAAAATTGAGTGAAAAAATGCATAGGCCCCCCGTTTCGAACGCCCCTGGTAAAATTCGCTTTTTGCTGATAACATAATCTGATGGAGCTTATTGATATCAGACAGTGTGCAAAAACTCATCGCTTTAACCTAAACGGTTCCTGATCTATTCAATAATAACCGTTTGGGTGCCCCCTTTCGAGGACCGTAGCCCCCTTAGGAGCGATTTCCGGACACATGTTTATAAGAAATTTTCTTCATATTTTTCGATGTAGAATCACCCCTGAAAATTAATGACTGCATACCTGAATCACCCCGTATTATACAGGGTGTCCCAGAACTCGCGGAAAATCTGTTGATGGCAGACTCCTGAACCTAATCTGAGACGAATTTTTCTTTCCGAAAATTGCGGGTTTCAATAGTTTTCAAATGGGAAGCAATTCAAATCCTCCAATCAGAATGTATCCCTTAATTAAAGGGTAAGGTTTAATAAATAAATATTGCCGTATGTTTCTGTTACACCCTGTATACGTGCAAGTGTCCCCCTCCGCGTAGGACTGGTGAGCGTTTATTTAAATTCAATATCTTTATTACATCCAAAGATATTCATGGTGGGAAATTTTAAAAATAACATCCTGTATGTACAGGATCTTTTTTTATTATTGTCCCACTTTTAAATTATCATATCTCCTTTATTAGATGAGATATTAGCCTGAAATAAAAACAGGATGGTAGACCGTACTCCCAAGTTTTGTCCTGGACCTTACTCCCATCAGCGATCACCGTCGGATCTTAAGCGCTGTGGATGCAACTTGCTTTTTTTAAAACGGGACACCCGGTATATCCTTACACGGATCGATAGAGAATTTTCTTCTGCATCCACAGCGCTTAAGATCCAACGGTGATCGCTGAGAGTCAGATCCAGAACAAAACTTGTGGGTACGGTCTATCAACCTGTTTTTATTTCAGGCAAATAGCTCAAGTAATAAAGGAGATATTCCAATTTAAAAGTGGGACAATAATAAAAAAGGGGTATTGATGATTTTAACAAATTCTATTGCAAAGACATGAATTTTTTATTTTGGCATGAGAGGAGTTATTGCATAAGTAGATATAAATGCACCCATTTTTGAAGAAACAAAATAAAGTTGTAGGCTAATAGAAAAGCACCCCGCACAATCCTTATGGAAAATGGCTTTCTGTGGATTTGGCTGAAATTTTGGTATGTTGTAAATTTCGACCTCCTGATCAAATGTTATCATTGCCCAAAAGAAATCATACGGACAGTTTTTGATATAAACCATGCCGAAATAGTTATTTACGTAAAGAGTATGGAAAGTGATCTTTCCTGGACGAATTTTATAGGCAGATTTCAGGCTGACGCCGTAGGCGGATTTCAGGCTGACGCCGTAGGCGGAAGCCTGAAAGCCTGCGAGTCCAGGAAAGACACTTTACATGTGAGTTACGTATTAAATTTTTTAGGTGCTCGCAACATATTTTCTGTGTGAAATTAAATATTTTAATTCAAATTATCTACACTGAAAAATGTGAGGAGCCTAGTAAAAATTAACACGATAACAAAATCCATAATATTCCGGTGAAATTTCATTTTCTAGAATATTTCGGTGAAATTTCACTTTCCCGGACTTCGACTTCCCCGGACTAGTCCGGGAAAGTTGATTTTCCGGTCCCAAAATTGACCGGAAAAATTAATTTTTTACTTTCCCGGACTAGTCCGGGAAAAGCCACTTTCCGGTCCTAAAATTGACCGAAAAGGTTAACTTTCCGGTCGAGCGCCTAAAAATAAACTTTTTACCATGACACACACATTTTTGGGACCGTCATAAACCTACTCCTTCCAACATAATAAGCAAACACCATCCAAGAGACTCCTGTATAATTAGAGGGCGGATTTCTGGCATTTTGCTTTTTTTTAATATTGTAAGCAGAACGAAATGCTCTTGTTTCTTTCCGTTTCATAAAATTTCGAATCATTTGACACTAATTTTATTTTGCTTATTTTGCTTATTTTCGCCTAAAATTCGCGTAAGTGCTTATTTACGGAGTTTGTGAGCTTTTTTAAGCTTTTTTAAGCCTTTTCTAGCTTATTAGTGCTTTCTTTGCTAGCTTAGCATGTTTTTGGTCGATGTTATATTTTTACTTATTTCCTGGTTAAAGCCGATCTTTAATAATTGCAATTTTCACTTATAATCTCATAAGAAATTTTTGGAGTGCATTCCAACAACGTATTAATCGGCCCGAGTGGAACACGAGGGCCCGATTACGTTGTTGGGAATCAGTGATGTGAGGTGGTAATTTACCGCGTAAATTACCAAATTAATTACGGTAATTTACCGGTAATTTACCAAAAGTAAATTACCGTAAATTACCAAATTAATTACGATAATTTTTCGGTAAATTACCATTAATTCTCGTTGAGAAAAAATGAAAATTTTAAATTACGGAGTTCCATATCCCCACCACAATTATGACAGCTGTCAATTGTCGGGCGCCCTGAGGACAAGCAAACAAACGTCGTCTATAAGATTTACATTGTAACAACTTTTTCATCCACTTTGCATGCAATTCACTTCAATCAATGCTTTAATAATGCATGTAAGCTTTTGTGTGCCCGAGTTTCTGTTAAATGTTAAGGGTCCGTGGATTAACTCGAAATCACAGATAAATTTGTAACCGTGTTCTGTAACAAGCTCTTAATTTCTCTAAAATCTCCGCCGAAGTCCCATTCTATTTATATGGCGTCATATTGCAGAAGCTAACACGAAACTGATTTGAAAAAAATTTATTTTCACTACGAAAAAAATGGTAAATTACGGCGGTAAATTACCACGGTAAATTACCATAAAAATAAATTACCCGAGAATTTAAATTGGTAAATTACCATGGTAAATTACCACGGTAATTTACCAAAAAAATAAATTACGGTAAACTCACATCACTGGTTGGGATGCACGTCTAAAATTTCCAGGACATGAATTAATGCTCGAATGCAGATTCGGTAAGAAAATAGCAACGATACAGCCACAGAAATAGAATAGAAATAATTTTTGACATTTAATTTGACATAAAAATTTCCACTTATTAATTTCGTTTAGGTTGGTCTAGATAGGTATCAAAGATTTCCAGGAAATCCTCGAGTTGCCATGGTAAACACACAGAAATCAATTTTTCTATTGGCTAATGATTAGTATCGTGCGATTTTCAATACAATTTTTGATATCAAATTCAAGTTTCATTTCTGTTAGGCATTTCCTGCAATTAACGAAAATTTCAATTTTCAATTTGCAATTTTGAAATAAGTAGTTGAACTTTTAGCTGCTTCTTTTTACTTTTTTGTAGCTTAATTTTCGATTTTTGAAGCTTTTTATAGGCGCTTATTTCTGGAAAATAAATGCCATTATAATGCTCCAAAATATTAAAATCCATCAAATTATGCTCCAAAGTAAACTTTACATAACACAAAAACTCACCAAAAGGGTGGGGGGAGCAGCGCGGAAGGCTTGCTCCCTGCACCTGAAATGATGACCTGCGCGGATGTCCAAGAGGCGCCAAATCACTGATCTATATAAGTTGAGATAGGCAACTAAGTATACAATATTGTATCGGCAAAACTTGTCTGGGTCGAGGACTAGCGAAGGCGCTGCCGAGGAATTAAAAAAAATGGCGCCTTTTTTAAAAATATACTTCTGTCAGTTTAAAAAATTATTCATTTAAAACAAGGAATGGATTAATGAAAACAGACTGTACTACCCTTCAGAAGATCGTGTATCCAGTGTAGGTCTACCCGTAACAATTTTGGAAAGCATTCTTAAATTGTATAAAAAATATCCGAGGACAAAAGATCTTGCTTACAAATTGCACAATTTTTGACGGCTGATAAAATACCTCTTGGTGATGAAACCACTGAGATGAGCAACAGAAAGTGTGGCTGTTGCACCTGCCTGGACAGCTGTCAAAAAGGTCATTTACTTTTGCCTTAATTTTATGAAGGGCGTATTTTTATTTAGTTTATGACTTGTGGAATGTCAGAAAACCGCAGTTCCATAACCATAAAGATGTGGTGGCCTGGTGGGTCGTAAAGAATGATCATAGATCATAAAAGCTTGCTTTCCATTTATTTCAATGTTATCCATCTATTTCAATCGGCTCTCGCTTTCGATAAATCGCATTGTCGTTTGTCATTAACCGGGAAGCCTCGGATCACCCCATTTATTTCAATGTATTGATGGGTGAATGGGTGATATGTAGGTACTTGTAGAATTATTGCGACCCTTTGACAACAACAAAACAACGCAGCAGAAACATTTTCTTTTCTGTCAATACATTTTTATGGGGCCTGTGGCGGCCGGAATTGTTATGAGCAACCTTAACCGCGGGAGATCTATAATCCTCAGTGATTGGCAGGTGTCACGAGCGTTTGTATTGCTGGTTGCTTACTCACGGAACAGATATTTTCGATAGCTGTAGTAGAGCCTTAACACCAAGTCAAAAGTTATCTTTCCCATATAATAAATTTTTTCGGAAATGTCCATTAAATAGCTAAAAATAAAATAGAATATAGCGCAATTGATTGAAATTTTTAATTAAATAAAATTTTTGTACTTTTTCTTACACCCACAAATCAGTTCTTTAAAACCGACACCGTCAATAATTCTGTTAATTTAAAAGTCTGTTTTCTAAACAGAAGCTACTTCTTCGTTAATTATTGATTCGAATAACGCTTGCAGCAATCTACACTCATTTAAATTAATCAAAATTCAAAATGCACATGCTTTGATTTTAGTATAACGAGAGAGAAAAAACGAGACATAGTGGAGATATGAATGCTAGGCGACCAACTAAATATTCAGCTCTGGGTGGGCATGTTCATATTTCTAAGCTGCACATACAGGGTGGTCCAACGAAAAGTTTCCACCCCTAATATCTCGTGAACAGAACGAAATATAAAAATTTGCTCGGACAGGTCGATTTTTGTTTCGAGGGGGGCACTTTAATCCGCGGTTGGTTAAATTCCACAACGCAACCCCTAACCCCCACTAACCCCAACTTCAAAATCTCAAATGGCAACCCCCCACTTGTGATGCATCATTTTAAAGCAAATTTAATTGCCAACCCAACGATGTAAAAATTTCTGGGATTTGATCAACTCCAGCGCCCTCTACGGTCAAATTTTAAATTACATTAGGGCCCTCCGTGATACATTATTTGAAAGGGTTTGAAATTCTCTGTAAAACGATGCAAGAATTTTTGAAATCCATTCACTCGTTCAAAAGTTACATTGAAGAACATGAGCTGGTTTTGGGCCTAGAAATCCTTCAGGTTTACGCCTGTAACTTCTGAACGAGTGGATGGATTTCAAAAATTGTTGCATCGGTTTAGAAAGAATGTCAAACCCTTTCAATTGATGTATTACGAATGGCCCTAATGTAATTTAAAATTTGACCATAGAGGGCGCTGGAGTTAAATAAAGCTCAAAAATTCTTACAGCGTTGGATTGACAATGAAATTAGCTATGAAATAATGCATCACAAGTGGGGGGTTGCCATTTGAATTTTTGAAGAGGGGGTTAGTAGGGGTCAGGGGGTGTGAGGAAAAATTTCACCAAGGGCGAATTTAGGTGTCCCCCTCAAAATAAAAATCCACCTGTTCGAGCAAATTTTTATATTTCGCTCCGTTCACGAGATATTCGGGGTGGAAACTTTTCGTTGGACCACCCTGTACAATACAGACACATTTTAAAAACCACTTTATTGGGCTCCTGAGACCTCAAAACGTATAGATCCGGTCTTATCTCGAATTCGAAAATTTTAGTGATTGCAGTAACCTCCCTTTTTTTAAATGGTGAAGTGGAGTGGGGAGGTTAAAATTCACAATGAAGATCTTTATGCCGCCAAGTTCTGCCCCAAATTTCAAACTGATATTAGTCATAATTTTTGAGGAAATTCGAAGAAACTGATTTTTAGAGTACCCTTTTGGGGGGGCATAGCTCCCACATAATCCATTTTAGGACAAAAACTTATTCTTACTTTTTGTCTTATTTTCACGTAAGGAACCTGTGATTAACCGTTGTCCCTATAATTCTGAGACACCCTGTACAGGGTGAGTCAACAAGGCGACGGCGGTCCATAACTTCTGAACCCTTCCAGATAAGACCAGGAAGAAATCATTGACATGGTTTACCGCTTATGGTTGAAATTCATTGTGTATGTCAATAAATGTGACAAACTGTCTGGTAACCATGTAAATAAACAATGTTAGTCGTAACTGTCATACAGTCCCTGGCATTCTTTAATTGAGATCGTAATAATCTTCAATAAAATAAATAAGACAAAGAATATCTTTTGAAGTATTGACTTTAGGTATAGGACATACTTAATAAAAAATAAAGTAATCCAACAGCCGAACCCCATGGCACAATAATAACAGGGGGTGCCATTTGAAAAAATGGAGTTTTGCATATTTGAAATTTTCCAAACTTGACACAGAATTTTTAACACCCTGTATAGTGATAATGATAGTTATCATGTTAGATAGATAGAGTAGACCTTCCTTCATATTCGTACCGAATCTCAGCCCTCTAGATACAAAATTGAGTTCTCAGGAATTTTTTTAAGAAGCACCCGCAATGATCGAAATTTTTCAAAAAGAATTAATTACTTTAGAACAGAGCTTTAAAACATCAAATGTCTTATGTCGATGTAAAGCTATGTTACAGATGATCCAGAATATGGCATCAAAATGATGGTGTTCCATTAAAAAAAATCAAGTTGCCATGCGTTGCAAGTGTTTTGGGACACCCTGTTTAGTTGAAAGTATTTTTAGTATGTAGAATTGGCGGTGTTGTACATAATGGCGTTTGAATTGATTTCCTATCTGGAAGGGTTCAGAAGTTATGGACCGCCGTCGCCTTGTTGACTCACTCTGTATAATAAAATAGGAGATTTTGTGAAAGGCCTTGTTGACCGTAGTAACTACCTGTTGGTTGTATAATATACGTCTTGTTTGCCCCCAAGAAAACAGGATTGCGTCTATAAAAAGATTTAAAGGACCCCCGCACACTTCTTATGGGAGATCGATAGTTTTTTTTTGTTTTTTACTATGTTGTAGCCAGGGCGATGCTGATTAAAACGTCTCACGAGCGCAACTTTGTGGGGCCCACGGTTTGGCCGGTAGAGCGCCCCAAAGGCGGGGCCCAACTCCACGAGGCAAATAATTAAAAATTCGATATCTCAGTTATCTTTGACGTTAAAGCCTTCGCTCAAAAAGTCTTTGGTAGATATTTTGCCAAACTTTCTTGTCATGTACATAGAAAAACAAATGACGATCTTTGATAAGAGGACTTAACTTACTTATGTACCGTTCGTTTCATTCCAGGCGCCGTATAGGGAAATAACACGGGAAAAGTGTTTTTATTTTTTGTTTGCTCCTGAAACTGGTTCCGGCCAAATCTGAGTGATACGGTCAATGGGCCTCAATGTCCTCTACGCATGAAAAAAAAATGGCCCTGAAATGCCCCCTTGTTAAAACGGGAGGACCGGTTGAAAATTGGAATTTTAAATTTCGCGGGCGTCAATTCAGCGCTGTTTGACATCTCCGAAAACTAAACTTCCAGGGGCGGCTTTCACAATTTCTTGAGTTTTCGCTAACGTCATTTACTTACTTTTTTGGAATTTCTACGAATTATTGAGTGAATTCTGAGACGAAATAAACCGGCGCATTTTTGCAATAGTCCCAGAGAGTCTTGGTGTCAGAAACTTTACTAAAGAAAAGACACTATGAGGGTAACCTCACAAAAATTTTGTCTTTGGTTCCTTCGCTAGAACCAGATCGCACTTATTAACATTTTAATTCTCGAGGCAAGTCTCTGTTTATAGTTAAATCTGTCTTAATCGTTGTTTTGCTTCAGTTATGAATATTTTCACTGGAAGCACAGACTACGAGAAGGGTTGGTCGAATGAGGAAATGGGCAATATTCATGAACATTTTGCAACCTACCACCGTCCCCTTAATTATGTTTTGCTATATTTGTTTTGTAAATTGAATCCTCGCGAGGAACTTTATTACTTTCTCACCTTACAGTCCAGTCTAATAACAAATAAAATAAATAGTAAGTAAATAATAAAATTTTTGCTGCTTATATTTTTGATGTGTTTATCTTCAAGAGATATTGTAGCGACAGTAATTATCTAAGTTATATTGTTTCATTTATATGAGCAGTCAGTACAGCATATAGCGGTCATAAAATCGGTAATTTGATTATTCAAGAATTTATTCAAAATTTCAACATTAAATTGTGAATTATCAACTAAAATATCTAGATAATAAGGCCCATAAGATCTAGGTATGCTATTTTATTAATTATTAACATTTTTAGAATAAAACAATTCGAATTTGGCAAGCCAGTTACATATCTTCGTCCACACTCCAAACACGCACTCTGCGGTTAAATAACTGTTGGGGTAAAGGCACATCTTGTCCCAGGGGACAAGCAGGGCATGGCAACTCCAGCAACAGATTCCTCGGCACAGCCGAAGCCACTAGTCTAGGCAAGGCCATCACCGCCAGCTTCCAGGCCTTGGAGTGGAGACTGCAGGTGCAATTTCCATCAGCCTTACAGGTGCTTGGTAAGGCGTATCCACCCTAAATATCAGAACCATCCTTGTCTTCGCTGTGACTCGTAAGGTCTATCGACACACCAACTTTTAAGCAAGACCTTCGCCTTACCTTCTGTGCTACCTAGCCTTTAGTGGCTCTCCACATTGTTATTCTTTAACAGAATTTGGTACCAGGTTCATGGTAACTGAATATTGGCCATTTCCTCATTCAACCAACCCTTCTCGTAGTCTGTGATATTCCAGTGAAAATATTCATAACTGAAGCAAAACAACGATTAAGACAGTTTTAACTATAAACAGAGACTTACCTCGAGAATTAAAATGTTAATAAATGCGGCCTGGTTGTAGCGAACAAAGACAAAATTTTTGTGAGGTTACCTTCATAGTGTCTTTTCTTTAGTAAAGTTTCTGACACCAAGACTCTCTGGGACTATTGCAAAAATGCGCCGGTTTATTTCGTCTCAGAATTCACTCAATAATTTGTAGAAATTCCAAAAAAGTAACTAAATGACGTTAGCGAAAACTCAAGAAATTGTGAAAGCCGCCCCTGGAAGTAGTGTTGTGCGATACGTATCGATACTTGGGAGTATCGATATTTTAGGGTCCGATACTCGATATTTTGTATCGATACTTCTCCTTTCGATATATCGGTGTATCGATCCAACAAGCGTAGATATCGAATAATCTGTTTCGATTGATCAAACATTTTTTAAATTAAATAATAAAACGACCTTTTAACGTATTTTTTGTTTGCTTGCTGTTCGTGTTACTAAAAATAGTTAATGTTGCCCTCTAGGTAGAGACCGCCTAGTTATGTCCTTCCAATACAGATACCTTCGCTGTCATAACCAATAAAAAATTTTTGCAAGGTTTTTTATTACATATACCTATAAAATAATCTGGATTTTTTGTTTTCGTGTCGATATTTATGCGATACTAAGTGGATCGATACTTTTTCACCGATACTTTAGACGTATCGATACCATACAATTCGATACGGATCGATACACGGTATCGATACTTTTGCAAGTATCGCACAACTCTACCTGGAAGTTTAGTTTTCGGAGATGTCAAACAGCGCTGAATTGACGCCCGCGAAATTTAAAATTCCAATTTTCAACCGGTCCTCCCGTTTTAACTAGGGGTCATTTCAGGGCCATTTTTTTTTCATGCGTAGAGGACACTGAGGCCCATTGACCGTATTACTCAGATTTGGCCGGAACCAGTTTCAGGAGCAAACAAAAAATAAAAACACTTTTCCCGTGTTATTTCCCTATACGGCGGCGCCTGGAATGAAACGAACGGTACATGGAGATTGGGTGACCCGTTGAAGACCTGAAAGGCTTTTGAAAGCAATTGGCCAACGGGAAGTCCCATTTAAGCATATCAACTTAAAATTTTAAATACAAGACCTCCTTTTTTATGTCGCCATTAAAAAGACGAGCAAATTCTGGTTCTAAAAAATGCAGCAGAGAAGCGGCTGGAACCTCCCCATCGCGTGGATCTTTGTATTCTGTGTAGATAGTACGTCGCCCTAGTACTTATTTCATCCACAGACCATCGACGAAGCAGGCGATTTTAGACCTTAACGTTTTAAGCATGGTAGTGATACACATCCAACTGTGAGAATCTTGAAGGACTTCAGTTCTTATTTGATACACATGCGCTTCTCACAGGGATGCTCTTGTGGATCTGCAAGCTTTGGATTTGGTTAGAAAGTCGACTCGAAATAGTTTGAGTAGGCATCTTAAACCGTGATCGGCAGCTATATGTAGCTGTAATAAAACCATTTCACTTATCCTATTCATGTCTATACCTGTCAGAGACACCCGCGCTAACATGCGCGCTAACGTAACCTCCTACCTTTTTAATTTTATTTATTAGGTAGGTACTCTTTACAAATGAGAGATCATAAAATTAGCAAATGTTGATTTATTTGAGCGATTTGAGGCACAGAATTAAAACAATCAACCATTACATTATCCTATTAATGCCTCCCAACGATGGATTTCATTGATTAGTTTTTCTTGTATAGTATTTATTTTTATTTCCTTTGTAATTTTTTTACCTGATGGACAAAGGACAAGACGTTCGGGTTCTTGAGCGACAACGTTTGGACATCAGCACATCTGTTAAGGGTAATAAATAAAAGAAAACAAGGGGGTGTCTTTGACAATCAACATCATAAATAAGATAAGTCAAATGGCTTTATTACAAGCAGCAACCAACCATCTTGCTCATCCATTACCGCACATTCCGCGTCTTTTATAATTTATTCTAATTTTAGCAATTTAATCGTTCAACTGCTACTGCTACTACTACCTACCCCTTTATTGAAATTCCGTTTATTTCATTGAACCAAATCCTTCACAAATTTTTTTGGACTGGTTTTAATTATATGTAGGTATTTGTGTCGTAATGTGGAAAATGTTTACCTACCTACCACAACATAGGCGTACTTAGTCAAAATGGGTATCTATATTCGAACAAACCCCACCCCACGTTTGATTTTTAAACAATTAAAACGGTGCAGAAACAACAGGAGAATTTATTGCCGATGCTGAAAGCCAAATTCTGTTAGTCGTCCAGATTGTAGAAAATGTGACGTGCGAGAAGGTTTGTGGATCAAATAAGTACGAAAGTAGTAACCGGTGGATATGGATCAATAAGCGCTGAACTATTCCGGTATAAGTGGTGGATGTGTCTCAAATATGCTTTGGAACGTTAAGGTCTAGAACGGTCTGCGTTGTCGATGGTCGGTGGATCAAATAAGTACTAGGGCGACGAGTAGTCAATTCAACAGAATTTTTTTTGTGCTTATCATCTGTGACTAATTTCGCAATTTTCTGACAAATACCGACATCACTTCGGACATCACCCATCACATTTGACAATATGTTCCTTTTAAGGTTAACAATTTGCCACCCTTTTGACAATAACTGATACTTTATGTCATCCACTGTCAGCCTGCTCCTTTTAATGAAAAAGATTTTTTTCTCTATTAACCTCCCCACTCCACTTCACCATTTAAAAAAAAAGGGAGGTTACTGCAATCACTAAAATTTTCGAATTCGAGATAAGACCGGATCTATACGTTTTGAGGTCTCAGGAGCCCAAAAAAGTGGTTTTTAAAATGCGTCTGTGTGTATGTGCGTACGTACGTGCGTACGTACGTTTGTAAACACGCCACAGCCAAAACTACTAGACCGATTTGGCTGAAATTTGGTTCGTGTGCATGTGATAACCCAACTTAGATCTGAAAAGCTTTTGGAGCCAATCGTTCAACTAGAAATGCCATTTTGGCACATCAACTTTTAAATTTCAAATACAAACCCCCATTTTTCACCTCACGATAGAAAAGGCCTTCAAATTCTGCTTCTAAAAATGTATTAATTCTTAGTGCCCTTTTGATCAAAAATTAAGAAAAAAAAGATTTTTATCCGACTTTAAAATCGCGGTACAGCCCAAGCCCCTGAACCGATTTGGCTGAAATTTTGCACACGGGGATTGTATTACACGTCGAAGAGCTGAACAAATTTTGGATTCAATCGGCCCACGGAAACTGCCGTTTTGGCACACCAATTTGTAACTTTAAAATTATTCACTCATTTAACCATCCAAAACAAGTTTTTGAAAGATTTATTCTCACCATCAAAAAGGTCTTCAAATTCTGGTTTTAAGTAAGACAAAATTCGTTCGCATTTAGTGCTCTTTGGGTCAAAAAATCGAAATTTCATAATAACACTAAAAATACATTATAGCCCAAATTAGCGAATCGATTTGGCTGAAATTTGGTACATGGAGATTGGGTGACCCGTTGAAGACCTGAAAGGCTTTTGGAAGCAATTGGTCCACGGGAAGTGCCATTTAGAAATATCAACTTTAAATACAAAGGTCTCCCTTTTTATGTCGCCATTAGAAAGACGATCAAATTCTCGTTCTAAAAATGTATTCACAGTTTCTGCCATTTCAGTGGAAAATAGAGAAAAAAAAAATGCAGCAGAGAAGCGGCTGGAACCTCCCCATCGCGTGGATCTTTGTATTCTGTGTAGATAGTAGTCAATTCGACACAATTTTTTTTATGCTTATTGTCTGTGACTAATTTCGCAATTTTCTGACAAATACCGACATCACCCATCACATTTGACAATATGTTCCTTTTAAGGTTAACAGTTTACCACCCTTTTGACAATAACTGATACTTTATGTCATCCACTGTCAGCATGCTCCCTTTTAATTAAAAATATTTTTTTCTCTATTTTCCACTGAAATGGCAGAAACTGTGAATACATTTTTAGAACGAGAATTTGATCGTCTTTCTAATGGCGACATAAAAAGGGAGACCTTTGTATTTAAAGTTGATATTTCTAAATGGCACTTCCCGTGGACCAATTGCTTCCAAAAGCCTTTCAGGTCTTCAACGGGTCACCCAATCTCCATGTACCAAATTTCAGCCAAATCGATTCGCTAATTTGGGCTATAATGTATTTTTAGTGTTATTATGAAATTTCGATTTTTTGACCCAAAGAGCACTAAATGCGAACGAATTTTGTCTTACTTAAAACCAGAATTTGAAGACCTTTTTGATGGTGAGAATAAATCTTTCAAAAACTTGTTTTGGATGGTTAAATGAGTGAATAATTTTAAAGTTACAAATTGGTGTGCCAAAACGGCAGTTTCCGTGGGCCGATTGAATCCAAAATTTGTTCAGCTCTTCGACGTGTAATACAATCCCCGTGTGCAAAATTTCAGCCAAATCGGTTCAGGGGCTTGGGCTGTACCGCGATTTTAAAGTCGGATAAAAATCTTTTTTTTCTTAATTTTTGATCAAAAGGGCACTAAGAATTAATACATTTTTAGAAGCAGAATTTGAAGGCCTTTTCTATCGTGAGGTGAAAAATGGGGGTTTGTATTTGAAATTTAAAAGTTGATGTGCCAAAATGGCATTTCTAGTTGAACGATTGGCTCCAAAAGCTTTTCAGATCTAAGTTGGGTTATCACATGCACACGCACCAAATTTCAGCCAAATCGGTCTAGTAGTTTTGGCTGTGGCGTGTTTACAAACGTACGTACGCACGTACGTACGTACGCACATACACACAGACACATTTTAAAAACCACTTTTTTGGGCTCCTGAGACCTCAAAACGTATAGATCCGGTCTTATCTCGAATTCGAAAATTTTAGTGATTGCAGTAACCTCCCTTTTTTTTTAAATGGTGAAGTGGAGTGGGGAGGTTAATATTTTTAATTAAAAGGGAGCATGCTGACAGTGGATGACATAAAGTATCAGTTATTGTCAAAAGGGTGGTAAACTGTTAACCTTAAAAGGAACATATTGTCAAATGTGATGGGTGATGTCGGTATTTGTCAGAAAATTGCGAAATTAGTCACAGACAATAAGCATAAAAAAATTGTGTCGAATTGACTACTATCTACACAGAATACAAAGATCCATGCGATGGGGAGGTTCCAGCCGCTTCTCTGCTGCATTTTTTTCCACTGAAATGGCAGAAACTGTGAATACATTTTTTTAACCTCCCCAACCCCATCACAATTTAAAAAAAATGGGAGGTTACTGCAATCACTAAAATTTTCGAATTTGAGATAGCACCAGATCTTCACGTTTTGAGGTCTCAGGAACCCAAAAAAGGGGTTTTTAAAATGTGTCTGTGTGTATGTACGTACGTTCGTACGTTCGTACGTTCGTACGTACGTACGTACGTTCGTTTGTAATCACGCCACAGCCAAAACTACTAGACCGATTTGACTGAAATTTGGAACATAGGCATCTCGTAACCTAACTTAGATCTGAAAAGCTTTTGGAGCCAATCGTGCAACCGGAAATGCCATTTTGGCACATCAACTTTTAAATTTTAAATACAAACCCCCATTTTTCACGTCACCATAAGGAAGACCTTCAAATTCTGCTTCTAAAAATGTATTCATTCTTAGTGCCCTTTTGACCAAAAATTTAAAAAAAAATGATTTTTATCGGACTTTATAATCGCGGTACAGCCCAAGCCCCTGAACTGATTTGGCTCAAATTTTGCACATGGGGATTGTATTACACGTCGAAGAGCTGAACAAATTTTGGATTCAATCGGCCCACGGAAAGTGCCGTTTTGGCACACCAATTTCCAACTTTAAAATGATTCACTCGTTTAACCATCCAAAACAAGTTTTTGAAAGATTTATTGTCACCATCAGAAAGGTCTTCAAATTCTGGTTTTAAATAAGACAAAATTCGTTCGCATTTAGTGCTCTTTGGGTCAAAAAATCCAAATTTTTTAATAACACTAGAAATACATTATAGCCCAAATTAGTGAATCGATTTGGCTGAAATTTGGTACATGGAGATTGGATGACCCGTTGAAGACCTGAAAGGCTTTTGGAAGCAATTGGTGCACGGGAAGTGCCATTTAAGCATATCAACTTTAAATTTTAAATACAAGGCTTCCTTTTTTATGTCGCCATTAGAAAGACGATCAAATTCTGGTTCTAAAAATGTATTCACAGTTTCTGCCATTTCAGTGGCAAATAGAGAAAAAAATATTTTTCATTAAAAGGGAGCGGGCTGACAGTGGATGACATTAAGTATCAGTTATTGTCAAAAGGGTGGCAAACTGGCCAAATGTGATGAGTGATGTCGGTATTTGTCAGAAAATTGCGAAATTAGTCACAGTCGATAAGCATAAAAAAATTCTGTTGAATTTACTATCTACACAGAATACAAAGATCCACGCGATGGGGAGGTTCCAGCCGCTTCTCTGCTGCATTTTTAGAACAAGAATTTGATCGCCTTCCTAATGGCGACATAAAAAACTAGGCCTTGTATTTAAAATTTAAAGTTGATATGCTTAAATGGCACTTCCCGTGGACCAATTGCTTCCAAAAGCCTTTCAGGTCTTCAACGGGTCACCCAATCTCCATGTAGCAAATTTCATCCAAATCGATTCACTAATTTGAGCTATAATGTATTTTTAGTGTTATTACAAAATTTCGATTTTTTGACCCAAAGAGCACTAAATGCGAACGAATTTTGTCTTATTTAAAACCAGAACTTGGACCTTTCTGATGGTGACAATAAATCTTTCAAAAATTTGTTTTGGATGGTTAAATGAGTGAATAATTTTAAATTTGGAAGTTGGTGTGCCAAAACGGCACTTTCCGTGGGCCGATTGAATCCAAAATTTATTCAGCTCTTCGACGTGCAATACAATTCCCATGTGCAAAATTTCAGCCAAATCGGTTCAGGGGCTTGGGCTGTACCGCGATTTGAAAGTCCGATAAAAAACATTTTTTTTTAATTTTTGGTCAAAAGGGCACTGAGAGTGAATATATTTTTAGAAGCAGAATTTGAGGGCCTTTCCTATAGTGACGTGAAAAATGGGGGTTTGCATTTAAAATTTAAAAGTTGATGTGCCAAAATGGCATTTCTAGTTCCACGATTGGCTCCAAAAGCTTTTCACATCTAAGGGCCGGTTTATCGATGCTCAGTTAAATGAAAATATCTGGCAGTTTGCGTTATCCGATAGTTAAACTGTTTATCGACAGCAAGTTGACTGCAAAGTCTTTGCTAAAGTGCCGGGCAAACTGACTGACAGTTCAAAGTGTTAGCTAGGGCAGAAAATCGACGGTTAGCATCGCCCAGAGTCGTGTAAATGACGAAGATGAAGAATCTTTGGTTTTCTTCAACTTGAATCTAGCCAATATAAAGTTTAGGAAAGTACCTGAAACTATTTTGATGAATTTGACACTACTTAAGATTTTCTCAACTTTCTTTCAGACCTATATTGCTTCTACCATCCGTTTTCTTATCCTCAATTACATCTCCTGCTAGTTACTTTTCAAAGCACCTCTGGATCATAGGCAGAAAAGTTTACTCCTCGTTTCTTTTCTGTCACCATTACTAATTTCAACTGCATCAGCACCTGCCACAGTAAACAAAGACCGTAAGGCATTGCTATGGAAACAGTTGACTATATTAGCGCGAAATTTAAATCTGTCCAATAGAATTCAACTTCCGCTACCCCAAATGTTGCCAACACAACTCAAACTGTCAGGCACGTAACTGACAGACAAAGTCGATGTCGATAAACGTGAATCTGATTTATTTGTCAGTTATAGTAAACCGTCAGATAGATAACAGCCAGTTTTGACTGAGCATCGATAAACCGGCCCTAAGGGGTCAATTCCAAGTCCGGGTTGCGACCGATGCAAATTACCGGAGCAGCGCAAAGTTGCGTCGGTGATTTGCGACCGCACTGCTCCGCTAGTTGCCACGGAATTCCAAGTCTTATCACGCTGCGTCACCGTAGCAAAGCAGGCCGGTCGCAACGTCGACGCAAACTTGACATTTGAATTTGTTTGTTGGCGCCCCAGTTCGTGAAAATGAGTAAAACGTAAGTATTTTTACCAGAATTTGTCTTATTTTTCCTTCAGTATAAATGGCACGATGAAAATTGAAGAACCCAAGATCAAAAAATTTCACTTCTACTGAAGTAGAAATTCGAGTAGAAATTCTTGTCGATGAAATTACAAAGAAGTGGGGGTTGCTTTATGGGCCATTAAAAGGGCCCAAACGAACCCAATTCCATCGAGATCGTGCGTGGGAGCAGGTCTTGGGGGCGGTCAATGCGGTTGCCCCTATAAGAAGAACGGTGCCAGATATAAAGAACAAATTGAAGGATTTTAAGAATCGGGGAACAAATCATATGCAAAACCCGCTAACAACTAACAGTGTGGCGGCCGCCATACGGGAATTTTGTGATAGTCGCAAACGCTTGCACCACCTTTCTAGTAGGTGCAAAATATCGAAGCAACGCCGCGCGTCAAATTTGACTTGGAATTGGTCGCATCTGAGTTACGCCGCTTTCATATTTGCGTCGGTCGCAACCCTGACTTGGAATTGACCCCTAAGTTGGGTTATGAGATGCCTACGCACCAAATTTCAGGCAAATCGGTCTGGTAGTTTTGGCTGTGGCGTGTTTACAAACGTACGCACGTACGTACGTACGTACGCACGCACATACACACAGACACATTTTTAAAACCACTTTTTTGGGTTCCTGAGACCTCGAAACGTGAAGATCTGGTGCTATTTTAAATTCGAAAATTTTAGTGATTGCAGTAACCTCCCTTTTTTATAAGTGGTGAAGTGGATTGGGGAGGTTAAAATGCATTCACAGTTTCTGCCATTTCAGTGGAAAATACAGAAAAAATTCTTTCTCATTAAAAGGGTGCGGGCTGACAGTGGATGACATAAAATGGCAGTTATTGTCAAAAAGGTGGCAAAAGATTAACCTTAAAAGAAACATATTGTCAAACGTGATGGGTGATGTCCGAGGTGGTCGGTATTTGTCAGAAAATTGCGAAATTAGTCAAGGATTAAAAAAATTCTGTTGAATTAACTACTATCTACACAGAATACAAAGATCCACGCGATGGGGAGGTTCCAGCCGCTTCTCTGCTGCATTTTTTAGAACCAGAATTTGATCGTCTTTCTTATGGCGACATAAAAAAGGAGGCCTTATATTTAAAATTTTAAGTTGATATGCTTGAATGGCACTTCCCGTGGACCAATTGCTTCCAAAAGCCTTTCAGGTCTTCAACGGGTCACCCAATCTCCATGTATCAAATTTTAGCCAAATCGATTCACTAATTTGGGCTATAATGTATTTTTAGTGGTACTATAAAATTTCGATTTTTTGACCCAAAGAGCACTAAATGCGAACGAAATTTGTCTTATTTAAAACCAGAATTTGAAGACCTTTCTGATTGTGACAATACATCTTTCAAAAACTTGTTTTGGATGGTTAAATGAGTGAATAATTTTAAAGTTGGAAATTGGTGTGCCGAAACGGCACTTTCCGTGGGCCGATTGAATCCAAAATTTGTTCAGCTCTTCGACGTGCAATACAATGCCCATGTGCAAAATTTCAGCCAAATCGGTTCAGGGGCTTGGGCTGTTCCGCGATTTAAAAGTCCGATAAAAATAATTTAACCTCCCCAACTCCAACAAAATTTAAAAAAATGGCAGCAGAGAAGCGGCTGGAACCTCCCCAACGCGTGGGTCTTTGATTTCAGGGACTTCTGTTTAAGATTCTAAAGTTGATATGCCTAAATGGCACTTCCCGTTGACCAATTGCTCCCAAAAGCCTTTCAGCTCTTCAACGGGTCACCTCACCTCCATTTACCAAATTTCGGGCAAATCGATCCACTAGTTTGGGCTATAAAGTGGTTTCAGTGTTATTACAAAATTTCGATTTTTCTACCCAAAGGGAATGCGAATAAATTTTGTCTCATTTAAAACCAGAAATTGAAGACCTTTCTGATGGTGACCTCGATAGTGACAATAAATCTTTCAAAAATTTGTTTTGGATGGGTAAATTAGAGAATAATTTTAAATTTCGAAATTGGTGTGCCACAACGGCACTTTCCGTGGGCCGATTGAATCCAAAATTTGTTCACCTCTTCGACGTGTAACACAATCCCCTTGTGCAAAATTTCAGCCAAATCGGTTCAGGGGCTTGGGCTGTACCGCGATTTTAAAGTCCGATAAAAATCAATTTTTTTTTAAATTTTGGTCAAAAAGGCACTAAGAATGAATGCATTTTTAGAAGCAGAATTTGAAGGCCTTTCCTATCGTGACGTGAAAAATGGGGGTTTGCATTTAAAATTTAAAAGTTGATGTGCCAAAATGGCATTTCTGGTTGCACGATTGGCTCCAAAAGCTTTTCAGATCTAAGTTGGGTTATCACATGCACACGTACCAAATTTCAGCTAAATCTGTCGAGTAGTTTGGGCTGTGGCGTGTTTACGTACGTACGTACGTACGAACGTACGTACATACATACAGACACATTTTAAAAACCACTTTTTTGGGCTCCTGAGACCTCAAAACGTATAGATCCGGTCTTATCTCGAATTCGAAAATTTTAGTGATTGCAGTAACCTCCCTTTTTTTTTAAATGGTGGAGTGGAGTGGGGAGGTTAAAAAATGGGAGGTTACTGCAATCACTAAAATTTTCGAATTCGAGATAGCACCAGATCTTCACGTTTTGAGGTCTCAGGAACCCAAAAAAGCGGTTTTCAAAATGTGTCTGTGTGTGTGTACGTACGTACGTACGTACGTTTGTAAACACGCCACAGCCAAAACTACTAGACCGATTTGTCTGAAATTTGGTGCGTAGACATCTCATAACCCAACTTAGATCTGAAAAGCTTTTGGAGCCAATCGTGCAACTAGAAATGCCATTTTGGCACATCAACTTTTAAATTTTAAATGCAAACCCCCATTTTTCACGTCACGATAGGAAAGGCCTTCAAATTCTGCTTCTAAAAATGCATTCATTCTTAGTGCCCTTTTGACCAAAAATTTAAAAAAAAATGATTTTTAGCGGACTTTTAAATCGCGGTACAGCCCAAGCCCCTGAACCGATTTGGCTGAAATTTTGCACATAGGCATTGTATTGCACGTCGAAGAGCTGAACAAATTTTGGATTCAATCGGCCCACGGAAAGTGCCGTTTTGGCACACCAATTTCCAACTTTAAAATTATTCACTCATTTAACCATCCAAAACAAGTTTTTGAAAGATTTATTGTCACAATCAGAAAGGTCTTCAAATTCTGGTTTTAAATAAGACAAAATTCGTTCGCATTTAGTGCTCTTTGGGTCAAAAAATCGAAATTTTGTAGTACCACTAAAGATACATTATAGCCCAGATTAGTGAATCGATTTGGCTGAAATTTGCTACATGGAGATTGGGTGACCCGTTAAAGACCTGAAAGGCTTTTGGAAGCAATTGGTCCACGGGAAGTGCCATTTAAGCATATCAACTTTAAATTTTAAAGCTAGTCCTCCTTTTTTATGTCGCCATTAGAAAGACGATCAAATCAAGGGAGCGGGCTGACAGTGGATGACAAATTCTGTTGAATTGACTACTATCTACACAGAATACAAAGATCCACGCGATGGGGAGGTTCCAGCCGCTTCTCTGCTGCATTTTTTTTTTTAAATTTTTGGTCAAAAGGGCACTAACAGTGAATGCATTTTAACCTCCCCACTCTTCACCATTTAAAAAAAAGGGAGGTTACTGCAATCACTAAAATTTTCGAATTCGAGATAAGACCGGATCTATACGTTTTGAGGTCTCAGGAGCCCAAAAAAGTGGTTTTTAAAATGTGTCTGTATAAACTGCTCAAAACTCGAAGTGGATCACGCCGATTTTCTGATGAAATTCAAAGCTCAATAACTTCGAAAAAAATGACTCGATTTTGACGCGGTTTTTAACCTCCCCACTCCACTTCACCATTTAAAAAAAAAGGGAGGTTACTGCAATCACTAAAATTTTCGAATTCGAGATAAGACCGGATCTGTACGTTTTGAGGTCTCAGGAATCCAAAAAAGTGGTTTTTAAAATGTGTCTGTATGTATGTACGTACGTTCGTTCGTACGTACGTACGTTCGTTCGTTCGTTCGTTCGTAAACACGCCACAGCCCAAACTACTCGACCGATTTGGCTGAAATTTGGTACGTGTGCATGTGATAACCCAACTTAGATCTGAAAAGCTTTTGGAGCCAATCGTGCAACCAGAAATGCCGTTTTGGCACATCAACTTTTAAATTTTAAATATAAACCCCCATCTTTCACGTCACAATAAGAAAGGCCTTCAGATTCTGCTTCCAAAGATGTATTCACTGTCAGTGCCCTTTTGACCAAAAACTAAAAATATCGAGATTTTTATCGGACTTTAAAATCGCGGTACAGCCCAAGCCCCTGAACCGATTTGGCTAAAATTTTGCACATGGGGATTGTATTACACGTCGAAGAGCTGAACAAATGTTGGATTCAATCGACCCACGGAAAGTGCCGCTTTGGCACACCAATTTTCAAATTTAAAATATTCTCTCATTTACCCATCCAAAACAAATTTTTGAAAGATTAATTGCCACCATTAGAAGGGTCTTCGAATTCTGGTTTTAAATGATAAAATTTATTCGCATTTATTGCCCTTTGGGTAGAAAAATCGAAATTTTGAAATAACACTGAAACCACGTTATAGCCCAAACTACTGGAAGGATTTGTCTGAAATTTGGTACATGGAGGTCAGGTGACCCGTTGAAGAGCTGAAAGGCTTTTGGGAGCAATTGGTTAACGGGAAGTGCCATTTAGGCATATTAACTTTAAAATCTTAAACACAAGTCACGGAAATCAAAGACCCACGCGTTGGGGAGGTTCCAGCCGCTTCTCTGCTGCCTTTTTTTTGTAATTGTAAGCTCAATTCATCAGGCTTAAACCCTGTAGGCGAAGATCAAACACGAGTGGTCAGTGGCGTGTCCAGAGGGGGTTGAATCACCACTCCTCAAAATTGATAAAGTTTAGACCATCCCCAAATCCAGACAAATTTTTTTTAAATTTTTTTAACGGTTGGATCAGAGGCACAGGGTCAGTATCTCGGGGCCTTTTTGACATTTTTTTTCCATGACTCCTCTTTGACCGGGTACCCCAAAAAAACTGTTTTTTTCTATGACCCGCGATAATTTGTTTACGCCTCAACGGATTATCAAGTTAGGGGGCTCTTTCTATCGCTCACAGACGCGTGTAAACGAATTCATCAACATCATCTGGTTTGCCGTTCAAAAAGTGGTATTTAGGGCCCCCGTAACGCAAGCGAATTTTCTCACACCCATCATTTCATGATTTCAGAATTTTTTTTCCTTAAATCGCTTTAGTTTAAAAGTCCAGATTCTGAAGCACCTCTGCACACCATTGGAATCGTTTTGGAAATGAAATGGAGTACTCTTTTGTCGGAAGTTTAGTTGGGACTCCTGGTGAGTTTTTACATTTGTCTCTGCTGTTTCTGCTATGATTTTTCCCTCAACTGGTACGGGATAAGTTGTAAATCCATTTTAGGAACCTAGAAAGGGCACACCTATCACTCTTTTTTCTATCGTCGAAATGGTGAAAATGCTGCTGGGTTCTGAAATTTGAGTAATCCGGACCATATCATCGCTTCCGGTTGTCAACTCGACAGTGACGGCCGTCCATAGAACACTTACTTCGGCCGTCAATGTGAATGACAATTATTGAAATTCAACTGAGATAGGTGGATTATTCTTTCCAGATCATGGGGTGTCAATCTCATCTTCAAAACACAACTTGTCAAATGGACTTCAGGTAAACGTTAATATCGTTTGTAAGAATATAAAATTGGGGAATTTGACAAGTTGACATTTCAATAATTGTCATTCACGTAATGACAAATACCGACATCACCCATCACATTTGACAATATGTTCCTTTTAAGGTTAACAGTTTGCCACCCTTTTGACAATAACTGATACTTTATGTCATCCACTGTCAGCCTGCTCCCTTTTAATGAAAAATATTTTTTTCTCTATTTTCCACTGAAATGGCAGAAAATGTGAATACATTTTTAGAACGAGAATTTGATCGTCTTTCTAATGGCGACATAAAAAAAAAAGGCAGCAGAGAAGCGGCTGGAACCTCCCCAACGCATGGGTCTTTGATTTCCGTGACTTGTGTTTAAGATTTTAAAGTTGATATGCCTAAATGGCACTTCCCGTGGACCAATTGCTCCCAAAAGCCTTTCAGCTCTTCAATGGGTTACCTAACCTCCATGTACCAAATTTCGGACAAATCGATCCAGTAGTTTGGGCTATAACGTGGTTTCAGTGTTTACAAAATTTCGATTTTTCTACCCAAAGGGTACTAAATGCGAATAAATTTTATCTCATTTAAAACCAGAATTTGAAGACCTTTCTGATGATAACAATAAATCTTTCAAAAAGTTGTTTTTGATGGGTGAATGAGAGAATAATTTTGTTTCGAAATTGGTGTGCCAAAACGGCACTTTCCGTGGGCCGATTGAATCCAAAATTTGTTCAACTCTTCGACGTGTAATACAATCCCCATGTGCAAAATTTCAGACCAATCGGTTGAGGGGCTTGGGCTGTACCGCGATTTTAAAGTCCGATAAAAATCAATTTTTTTTTATTTTTGGTCAAAAGGGCACTAAGAATGAATACATTTTTAGACGCAGAATTTGAAGGTCTTTCTTATGGTGACGTGAAAAATGGGGGTTTACATTTAAAATTTAAAAGTTGATGTGCCAAAATGGCACTTCTGGTTGCACGATTGGCTCCAAAAGCTTTTCAGATCTAAGTTGGGTTATCACATGCACACGTACCAAATTTCAGCCAAATCGGTCGAGTAGTTTGGGCTGTGGCGTGTTTACGAACGTACGAACGTACGACCCGGAAACGTAAAATTCGGGTCAGAAACTGACCTGACCTGACCCGAAAATGTAAAATTCGGGCTAGAAACTGACCTGACTGGACCCGAAAATGTAAAATCCGGGTCAGAAACTGACCTGAGCTGACCCGAAAATGTAAAATCCGGGTCAGAAACTGACCTGAGCTGACCCGAAAAAGTAAAATTCGGGTCAGTAACTGACCTGAGCTGACCCGAAAAAGTAAAATTCGGGTCAGTAACTGACCTGAGCTGACCCGAAAATGTAAAATTCGGGTCAGTAACTGACCTGAGCTGACCCGAAAATGTAAAATTCGGGTCAGTAACTGACCTGACCTGACCCGAAAATGTAAAATTCGGGTCAGTAACTGACCTGACCTGACCCGAAAAAGTAAAATTCGGGTCAGTAACTGATCTGACCTGACCCGAAAAAGTGAAATTCGGGTCAGTAACTGATCTGACCTGACCCGAAAAAGTAAAATTCGGGTCAGTAACTGACCTGAGCTGACCCGAAAAAGTAAAATCCGGGTCAGAAACTGACCTGAGCTGACCCGAAAATGTAAAATCCGGGTCAGAAACTGACCTGAGCTGACCCGAAAAAGTAAAATTCGGGTCAGTAACTGACCTGAGCTGACCCGAAAAAGTAAAATTCGGGTCAGTAACTGACCTGAGCTGACCCGAAAATGTAAAATTCGGGTCAGTAACTGACCTGAGCTGACCCGAAAATGTAAAATTCGGGTCAGTAACTGACCTGACCTGACCCGAAAATGTAAAATTCGGGTCAGTAACTGACCTGACCTGACCCGAAAAAGTGAAATTCGGGTCAGTAACTGATCTGACCTGACCCGAAAAAGTAAAATTCGGGTCAGTAACTGACTTGAGCTGACCCGAAAAAGTAAAATCCGGGTCAGAAACTGACCTGAGCTGACCCGAATTTTGCATTATCAGGTCAGGTCAGGTCAGGTCAGGTCAGGTCAGGTCAGGTCAGGTCAGGTCAGGTCAGGTCAGGTCAGGTCAGGTCAGGTCAGGTCAGGTCAGGTCAGGTCAGGTCAGGTCAGGTCAGGTCAGGTCAGGTCAGGTCAGGTCAGGTCAGGTCAGGTCAGGTCAGGTCAGGTCAGGTCAGGTCAGGTCAGGTCAGGTCAGGTCAGGTCAGGTCAGGTCAGGTCAGGTCAGGTCAGGTCAGGTCAGGTCAGGTCAGGTCAGGTCAGGTCAGGTCAGGTCAGGTCAGGTCAGGTCAGGTCAGGTCAGGTCAGGTCAGGTCAGGTCAGGTCAGGTCAGGTCAGGTCAGGTCAGGTCAGGTCAGGTCAGGTCAGGTCAGGTCAGGTCAGGTCAGGTCAGGTCAGGTCAGGTCAGGTCAGGTCAGGTCAGGTCAGGTCAGGTCAGGTCAGGTCAGGTCAGGTCAGGTCAGGTCAGGTCAGGTCAGGTCAGGTCAGGTCAGGTCAGGTCAGGTCAGGTCAGGTCAGGTCAGGTCAGGTCAGGTCAGGTCAGGTCAGGTCA